>JAZDUH010000007.1:75000-787500 GCA_036419115.1 Scarus forsteni | reverse complement strand
AGTTAGACAGTTATTGAACAGAAATGATCATTTGCTAATGGCAGTTTTCTTGATCACCACCAAAATCGAATCATTTCCAAGTTGGGTCAATACTAACATCTGAAAATTTCAGTAAAATCTGTCCAGGAGCCTTCTGCTCAAAAATGACATACTCATAAAGAAAAGAGTGTATCTCTGCAACCATAAGGTCTATTTGAATTATTTTGGTGTCATAAAAAAAGTTAAACTTGAGAGATTTGTCCAGATGTGGAGTTATCAGTATATGTGGTACTGGGACAAAGTAAATGAAGATAGAAGTCAGAATAATTTGAAACTTCCATCCTCGCCTAAAAAAACAAGTTGTTATTGTGAATATCTCTTTGGAATGATGCAGCTGCAGCTTTAGAACTCTATGAATAATTGTGAAAATATGTGAACATTACTTCTGCCAAGTTTGAGTCTGATAAAGTGATGCAGAATAAAGTTAGAGAGGTTTTACTACAGAGTGGTCAGGTGGTACTTTCTGATATACCAAACTTAATATTTCACCTTTTATGTCACTTTTGGTGTTCATTAGAACCAATTACAGTTATTATCATGGCATCAGGAAAGTGCCAATTTGAGCGTGCATACAAACCACAATCAGTGCGCATGTAAGGTGGCCAATCAGAGAGAAGGAGGTTGAGGGAGGTGTCTTTTACTGCCCGCCCCCGAGTGCAGCTAGATTGACAGCGAGCGTATAGGAAGACGCCTCAAGCGTGCAGAGAATGATAGCGAGAGCGCAAACAGGGACCGCGACACACAGCGAGTGACAGCGAGAGCGCAAACAGAGACCGCGACCCGCAGCGAGTGACAGCGAGAGCACAAACAGAGACCGCGATGCACAGCGAGAGCGCAAACAGAGACCGCGACGCGCAGAGAGTGACAGCGAGAGCGCAAACAGAGACTGCAACGTGCAGCGAGGGACAGCGAGAGCGCAAACAGAGATCGCGACGCGCAGGGACCATGGCCCACAGCGAGAGACAGCGAGAGTGCAAACAGAGACCGCGACGCACAGCGAGAGTGCAAACAGAGACCGTGACGCACAGCAAGAGCGCAAACAGAGACCGCGACGCGCAGTGAGAGCGCAGAGACCACGAGCGTGCAGAGAGTGACAGCGAGAGCTTAAACAGAGACCGCAACGCACAGCGAGGGACAGCGAGAGCGCAAACAGAGACCACGACACGCAGTGAGAGCGCAGAGAGTGACAGCGAGAGTGCAGAGACTATGACGCGAAGAGAGTGACAGCGAGAGCGCAAACAGAGACCATGCCGCACAGAATGTGACAGCGAGAGCGCAAACAGAAACTGCGACGCGCAGAGAGTGACAGCAAGAGCGCAAACAGAACCACGACGCACAGAGTGTGGTCTTTGATTGGCACTTTCCTGACGCCCAAGTTTGAATCAAAGTAAAACAGATTTGGATGTTAGTAATTCATTTGCATAGTGTTTACGTTGTGTTTGGTGTGTGTTAAAATTGCTTATATGGTTGTGTAGCTGGAACATGACTATATTTCCGCATGAATAGTTCTCTTTTTCTTACGGTTTTATATCCAATCTAGGATTCATTTTCACAAGTGTGCATTTTCAAACACCTGAAATGCCTTTTCTGTGTGGGCAAAATACCTGTATGGTTAAAAACTTGTGCGGATATGCCTGAATTTGTCTCTGTGTGGTATTAGTTGTTCTAATACCTCGGATAAACACGAGCAAAAACGTAACGCCAAATGATCCGCAGCTTCTCCAGCTGGGTGGTGTCTTACTTGAGGAAGTTGAATAGATGATAAAGTTGCTAGGTCTTTTTGCGTCTGTCATTCTGGCTTTGGGGGGTTAAAATCATTTAATAGCATTGATTGTACTACTTCTGTATGTTGATGGTCAATGAACTGAATCAAACAGAGATGTGAATGAGGCCTACAGCCTTAAATGAAGTCAGTAAAGTTCCCTCTGATCCATCGACCTCGGCCCTGTTACGTTCATGTATGTCTCGTCCTTCGCTCTCAGATGAACTCTGAAGTCTCTCTCTCTCTTTATTTTTGGCCACGGAAACGAAGCCCCGGCAGAGTTTAAGTATTTAGACTTCCTCAGAGAGTGTATGCTTTACGAGAGTGTGTGTTTGGGTGTCTGGCCGTGTAAACAGGTTTTATTTCTCTGAACAATCGTTTAGAAGTGAATGAGATTAAACTTAATGAACTGTTGTATTTCAGTCAGGAAACAATCTTTCAGGAGCATCTAAAACATGTTTGGGTTATTTCCAATCTCAGCTCTCTGTTTTCTTTAATAAAGACACTAAAGGGAGTTCTGAGTGTAGAAACAAAAGTTAGCAAGAGAAGAGATATTGTGATGCCTGTAGTTACGTCTTCATGACATCAGAGATTTAACCTTCAATTCTGTGTCAAAACTGTTAACGTAAGTTTTGAACAGAAGATGGTTTGGGCAGCTGCTTTATTTATTAATTTATTTTGTTAATATGTTTATTTGGGAGGATTGCATGGACAATGTTGACATAATTACACTGACAACTGGCAGTTTGACATTTCCATATACATGCGTAAAATTAAAAATAAATCTCTTCAACCAGTTGAGTTTCATCTTATCCATAATACAACAATTGAGTCTATACCATTTCTTATAACACTGAATTGTACTCCCATTAAAGTTTTTTTAATTACTTTTTTACAGTAAACACACATAAACTAATTAAAATAAAATAAGTGAATCCAACTATGTATGTATATATGTATACATATACATGTACATATATTTATACACATAAATACACCCACTTACATTCATAATACATATACATATTCAAAATTAAAGGAAAATGAGAAGAGAGAGCAGTTTTTTACAACTTTATGCGTATTTTGCCTCCATTCATCTTTTTTTGGCCACAGTCAGAACCATTTTTGGAATTTTTACATGTTTTTGAAATTTAATTTCAAATTTAATTCCCAATTTTGCTGCCATAATCAATTTTACTAAATTGGATTTTTTTGCCAATTTTTACCCATTTTATTTGCAATTTCATACCTATTTTGCACCTATTAACCTTTTCCGCTTTCATACCATTTTTACCCAGTTTTTACAATTTCATACCTATTTTGCTTCTGTTCTTCACTTCTCCACTTTTTCTTAAATCTTTTATCCTTAGATTAATTTAATGTCATATTGGTTTTACTATAAAAAGATCTAATGCTTATGTTTGTTTAAGAATACATAAGATGGGGTGCTGGTTTGGCGGAGTGGTTAGCAACTGGGCACCCCATGTACTTGCTTCTGCCGGTCCAGGTTCGGGTCCTGCCTGTGGCCAGTTTGCAGAGTGTCTTCCCCTGCTCTATCATCCCCTTTCGCGGGCCTATCCACTGTCTCTCTCCTGTCAATAAAGGCACAAAATGCCCAAAAACATACATTAAAAAAAAATGAAAAAGAATACATAAGATGAGGAACATTAAAACAATTGCAGAGTAAATCGCAATTAGATTATTTTCTCACATCGTTCAGCCCTAGAGTGAACTAACGCAAGAAGTGAATGAATGAAAGAGTGAGCAGGGAAACTGCTTTATTTTTAAATTAAGCATTTTTCCTATATCCAAGCAAATGTCAGTGTAACCAGGATAGAAATCAAATTCTAACTAATCAAATTAAAACATAGTCAAAATTCTGAGACAAAAATGAGAAGTCTGTCTTTAATCTCAAAAGTCAGACTTTAAGAAGACGTCTGATTTTAGACTCAGAGGTCTGAATTTAATTTAGGAAGTCTGGTTTTATCTAAGAAGTATGACTTTAATAGGAATATTAAGGGTTCTGACTTTAATAAGAAGTCTGATTTTAAAGGTGCTATGAGGAGAATGTATTACCTGCGACATAAAGACTCTGCTACCCATGAGCACGCACGGCGACTGTCGCAATGTTGCGTTCCAGTAACCTCGGAATTTGGAGTGACATCATCTCCGACTTATCGGCGTTCCAGTTGAAGTCGGAAAAAAACATGCCGATCTACCAGGCTACTGTTAGCTGTTGTTAGCACGCCCTGTGTTGTTGTATGAAGAATGTGATTATCACTATGGCAGCATTTTTATAAATATAAGTCCAACAATACTATGTATACAGCTGATCTAGAGTGACACACCCCAGTCAGAAGTGCAAATAAATTGATTATTACAGGAGCTAAATAACTGTTCACACTGGGGGCATCCATCTTCCATTGTCAACTCGGGGGTGGCGAGGTTTTACGGAGTTCCCAGTAGGAAATTCCAACTTTGGGGGACGTTCCAGTTGCAGTTTCCAACTCGGAACTCGGAAATTCCTACTTCTGACTACAACTGGAACGCACCAACAGACGTGACCCAAGGTACTTAGCGTTAGTTTTTGATGTGTGACAACAAGCAATTTTTGGAAAACTTAGTCTTGTAGTTTTGTAGCTGGCTATATATCGCTCGTACAGCCCGGTGCTCTAAGATGTGTCTGAATAATATAAATTTGCTCTAGTTTTAATTGTCTTGTTCCCGAAGTTGAGTATCCAGGCCAGTCCAGCCCTGTCCGACCCGACTGCGAAGCTTAGGAATAGCATTTATAGATAACCTATTTTGATGCTATAAAACTCATCTTAAAGTGTGTATTTCCATCAGGCATATATCTAAAAGTGAGACTTTTTTGTAATTACTTAGAAACTCCTCATAGCCTCTTTAAGAAGAAGCCTGACTTTAATCTAAGAAGTCTGACTTAAATCTTAAAATTTTGTTTTTAATGTCTGTATTTTTCTTAAATCTTTTTTTATTTCAGACTTCCTTTTCAAAATTCATGTTCTGACTCAAATTTGGACTTCTTACTTTTACATCCAAATTCTGACATAATTTAAGGAATTATTAGTTATAAGTTAAAATTCTGACCTTTTCTCTCATGGTTTCATTTTTCTGGGTCCCCTGAAGGAAATTCAGAGTTTTTACTTTTGTTTTTTGTATTCTGACTTTTTTCAGATCCCCATTCAGGATCAAAGTTCTGACTTTTCTTTTAAGGAACTTTCATTGAGTTGTGATCAATGCACCAACGCTTGAACTCAAAACTTGAACCAGAATCTTCTGATCTGCCTCATTTGAGCTCACAGATTTTCTTCTACAAGTTCTTGTGAAAACTTCCTGGTTTTTCATCATGTATGCTATTTATTTGATAAAAATGAGATTTGGTCTGGATTCAGAAACTACATTACTCTTACCGTGCAGGCAAAACCTCATGGGAGTTTTCTCCTTCATAAAAACACTCTCTGTGATGGTTGTTTTTAATGAAAAGCTAAATATAACCTCCTCATATTCCATCTTATAGTCCTTAAAGAAGGAGCGGCAGAGCTTCAGAAACCACGCGCACCCTCGTTCTCCCTGCTGAGTCGTGACGGACTGACCTTCAGTTTCCCTCCCAGCAGGCCGGAGGTGTGAGATTAACACGAGACTGCAGCACCCTCAGACTCATCATCACACTCTGAGAACTGAGATATTGCAGCTGTTCTGCCTACAGAATCACCAAAATCTGAAACATCTTTCAAAGTTAAAGAGTCAAAGTCCAGCACGCCCTCCTGCTGGTTAGAAGTCTCCTGGACGTCTTTGATAACTCCACAGTGAAGTACAGTGGAGGGCTGAGAAGAAGAGCTGGGTGAATTTATAAAATCATACTGCTTGTAAGTCTTGGATGCATGTTTTGTAACAATATTTGAGGTCACATATAATTTGACCTTTGACTCTTAAATTCTTATCACTTCATCCCTGAGCCAGAGTGGACATGAACGTGAAATTTGATGATGATGCCTCAAAATGTTTTTTGAGATGTTGGCTTTGTAAAAATGGCTTTGCCATTAAGTTAATATATGAATTGCATATATGTGCCGACAATAAAAACTATTTGGGCTCTAATTTTGTAGACCAGGCACAGGCGTGGCGCACCTGCCCTGCGCCGCGTCTGCGCCGCACCGACAGGGTGTGTCCAGCGCACTTTGCAAGTTTCCTGCCGTGCGCAGAAAGGTGCATCCACGCCTCCCCTCTGTTCTGTGCAGGGCTAAAACAGAGGGGTTTATAGTCATGGCAAAATCAAATAAGTGAGAGAATTTTTAGACATTTAGGGTCTTCTTACTTGCCGTCCTAGAGCGAATTGACAGTCAAACAGGGATTAGAAGGAGCTATGTTAGCAACAACTATCCCAATCTTGAGTGTTTCTAAAGAAATGCAAAAGCAAAAACTGAAGTTAAGTCGTCACTGAAGGTGGAAAGAAAGAGACAGTGCAACCCGGAGAAGACCATCAGAAAATGAGGGGTTTCTCCTCTGTGAAAAAGGCGGGGGAGGGGATGAAGATGAAGAAGTGGAGGGGTTAGGGCAGCAGGGAGCTGTCAGAGTGAAATACATGGAGGTATCTGAGTGTGGGAGAGTGTGGGAGGCAGGAGGATGAGAGGTGCTCACATAGATAATAAACTGAACATGAGGAGTGTTTCCACCACGTCCTGGTGTTTCCATTTATCAGAGAGGGAGCGGCAGGCTGCGCCGACACATTTTACTGAATGACTGCACGGTTAGGCTGAGCATCAGGCCGCAGGGGAAGGAAACAGGAAGAGGAATGGGCTTTGGAGTGGGTAAGATATTGTTTTTGTAGCAGGCAAACGCACCAACACCTCATTTCATTTAGTTTCTTGGATGGGGATCAGTTACAGTTTGTCTTGCTAAAGCAGAGATGGTGTACCTCCAGCCTGTATGCACTGTCAGTGTTTACTCACCTTAATATGGCTTTGTAGTCCAGATTTTGACAGTGGGGTAGCTAAAAATTGACATGTGAAGGGTGTAACATGCAGCATATTCATCACATTGTACCTACTGAGGGAAGGTGTAGCTCCCATGTACTGTAGTCATGACATCAACGTTATTGGCTCTGCAGCTCTGTCCATATTATTAACTGGACAATGGACAACTGGGCCAGGTTGTTAGATTTTGAGGGGCAAACACTTCTGGGCCTTATGGTTGTTGTTTGCTTGTTAACTTGATAAGGCAAGAATCTTTCAGGGATTTGTGTGAAGCAAACCTCTGATCTAAAAAAGAATTCTGTCAAATACTGCACTTTTTTTTTTACTGATTTGGCGAATACTTGATAAGTTGTTAAAGGGCAGGTCTGCGGGCCTCGGGTTCATCCCTTGCCAATAAATACTCTGCAAATCAACACAGAGTGGAGCAGAGATATGTACTTTTGTGGAACCTGGGAGTTAGCATCAGTCTGCAAGTCTGCCGAAAGTGATAATCTTAGCAAACGTACCTACTTTTCACGATTTTTTAAGCTGAAACGTAATTGGTTAGAGTGAGAAAAGTCATTATACTTCAGTGTCAGTGTAGCTCAGTCTGTAAGGCTTGGGACCAGGGGGTGGTCGGTTCAAGTCCTGACCAAAACCCACTTGAAAACTGTTTTGGTACCTGGGGAGATGAAAGCTGACCTCATGGGGCACATGGTTACAGCAGTTTGTGACAGAAACCCCTTTCAGACTGGCCAAAAACACTGTGTAAACCCGGTAACAATTGGCTCATGTTGGCAGCTTGAAAGGGTCTGATTGGCATTTTGACCCAGGTTGTCTGACCCTGCAAGTGACGAGTCCCCTCCGTCTGTAATTTCCATGACTCTTTGCCATCTCAGCAACAAATTCCATCCACCTTTGTATCACCAGCACCCAAATGTAGTTTAGTCTACGGTGAGTTCGAACATCTTTTAAGGAGGGACAAAAGTACAAAGTACAGGGGCGAACATTAGCTCAGTTGGTAGAGCGTCCGCCCCATGTACGGGGGCTGCCAACCCCCAGCAGCGGCTGTAGGTTCGAATCCCGGCCTCAGCCCTGTGCTGCATGTCATTCCCCCTCTCTTCACCCGCTTTCCTGTCATAACTTCAGCTGTCCTATCAAATAAAGGCAATAAAAAGCCCAAAAAATAACTTTAAAAAAAAAAAAAGTACAAAGTACAGAAAACAGCTGACCAACATGTCCACAGCCTCCATGCTCCTCTCCATTGTTTACATGGTCATGTTTCATCGTGCTGACGATGTCAGAAACGTGATGAAATCAGCTTGATGCACCAGAGGAAAAAAAACAACCGTGCAGCTCATCTGCCGCTGATTAGACCCTGGTCTGCTGGCAGTGGGAAAGGAATCACTCGCTGGTTGTGAGCGGATTAACCCGTGTTGAAAAAAACGTTTTGAGCTGCTAATTTTAGGGTGAAAGCGGTATTAATTTAATTACTTGGATTAGGACAATGCATTTCGTAGTACATGTCACTGTAAATTTGATGGAATTAGCACAATTGCTAATTTTCATCCATTGTCTTCAGGCAGGTGATCACATAGAAGGAAGAAACAGATTAAAATAGCAACGCTTTCGACAAGACTGTAAACAGAAAACACACAGTTCTAACAAGTAAGATCGATACAATGTGTGCACAACAAATAAGTTGTAATCTACCTGAAAACATTAGCTCAAACAAGTAAGCATTTGAGCCGATATTCCTAACCTATGGAGCCTGGGAGTGTAAAGTTTACACCTTGTGCTCTTAAACGTCATCACAATTGAACATCTACAAGTGAGGTAGTGTTAACTTTACTGGTGGTGCAGATGAGGAATGTTGAAGTGCCGACCGTCACATGCTCCCTAACATGACCCAACGGAACTACAACATGGCAGTTCGACTTAGAAGCAACTCCAATATTTCCAACGCATAACATCTTGTTGTGAACTCTTGTATGAGGATTTCTTAATTAAATGGCCTCAGCTTACAGTTGTGGCAGTTGCGTATGAAATATTAATTATTAAAAATCAATCAGAAATGCTTGCCGTTGGGTCCTTGGCCATTTTTGTAGTCCTTGTTAGCAGCTTGTTGGCAACTGTTGTTTTAAACACACAGCAACGGTTGAGGATTCAAAGACAGGCAACATTAGATGCTTTTTATTATTTCAATTTAAACATTTCAAATAATGTATGCATGTGTTCACAAACCCTATTTCAGGTATTAATCCGAAACTACATTTTAAATCGTTTTTTAATTGTTTTTTGGACTCACTCCTGTTCAACTTTATAGACACCTTAGTTTGTCTTGATCCAGCACTTTTGCTGTCTTATGGTTGTATACCTTGCCGATGTAGATAATAGTTTTGGTTATTGTGTTATTTGAGTGAATATATTTGGTTAAAATTAGGATGGGGCTGTTAAACCCGGACATGTCAGTGTTTTATTGGCATTTGTTGGGACATTTGGTTTGGGATATAAAATCAGGACGAGATGTTTGATCTAACGGAGTTAATTGCACCTTTAAAATGAACAGTCCCATCCTTGGTTATCAGCGTGTGATCCAGGTGAAGTTCTGAGTCTTTACTGGTTCATGGTTTATATTTAGAGCTGCTGGTTTATTATTCATGACTTGTTTCTGTTGAGTCAAACTGAGCGGGGATACAGAAGAACATGAGAGACGGGCTACAGGAGGGAGAAAGACCAAGAAGACATTAACTATGGCTGAAATAAAGACATAAATGTAAAGAGATAAAAAACAGAGTGATGGAAAGAAAGATGGAGAGTAACCAGAGCAGATAGAAGAGGAGTGAGAGGGTACGAGCGAGGTAGACATTATCAGAGAAAGAGAGAGAGCGAGGCCATCCCTTTGTTAGGAGACACAGCCGCAACAATTTACATGAGAGCCAAGCCTCCCGCAAGCCGATTGGTCCACAGAGCTGCCCGCCTCACCGCCACCACCCTCCCTCCTACGCCACACCGCAGCCAATCAGGACGCAATACACACGGGGGGGGCCTCAGCTGGGCGAGCGAGGGTCTGCTGTGATAGTGTGAGGAGAGAGAGAGTTTGTGGTGTATTAGAGAGAGAGCGAGAGGTTGACGGCAGAATAATTGATGAGGTGAGGAGACAAAGTGCTTCAGGAGCAGAGAGAGTTGTGTGTGGAGGGAGGGCGCCCCCTGGTGGTGCTGCAGTGATACAACCACACCTCGAGACGGTTGTATTTATGTTTATGCAGGTACAATCTTCATAACACAGGGATACCGCAGCAACTGCAAGTGTGCACCAGCTTAACTTGTGGAGGTAAATGATATCTTAGATAATGTTCATTTTGTCAGGCTGTAGAGTGGTGCAGTGGTTAATGCTGCAGCCTCAAAGCAAGAAGGTTTTGGGTTAGAATCCTGCTTAGGGCCTCAGCGTAGAGTTTAAATATCTTGTGTGAGATGGAAATCAAGAAGCTGATCTGGTTTGGAGCTGGTCCAAAATAGTTTAAGGAATGTATTTCAGCATAATTTGCTTTTATGTGTACCAGACAATCGCCCAAGTCCCTCCGATCTGAGTCCCAAGCAAGTCTCGAGTAATTTGATCCGAGTCTCAAGCAAGTCCCAAGATTTTTATCTTGAAGAGAGAAACCTTATCTTCCCACACATACAAGCACGTACACCCTCTTTACTAATGTTAGCTTTGCGAGCTTCATATTGACCACAGGTCAGGCTAATGTTCCTGCCATATTGACCCATGGCAGGAACATTAGCTACCTGGCTAACATTTGCAGGTTTCACTCATTTGGCCTCATGTGTCCTCAGGTGGTGGATAAAGTTCGATGTTGTGCCCTCTTTTTCGCTTATCGAAGCGTTGCAGGTCGTGCACTTGGCGTGTCTTCATTTTCCATCTGATTGATATTCTTTATATGCAAAGAAAATAACTTTGGGCATAGGAGACATGGCAGTTGCCAATTTGAAACCCATGTCCTGTGCACCCTGCCCACTGATCGCCACTGAAGCAGAAGCGGGTGTGTGGTAGGAACGTATGTGTGTAGTACTGTGTCGTGTGTGGGACAATAATAGGTGACGGACAAGTGCACTGTGAATGGAGCATCAATAAAGTGAACCTAAAGGAAAGAGCGGCGTATATCTCCTGTCTGGCTCTTCATATAAAGCCTGACTGCGTGCAATTTTCCAAATCATGATGTCTCAAGTCAGGTCGAGTCTGGAGACATTTTCTCCCGAGTCCGAGTCGAGTCTCAAGTTTTTACCTCCCAAGTCCCAGTCAAGTTGCCAGTCGTGTCATTAGCGGCTCAAGTCGACTCAAGTCCCAGTCCCTTGTTAATGCCCTCCACTTTGTTCGTCATGCCTTTCAAAACGATAATGTCATGCTCAGGAGAGAGGCAGCCAGCACAGACAACAATGAAGGAGTCACAGAGGTAATCATGATTGGCAGGAGGCAGAAACACTGTTGAATTTTGGCTTAATGTAACACAATTAAGCTTACTTCAGTGCCCAACAGGGACACATTTCAAACCCAGGTCGACTTTATTGGCTCGCCTCTGATCAGCTTCAGTGGGAACATCACACCCACTGATTTACATCATGACATCAGTGGAACGTGCCGACGGCATAACATTACGCCTGTCCACTCCGTCTGCAACTTATGTGACTATTTGCCATTTCTGGAACACATTCCATCCATTTTTGTATCATCAGCGCTTTAATGTTGCGCTGAGTTGTACAAATTTGAAAGAGGGACAAAAGTGCAATGTACAGTAAACAGCTGACCAACGTGTCTACAGTTTCCATGCTCCTTTCTGTAGTTTACACAGTCGTGTTGACAGTGGGAAATGAGTCACTTTGCTGATTGTTCGGACATTAACCCACGCTGAAAAAAAAACTGCGTTGACCTGCTATGCTAGTGTAAAAATGGTATTAGTGATATCACCTTAGGGTGGGGGGATAAGGGGAGGGAGATGAGGGTCACGTCAGTCTCTCCAACAATGGCGAGGAGGATGTGCACCTCTGAAGTACTCTATGCAGCATTGTTCCACGTAGACCTTCTTTATAGCAAAAAGTAGTGAAAGTTGTTAACTCAATCAGAAAGCCCCCTTTGGTCTAGATTTTCGACCAGAATGTCAGACGATCTTTCGGTTCCCCAAATTTCCACAACATTGTGCTCACAACAGAAAAGAAGAGTAAGGGTCCTTCATATTATGGTTTGGGTGCATGCATTAGCAAACTGCTACTTGCTAGGCAGGAGTTTCCTCACCCCTGTGCTCTGACTCACAGGCACAACACAGCCAAACAAATACAGAGAATAGTGCAACATTAGAATAGTTATTGCCCTATTCTTGACCAACATAAATAGATCCATGGACCAGGACTGGTTGGAGACCCCTGCTCTTTGGAGAACATTTAATTCAACTAAATCAATAACTTCAAAGATTTATGATCGACATCTTGAAGAAGAAAGAGTTAAATATTTTCGTTTCACATCATTGTTTTGTCCTCGATCAGCAGATGTTCTCAAACTGATGTGCAGACAGACAGAACATCTACAGGGTTGTATCTGGTCATGTTCTGTAAATCAGCTCGTCCTGTCTTTGTACAGAAAAAAAAGAAAAAATCAATGATGAACTGTGGCCGAAGCACACACTCTGTCCCTCGGCTGTACGTACAGCACAGCAACATCACTGGATCATAATTGGTTCTTTTATTTGATGGCAGAGTCCAGAGACAATATTGACATAAAACACTGAGAGGCTCTGTGGACAGAAGATGGATAGATGCCTCTTATTGTCCTCTAGCGCCACCCTCAGGATGAAGATGACCGTTTATCTAACGTTGAGGAGAAATGGAAGAGAGGGGATATGAGTGTGAATATTTTGGCCGAACCAAGAGTTAGACTCTTAAGATGACTCAACTAGAAATAAAGTCCAAGTCAAAGTCATTAGTAAGTAATTAACCTCTCTACTTTACACACTGACTATTCACAAATAACAGGTTATAGACAAGTCATTTTTGCACAAAAAAAGTCAATATAACAGCACCTGTTTGGTCAATGTGCTTCTTTGGCTTCATCAGTCATAGAGAGCATAATAGATAGAGGTCTAAATTAGGAGCAGACTGTTTAAAAACTTGATAATTGTCAGAAATGAGTCCAAGGTGGCAGATTTGAGGGATAGTAAATGGTTGAAGCTGAAGGTTTGTGTGGATTGGGGCTATTGCCTGGTGAAATAAGGGATAAACAGTATGTGAAACTCTGTCTAGTGTTTATCCAAAATAAATCAAGTGACAATCAGGGCTCGGAGATAAGTTGGGAATAAGTATTGTCAAACAAGGTATAAGTTTACAATATTGTTTGTATTGATATATTTGTTAATCCACATAAATGGCAATAAGGGTGCCACAAATGAAGAGAAGGACAAAACAGTCGGCAAAAAAAGTTTGAGCATGCGTATTGTTTTCCAGATTCCTCACAAGAACCACAAAGAACATACTGAACAATGTAAAATGAAAACATTTGTATGAAAACAACTTTCTTTTAGCTCAATTTTGTCGGTTTTCTTATATTTGTCTGGAAAAAATATCAAGCAAAATTCGCCACTGAACTAAAGAATATCGAGATAAAAATTTGTTCCAAATTTCCCAGCACTAGTGAGAAAAAATGGAGACCATAAGGAGTAGAAAGATAGTGACCCACAGTCTGTTTTGCCTACTTTCACTGTTTACTGTTATAAAAATAGAGGACTCAGTTCAATAAACAAATCTCTACCATTTCCACATTGAGAGAAAAATGATCCAGGCGATCTAAAGGCCTGTTGCTGCAATAAAGATAAAGAATTCTTGTCTTTGAACATATCAGGGAACTTTGGTTTAATGTTGGCACTAAAATATCCAAAACAAAAATTTGGTCAATATATCAAAAATCCTAAAAATTCAAATTCTGATCTTCCAAAATTTCCCTCATTATATCTTTAAATCGATATATGAATTTCAGTGCAGCAGCTGGTCGTAACTGAGCACTTTTGTGGAAAAGATGTTTGGTAAGATATAAAGGAAGGTGTCATCGGCATAACGATGGAAATGGAGAACATGCTGACAGATTTTGTTTTCAACGGGGGCAAATATATGATGAAAATGAGGGGACCGAGGTCAGAACCTTGGGGTACACCATGAGAGCTGCTGCTGTTTTAATGTGTTTAATGTTTGTAATGCTTCCTGAATGTATTCAAATGTTGTTCTTCCTCTTTATATGGTTGTTTTTGGCAGCATATTGAGCACTGAATCATGTCATCATTGAAATTATTGCTTTCAAATGGTGATATAGTTTATGCCGTCTTGTTTTATAATTGTTGTAAACTGCAATTCTCTCCTTCAAATCCGAAGAAACTGGTTTAAAAAAGAGGAGTGGGAAATTTCACACATGCCTCAAACACTCATGTTGCTCAGATTCAATTTTTTAACCATCAGTTTGTCTCTTTTTTTGTCCACAGGTTGCCATTGGGAGGATGTTCGAGACCCAGAAGACAGTGGTGGAGAATTAATCCTCAGCTGCTCTCAAAAGATGGAGTGCTGTCCACCCAACAGGAAGTGACATCAGAGACTGGAGCCAATCACTGCCTGCTATAACCACCACCAACCATCAACCACCACCAGCTTTCTCCTCCAACCTGAACACGGTTTACTTTACTCGACACTGGGCAGAGGTGTGAGGTGCATTGTGGGAGATGTAGGACAGAGAATTTGGTGAAGTTTGGAGATTAAATAGTTTTTGTTGTAATGGATGCACTGATCAGATTTTCAGGTGTATTAGATCACTTATAAACCTTTTTTTCTTTTCATATATGCATCCTAACATTTAGATGAAATAGTCAGATCATATATTGACTCATGTACGTCATCATCCTTCCTCTGTCTTTATCATTTAAATAAAAAAACATCCAAAGATTTTCATGTTTGTCACCACAAAACAACCAAACGGAGAAAGTTAAATGAAGACAGCCGTGAGTCTGCTTTAGGTGCCTTAGTTTTTATTTCAGTTATAAATGTTATGCTTTTTTTGCTGTTGAAGTATTTTATATTAGTAAAATGCAGATTAAACATAATTTAAGATCTCTAAAGGAGAAATAATGACATATTTGCAGAGTTAAGTTGATGTCTTGGTTATTTTATTGGCCTTACATTTACATGGAAAGGAAATACTCAGACAGAACTCCAAGTGTAAACTTTTACTGTTGTCCAATTCTTGAGTTTCCATTTTATTGACACTGATAAATTGAATCATAACCAACTATCAAAGCTGAGAAAGAGCCACAAATATGAAGGGTGTGAGGGTTGGGAAGGAGTGAAGAAGATAAAATAAGAGGAGGATTATTTTATTTCAAGAGAAAGAAGACTTAAAGCAAATTAATATGTTAAAATATGGAAATATGAAGGTTTACTTGATGATCAGTAATGTGTGACAGCTTGATTCTTAACATTTAGGCTGTTTTCTTGAAGTGCATCATGGAAACCAGATCCTTCTCTGTTCTTTTTTTGTGCCTCATCCTTGTACTCTGAAAACATTATTTTGAAGGCCACATTTTTCAGGCTCATCCACACAGTTTGGCGTCTTCGAAAAGACTTGATGGCCTTGACTTTAGGCACATAACCTTAAAAATGTATTGTCATTTTTCTTCACTTAAAGTGGACATCTGTGCAAAAGAAGAAGCGCTTTAGGAGATTGATTACCAAATCATCTGGATTCAGATCACCTACAAAATCTACTCACTTTTTCCCTGTGTCATGACTAATGTTCCTGGAAAATCTAATCAAAATCCTTTAAAACTTTTTGAGTTTTCTTGCCCAAAGTCAAGCCGATAAACTTACAAAAGAGGCAAAAACAACCACCTTAGTGGAGGTAAGAATCTGGTAAAGCCATCTGAACATGTGGCACCATGACCTTGACCTTTGTCATAACCCTTTAAATGTTATCCAGCCCATCCTTCACTTCTTCTTAACTTCTACTCAAAGTTTGGAGGTAATCATGAGATATCGGTCACAAATATGGAGTTCAGACATTGGGTCAAACAACTGGATGCCCAGTCTTTCAGGCTTAATTAATTCAAGTTATTAACTGAGTATTTTTAAAAGCAGACTGGATGCGTGAAGGCCTTGAATTTCATCTTAGTTATGTTTACTCAAACCTTCCAGTATAATAATTATGATATTAAAGTGGTCGTGTACTGAGCTCATCCTGTTAAACTGATCGGTGCATCCTCCTCTAGTGTTATTTTTGTATTATTACGCACAAATGAAAAATCCAACATGTGATTCTGTGACATATTGTTCTATAAAGACCTTATAAAAGGCAGGAAAAGATCTTATGTCCGTCGTGTTTATTTTTAATCCAATCACATCCAGAGAAAAGCCATCTGTACAGAAGTTTGCATTTTAAGCGAGTCGTACGAGCACAGACTTGACAATAAAATAAAAAGACATGACACTGAAGGCTATAAATTGCAGCTCATCCTCACTTTAATATGTGTCAGATAATAAAGGTTAATTAACTGGTTGAAGATGTTGTTTTGGTTCACTTCTGTGCAACATTATCCAGCTCCTGGTGAAATTATTAATGTTAAAATATCCATCTGGAAACATCATGGAAATATATTAATCATCCCACTTTCTTAATTTAATGATAAATCAACATAGATCCTGATCAGAAGAATCTTTTATTTAAGGAATTTAACCCCCTGAATGTCATTTTAATTGATTGATTTTACTGTTTTTTCAATATAAGATCAGTGGTTCTCAACTGGTGGTTCAAGACCCAGAAGTGGGCCCCAAAAAATATCAGGATAAAAGTCCTATACTTTTACTTTGTAGAGATTTTTTTTTAAGACTGAAGTGCCTTCACACTCCTTAACAATAGTGCTAAACTTAAGCTACATACAGCATATTTAAGTCTTTTTGAAATACCTTCTCAATAGCTGGACTGTTTTATTTCATGTTTGTGCATAAAAACTCTGCAAAGTCTGTTCAAAAGGCTGAAGTTACTGAGGTGTTTTGTATCAGCTTATTTAGTGCTACTGATATATTATTATTAATACAGAGCTGGTCAGTAGGCTCATCACAGCTACAGTTACATTTATATTCCTAAGAAACAGCAAAAATCTTTGCACATCTACTACTTCGGCAGATGCATCGGACTAAGACAATAAAGTCCAAATCTGAAGAAAAAATCCTGCACACTGGCCAACTTCCAGAAAATAAAATGTATTGCAACGCTTCGGTCAAAGACCTTTTTCAAGCAACAAAATGCCAAAATGACCAAAATGTTGCAATAAATTTATTTATTTAAATTTTCTATTCTGGAAGTTGGCCAGTGTGTGGGATTTTTTCTTCACATTTATATTCCTAAAACCTGAGATGCTCTTTTTGGCTGTCATTAAAATGCAGCTAACTCAGTGCAATAGGGTTTATGTCCCTATAATGCAACGCCACCTGCTGGTCATTTTGGTTTATCATCACACATTTTTTTAACTTGACATATTTTTAATCTTCTGAACTATATCACCAAGGCTTCATGAAACAGTGCTTCAGAAGATATTTGATCTCAAGCAGCGGACATAAACAAGCGAGCACAATACATGCATCGCGCTCCTAAAACTGCATTAATCGTCCAAAAACTCATTATTTCACCAATATTCCATCATGGTCCAGTCGCGTTACTCCTCCAAGACAGTCTGTGTCGCTCCAGACATGTCTCTGAGCCTCTGCTGACCTCTGAGCTGACGAAGAAGACTGGGTGCCTCTGCGCATGCGCAGTACTCTCTGGAGCGCTGCCTCCGTGACCTCGTTTCTATCAGCTCATTATCTGTAAACTCTGGCTTGAAACTGTAAGGACACCCATCATATCCAAAGTTCTCTCTACAACATCTTCATCCCGACAGATATTCGGCCATTTTGCACAAAACTGGAGGAAGAAAGTTGTTGTGGTGGCGGTCGCCCCTGGAACAATAAGTCAGATGTGCGGAGGCACCCGGTCTTCTTCGTCAGCTCAGAGGCCAGCAGAGGCTCAAAGATATGTCTGGAGCGACTCAGACTGTCTTGGAGGAGTAACGCGACTGGACCATGATGGAATATTGGTGAAATAATGAGTTTTTGGACGATTAATGCAGTTTTAGGAGCGGCGCTATGCATGCCCTATTGTGCTACGTTTGTTTGGATGTCCGCTGCTTGATTTTGGATCTAAATATCTCCCGAAGCACTGTTTGGATCAGGAAAGCCTTCAGGGTGAGTATATTGTTCTATTTCATTCTACAAACAATGTAAAAGCTGCAGGAACCGAACTTTTCCTTTAATTAGCTTAGCTCAAACACTGGGAGTCAATGGGTAGTGTTAGCCTGCCTCTGCCTACAGTCATCAGATAAAATCTTCAGCAACTCTATACAGTCCTGTGTTGTGATTATTTTTGTACCACTTATGTTACATTATCTTCTGCTATCATATCATCTTCTACTCCTGCACAGAGGCTTTGTTTATCGACCTACTTCCGTCATGGTTTGCTCGAGAGTTGTGACGTTCGTAAGCGAGTCCAGTCTTTCGAACAGCTCTTTTAAGTGGACAGTGAGAACTGATTTGCACTTGTGAGTGGGCCATTTGTTTGTGACTAATTGTTAAATGCAAATTGCCTGTAAATTTAAGAAAGTTGTGCATCTTCTTGTCATGGATTCTGGGCTGGAGCAAGATTCAGGAAAAAGAGAAAGTTGGCGTTTTGTTTTTAAGGGGTGATGTAGGGTCCTGAAGCCAAACCAGCTGAGAACCACTGCTTTAGATGAGTTGAAGTTCTTGTCCGTGAATGAATCAGTATTTTTGTTTGTTGTTTGTGTCCTGGGATGAGATCCAGATGCTAAACCAGTCTGACAGTGTGACGGGACGTACCATCATCAGAGGTGTGTTCGATTTTTGTAGCAGCGGGTGAAGGTGAAGAAGGTGACTGACCCTCAGCAGATTCTATTCATAGATCTTCTGTTGGTTTAAGGATGTGCACACTGACCCACTTTCACACAGACACACACACACACGTTGCTTTATCGCTGTTTCATCAGACAAGCACACGCTCTGAGGATGCTCCGTGGACTTTCTGCAGAGTCATGCACGTGATCCCACGAGTTTAACAAAAACAGACCATGGGCTCACTACTAAAGTCTATCTGGTTGTTTCATCCAGGCTGCAGCGATCTCCAGCCAGGAAGTGCTGAGTCATGGTTAGAATAAATTACAAAATCAGCCAGTTGGATGATCTGTTTTGGACACATGGTCAAACAGAACAATGGTTGTTGCGGTTACTCAATCCTGGATAGATGTGAGTTACCAGGGATAAGTTGACCGTGCTTCGTGACATAGGCCTCAGAAGTGAGCGTCCTGAGGAGTAGCGCGGAAACAAACACTAATATGAATGATGGCACGAAAGGTACGGTTCTTAAGCCGGCTGCCACAGCCCAAGTGTGAGAATATTTTGGTTTTAAACAGAATGAATAAGGTGTGAGCCCATAAACACCGACGAGCCGATATGTCGTATTTGTTGAAAGTAGTGGCAACAAAGAAAGGGAGGTGCAGCGAAACCTTCGTCATGACAGTCAGCGCTTACTGACGGGTTTGGTCGGCAAAGTAAGTAGCCTATAAATAAAACAGCGCAAAATGTTGCGCTCAAAGACAATGTCGTTCGCTACATTGCAAAAGGATTGCAACCCTATAATATGGTTAAAAGCCAGAATGTTACAAACGTTTGACAAACGGTCATTTGACTGGGAGAAAGTACATGTCACAAACAATTCCAGAACTGTAACTGTTTTATTTTTGTGTGTGTGTTTTTTGGAGTCTCGTTTCTTTTTTTGTTTGTTTGTTTGTTTTTTACAGAGACAGGGTCTATTTTTTATTGTTTTTGATTCATATTATTTTTATTTACATACATTTTTTCCTAAGACATTCAATGAGTTTTGTTCTCTTTTTTGTTTGTTAAATTTATCATATTTTTTTTTAATTTATTTTATTTAGAGAGCTTGACCTTCCAATTACAGTTAAATACTCTTAAGAAAAAAAGTTTCTTGCTTTTGATATGGTATACTCACTTTATTATGACATACATTGTAATTACATTAATGAAAAAATGAAAAATAAAAAAATAATAATATTGACAAAAATATCGTTTATTGTCAATAATTTTTGGGACAATTAAGGTCCAGCAAAATTTGTTATCGTGACAGGCCTAGCACTCGGAGAGCACAAACGTCTGCCAAGGTAGCTCGCATACTGCTGTTACATCTATAAGCAATAGCTCCATGATAAAGTTAGCATCATAATATGATTCCTTGACCCTGAAAACCCTCACCTAGCACTCAGAATCATGTTGATATCATTATTAGTTAGACAGTTATTAAGCAAAAACGATTGTTTCCTAATGGTTGGATCACCATAACGTTTGGGCGATTCCCAACATTTCCTGAAAATTTCAGTGAAATCCGTCCAGTAGTTTTTGCATAAACGAACAAACAAGGTCAAAAACATAACCCCCTTGGCTCGCATTAAGAAGCTCTGAAGGTGAAGGGGGTCAAACCTGGAACTGGCTGGTGGTCAGGACATGTGTCTCTATGTTAAGTGTGAGAAGTGAACTACAAACATGGCTATTACATTTACTCAGGGATTAAAACTGAGCAGCAGCTAACAAACCACAGCAGGTCATATGTATGTGTATTCTAGTCACATTTGCAATTATGGACCCAAAAGATCAAACATCAACATTTAATACTGCAATACGGGTTATCAGACCATCTCTTCTGATCTAATTTCCAGGTGTTATTTGTCTGCTGTTTTTATCTACAAACTTGTGTATCTTCTATATCTGCATGTGCTCCAGACAAACACAATGTCAGATTTAACCCAAATCTTCCTTCATCTCTCTGTGTTCCTGTTGACTGACCAAACAGATGTCATCAGTTAGTCAACAGGACTTTTTCAGAGGAGCTGGACTTCAGAACTTTCACCCCCCGAGTAAAGATGATTACAGACAGACAGACAGACAGAGCTGCCAGAGAGGAAGTTTTGGGCATATGGATTCTCGTAAACTAATAAAATGACTGTGAGACAAAGGCAACTGCAGATTTGAGCAAAGACTCTGAGGGCTGAACCTTAATGTGAATGTTTGATTTTAACTTAGCGCAACATCTAATAGACCTGGCAGTGAAAACAGGTTGCTGCCACTTAAGATATCATGATCTACACTGCTAATCCCTTCAGGGGGTCGTACTTTAAACCACTTTGTTGTTTTCATGAGTAAAGATGGGTCCATTGATCCAAGTGGAAGATCAGAAGTATCCAACAATATCAACAGGGTCCTTCTATTCATTCGGAGCAAAGGAAGATTTAATTTACTTTGATTTTCCATTAATTTTAATTTCAATTTTCCAAATATTGCCAACATATTTATGCAATATGACCATTCTCCCTCTCCTTCTTTAAAAATATGTTCAAGGATTACAAAGTCTTTGTCATTTCTGAAAACATCAACAATTGATTAAACATAAATTCATACTTTTAAACCTCAGCTAAATGCTGTTTTATTAATCAACATCATTCCTTTACAGATTATATAAATTATTGCCGCTCATGTTAGTATTAGATTGATCTCTCTGTCAATGGTTGTATTGATTATACATCCATAGTAACTATCTTTACAACCACATAGTCATGAAGACCTTCTTTAAAATGAGATGCCACATCTCAAAAGGCTGAACTTTATTTATATTCAGCAAAGAAGATTATGGTGCTATACAAATAAAGATTGATTGACTGAATCTATATCCAGCAGAGACAAATGTGATGCGGACAGATTTCTGTTCTGGTCTTCCATGGGTTTTTCTCTATCAGAAATTCTTATTTTTAGTCCCTTTGTCTCTGCCTGGATGGAAACATCTGTGGATGTATGTATTTTTATATACAGACGTGTGCAAAATTGTTGGTACCCTTCTGATAAAGGAAAAAACCCACAATTGTCACTGAAACAATCTGAAACTGACTAAAGTAATTATGAATTAACATTTACTAAAAATGAACTAATGACAATCAGACATTGCTTTTGAATTGTGGCTCAAGAGAATAATAGAAACAATAATAATGAAACTGGCCTGGACAAAATGATGGCACCCTTAACTTCATATTTTGTTGCACAAAAGGCAATAGCTAACTCTCAACGAGACTTCTGCACCTGTCCACAGGTATGTTGGCCCACTCCTCATGAGCAAACTGCTCCAGCTGTCTCAGGTTTGAAAGGTGTCTTCACCAGATTTCATGTTTCAGCACTTTCCTCAAATGTTCAATAGGATTTCGCTCATAGAAGACCAGTTCAGAACAGTCCAATGTTTTGTTCTGAACCATTCTTGGGTGTTTTTAGCTGTGTGTTTGGGTCATTATCCTGTTGGAGGACCCATGACCTGTGACTGAGACCAAGCTTTGACACTGAGCAGCACATTTCATTCCAGAATGTCTTGATAGTCTTGAGTTTTGATTGTACCCTGCACAGATTCAAGACATCTTCTGTCAGATGCAGCAAAGCAGCCCCAGAACATAACAGAGCCTACTCCATGTTTCCAAATAGGTACAGTGTTCTTTTCTGTGTATACTTCATTTTTGTATCTGTAAACATAGAGCCAATGTGACTTGCCAAAAAGCTCCAGTTTTGTCCAAAGGACATTCTCCCAGAAACTTTGTGGCTTGTCAATGTGCATTTTGACAAAATCAAGTCTCACTTTTATATGATTTGCTTTCAACAGTGATGTCATCCATTAAGTCACTTTGGCTCAAACAGCAACAGATGGTGCAATCTGTTTGTGATGTACCTTGACCTTGGAGTTCTCCTCTAATCTCTTTGAAGTTGTTCTGGGCTCTTTGGTTTCCATTCGTATTATCAGTCTCTTCAATTTGCCCTCAGTTTTCCTCCTGCAGCTACATCCAGGGTGGTTGGCTACAGTCCTGTGGACCTTAAACTTCTGAATAATCTGTGCAGCTGTAGTCACAGGAACATCAAGCTGCTTGGAGATGGTCTTACAGCCTTTACCTTTACCCTTTGCTTGTCTATAATTTTCTGTCTAATCTCCTGAGACAACTCTCTCCTTAGCTTTCTGTGGTCCATGTTAAATGTGGTACACATCATGATACCAAACAGCACAGTGACTACTTTTCACCCTTTAATTAGGCAGACTGACTGATTATAAGCTTGAAGACACCTGTGATGATAATTACATGACACCACTTATGGCCCTTTTCCATTAGCCCTACACTACTCTACTCTACTCTACTCTACTCTACTCTACTGGACACTACCCGGATCTACTCTACTCACCTTGTGCTGCTTTTCCATTAGCCCCAGTCGCCTGCCCAATGGGGCGCAGTGTCGCTGTAAACAGCTGAGCGGCACTGCGGTGACATCATTTTGAGTGCCACACAACAATCTGTGGTGTTTTGTCAGAAACCGAGTAAAAAAGGAAAGCAGAAGAAGGCTGCAGGTGGCAAGAAGAAATACCCCTTGAGAAGCACAGGAGAGTTTTGGAAGCTATACAACAGAATGAAGCCAAGGACGAGAGCAATCGAGCTGCAAAGAAAAGACGTATGAGGGTAAGCTAATGGTAGCTACCGCTAGCATGCTAGGTCGTTGCGCTCATGACTCATCGATGACAACATTGTCTGACCAATCAGTAGCCGGCAGTCGGTGACGTCATCTTTCAGTATTGACTCTGCTCGCTTGGAACTAGAGCGGAGTAGGTACTAAAACTAGCTTGTTTAGGAGGTACCGGGCTAGTGGAAACACACTGCAAATCAAGTAGGGCCGAGTAGAGTAGGGCCAAGGCGTGCTAGTGGAAAAGGGCCATAAGTTAAACATGTCCCTATGGTCAAATCATTTTCAATCTTTTCTAGGGGTACCATCATTTTTGTCCAGGCCAGTTTAATTATTTTGCTAATAAAATTATTCTGTCGAACTACAATTGTAAAACAGTGTCTGATTTTCATTAGTTAATTTTCAGTGATTTTTTTGTATTATTACTTTTATCAGTTTTAAGTTATTTCAGTGACCATTGTGGGTTTTTCTTTCTTTAACAGAATGGTACCAACAATTTTGCACACATCAGTGTGAATATATATGTTATATGTATTTGTATTAATGCATAAATGCATATCTATAAAATGAAGAGTATATCTTCAGTCTGCTCTATTGTAAAGTGCCTTGAGATAACACTTGTTATGAACTGGAGCTTTACAAATACAGATTGACAGTCTCGGTGAGCACACATCCAAACTCGCTATTTTGAATGTTCTGCTGTGGAATCTAACTGGTCCCAGAGTTCATCGACCCTCACAAGGATCTTGTTAAATTTCTAATTAGCACTTTGGCGGCCATTTTGTATCTGTCTACAGAGAAGAAGCGATGTATTGTAAATCAGCGTTCATATCTCCCAGCTGTACTCCAGCAGATTCAGACAGCAGCATGGCAGCTGTCTCTCAGGACAGAGAGCTGCTTCGGTGAGCTTTTCCACTTAGACGTCAGGGGTTTGTTCTTCAGTCAGGTCGCGTGGAAAGCAGCACTGACATATGGCACAGAGCTGGGCGGGCAGAGGGGCTTGAGGATGTAGTTCTCCCCCTCGTTGTTGTCCCAGAACTCCCCATCCTTGCTCTTCAGGTACACGGCGAAGTGCACGGCCAAGCTGGGGTCCATGAAGGGCGGCGTGTACACGGTGAAGCTGAAGCGCTCCCCCACGAAGCCCGGCTGCTCCACCACCACGGGCAGAGCCTGGGCATCCACGTGGGACAGCCAGTTGTTGAAGGTGTACCTGACCCCCACCTCTTTGTCGGAGCAGCTGCTGAAGACTCTGATCTGACCCCGGACATCGAACTGCGTGACGGTTACCTTCTCCAGGCACACTCGGAAGTTACGGACCCTCAGCTCGGTGTCTTTGGGCTCCGGGAAGCAGCAGATGAGCTGCCCGATGTCCAGGCCGCCTTTGAAGCTCTGACACAAGTCGTTCAGGACGTCCGGCTTCAGGAGAGTCAGAAAGTAAAGATTAGCTCCAGTGTCCCACAAAGTCAGAAATACTGTATGTCTTTGACTGTCTACTCTCTCTGCAGCCAAAAAAGACCTCAAGACATGAAAACACAGAGCCTCAGCCTGAAGATACACTAAAAACTTAGATCTACATGAGAGTATGTGTCCAATTTCAAGTCAAAAATACCTCATTGTACTTATTCTAAGGCACAATTTCCTGCTTTGTCTGGATCAACATCTAAATCAAAGATATAAAAAAACAAACTAGAAAAGCACTCAGAGAGCACTCATCTCCGCCAGCACCTAAGTCTTCACCCATATTGTCATTTTCACCATAAACACCAGTCCTACCTTTATTTAATCTAAATATTTAGATTCCTTGACCATGAAAACATACCATTAGCATTTGGATTCATAATGATATCTATTTTAGTTCAGTAGTTATTCACGAAAATTGCATATTTTGTCGTGGCGTTTTTATGCTGATCTGGATCACTCCCAAAATTTAATCACGTGTTCCTTACATTTCCTGTCAATTTCATCGCAATCCATCCGTAACTTTTTGTGTTATGTTGCGTACAGAGAAACAAACAAACATACAAACAAAAAAACAAACAAAAACACGTTGGCAATAGCATAACCTCCCAGGCGGAGTTAAAAACTAGAAAAGCACTTGGAGAGCGTAGATCTCCGCCAATGCCGCAGTCCTCACCCATGTTGTGATTTTCACCATAAACACTAGTCTTACCTTTATTTCATCTAAATATTTAGATTCATTGACCATGAAAACATACCATTAGCAATTGGATTCATAATGATATCTATTTTAGTTCAGTGGTTAATCACGAAAATTGAATATTTCGTCATGGCGTTATTTTGCTGATCTGGATCACTCCCAAAATCGAATCACTCGTTCCTGACATTTCCTGTAAATTTCATCGTAATCTGTCCATAATTTTTTGAGTTTAGTTGGTAACAGAGGAAAAAAACAAACATACAAACAAAAAAACAAACACACTCGGGCAATAACATAACCTGATTTGGCGGTTTTTAAAATAAGCCTGAGTTGCTTTGATTGAGTAAAATAATCTGCCAAAGAGATGAGATAAATTTAACTTCAAGGATTTCTTGTTTCACTGGCAGATATTTTCATATCATTACAAGCAGTTTAATGCCTTATTATTGCCTTTTTCTACTTTCAGTAAAATATTCATCTTGCTCAGTAAATGTGGGCTACAATATTTAAATATTTTTGACTTAAAAATAGACAAACACTTTCTGAGATCTGAGTTTTGGCCGTGTAAAATTTAACACTGAAAATGTCAGGATATTTAAAAAAAAAAAAAGACATCAGGTTCTTAAAATACAAACACAGGAACACAAAACTCAAAGTCCACCACCCAGTCTGCCAGACTCACTACCTTCTCAAAGGCTTGCATACAGAAGCAATGCCATGGTATTTATGACTAATCATTTGTAATTAAAACAAACTTATTAAAAAAACATAATTATCTTATTAATAATCTTATCAAAATGCAAACATGCTATATAAAAATATATTTAACTTCTTGCTAGTTTTACTGTCTTGTCAAAAAAACACAACAGTTAAGATTTTGACAGTTTTCCTGACATTTAAACTGTTTAATACAACAAATTTGCATTTTTTCTATTATTTTACTTTATTTTCACTTTTGTGCAACGTTATGACTTTTGAAATCAAATTAACTTGAACTTAAAAGGGCATTTCTTAACTGAAATGAAGAATAAACACTCCTGACTCTATACCTGTGTCCGATATCATCCACTCATCCACTCACTCACTATTCCCTATGTAGTGTAAATGAAATAGTGGACTACATAGGGAATGACCAAATGACATCTTGGACACATATTGAAATTTTCTAAACGTCGTAGCATCAGCAGATGAGCCGGATATTCCTGTGACGGAAGTGGACGTGCCGAAATTCAAACCAGGCACTCGGGAGGATAAGTAGCAAAATTCGAAGCTGTTTACAGCCGCTAAAAGACGTTAAAGAGCTACGCTACGAACGTGTTAAAGATAGTTTAACGTTTATTTACATTTATGAATGAAAGCAGCGCCTAACAGCCTTCCTTCTCTTCTTCTTCTAAGGAAAAACACGACCACATTGCATTGTGGTATACAGGAGTACAATATAGGGTACATCGTATGTACACTCACTTTTGCTGTGCATTGTGGGTATTTTGTAGAGCACTATATAGTGAATGAAATTAACAACTGAGAAGTTGAACAACACTACGAAATGGCGAACACACTATATAGTGCACTATATCCGTGATAGTGAGCAATTTCGAACACAGCTTATATAAGCGCTGGGTAATATTACCTTTTATCAGTATCACAGTTAACTGAACCTCGATTAGGATTAATGAACGATTATTTTATATGTTAATAAATTGGTGGTGTTACTGACAGTCGTCAAAACGGTCTTCCTGCAGTATTTACACTAACTTCTTTCTGAGCTATGTCCTCCGCACAGAATCCAAAATGTGCCCAAATAATTGAGACAGCATTTTTCTTGGCTACAAGAGTGTCTGACAGATTGGCGCTCATTTCCTCCACATTGGCAGCGTATATTCGCTCTTGGCGAAAGAGACTGTATGGAGGGGGTGCGGTCAAGAGACTAATCAAAATAATCAACATGAGTAAAAATACTTCGTTTAGAGGGTCTAAATGTCTAAATTTCGATTATTTTTCAATTTATGCCCAGCCCTATTCCATATAGAATAAAAACTGGACCAATAATGTTTGGACAAGCTAGCAAGTATCCCTCAATGCTTGTTCTTGTAAAAAATATTGTCATTTTATTTGAGAAGATTAGAAAAGATGCTCTCTTTCAGTTGAAAATTGGGCTGAAAATGACTTTTCTTTACTCCAAATGCAAACACACCTGTTGATTTATAACTCTGGAGTCTTTCCTTCTCTCCCTGCAGCTCCATTAGCTCTCTGGACTACAAGACTTTAATCATTCCCTTTAATATGACCTACATTTTCAGGGGTATAATTTAGTCGTAGCTATGCTAGGTGCTGTTTGCGCTTAAAGCCTTATGGGAGATGCTCATACGCCTTATGTCTAAACAAGTTTACAAGTTAAAAAAAGGCAATACGAACTTCATGCAAAATCTTAAACCTTAAGCTTTAGTTGGGTTACATTAACCCCCATGACATGGAAATAACTGTGCATATTTTTAGTCTATTAATTTTACTTTTATTCTACATTTTTTATATCTGATCACTTCTATTTACATTGTGCCCACCTTTATTTTTCTTATATTCTTTTAACTTATTTGTCTATTTTCACTTTGCACCAACAGCACCAGAGCAAATTCCTTATAAGTGTAAAAACTAGGGGTGGGAGAAAAATTTGATCCATATAAGTGTCTGGATTTCAAAAACATTTTTTTCCAAATTTAAATGCTTTATTTTAATCTGTGTTAATAAGCCACTTTTAAATGCAATCCAGGCTTTTGAAGAGAGAGTATTAACAGCTGGTTAAAATATATTGCTGAATAAATCCTAAAAACGGACTCACATGTGACGTGTATTTTTCCTGATATAGTCTGTATGTCTCATCATTGTTTATCTTTTTCTCTGGTGTTAAAAAAGCTAACTAAAGATTACAAAAATCAGAATCTGAATCGGTTTTTATTGCCAAGTATGCAACCCATACAAGGAATTTGACTCCGGCGGTTGTTTTCTGTAGTACAAGGAGGTAGACACAAACAAGATACATTAAAATAAAATAATGTAAGTGTAAAAAGAGAGGCTGGGATAAAATGTGCATCAGGAATATTTACAAGCATACTGGGATTGGCAATATCGTAGAATTGCAACTTAAATGGAATTGGCACCTAAAAAATCAAATCAGGAGAAAAGCGTACCCTAGCGTACCCCTACCCTAGTACAAACCTACTTAGCAATAAACCTGATTCTGATGTCGTAAACAACGAGGGGGCCTTGTACCAGTCTTTGCCCTGGGCCTCTAAATCCCTCAAACCGCCCCTGTGTTTGACGTCTCCTGCTCAGTGGGTTTAGTCCGGTGTGTAAGTGCACTGACCTGGTGCGGGGGGAAGCTCTTGTACCGGGACAGGACCTTGCTGGGGATGTTGGGTTCCTCCAGGGAGCTGAAGTGTTTGACGCTGGCCAGGGTCAGACCCATGGAGTCCGCGAACTTCACCCTCTTCCTCCCCTCACCCTCGGACTCCCCCTCCAGCAGCTCTGCGGGGTAAGCAGGCAGAGACCTGGCCCTCCTCCGGTCCCTCATGAACCTCTCCAGCCGTGAGGCGTCCACCTCGTCGTCCAGGTCTCCTCCCTCCTCTTCTTCTTCCTCCTCCTCTTCTTCCTCTTCCTCCTCCGGGCCGTTCTCCGCGCGCTGCCCCGGGGACTGAGCCTCTGAGCGGGACATGCTTACCTGCAGCCCGGCCCGTGTGCGGCTGTGGCTGCAGGGTTGGTTAAAGAGGAGACTCCCTCCCCCCTCCGAGGACAATGTGCTGTCACACAGCGCGTGCAGTGTTCCCGGTGAGTATCTGCTGTCACTGGAGCGCGCGCCCTGTCGCGTCTCTGGCGTCACCCTTTACCTGATTGCGTGCAGGGAGACTCTGACCAACTGCAACATGTTTACAACAACAGACTGACTTTGTTATTAACGGGATAACTCTGGGTGATGTTTGTTTGGAGTTCTCAGTAACTGCAGATAACTTTTTTAAGTCCGTGAAAACACTCAAAATTCTTTTGTGAGGGTCAGGATTATGCAGTTAGAGTCGGGATTATGAGATTAAAGTCAGGATTATGAGATTAAAGTCAGGATTCTGAGATTAAAGTCAGGATTATGAGATTAAAGTCAGGATTATGCAGTTAGAGTCAGGATTATGAGATTAAAGTCAGGATTATGAGATTAAAGTCAGGATTATGAAGTTAAAGTCAGGATTATGAAGTTAAAGTCAGGATTATGAGATTAAAGTCAGGATTATGAGATTAAAGTCAGGATTATGAGATTAAAGTCAGGATTATGAAGTTAAAGTCAGGATTATGAAGTTAAAGTCAGGATCATGAGACGCAAGTCAATATTCTGAAATCAATATCAAAATTCAAAAGTTAAAGTTCAGGATTCTAAGGATAATTCAGGATTTATGAAACTACAATCAGGATTATAAGATTAATGTCAGGATTATGGAGTTAAAGTCAAGATTCTGAAGTTAAAGTCAGGATTATGAGATTAAAGTCAGGATTATGAGTTGCAAGTCAATATTCTGAAATCAACATCAACATTCAAAAGTTAAAGTTCTGGATTCTAAAGATAATTTAAGGTTTATGAAACTAAAATCAGGATTATGAGATTCAAGTCAGTATCATGAGATTAAAATCAGGATTATCAAATTAAAGTCAGGATCATGAGTTGCAAGTCAGTAGTCTGAAATCAACATCAAAATTCTAAAGTTAAAGGTCAGAATTCTCAGGATAAAATCAGATTTATAAGATTAAAATCGGGATTACGAGATTAAAGTCAGGATTATCAAATGATTATGAGATTAAAGTCAGGATTATGAGATTAAAGTCAGGATTATGAGATTAAAGTCAGGATTATGAAGTTAAAGTCAGGATTATGAGATTAAAGTCAGGATTATCAAATGATTATGAGATTAAAGTCAGGATCATGAGACGCAAGTCAATATTCTGAAATCAACATCATAATTCTAAAGTTAAAGTTCAGGATTCTAAGGATGATTAAAGATTTATGAAAATTAAAGTCAGGATTATAATATTAAAGTCAAAATCCTGAGATTCAAGTCAGCATTCTGAAATCAACATCGAAATTCAAAAGTTAAAGTTCTGGATTCCAAGGATAATTTAAGATTTATGAAACTAAAATTAGGATTATGAGATATATGTCAAAATCCTGAGAAGTTAGTATTCTGAAATTAATGTTTGGATTTCTTGGTTGTAGTCAGAATATTGAGATCAAATTAGAATTTCTGAGTTTAAATCAGAAATCTCAGATTAATGTCAGAATTCTAATATTAATGTCAAAATTTTAGGATTCTAAAATCAGGGTCAGATTATCAAAGTCAGTATCCTGAGATTACCCTACGGATTCTGAGCTCCAACTTAAGATTTTGATATTGAAGTCAAACATTTGAGAATAAAGTCAGGATTTGTTTATCAAGGTAAAAATTCCAGGATTAAAGTCAGGATTCTATACTACTGTCAGGATCATGTGATCAAATACAATTTCAGATATATAATATCAAATAAAGATTAAAGTCAGTTTTGGTGATTGTCCTTAAAATACTGAAGAAAAAGTCAGAATTCTGAGATTTAATTCGGGATTATTGTGAAGACTTTAAGATTACATTTAAAATTCTGAGATCACATTTCTTGGATTAAAATCAAGAATATAAGACTAAAGTCACGATTCTGATTTTAAGGATAACATTCAAAATTCTGAGATTACTGCCAGGAATCTTGGATTAAAGTCAGGAATTTATGATATAACACAAGATTCTGAAATAATGGACAGAATCCTGAGATTAATTTTGAAATCCTGAGACGAAAGTCAGAATTGTTTAATTTAAATCGTTTAATTCCTTGATCGAGAACAAAATTCCAGGATTAAACTCAGGACTCTTCGGTTAAATTCCTGACTATGAGATGAAAAAATATATAAATACGTTGGTCATATTTAGTCCAAAACTGGCCAAAGTGATGCCTTTAGTTTTGTCCAAATGTGTGCTGCTGTGGCTGCAGGGTTAAAGAGGAAACTCCCTCCCCCTCGTCTAAAAGGAGGAGGGAGTCCCACGCGCTGTGGGACAATGTGCTGTCCCACAGCGCGTGCAGTGTTCCCAGTGAGTATCCGCTGTCACTGGAGCGCGCGCCCCGTGACGTCATGGGCATTGCCTTGCACCTGGCTGCGTGCAGGTAGACACTGACCAACTGCAAAATGTGCAAAATGTTCACAACAAAAAGTTCACATCACAACAACAACAGACGGACTTTGTGATAAACAGCATAGGGGTGGGCGAAGAGGAGTTAAAACATGTTTGTCACAACAACAGAGTCAAAAACACGGATTTATAATTCAGTACAAATGAAAATGAAAAACAGCAGAGCAATCTAATAAAAAGTCTTCCACATCAAATATGAAGATTTTATTCTTATGGGCATGGGGGCATTTTTAAGTCTGTGAAAACACTCAAAATTCTAAAGTTAAGGCCAGGTTTCTCAGGTTAAATCAGATTTATGAGATTAAAGTCAGGATTCTGAGCTATACAGACCTGATCAAAATCTTAAGACCAGTTGAAAAATTGCTAGAATATGCATTTTGCACCTTAATGAGGTTTTAAATTGAGCTACAATATGCAAAAGCAAGAAGAGGGAGTGTGACAAAAAGCACTTTAAAAAGTGATTTATTGAAAACAACAAGTAAACTGAAATAGGCTGTTTATCAGCTGATCAAAAGTTTAAGACCATCGCTCAAAAAATTACAAAAAACTCTCCAAACCTGAACAAAACTTTTTCTCAGTAGGACTCAGTAATGAGTAGCTCCACCGTTCTTGTTAATCACTTCAAAAATTCGTTTGGGCATGCTTGATGTGAGTGTCTCCAGGAAGTTTTTGGGAACATTGCTCCAAGTGGTGAAGATGGCTTCACAAAGGGCATCAACTCTCTGGAACTGATGGCCATTTTTATAAACTTCCCTTGCCATCCGTCCCCAAATGTTCTCTGTAGGATTTAAATCAGGGGAACATGCAGGATGGTCCAAAAGAGTGATGTTATTCTCCCTGAAGAAGTCCTTGGTCAAGCGAGCATTGTGGACTGCAGCGTTGTCCTGTTGAAAAACCCAGCTGTTACCACACAGACGAGGGCCCTCTGTCATGAGGGATGCCCTCTGCAACATCTGCACGTAACCAGCCGCCGTTTGACGACCCTGCACCACCTGAAGCTCCAGTGTTCACTGAATGAAAAAGCACCCAGATCATGATGGACCCCCCTCCACTGTGCCGGGTAGAAAACATCTCAGGTGGAATCTCTTTGTCATGTCAGTAACGTTGAAGCCATCTGGACCGTCAAGGTTACATTTTTTCTCATCAGAGAATAAAACTTTTTTCCACCTTTCAATGTCCCATGTTTGATGCTCCCTGGCAAAGTCTAAACGGGCAGTTTTGTGGCGTTGAAGGAGACGAGGTCTTTGAATTTGTTTTTTGTTTTTGAAACCCTTTTCCTGCAGATGCCGTCTGATGGTTATTGTGCTGCAGTCGGCACCAGTAAGGGCCTTAATTTGGGTCGAGGACCGCCCTGTGTCTTGACGGACAGCCAATCAGATCCTCCGGCTCAGCGCAGGTGTAATTTTTTTGGGTCTACCACTTGACTTTTTTGTTCCATAATGCTCAGGATCTTTCAAAAAATTTAGAATGACTGTCTTACTGCGTCCAACCTCAGCAGCAATGGCACGCTGCGAGAGGCCTTGCTTATGCAGCTCAACGATCCGACCACGTTCAAGAAGAGAAAGCTTCTTAGCTTTAGCCATCAGGAGGGCATGACCGTGTGAATGCCTGACAGAAAATGAACATTTTAAGCAGATTTTGGCTTTACTAGCCTGTGGTCTTAAACTTTTGATCAGGTGATTAACAGCCTGTTTCAGTTTTGTTTTTTTTAAATTACAAGTTCCAAATGTTTTTTGTCGCACTCCCCCTTTTTGCTTTTGCATATTGTGGCTCTATTTAAAACCTCATTAAGGTCCAAATGTGCAAAATGCATATTCTAGCAATTTTTCAACTGGTCTTAAGATTTTGATCTGGTCTGTGTGCCAAAATCCCGAGATTCATTTTAGAATTCTGAAGTTAAAGTCAGGATTCTAAAACCAAGCACAAATGACCTAAGTCAGCATAATGAGGCAATTATAAGGATTCTAAGATTTAAATTATGATTTTGGTATTTAAATCAGACTATTTTAGATTAATGTCTCGATACTCAGATTAAAATCAGGATTCTGGGAGCAATACAAAAATTCCGAGATTAAATTTATGAGTCTGAGATCAAATAAAGACTCTGAAATTAAAGTCAGATTTTTGAGATTATCTTCAAAATTCTGTAGAAAAAGTCAGTTCTGAGATTATATTCAGGATTATGATATCAAAGTCATGGTTTTTGAAATTTAAATCAGGATTCTGTATTTAAAATCAGGATTCTTGGATTGACATGATATTTATGATTAAAGTCACGATTCCTTAAAGAAAGGCAAATAGTTACATTTAGAATTTGAGGAACATGTAAGTTTTCCGCCTTTTTTTTAGGAGACCTAGTCCAAAGTTTTTGTTTTTTTTGTTTTTTTGTTGCAGCACCAAAATCTGCAATATTTATTTTTTTATTCACCCTAAACCTCAACATCCTGGTGGGCTACAATCAAAATTATGTTATTTCTTTTTCTTAGAAAAAGGTCTTCTAAATTAATTTTGAACTTTACTTTCTCACAAACTCGTCAACTTTCAAGAGCCCTTAGTTCATCCAGGAGTCTTTGTGTTTACTAAATCTGAGGATTTAAACATTAATCTGAGCGATTACTGACCATAGCCAAATGTTTGCATAAATGAATGAAACCGTTTTGCTCTTAGGAGACTCCAGCACTGAACTCTGTCAGTTTGTGGACTGGATCTTGAACTTAAGTTGATGTCATAATTATAATTATAATAACAGTAATGATTATTATTACATAAACATAAGTGGAGAAATGAAAGCCAGTAGCGAACACGTGTCAGTCAAACAAACTTGGTGTTTGGTGACATAACGCAGACCTCCGTCAGAGTGCGTCACACAGGTGACAGTAAACAAACACGCAACGTCGCAGCCGCTGTTGTGCTGACGTCGCACTCTGAGGGGTTTCCTCTGATGAAACCAGGAGAGGTTTAACCAGTTCAGCTCCAAACATGAGTCTGATTTTAGGCTGCTGCCATCCAGACTGTTTCCATTGATAAAGAACAATAATAAAAAAGTGTTCAGTCATTTCTGTTTGGAGCTCTGAGCCTAAGTTTGTGACTCTTCCCCAGAGTTGGATCACACTGTCTCTTTATTATCTCTTTGTCAAACAGAGTGAGGACACCTGGATCCAGACGGACAGGATGAAGCAAAGAGCTGATCGAGTCCTGCCCCTGCCTTACAAACCAAATCCAGGACTGAATGAAATAAATCCAGCTCTCATTATTCATGGAAACAATCTAAATTCTAATAATTCCCCTCCCCGAGCCACCACCTTATCATAGTGGAGGCGTTTGCGTGTCCCCATGACCCCAGGAGTTGTTGTTGGGGGCATTATGCCCGTGGTAGGGTCACCCAAGGCAAACAGGTCCTGAGGGGAACGGTTTCTGCCTTGATATAAACTCAATGGTCTCTCCCTCCCAGTCGCCCATGTTGCTGTCCAGCTCATTAGTGTCCACTCCTCCTCTGAGCTCAAGGTGGATTCTCTTTCTGTTCTTGTTTGTGCTTATACACCCTTTTAAAACTCCCTTGACTCCAACACTCAAATCTGCAACTTGGAGGGGTGTGATTGGTAGGAATGGGCCCAATCTGAGTGGTGCTTTGTTACTGGACTTCTGTGCTCCTCTGTCCATAATGCAGAACTCCATGTTCAAACATAAGGGTGTCCACATGTGCACTTGGCACCAGGACACCTTAGGCCGTAGTTCGATGATCGACTTTGTGGTCGTATCATCGGACTTCCGGTTGCATGTTTCGGACACTCGGGTGGAAAGAGGGGCGGAGCTGTCAACTGATCACCACCTGGTGTTGAGTTGGCTCAGATGGTGGGGGAGGATGCCAGTCAGATCTGGGAGACCCAAGCGTGCTGTGCGGGTCTGGTGGGAACGTCTGGCAGAGTCTCTCATCAGTAAGAGTTTCAACTCCTACCTCGGGGTGAAGTTCGACCATGTGGCGAGGGAGGCAGGAGACATTGAGTCCAAGTGGGCCTTGTTCCGGGCCTCTATTGTTGAGGCAGCTGATTGGAGCTGTGGCCGTAAGGTGGTCCATGCCTGTCGCGGGGGCAATATACGAACCCTGTGAGGGATGCCCTACTCTACTTGGCTCTACTCAATTTGCAGCATGTTTCCACTAGCCTGGTACCTCCTAAAACAAGCTAGTTTTAGTACCTACTCCGCTCTGGTTCCAAGTGAGCTAAGTTGATACTAAAAGATGACGTCACCGACTGCCGGCTACTGATTGGTCAGACGATGTCGTCATCTATGAGTCATGAGTGTGACGACCTAGCATGCTAGCGGTAGCTACCGTTAGCTTACCCTCATATGTCTTTTCTTTGCAGCTTGATTGCTCTCGTCCTCGGCTTCATTCTGTTGTATAGCTTCCAAAACTCTCCTGTGCTTCTCAAGGGGTATTTCTTCTTACCACCTGCAGCCTTCTCCTGCTTTCCTTTTTTGCTCGGCTAGTTAAAAATAGCTACAGATTGTTGTGTCGCTCTGAAAATGATGTCACCGCAGTGCCGCTCAGCTGTTTACAGCGACACTGCACCCCGTTGGGCAGGCGACTGGGGCTAATGGAAAAGCAGCACAAGGCGAGTAGAGAAAAGCCAGGTAGAGTCGAGTAGAGTAGAGTAGAGCTAATGAAAAAGGGTCATAAGACTCTGGAGGCAGCTGACAGGCACCGAGGCAAAACCTGAGCATTGGAGGAGTTTGGGAAGGCAATGGAGAATGACTTCTGGACGGCTTTGAAGAGATTCTGGACCATCACCCGGCGTCTCAGGAGGTGGAAGTAGTGTGCTGTCAACACTGTCTATGATGGGGATGGTGCACTGCTGACCTCGACTCAGGAATTAAGGGTCTGTGAAAGGAATACTTCGAAGACCTCCTCAATCCCACCGCGTGTCTTCCAGTGAGGAAGCAGGGCTAAGGGACTCTGTGGTGGACTCTTCTATCTCTGGAGCTGAGGTGGTCAGAAAGCTCCTCGGTGGCAGGTCTCCAGGGGTGGAGGAGTTCAATTTCCCCAGGGTCTTGTTCACGAGTGTGGGAAACATGGAACGGGAGATTGACAGGCGGTTCGGTGCGGCATTGGCCGTGATGTAGACTCTGCATCTGTCCACTATGGTAAAAAGGGAACTGAGCCAAAAGGCAAAGCTCTCAATTTATCGCTTGATCTTCATCCTTACCCTTACTAGGCCTGTGCTCAAAATATCGATACGGCAAAATATTGTATCGCACTCCTTTGGGATACGTGTATCGATACGGATTCTACAGAATCGATACAGCCTAAATATTCTGACAGTTGTTGTAAATACACTTTGGGTAATGTTAACAGTGGCACAGTTCAAGGTAGGAGACGAGCTACATAATGAAGCATATGTTCTAATGTTTGAACTTAGGTCTACCATCTTTGAGGATCTGAATTTATGTCTCTCAAGTTGTAGAACCACTTAAAACTCATCCTTGTTCTTTTTCTTCTTATAAGAAAAAAACAAACTTGTCAAAAATTTTGCTTAAAGCATAGTCAATGTTCACATTTTACGTGTATCGGGATACGTATCGTATCGTGAAGTTGCTGGAAATACCCAGCCCTAACCCTTACCCATGTCACAAGCTGTGAGTAGTGACCGAAAGAGCAAGATCGTGGGGTACAAGTGGCTGAAATAACCTTCCTCTGCAGTCATCCGGGAGGAGCTCTTAGGAAAGCTGCTGCTCTTTGGGTTTAGAGGAGCCAGATGAGGTGGCTTTGCCACTTCATCAGGATGCCTCCTGGATGCCTTCTTGGTGAGGTGGCATTCAGGAGGGATTAGGGAAGACCCAGGACATGCTGGAGGGACTATGGCCCAATCCCAAACCGCCCCCTACACACTACCCCTTCATTAACGAGTGTCACTCCAAATTTGAGTCACACTCGTAGATATGGAGGGCACTTCCACTGAAGGGGGAGGGTATGTAAAAAAGACGGGCAGGAATGGGAGGCCCTCTTCACTTCACCGGAAAAGGAAAACTTCGTGGCCATGGCAACAGAAAGACGCCCCGTGTGTGGCTGTTACACTGTGGCAAAGATTATGACCCGCTAGGACAGGAGCTACGTTATAGCCTAATTCAAATAATTTAAGTCATTCCACATGTCTTTCAATCCGATTACCATCTGACAATTCCAATCAAAGAAATGAATAAATGTTGCCAATTGTGCTCACATTTTTTGGCGCCAGGGCTGCACAATCATATCAAACGTCAGCATCTATGATTTGTTTGTTTCGTTTAAACTTTAAAACCACGCTTTATGTGATTTTCTGTCAGTGTGACTAAGGTGTGGGGAACATATTGACACCTGGGCACTTACATTCATGTTGTTTCCTCTCCCATTTAGACGTTGCACTTCCTGCCAAAGTCGATGGAAGCCTGCATCGATGCAGACTCGCTGTTTAAGGGCTGAACGGTCCACTCCCCCTCCGCACTCCGTGGAATGGGACAGCCCTTAATATGGCGGACCCTCCGCGCGGACGCGCAAACGGAGGGGTAGTGGGTAGGGAGAGTGTGTAGGGGGCGGTTTGGGATTGGGCCTATATCTCTCAACTGGCCTGGGAACTCCTCGGGATCCCCCTGGAAGAGCTGGATGAAGTGGCCGGGGAGGGGGTAGTCTGGGCTTCCCTGCTCAGGCTGCTGCCCCTACAGCCCGACCACGGATAAGCGTAGAGAGATGGATGGATGGGTTATAATTCCCTTTTAGGAACTACAGCCAGTATCATAGAAAAATAATTATCTTCAAGCACAAACCCTATTTTTCATATAAAGCTCCAAGAGAATAAACAAAGCACATTAATTATATGCAAAAACAACACATTCCTGGAAAATAAAAAAGGAGAAGTATTTCTGAATCCTTCATGTGCACAAAATGTTTAACAGTCAATATACTTCTGTTAACAAGTATCTGAATCCAGTCTGAGCTAAGAGAATTGCTCATTATTGAAGCATTACTAAATGCATTTTGAGTCAAAACATCGGTATTGTGATGGATTGCATCTTTAAGTAATAAGTAACCTTAATTATGAGTGAGGCCTTCCTATAATGGAGCCTAAACTAATATGGCTCTCATGCCAAAGTTTCCCATTCCTAGTCTAAACACACATGAGGCTGGGAGACTAATTGCCCTTCTTGGACAGAAAAGTAAAAGTCATCTTGTTTAAACCCTTAATCAAATGTTTTTACCACTAAGTGGCAGCAACTATCTAGGTTCTTATCGGTAATATCTTTTGGCAGGTCAGCAATTTGGTGCAAAAATCAGAAGACACATGTATGAATTAACATACATGACAAGTTTTTACAATGGTATTAACTGTTTACACAGCAGGGTTTGAGTTATTTTTTCTTATTTAAATAAATATGCAGTAATATATACTCAGAGGAACAATCAGCTGTTACTTGAACTGATTGTATGAGTGGGTGCAGTTTTGAAGAGCGTCCACCACAGGGCGCTACAGGACTTCCTGTGTCCCTTCAGTGACTCACTTTTATGTGAACCTGATGAAGTGATCTATCAAAATGTCTTCCTGTGTGATGTGAAGCTCTAAATTCAAACAAATCCGCAGACATGATGATGATGACTTGAGTGATATGTCGTGTTTTTTTAAAAATAGGATACATAGTAATATTCCAATTAGGCATAAATTGTTTAACAAGAACCAACTGACTGTCCCATAAAAATAGTTTGAATCATATGTTCAGTTTAAGTTAACTAAAAGATAAATCTCTCTGTGATCAGTGATGCTCAGAACACCATTGTTAGCCTTAAAGACCTGCGGGTTATCTTGGAAGACAGTTTGTTATGTGGGATTAAGAATAAAACTTAATTCCTTCTTTTACTGTCCTGATGATTTAAGTTGCAAACTTTTCACTAAAATGTCTTTTTCTAATTTCCTGATTATAAAAAGCTTGAGTTCTGCTTTAAAGGGATACGCCACCTTTTGTTTCATGCCTTGCCTCACCCTTGAGTCCATGACAAGCAGATAGACCCTATTTTTATGTTTGTGTTGTACCAAGGAAGAAACAGAGCGTGCCCACTGCTAATTAGCTTAGCTCAAACACTGGGCGTCAATGGGTAATGTTAGCCTGCCTCTGCATACAGTCAACAGAATGACTCTTCATTCACTCTTAATGGTTCTGTGAGCTTATTGGGGCTAATTTTTTACAGCATTGTGTTATTTTTTTATTTATTTTACCAAGACTGGCACTTTTGTAACTGAAAAAAATTTATGCATAACTAAAACTACAGCGCACATGTGCAAACCACTTCCGCTGTACTATAGATAAAAAAGTAAGGTAACATGGCGTGTTTTTAAAAAAAAAAACAAGTCACAACAAGCACACAGGACCGTTCAGAGTCGCTTCAATGTTTATCTTATTACTGTAGGAAGAGGCAGGCCAACACTACCCATTGACTCCCAGTGTTTGAGCTAAGCTAATTAGCAGCTGGCAAACTTTGTCCGTCTTTTCCTTCTTACTGCACGCACAGTCAAAGAATGGTGTCTATCTGCTTCTCATGGACTTTGATGTGAGGCCTGGCATGAAAACAAACAAACAAAAAAAACATTAGCATATCCTTTTAAACAACAAAAAGTCCCCCGTCTCACATTTCCGGAGCTCGACAGTACTTTGAAAGAAGCTCCTCAATTATTGGAGAAATCTAACTGCTCATAGTTTGGAGATAATTTCACTTATTCAAAACATTTCAAACCAAAAAAGTTCATCCAAAGGAGCCCTGGTTCTTGGATTTTTGTCTCAGTGAAGAAGTACTGTTACGAGCAAGCAGGCTGTAGTGTGCAACCCAGGCCAGTAGTTGGCGATGTAAGTTTGTAGTGTCCTTGGTGAATATAACAAATGCGTCTCCACTGTCAGAGTACTATTGCTGCGTTCCAGGAAACTCACAACTGGTGTTTTCCCCACCTGTAACTTGTGAAAGTGCACTAAAATGGCAGCTAAACTCGTAACTTCCCTCACGTGAACTCTATCAGATGCATAACAATAAGGCAGCCTCGAAATAATGACAAACACTGTGAGGTATAAGCTTCTGTTACCTTATGCACTGTTTCACTCAAATGAGCAAGTTGATAAAGCATAAATCTTCTAAAGCCTGCCATGTCGGATTGTTTACATGCCAGAATTCCTTGCGCTCAAACCGAAGTGGAACACTTTCAGGTCGGAACTCAGAGATTTCAACTAGGAAATGTCCAAGCTACGGGTTGCCTTGAACGCAGCATAACACAGCAAATCCACATTAGCTAGAGAACACAGTTTGCCGCACACACATTGCTGTCTGAATATCATTGTTGCTGTTTTACTAACTTTTAGCTACAAGAGTACTGCGCATGCACCGGGCGTTACCGTTTTCTCTCCTTGTTTACATGGAGACGACAATGAAAATGCTTCAAACCGTAACACTCTGGACTCAAAACTTTGCAAATTCAGGCACTCTGGGTACCCTTCTTGTGTGAACAGAAGGTGCAAATGCAACGAAAACTGTCTGTTTTTGGTTGTCGTGTCGACAGGCCCTAATAGATTCAATTAGATGATATAGAATATACAGTACATAGAACATCACTGATGAGTTTGGAAAACTCCCTCAAGGAAAGTCTTCATTACATTTTTTTCACCATGGGAGGCTTGACGAGGTCATTTTCAAGCATTTTCATTTTCTCGGGCTGGGTTAAAATAATTGATTTAATCGATTAAAATCGATTTTCCATTAACTGGTTCATAATCGATCCATAAAATCCAAAGATGGATCTTTTAACTTGGGTATTTTTTCTTCTTTGGATGTGCAGAGAAGCAGCCTGTGGTATCAACCCTGCTAGTCTGGTGTGATCAGCGTTTAGCGTTGCTTTCTACTGAACAAGATCTCATGAGATGTTACTGCAAACAAACATGGTGGAAGCACGATATGGGCACCACTGGCAAGTTTAAAAGCTGATGTTTGGATGTACAGTATTTTAGATTTAACAAGTACAAAGGAAAATACGAGTTGGACAAAAAACAAGTAATATGCAGAATATGCATTAATGCACATCATTAAAATATGATTAATGTAACTGCTTTGGGTTTAGTTCTTCTTGTTCAAACAATTTTTAACTAAGATATCCCAGACTGAATAAATATCGAATTGAATCATGAATTGAATCGATTTGAGACCTTGTAATATCGAATCGATTTGATCCAGAAAATGTGAATCGATGCCCAGCCCTATTTTCTACCCCCTGTCCAAAATCCAAGCACTTTTCATTCCCACAACACAGAAATTTAAGTATATTCATGGGATTTTAACCACCAGTATCAACCCTGACTGAAAGAAAAATTGAGCCACAGACAGAATATGAACAAATCAAATCTTTAACCCAACTATCAAAAGCAGAATTTTATAAAAATCAAATGCGTGAATCTTAAAAAATCTTCTCAAAATAAAGCAGCTGTGGCAGGTTATTAAAAATCTTCATACATATTCTTCAGGACAAAATTAAAAACATGTTATAATGTGAGCACATGATGGCGCTGTTAGCTGCTGATTGCATATTCATACATTTACATTCAAAGATATAAAAAGAATAATTATACATCCACTGCATATCTACAAGATCATAAATCACAGATTTTATAAAACATCAGAGCTCAAAATGTCAATTCAACAATGTAAATGACTTCATCTGTGGTTTGCCAGGTGATTGGTTTGTCAGACAGCATGAAATGAATCATGGGTAATGTAGTGCTGTGGCAGGAGAGCAGCAGGGCCGAGTCAGTGGGCGGATGTTTCAGTCGGTCTCTGCGCCTCTGCCGGTCTGTGCTGCCATTGGCCGGAGCAGCTGTCAATCAAACGCCGGGATGTCTGACTGTCGCACCTGCAGGTCTGATGATGTCACTCTTGGGTGTAGATGCGGTAGACCAACGTGACGATGGCCGCAGCCAGCATGGGGATGATCCAGGTAGACCACCAGCTGGACAAGGAGAGTGAACTAATTAATTACCGTAACTTCTCATATATAACGTGCATTTTTGGTTTTACAAAATGTCTGATTTTTGGGTGCGCATTGTTCACGGGCACAAGCAAAATATGTAAAATATTTTGTCTTGCCACAACACATCCGATAAAAAAGCCGAAATATTCTCTTTCTCTCTAGTTACCGCCAGACTTTTGTAATTCTCATAAAACACTGTTAAACTGTTCTAATCCAATATTTTGGGTCTTTGGTGAAAGTAAAACTATAAGCTAACATGTTTACGAAATGTAAAAAACATTATAGCTGGTCTGGAGTTACTGGCAGCTTGTTAATCAAGTCTCTAACGAAACAATCAACAAGAATTATCCTCATTCCCAAGCTCATTAATCAATCAACCTTTAACCCTTAACAGCAGATTAGGGCTGGGCGATATGGCCTAAAAATAAAATTCCCATTTTTTTCCCAACAAAATTCAATTCACGATTTAATTGATTTTTTTTCCTCTCAAAGCAAAAAAAACTAAAATAAACAAAAAAACTCCAAGTGACACAAAAATGACATGAATCAAGTTCTACCTTTATGTTGTCAAAATATATTCCCAAATCAATCAGAATTTCCCTCTTCAAATTAGAGTGTGTGTCATAAAATGTTGATTATGTAGTTCTATCGCAGGCTGGTTTGCCTACATAAACACTGAAAGCTAAGGGACTTTCACAGCTTGTTGACATGCTTCTCTCTGATCAATATTTAATCTAATTAAAAATATAAATAATGCAAGCCTATAAAAGTGCTTGTGCAAAACCTGACATGGCCTCCATCATGAAAACTGTAAAGTTTCAGTTTTTATATTTTTTCAAATTTTGCAACTACTTACAATTTAAGTAAGTGAATGAAAAAAATCTCAATTTGAATTTTTAAATCTTCTGCAGAAAATAATTTTAATTAATCAATGTAATCAATATATTGCCCAGCCCTATAGCAGGTATAATCACTGTTTTTGGACAGTTTAAGAAACTTTTAAGCCTTGATATTCAGTCATTAAGTTAATTAACTGGTGAACTGATGAACTGAGTAACTCTGACGTCATTTCACATTTTATCACTTAGTTACTGAGTTTCGTACCTGGGCTCATCGACCAAAGTGGTCACTGGATTGTCCTGTAAAACAAAAAAATCAAACATCAGACTCAAAAAGATTTAACATGAAGACTCAATCATTGACATCCACAACACTTGGTACTCCATTACCCATCATGCACTTAATCATGAGGTCTCTACACTTACCGCAGGTTTGATGATTTTGTGTCTGTCGTCCTGCAGACACACAAACAAACACACGGTTATTTCACCTGACATGAGGTCTTGTTCTGCACGTGCTCAGTCTGACACTGACCGGGTGCAGCTCTCCGATGATCATGTCTTTGGACATCGTTCTGGCGTCGCTCGAGTGTCCCACATCCTCGAAGCTCTCAGTGGCGTCTCCACCCGCCTGCTCCCTGAGCACCTCCTCCCCGCCAGGGTGCTGGAATAGAAAACAAATGCACCCTCTGACTCAGTGTGACTCATAAGCACATCATGAATAGCTCATGAGTATGACTTTTGTGTTTTAAATGGTGAAGGAGGACTGTAGAAAACTCTGACATAAACAATCAATCAATCAATCAAGGGTTTTTCGCATGTAGTTAAAGGGATACGGCAATTTTTTCTTTGTTTGTTTTTATGTTTGTTTGAGTTCATGACAAGCAGATAGACACCATTCTTTAGACTTGTTCATTACACCTACTGACACCTATTGTATTATCTTCTCCTATGCATACACAGAGGCTTTGTTACAAGCACACAGGACTGTTTAGAGTTTTTATAAAGTTAGATGTCTGTAGGCAGAGGCAGGCTAACACTTCCCATTAACTCCCAGTGTTTGAGCTAAGCTAATTAATGGTGGGCAAGCTCTTCCTGTCTCTTCCTTGTTACTGCACACACAGTCAAGAGAATAATGTTGGCACATCCCTTTAACATCAGCAGGGTCCAGCTCTGGCCTGTGGCTCCTTTCCTTCAATATCTCTTCCTACTCTCTCTACCCCAAATCTGTCGACTGTTCTGTTTCACATTTTAGGCACCACAGCTCAAACTTATGGCCCTTTTCCATTAGCCCTACTGTTAACAGCTGAGTGGCACTGCAGTGACGTCATTTTGAGCGCAACACAACAATCTGTGGCTTTTTGTCACAAACCGAGTAAAAAAAAGGAAAGCAGAAGAAGGCTGCAGGTGGTAAGAAGAAATACCCCTTGAGAAGCACAGGAGAGTTTTGGAAGCTATACAACAGAATGAAGCCGAGGACGAGAGCAATCGAGCCGCAAAGAAAAGACGTATGAGGGTAAGCTAATGGTAGCTACCGCTAGCATGCTAGGTCGTCGCGTTCATGACTCATTGATGATGACATTGTCTGACCAATCATTAGCCGGCAGTCGGTGACGTCATCTTTCAGTATCGACTCGGCTTGCTTGGAACCAGAGCGGAGTAGGTACTAAAACTAGCTTGTTTTAGGAGGTACCAGGCTAGTGGGAACACGCTGCAAATCGAGTAGGGCCGAGTGGAGTAGGGCCAAGGCGTGCTAGTGGAAAAAGGCCATTAATGATCAAGAATTGAACCAACTAAAGCCTGTATCCACAGCCAAAACGGTCATGGATCATTTAAGTTTTTAAAATTAATTACAATTTAATTCATTTAAAAAACATATTTGCCGCCAGCATGTCAATAAACATATCGTGAGAGGGAGTCATGACTAGCGAGTTGTCAGCTTTCCCCACACATGAAGATTTTTAGTCATAAATATCGAAAAACTGTATGACTGTTGTCCCAACCTGTTTCAAAGTCATTTATTGGGAAAAGACGGTGTTAACTTTAACAGCACTTTTTAATTTAGTTATAGTCTTTTGCCAAAAATATATTTTAGTTTTAGTCATAATTTGGTCATCTAAATTCTTCTGATTTTAGTCCAGTTTGAGTTGATAAAATGTCACAACATTTTAGTCGATGAAATGTACTGTAAATATAATCGACTAAAAATATTAAGTGTAAAGTGAAAAGCATTTCTTATGTTTCCTTGAATTTCTGAAGTCATGTTAACACTTGGATAAAATGAAACATCTAATAACCCTTTATTGAATGCTACTAAAGTCTGAATGTCTAAATCAAGAGAAACAAAAGTTCCTTTTGTGTGCAATGCAGTCACCTTTATTTAGGCTACCTGGCAGAGCATCTCAGTTACAATACCAGAACTGACAACAAACAGTGAACCTACTCTACACGAATATATCAATTCATAAAGAGAGCAGCTCTGATTGGATCCCTCTACAACTTATCCCACCACCACCAAGCTAAGGCAGCTGTGATTGGATGTCCCTCTGAACTCATCCAACCTTTCCCCACAACCAAAGTAACCGTGGTAGGATATATATTCCTAACTTGTCTCTACTTCCTACATGACCAAATTAGGTCTGATTGGATTAAGTGTCTGTCAGACATTTTGTTCTAGTTTTTATTTGTGGATGAAAATGTCAGTTAACTTAGTTTTAGTCCATTGTGCACTATTTTTTGTTAGTTATAGTCTAGTTTTCATCGGGAGAGAAAAAGTTGTTGACAAAAACTATGATGGAACTACTACACATCTGGTCACGTCCTGTGATGTATGCTCCTCCATATCTCACCCCTGTGGGTCCACCCCCTACTATCAAGTCCCACATCTCTGGTGTCCCTGGTTTCTTACAGCCTTTACTTTGGGTATGGACTAAAATCAGCACAGCACTTGGACTGCTATCTCAAATTATTTACTATTCTGCCCTCCCTGGGTATAAGCTGTCAGTTTGGCAGATAGCTAACAGTTCTTTAATGAGAGCCAAAGTTTCCTCTTTTGATGGGCTTTATTGCACCCTCAGCAGAAGTTGACTGTAAACTAGACACACAAATAACAAAGAGGAATAAAGCATATGCTTACCTATACAATATGGTACATAAAGTACTATTCACAAAAAAATGTACTGTCTCCAGCATTAGCTTCATAAAAGTCTGCTAGCTTAATGCTAACACATAAAGGAAAATGCCATATACCAGCTAACGTAATTAGCATCTCGATCGTAATCACTTTTAACTCCTCAAATCAACTGTAACACTATAAACAAACAATGCTGCAATGTATAAAGGCTGAACCTGAAACAATAAACAATACTTACAAGCACATATTCTCTGTCGTTTTTGCAGAAAGACGAACTTTGGAGAGCTAAACAGCTGCAGCCTGCTCCAATGTAACTGACTCACTTATGCAACACTGCCACCCTGTGGTGGAAACGTGCACACAAACAAGGGGGCAGCACATTTACACTACCTGTTTGTCCTCCCCCCTGTTGTCTTGTCTTGTCCTGTCTGTCACTGTTTCCCCTTCTTTCACACTGTGGTGTGGCATGGCCCTCCCTTCAGCTCACATCAGGGGTTAAATAAAGTTTGATTTGATGGAGTAGCCTACAGGGAGGGCTGGTGATGGTCACTGTAGCAATGAATCATATTCACTTATCTCTCACTGCTAGAAAAAAAAACGCATTGGTCTTTCCGACGCTGTCACCAGAGACAGTGCTCAGCTGAAAAGATAATGCAGACAAGGGGGGGAAAAAAAAGAAAATTATGATGGAAATGATTAGTCAACAACACACCTCAGACCACAAGATAATGTTATAAAACAGAAGATAATCTGGAGTTTGCATCCTTGGAGAGTTTGATGAGCTCTTTGCTGTGGGATTCACATTATAATGACTTTCTTGTGCTCTCTTTGACAGTTAGATTTATCTTACTGTCACAGTCACATAGACCTTAAAATAAACTCCAAAGGTAATTTAAGGTCTACTCCGCTTAAGAGTGCTGGAGCAGCTACTTTAATAATTCATGATAAAGTGATACTGCGTTCATGTTAATGAAAGAAGGAGTCACGTGGTACAACAGTGAGTCTCAGTGACACATTTTTTTAACAATGGAGCCGTTTCACTTGGCCAACCAGAGGAATCTGTGAGCTCATACTCGATTGTCTGTGGAGGATTGCTCGGTGTCTGAATGGACTTCATCCATTCAGACACTTGTGTAAACAACAAAGATGGCCGCCTTTGGTGTGGAGTGCTCTCCATCTGCTCTCACTTCAGAGCTAAATGATGATGACAGCGGGTCACATGGTTGAATAGAAACTAGTTTGGCTTCTAAATTTATGTCATGGGGTCCTTTCTTAGTCAGATGGGCCAACCACATAGTCCTATATAATCCTCGATGGATTATATAGGACTTCTTTATTTACTTACATAATTCAGCCTGTAAACAATTGGTCCACATATTGCTCCTTATGTCCAATATCAGCACATGAACAATATCAACCTAAGTGTTTAAATGAAAAAACACTGCACTGCATGGCATACTACCTACTTCAAGTATAGATGAAATACTTTTTTTTAGGTTTATGATGTGAAGTCATTCTTGTTAACGCTGATTTAAAGATAATTCAAACTATTTATGAGTGTTCTTTTTCTATGTATAAAGAGTATCCATGTGCAAAATGTAGAAAATCAAGGCTTCTACTCACTGTGCTGCATCGTTATGTATCATAATGCATCATGATCCTATCAAATTGAATCATGAGACAAGTAAAAATGCACAGCTCCACATATAACACTTTGTTGTCATTAAGTTGTAAGCGTCTCAGTTAGTGGGTGCGGCTTTTTTCATACATATGTGGCTTCTCAACTACGTGGCATCACAACAACGAGTTGCTGGGGCTATCTGATGACTGTTGGCAGAGGCAGGCTAACACTACCCATTGACTCCCAGTGTTTGCTACAGTGATGATTTTGTTGACTATTTTTTTTGTCAACAACCCTTTTTTCTCTAGGCAGTTACTAAAAAAAAACAAGAGCACATGGTCAAAACAAAAACTAAATTAACTGACATTTTCATCAGCAAATAAAAAATAAACTAAAATGTCTGACAGAGACTTAATCCAATCAGAGCTAATTTGATCATGTAGAAAGTAGAGACGAGTTAGGAATATATCCAATCACAGCTGCCTTAGCTTGGTGGTGGTGGGATAAGTTGTAGAGCGATCCAATCAGAGCTGCTCTGTTTATGAATTGATATATTCATGTAGAGCAGGTTCACTGTTTGTTGTCAGTTCTGGTATTGTAACCGAGATGCTCTGCCAGGTAGCCCAAATAAAGGTGACTGCATTTCACACTAAGGAAAATTTGTTTCTGTTCTTTCATACATTTAAAATGTATTAGCTTTCATTAAAGGGTTATTATATATTTCATTTTATCCACGTGTTAACATGACTTCAGATTTTGAAGGAAACTAAAAAATTCTTACACTTTTCACTTCACATTTTAGTGGACTGTGCCTCACAGCAAGAAGGTTCCCGGTTTGATTCCTAGGTCGGACAGGGGCCTTTCTGTGTGATGTTTGCATGTTCTTCCCGTGCATGCATGTGAAGAATGGGCAGTCCGGCTTCCTCCCACAGACCAAAAACATGCTCATTAGGTTAATTGGTGACTCTAAATTGCCCTTAGGTATGAGTGTGAGTGTGAATGGTTGTTTGTCTCTCTATGTTGCCCTGCAATTGACTGGCGACCGGTTCAGGGTGTACCCCGCCTCTCGCCCGATGATAGCTGGGATAGGCTCCAGCCCCCTGCAACCCCGAAAGGGATAGCCGGGTATAGAAAATGAATGAATGAATGAATTTTAGTCGACTAAATATACAGTAGATTTCATCGACTAAATGACTAATGACACGAACAACAACAAAAACATGTTGGCATCTCCCTTTAAGAAGTTGTAGTTTTTTTACTTTTATGATGGTTATCATCTAATAGCTGAAACAATATTGTTTAAAACAAAGGTTTCAAATTCCAAAGCTTTAGATGCTTTTAATCATGTGATTCTCTTAAACATAGGTCTTCTTTAACCTTGGAAAGGGTGATAAATAATCAAGCTGAAAAGCAGAAAAGGGCTTTCAGCTGCTCTTCACACTGGTTATTGTGATATTTTACAGTTTATTTGTTTTCCTAAAGTGAGACTGCCCATATTAAAGTATAAATCAAACAAATTTAGATGAAATAAAATGCTTGTAGCAGCACTTTGTGTTGCCAAAGGATACGCGCTCTGATATCCAGCTGTCCCTGATTAAATGTCAAAGTGCACTGCTAATGATTTACCGCGTCCAACAACGAGAGTTCAGGTCTGCAGCGTGTCCTGGAGTGAACTCGCTCCAGCTGCTGTAAAACAACTTCAGCATCCACAAGCTTCAGCATTTACAATCTGAAGGGGGAAAAACATCCCGAATAATCAAGAAAATCGTGCACTGAAACTTATTTCTGAGCCTCCATATGTGCGGCAGTTTTGTGCCCTTCATTGTCACAGTACTGATGAACGATTAAAAAAAAAACAACTGCACATAAAGTTCACTCTCGCTGATATCTGGGTAACTGCTGAATAAACCCTACACACCCTGACCCATGTACAGCATAAAACATGGAGGCAGGAATGATGATTCACTCTGAAGGCTGATCCAGGCACTGCTGTGAGGCCAAAATGGAAGATTAGTGTAGTTATTGGTGATAAGTGCTATCATAAGGGTGTGTCATATCTGTTTTAATATATTCTTAATACACATTACAAAGACTTACTGTGGTTTCTAAAAGCTGGTGAACAACTGAACAAAGTTAGAGACATGTCAGGTAACAAGTGAGACAGATAACCCGAGTTGAAGGCAAATCCTTCCTGTGGTGGGCGAAAAATTCATGACGAGCTAGCTAGGCAATAAAAGCTACAACCAGTCATCTGAGTGTTTTAATCTCAGGTGGACACTTTAAAAATATGCAGGATCATACAAGGTCACTAACAATAGCTACATGAAAAGTATTTAAGCCAAGGATGTCCCAGCTTTTCAAACAAGAGTCTGAACTAGAAAAATACAAGAATGGCCAAGCTACTTTCACTACATCCCTACTTTAAGGTAGTTGAGTCAAAAGTAGAAACAGTGGACTTCACAGATTTTCATTCGTGGCTTGATGAAACAGAAAAAGGAGAATTTGGGCCAGCTAATCAGATTTAAAGGACCTGATGGGGTCGGGCAACCACCAGATTCATCCCTGGTTAAAGGGAGATTTGGCCAAACTTCACAAAGCTGACGAACCTTACAGGAGTTTTGGTACTGCAAGAAAAAGTGGGCAAAGTGTTGAGTAAATTGGATTTGAGGTGGAGCAGAAAGAAGAGTAAATGGACACAATATATAGGGCTCTGTAAAATCGGCGATCATGGAATCATGGATGGAATCACGGAATTAGGCATTAACTCAGAATTCAATATAAACATGGAATTTCACAAGCGGCAATGAGCGGCGCGATGCGAGCGACCTAGAGCGGTGCGTAAGTTGGTAAAGGAGCTATAAAACTCCCGGCTCCAAAGTAAGAGGGCAGAGTGGTTTCCCAAGATTATTTTGTGTCAGGAGATCAAATGTTCTGCAAATTTTGTCAACATACTGTTGACCGGAAACATAAAGATGCGTGTGAGGACCACCTGAAGAGTGAGTGATTATATATCATTACTTTATACTGTGTCTTAGAGTTAAATTTGTGTAAAATACTAAAAAAATGAATTCTAAAATAATGAAAACAGACAAAATGGAATATGGGAAAAAACAGTTCACAGGGCCCTAAATATATTCATTCATAAGGAAGTTGTGTTATCACTTATGCTGTCTTTTAGTTGTTGTTTTTTTAAAAAGCCAAGAACTAAGCTCATATCCTAATAATAAACATATTTATATATATACATTTTGACTTAATTTTTGACAAAAACTCTCAAATATTTGATTAGCAATAAATTATGACTAAATTAGAACTCAACAAAGTTTGCTTTCACAAAAATATAAAAGTCTTTAATGGTAAGGATTTGTAAACAATATTTACAAATTTCCCCATTCCCTTTTAATCTAATTGAATTGAAATCAATTTAATGTGTTTAAATTTAATTCTGTTTTATGTTAGTGTAATTTGATTGAATTATTCTCATTACCCTTTTTTTTAATTGTAATTATTGCCATTGCTTTTATTGTTCATTTATTCATCCAATTGTACATGTGCATTTGTACTTTTCTAGATTTTCTTTTATGTATTTTTTGGGCATTTTGTGCCTTTATTGATAGGAGGGAGACAGTGGATAGGCCTGTGAAAGGGGGTGAGAGAGTAGGGGAAGACACTCTGCAAATTGGTCACAGGCGGGACTCGAACCTGGACCGGCAGAAGCATGTACATGGGGTGCCTGGTTGCTAACCACTCCGCCAAACCAGCACCCCTAGATTTGCTTTAAGACACACAAGTGTGCAAGAGCTGGTCAAGGGCCCACTTACACAATGAAAATGGTTAAAAATTGAGAATTTTTGTTATGTTAGCACCTTCTCTTTACACGAGAATGATGCCTGGAGTGCCAAATCCACCTTTGAAACCAAGCCCAGAGTGAAAAGTTTGGAAAATGTTTTTGTTGTCTCAGTGTAAACAGGGATCCCGTTGTCAGACTTGTAGTCTTTCAAATAAAGGTTGCATGTGTGCCTAGGAACAACAACAACAACAACTATGACTGACTACTGAGCAACATGTATGTTTGGTTTGTTATCTCTACTACAACAAAATGTGAATTTGCTGCATCAACACTCTGACCAGTGGAGATGCATTTGATATAATCGTCAAGGACTCTACAAACGTACATCGCCAACTACTGGCCTGGCAGGCTCACTACAGCTGTTTCAGTTGTTCTTGTAGATCCGTGTGAGTAATCGTGTTTACAAGAGAACTTTAATTCCCCTTTAATTCAGGGTAAAACTTAATTCCCATTTAAAAAGCTTTAAAATGACCATGTTAACACAAACTTCTGAATGAAAATGATAATTCTAAACTTGATCCAGAAGTAAGTGGCTGGTTTATTCTGATTCAGAATTATCAGAATTAAATAATTCCTCGATCATGTATACGTTCACTCCGCTTCAAATTAATTCCGGTCATTCTGTGCATGCTCGTTTCCCCTGTCCTGTCGAGATGATGGGATGCTGATGGCCGCCCAAAGCAAGCGTTGGACTCGAGCCGAGACAATTAAGAAGATTTGGAAATAATGAAAGAGTGGATGGACATAAGCAATAACGTGGGGACCTTTCTAAAGTTGTAGTGTCCAAGTTGGACAAGGTTTCCCTGACAGAGATGCTGAACTGGAGTTTTCCTTCTGGTATACGTAAATACGTCACTACATCACGTTCGCCCCAAACTTTTGGAAAGCATCAAGACCCTCCTCCCCTTTGACTAACCTGCAGTCTGTGCAGCCAACTGTGCACAAGAGGGTCAGAGTGTTTTCTTGGTAGGTTTCCCAGACATTTTCTAGATAACACTGGGTTGTGGGTGTGAAAAAGGCTTTAGTCATTGAAGTGGGAAATACTGATGAGGAGAGAGCAAATTTCAGGCTCATGTCAGGGTGAAAAAGTCCTGCTGTTTGAGCTCCTTCGTGCAGCTCGCCTGGGTAGGTTTAGGACAATTTTCGGGGGCACTTTTGTAAATGTGAATGCAGTTTGAAGATCAAGTTGGTAAAGTCTGGGCATCTTCTGTCCATACATTCACACCAGCAGCTCACTGAGGTTTATTTTGAGAATATCTGAAACCCAACATTTTCTAGAATTACACTTTATACTGCATGAATTACCTCAGCAGATTTTCACCCAAATTTTACCCTAAAGTTACCCCTACCTAAAGACTCAATTACTTGCAATCTTTCTTGTAAATTTACCAGATAGATCACTCAAAAATTTTTGATGGAAATTTCCTGGTTGTTCGACACAAAGGAATTAACAGGCAAATTCCAAAACAACTGAAGCCCCCTTCACACATTCAGCCCCGATATTTCCAAGAAATATACCTCTGCAACCCGTCCGGAAAATTATCCAGCCTTCTTGTCCACACTTAACTACTTTACATGCCAGTAAATGAAGTGCAAGAAAGGAAAATACAGGGATGGAGCAGGTATATTTCAGGGTAATTTCATGTTATTTTACACTATGCAACCTTCCAGTATAATTTCAAGATAATTAGGGTAATAATCAGGTTTTCCTGCAAGTGTGGATGGGCGTTGCCAATTATGAGGGACAAGAGTAAGCACGCAGCTTTTGAGGTCGGAACCAAACATTTTCTTGGATTTTTAAAGCAATTATCCCGAAAATTTCAGGACAGTGTGTGAACAGAGCTTGTTATTGAAATCCAAAACTTAAGCAAACAATGCCAAACATGGAACTGGTACTTAAGGGTGAAATACACAAGAACAAGTTTTAAAAATTCCAGGTTTTTGTCCGGATAAGTTGATGTCTAAAGTCTGACATTCTCTCTGGTTTGTTTCCTGTGTTGGCTCAGTCCCTCTTGCAGGTTTCCCCTCACTTCCGTTGACACAAACCGTCCTCAGAGTGAACTCACCTCCTCTAGGAACTTGGTCACATCGTAGACCTGGTTGTGAATGATGATCCATGTTGATTTGAAAGAGTTCTGCTCCTCGATCTCTGACAGTCTGTAATATTTGACTCCCTCTTTTTCGCCCATTTTCCGTCCTTGAGAAGAACTTGGTCGGTTTGAGAGGAAACAGCCGCAGAGAGCCGAGCAGGAGCCGCTAACGGAGCAGTGTGCGGTTATATAATCCCTCCGAGTCCGCCGGGGCCGTGACTTGACACAAACACTCCGACATTTAACCCACTTTCTATCAGCAGGAGAGTCCCAAGTTCCGTCGGTGTATCACACACGTCAGCACAACGGCAATAACATGCAACACTTCCGGCTGTATCTATCAAAATAAGAGTATCTTTGACCAGTTGCTCTTTCCAGACAAAAAAAAAAACTAAAGTAACTTTCAAAATGTATATCATTTCATTCTGAAACCTAACTCTGTCCCTTTTAAAGTTACATTAATCACATGAAATAAAAGAAAAAATTCTTTAGAAACAATCAAACAAAAACTAATGTAATTATCTTTTGTTTCTCATGGTGTTTTATTACATATTTACTTTAAAATCGATATTTTGTTTCAATACATTAGTGCAAACAAGTCAGAAAATCTGTTCTTGTACTTAAAAGTAGGCATGCATATTATGATATATTATATAAATATATTATGATATGGATTCTATTCTATTCCTACAAAAATCTTGTGTTTAGAAAATTACGTTTTGATTCAAGAAAATGAGCTGTAGTATATATATGTATGTATAAAACAATGTGGTGGTGATAATAATAATAATAATAATAGTTATAGCTATAATAATAAGTCGACTACCCATAAATAAAGTTGACTTTATTGTGACAAACACTTTTGAATATTTAATCAGCAATAGATTAACAAACAATTAGACTTTCAACAAAATTTGCTTTCCAAAATAAAACAGCCTGCCATGGATAGGATTTATATACGACATTTACAACATTTACAACCCCTTTCAAACATAATTGAACTGAATTTAATTAAATGTATTTCAATTCAAATTATATTTTTTGTGTAATTTCATTAAATTATTCCCTTTACCCTTTTGTTTATTATTATTATTATTATTATTATTATTGCCATCGCTTTTATTATTTATATATTCATCAATTGTATATGTTAATTTGTTCTTAAGATTTTGAGGAGTCATCCTTTGATTGGGATGTATTTGTTGCTTTCTGTCAACTGCAAGCTTTAAATAAATAAAATCACCAAAGAAAATTTTGGGAAAAAAAAGCTATTTTTTTCATAAGTCACATCAGTCATTCTTTCCTTTTTAAATAATTTCTTCCTTCGCTTAATTTTCTTTTCACAATGTTTGTTTTATTTTGAAAGACCATTTCCGGCTGTGCGGTCTGTATTTCTGCTTTTAAAGTATCCCCTCAAACTTGGCGATGAACCGACGAACACCGCCCATATGTCATTGAAACACTTCTATTGGTTGGACCCTTTATTAATTGCAGTACGGACCCTCTGATTGGTCCTCGATCTGTCAATCATCACAAACTTCTGGGCGAGGACGAGGATAAAGTTCACGTCAGTTCAGGAACTTTCAAGGAACCTCTCTTCTCACGCAAAGAACGTACTGGGCTGTCACGTATCCACGCCATGAAGGTTTAATGACCCTGTTGCATGTTTTAGCAGCTCACGGAGGTCTCATTCGCCTCTTAAGTCACATTTATGTTCGATAAACATGCAAAATAGCAATATAAAATGGCCAGCCTATGAGAAAATGTTATAAATCATCTTGTTTCTTTGGCGGGAGAACTGTAAATCAGAGATTGTCTATTAAGCAGATGGTCACTTCATCAGGAAAATAAACTGTAACTTTCATTCTTTATTCTTGTACACAAAAACAAGAAAGAACTGATTAATAGGAATGTCAACAAATGTGTACATTGTGGTTTCAACAAGGAAAAGTCATTAACGGGTCATTAATTATCCTTTAACAGGAAAATTTGGAGGCCAATATATTACTACCTTTTGGTGAGGCCACTTGGCTGTTGGTTTGTGAAAATAGAAATGGAGTGATACCTCTTCATCTTCAGCTCTTCCTACATTTTAAGCTAGTGGAGCAAACTTTGTGATATAATCCCTCTTATAAACATCTTTTTTTCGGGAAGAATTCCCACTAAATATGTACTTTTTCATGAAATAGACTATTTTCAAACGACTACTTAGGATTGGTGACTTAAATATGAGTGTTTAGATAAGGAAACATTGGGCTTTTGAGGGTTACTTAGCTTGTGGCTAACTTGAAAGTGCATAGGTGACCAAAACACAATAAGGTGAGTAAGGTTTAATTTTAAGATTGTTATATATGTATTTTTTATTTAGCTTTTTATTTTTTTATTCTTACTTTGAAGTTATTGATGTGGTTTTTGCTGGACCATTTCTCTTTTGTTTATCTATATTTTCTTGATTAAAAATCTGTCTTCTGCTTACCAGTTGCGTTAGGCTTATATTAATGTTTTACTATGAGAAAGGTTTAAAATTGTATAATATTATTTGAAGGCTTAGTATCAGGCACAAGAGCCTAAAATAGTACCAGTAAAATACTCAGACTTGAATATAGTTGCTATTGTGTGCTGTTACTAATGAAATAAAAAAAACTACATTTTTATTTCAATAATGATTGATCTTTCACAGCATGACAAACTATACATCCATTATCTATTCCACTTATCCATCTGGGGTTGTGGGATGCTGGAGCCTAACCTATCTTACATTGGGAGAGAGCCAATCACAGAGCCACATTAAGAGAACAACCATCCATGCCCACACTCATATCTGAGGGCAATTTGGAGCCACCAATCAACCTAACAAGCTTGTTTTTGGTCTGTGGGAGGGCATTTTTTTAGTATAAAAGCTGTAGCTGCACTTAAGTGTTATAGAGCTAATAAAACAGAAGTTTGCTTTTCTGGCACAGAATCACCAGCTTGCATGGATGGAGTAAATTCTTTAAAACAACAGAATTCTCCAAAAGCACTTAGTTATTTTTAATTGTTTTGATAAATTCAACATAAACCATAACTTAATGAACGAGTTGTATGTTCACAAAAACGAACAGCAGAACAAATGTTAAACTAAGGTGTTTCAGTGTATGGAGTTAGTCTGTGGAATGGATTAGGCATAGAAATGAAATGATGTCAAACACATGATAAGTTCAAAAATTTGCTTAACCAAAAGATGATTGTAAAGTACAGAACTGTGGTGTGAGCACAAAATATGTCCCAGATTTTACATACATGTGAGTTTATGATTCTTTCATATCAATCTAAAGGAAGCTGAGTAAATTATGAATTTGAAAAGGGTAAGCAAAATAAGCTAAGGCTCCAGTGTTAATGTTTTAAGTAAGATTTCATGTTTAAAGTGACTGAAATAACCTAAACTAAACTAATTTAATTTTGAATCTCTGTGTCTTTGCAGGATGAGCCAAGGTGTCCATCAGTCGATGTTTTTCCTCGGGCTACCAGACCTAAATCAGCTCTGCTGTGTCACTCTGAGTCTTCAGGAGGAGGGCGAAGAGCCAAGGACCGAGCAGATCAAGACCTGCAGGTGACAATCAAAGGAAGAAACATAAACCTAGACCAATTTATTAATAATTGAAATCATAATAACAGTAACAAAAAGCATTTTAAAAACTAGACTCCATTTTAAGATGTGATCTTTTACTTTGTGTTGCTGGTCCAAGATGGGTATAGTCTGTTTTGTGTTATTTGCCACACAGTATCCAAACTATAGATTGTAGAGATATTTTTATTTTACAAAGGCAGTGGTCTACATTGTGTTGACCTCACATTTTAGCATCAGCTCAACTTGCTTGGGAAGAATCTAAAAGTTATACAGGCCCAGGTACAATTACTAGTGAAATAAAAGGAGGTGAGTCAAGTCGAGGCTGTTTTACTTGGTGGAAATGCATCTTATCAGAGGCACAAAACAACACCAAGTCTTCTCAGAGATTTTTACTGAAGGACAAAGCATACAAAACCAAACTCCCACATACTTTTGAGCAAAAATGTTGGGACAGGTTTCAAGGTTGTAAAGGGCTTTTGAAGAGTTAACTCAATTAAGGCAGCTTATCACATCTAGGATCTTAATAGTTACACTGTTATTGTGTTTTTTCAGCATCTACTGTGTGAGAAGGACCAAGGTTTCCTTCATCATGGTCTTGAACTTGCCATTCCTGTGTATGTGCCCTTAACTGCTCTGTGTCTGTCCACAGAGAGTTGGTGCTGCTGTACCGGGATGTGTTGGCCTCCCCAGCCCTGGACTCCTTCACTGAGATAACAGCGGTCATGGCTGTAAGAAACACACACAACACACATTCATATGTGCACATGGCATCAGAGGAAGAATCCAAACAAAGCAGCATGGATGCAGTTGTTAGTTAATATTTAGGCTAGACTGAAAGCAAAGATATGGAGGCATTTTAGGTCTCTGCAAACACCAGGAAGTAAGAGTTCACTTCACTACACGTAACATACTGGGGAACTCAACATGTAGAGGCTGGTTTTATGTAAATAAACCACAGATATATTGGCAGTTCATTGTAAGAGAGATGTTAACCTTTGTTCATGCATCAAAACAGTCTTAAAAGCAGTAATTTTAACTCTTTAACTACCAGCTTAACTGTTTGGCAACTAAAATAGATATCATGAATCCACTTGCTATTGGTATGTTTTCATGGTCATGGAATCTAAATATTTCAATGAAATAAAGGTAGGACTAATATTTATGGTGAAGATCACAATATGGCTGAGGACTGTGGTGCTGGCGGAGGTCTGTGCTCTCCGAGATGCTTTTCTAGTGATATCTATTTTAGTTCAGTAGTTATTCAAGAAAATCGCATTTTTCGTCGTGGTGGATCCAGACGGTGATCCGGATCAACACCAAAATTGAATCGCTTCTTCCTTTTCCCATGCTGAACATTTCTTGAAAATTACATCAAAATCCACCCATTACTTTTTGGGTTATTTTGTTCACAGACAGACAGACAAACTCAAATCAAACTGATCTTATACTCAGCCACAATTTCCTGACCTATCTGCATTAATATTTTATTTGTAATTATAAAAACTAAATTTTGAATTGCTTGTAATAACAAAAATAACCTGTCAAATATAACATTAAGGGTTGCTTAGAATCATTTTATTTTCATCAATTTTAAACCTTATGTTAAGAGCCTCACAGAGTCAAATTCTGCTTGTCTTTTCTGCAGATATTTTCTGATCTTTACAGCAGTTCAATGGCTCATTTTTGCCTTTTATTCATTGTAGAAGATAATCATCTGGACTGGCCGTGTTAGATTTTAGTTTTTGCAGTGCAGAGATGACCAATCCTCTACAACGACCCACCAAGTACAATATTATTGTGTGGCAACCTCCTCCTCCCTCAGTTAAAGATCTGACTGCTTCCTCTGGGCTCAGAAACGTGTTTGCGTGCCAACACTTCCCAAGCAGAGACACGCTGCCAAAACATTAAAGTTCCAGATTCCAAACATTCCTCCAGTGTCTGAATGAGCACACACTCGTGCTCACACACACACAGGAAAAGTCTCGCTGACAGCTCCGTGACATGAAAATGCCTCCTTCTCACGCTGCCCTCATTCATGGTTCCAACAAATGAAATTATGTCACTTGTGTTCTTCAGCGCTCACTGTGTTTTAGCACATCATTTTTGGATGTTAGAATGTCCCAGCATGGTTCATGTGGATGACTGAGCAGGTATAGATCAGACTTTTAAGATTTTAAATGCTGAAAATTAATAGAGACATTCTTATTTTTGAAAATAATCAAATTAAGTGGGTAGTTTTGGGGTCATTTTCAACACCAGTTTTCCCAGCTGGGGTCGTGGGAGGCTGGAGTATATCCCCCCCATCATTGGGCAAGAGGTGGGGTACACCATGAACCAGTTGCCAGCCAATCACAGGGCCACATATAGAGGAGAACAACCATTCATGCTCACACCAGATTTGACACATTTGGAGCCACCAGTCAACCTTCTGGGCTGGTTTTTGGTCTGTGGGAGGAAGCCAGAGAGCCCGGAGAGAACCCATGCATGCACAGAAAGAACATGCAAACTCTACACAGAAAGACCCTGGTCAACCCGGGGGTTGAACCAGCAACCTTATTGCTTATTGCACTACCTGCTGCACCACTGCACCACCTTAGTGGATACTTTGGAAATCCTGTGAATGTGAAAACAATTCAAATATACAATAATTCTGTGGAGTTCTTGTAAGTTGTTGCAAACAACAGGTTAACTTGATTTAGCTCCACCTCCTTAACTTCTTATTAATGCAAATAGCTAATCGGGCAATCACATGGCAGCAACTCAGTGTATTTGGGCATGCAGGCATGATCAAGACATCCTGCTGAAGTGTAAACAGAGCATCAGAATGAAGAAGGAAGGTGATTTTAGTGACTTTGACTGATATAGAATTGTCTAAAAAGGAGGGAATATCCAGTGAGTATCAACTTTCTGGGTCAGAATGCCTTGTTGATGCCAGAGGTCATTGGTTGGAGGTGATAAAAAGGCAGAAGTGACTTAACTTAAGTATGAAGAAGACCATTTTTGAATGCAAAACACGTCCAGTATTGCAGCAGATGGGCTACAGCAGCAGGAGACCACACCACGTGCCACTCCTGTCAGCTTAGAGCATAACACTGAGGATACAGGTCACACAGACTTACTGAAATCTCTCACCTGGGAGTCTGGATTCTGCTCCACAGTCAGATGGAAGGAATTAGGTGTGAACGTCATGAAAGCATGGATTTTCTTGGCACACTTTGGACCCCTTAGTACCACCTGAGCCCACCTGAGTATTGCTGCTGACTATTGGCCCTTTTCCACTAGCCCTACTCTACTCTACTCTACTCTACGACTATCGACTCTACCCGGCTCTATTCTACTCACCTTGTGCTGCTTTTCCATTAGCCCCTGTCGGCTGCCCAACAGGCTGAGCGGCACTGCGGTGACGTCATTTTGAGCGTGACACAACAATCTGTGGCTTTTTGTCACAAACCGAGTGAAAAAGGAAAGCAGAAGAAGGCTGCAGGTGGCAAGAAGACATACCCCTTGAGAAGCACAGGAGAGTTTTGGAAGCTATACAACAGAATGAAGCCGAGGACGAGAGCAATCGAGCTGCAAAGAAAAGATGTATGAGGGTAAGCTAACGGTAGCTACCGCTAGCATGGTAGCTCGTCGTGCTCATGACTCATCGATGACGATATTGTCTGACCAATCAGTAGCTGGCAGTCGGTGACGTCATCTTTAGTATCGACTAAGCTCGCTTGGAACCAGAGCGGAGTAGGTACTAAAACTAGCTTGTTTTAGGAGGTACCAGGCTAGTGGAAACACGCTGCAAATCGAGTAGGGCCGAGTAGAGTAGGGCCAAGGCGTGCTAGTGGAAAAGAGCCGAAAGTCCATCCCTTTATCACCACAGCTGAAGCAACAAACCACAAACAACTGCATTGTTGCATCTCTTGTTTTTCTTGGAAGAGATTTTAGTCATCAACATTGATTTTTGACTTTCTTGACAGTTTGAGATTTTTTACTTTGTTGTGTTATTTTCTCTGCAGGTCACATTTTTCCAAAAAGGCATCCTGCAAGTGTTTGGAAGACGGCGCAGTTTGAAGGTGGGCAGAAATCACAGTTTTTGTTCCACACTTTAAATAATTCCCTCATTCTGTCTTTACTGATCACTGCACTGTTCACTTGAATCCTCACTTCACTGCAAACAATCCCTCTGTGCATCTGCACTGTACACATATATTTATTTATTGATACTTTATTGATATTTTTCACCCTTCTTTTTATTCTAACTTTTCATACACTTCATCTGGAAAGCTGCTGAACTGTTTTTCACTGTTTTGATGTTGTTTTATTATCATGAAAGTAAGGATCTATGCTGTTTTACTTCCTAATCTTTTCAGATCCATCAATCAATCCAACTTTATTTGGATGGCTCTTTTCATGCAAAATCCTGTGGCACAGAGTTCTTTACATAAAAATAATAACAATTAAGAATAAAAAGTAGAAAAGTGAATATGATACAAAAAATAGAAGACCCTGCCCACCCTTGTGATCCACATACAGCACACACACTCACACACAAAGACATGAAGAGGAGTTTCAAACAGGAAAACAGAATTAGAGTAGCCAGCCAGTAGCCATGGGTTCATTTTAATTTATTTTATTTCATATATGTTTTTATTTATTTATTTATTTTTATAACTATATTTTTTATATATCTTTCTGTCTACTTTCCACTGCTATTAGGGTTTCCTAATTTCCCTGGAGTTTCCCAAAAGGGATTAATACAGTTTATCTAATTTAACCTAGTATAATCTAATGTAATATAATTTAATCTAGAGGAATGAGGAAATGCTATCTTGAATTACAAATGAGGAAACACAGGAGCTAAGACTTAAATGACATCTTGAAAAAAAAACACACAAAATGAGATAAAACACTGCAGGATATAAACAAATAAATGAATAAATTTAAAAAAGTAATAATGTGGTAAAATGAGAATCTTCTTATGTAGAATAAAGAAAAGAAAATTTATTAATAGGGAACTGAAATGGAGAAATAAAGCAGATTAAGAGGATTAAATAGTTAAATAAGATGAAAAACATAATGAAAATAATCAGCTAAAGGCCAGACTAAAAAGATAGATCTTGAGTTTGTTCTTAAGGAAGATAAATGGGATTAAATGTGTATTTGTGTTTGTTTGTGAGCAGCTGGGTCCTCCTCAGTGTGTCCTTCCAGGTGTCCTGCAGGCCTCTCTCTCCTACTCTCTGATCACCAGACTGTCTCCTCGCTGGAATAAAGCCGGACTCTACCTCATTAATGGTGCGTTTTATGGTCTTAAGATACTGAGGGCAAACATTTTTATTAGTCTGCTTCTGAAGATAAGATATTTTCTCTGGTTTTACAGGATTTTTGTTGCCTTTTCATTAAAACACTCCAGAGTTTACACCAGAGAGAGAGCTCTGCTCAGTAAGAAGGCGTCTCAGAATTAGTTTGAATAAACTAAACATTCAGAAGCACCTCAGACTTCTGTTATAGCACTGCAGTTATTGTCTCTCCTCAGTAAAAGATTAACAGCTGCTCAGAGTGCTGCACTAGGCTGTAGTGTGTGTGTCGGCTGAGTGTTGCAACACTCAGTAGATCCTTCACCTTGGACCCAGTCAGACATAAAATAAATATGTGTGTGTGGGCTGGATCTAACTGTAGCAGTAAAAAATGCAGACATCATGTCACAACCAGCTGGTTTAACTCTTTCTCTTTATGAGAGCTTAAAGGTTTGCTCTTTCAAATCCATTTTTACAATTAAACCTGTATCCATGCTACTTGGCCACTTGGTAAATAGACTCGAGCTAAAGCTTTTCCAGTCTTTCTCATGACTCAAAGAGCTTTGACACGTTAGGTTACACCCTCCCCGTCACTCCCACATTCACCCGCTGATGGCTGATGTTTCTGTTAAAGTGATCCATTAGCATTAACCCTTTCATGCACAGTGTCACCTACAGTGGACAGATATTTATTTTACAAAACCCAAAACCAGTGAAGTTGTGTAAATCGTAAAAAAAAATCCTTTTCAACTTATATTCAATTGAATACACAGCAAATACAAGATATTTAATGTTCGAACTGAGAAACTTTATTTTCTTTTGCAAATAATCATCAACTTAGAATTTAATGGCAGCAACACATTGCAAAAAAGTTGGCACAGGGTCATTTTTACCACTGTGTTACATCGCCTTTCCTTTTAACAACACTCAGTAAACGTTTGGGAACTGAGGAGAACAATTTTTGAAGCTTTTCGGGTGGAATTCTTTCCCATTCTTGCTTGATGTACAGCTTAAGTTGTTCAACAGTCCGGGGTCTCCGTTGTTGTATTTTACGCTTCATAATGCACCACACATTTTCAATGGGGGACAGGTCTGGACTACAGGCAGGCCAGTCTAGTACCTGCACTCTTTTAGTATGAAGCCACGCTGTTTACCAGTTCGAACATTAAGTATCTTGTCTTTGCTGTGTATTCAATTGAATATAAGTTGAAAAGGATTTGCAAATCATTGTATTCTGTTTTTATTTACGATTTACACAACGTGCCAACTTCACTGGTTTTGGGTTTTGTATATTTTGGACTATTTAGGCTAACCATGTCCCAAATATCGGGTGGTAAACACCAAAACTACATTCTCAAGTTTCATAAAAATATGATCTTTTTGTCTTTTTCATTTTGAGATTTTACATCATAAATCCAAAATGTCCTACAAAGAAGGATGTGCACCACACCCTTCAGGATTAAGTGTGAAATCCTTCTATTCTCAAAGAATTAGTCAGGAAAAAACATATACTCCAATTCAATGAGAAGCACGGAACACTTTTATGCAGATTTAAAATATATATGTTCCTTGTTTATTTTCATCTGTGAGCAAAAAATAATCTCCAGAGGACATGATGCAGTAAAAAGTGGTTTCTGTGTATTATGCCTGTATTCAAATTTCCCCTATTTTGTATTTTTATTTTTTTTTAATTGAAAGTCAAATGTTAATAGTTTAATTAAACTGCAATATTAAATATAATTTATATGTTGCATTTTATTTTGTATACTTTTAGTAAATGTTTTAACAAATATGTGGTTGAGGATCCATATGAAGTTCCATTGAATGATTATTTATTAACTCGCTGAATATATAAAATATTTAAAAACTGCACATTATTTTTAGCTTGTTTACAAACAAAACAAATAAATCATTTCCATGTGATTTAATAAATTCATGCATGAAAGGGTTAACTAACACATGGGCCCTTTATACACGTTTGAACACTATTGGCACAACAGCAGGAGCAATAAAATGTTCTTAGACATGAACGGGTCAAACTTTTATCAGTGTTATGTGGTGTTTTTGGAAAGGATGACCCAGTTTGAGTTACGAAAATCTCTCAAGAGAAAACGTCCAAGGAGGATTTTAGTTATTTTGAAAAGTACTTAGCCGGACTTGGTGAACATATTTACATATAAACAGAAAGGGTGGATGTAGACTCAGAAAAGATGGATCTTTGTTTGACACTTCCCTCTTCGTCCTTCCCAAACTCACCCCCACAGTCCCAGATTTCAGTAACCTCACTATGAACCCTCTGCATCCCACTTGTCAGGGTCAATTTTTTTGTCAATTTATGTGCAAGACATACAGAAAAGCTGAAAACTAATTTCTCTTCGACCCTTGGTGTAACACTTTTGTACATGAAAAACAGAAATATGAAAACATGTAAAACAAAAGAAGGTGCAACACATACAAAATGTAGAATGTGCAAGGTTAAAGAAATAAAAGATTGAAAGAAAAATAATGTGCTTTTGTTGAGGTAAAAATAGAAAAGTCGGGGAGGAGGGGTTGATTCGAAAAAGGAGTCCAGTGACCTTGTCCTAGCTCAGACCTCACAAAGTCTCTGTTGTCCGATAAGATGACTGTACGGCCTCCATCTGTAAGCACAGATGGATTCACAGCGTGTCCATAAGGTCTCTTTACAATTTAAAAAAATTTTACAAAGGCAGTTGATGAGATACTTTATCTTAACCAGATTTGTTTTATTTTAATTAGTGTTTATAAAAGTTTTTGCTCACATGAACAGTTTGGTTTGCAGATATTCTGTTAATGGAAGGAAAGCTGTTAAATGAACCCCTATAAAATGGCTACTCCTCATGAGAAGGCTCAATGTGCGTCCTGGTTTTTTTAGACAAAATTGGATGTGCAGACTCAGCAAAACTACAGAACTGAGTATTGAAGAGATCCACCATCTCGTCCTTCAATTCGTGCATGGCACAATGGAGACAGGGACAGTGTTGGATAAAGGGAGGAGTGGGCGACCAAGAACATCTGAGGAAACATCAATCGTGAGAGACAAGCCTTTCCTTCCATTAACAGAATATCTGAAGCACAAAATTTTAATGTGAATAAAAACTTTAATAAACACTGATTAAAATAAAACAAATCTGGTTAAGACATCTAATCAACTGCCTTTGTCATACATTTCTTACATTGTAAAGAGACTTTATGGACACTCTGTATTAGGGCTGGGTATTTCAAGCAACTTCACGATACGATACGTATCCCAATACATGTAAATTGTGAACAGTGACTACGCTTTAAGCAAAATTCTTGACAAGTTTAGTTTTTTCTTATAAGAAGAAAAAGAACAAGGATGAGTTTTAAGTGGTTCTACAACTTGAGAGACATAAATTTAGATCCTCAAAGATGGTAGACCTAAGTTCAAATTTAGAACACATGCTTCAGCTCGTCTTTTACCTTGAACTGTGCCACTGTGAACATTACCCAAAGTGTATTTACAACAGCTGTCAAAATATTTAGGCCATATCGATTCTGTAGAATCCGTATCGATACACATATCCCGAAGGAGTACGATACGATATTTTGCCGTATCGATATTTTGAGCACAGGCCTACTCTGTATGAAGTGCTAAAGAGCTTTCTGTTCCATTATTAAGGTATCCCTATAAATATCTCACTTTCTGTTCTTACCTTCTGCCCCTTATTCTAGATGTCTAAGTTCATAGAAACTTCACCTGTCAGTTAAAGTTTAAGTTTACTCTGCAGACACCATGCTGCAGCCAGTTAAGCCAGATCGGCAGGCTGTAGACAGCCCCCCAGGTCTCAAAACCAGTGTTCATTTTCACGGCACTTTTTAATTTAGTTCCAGTCTTTTGCCTAAGTCTTTAAGTTTTAGTCATAATTTAGTCTTCTGAACTGTTTGTGTTTTAATCTAGTTTTAGTTGATGACATTTCTCAGCGTTTAAGTCGCTGAAATCTACTGTAAATTTAGTCAACTACAATGTGAAGTGTAAAATTTTCCATGAATTTCTAAAGTCATGTTTTACTCTTGATGATTACCATCATAAAAGTAAAAAAACTACAACTTCTTAAAGGGAGATGCCAACATTTTTTGTTGTTGTTCGAGTCATTAGTCATTTAGTCAATGAAATCTACTGTAAATTTAGTCGACTAAAAATATGAAGTGTAAAGTATAAGCATTTTTTGGTTTACTTTAAAATCTGAAGTTGTGTTTTACTCTAGGATAAAATGAAACATCGAATAACCCTTTATTGAATGTGAGTAAGGTCTGAATGTCTAAATGAACAGAAACAAATGTTCCTTTGTGTGAAATGCAGTCACCTTTATTTCGGCTACCTGGCAGAGCATCTCAGTCACAATACCAGAACTGACAACAAACAGTGAACCTGCTCTACATGAATATATCAATTCATAAAGAGAGCAGCTCTGATTGGATCGCTCCACAACTTATCCCACCACCACCAAGCTAAGGCAGCTGTGATTGGATGTCCATCTGAACTCATCCAACCTTTAACACACAACGAAAGTAGCTGTGATTGGATAGATTCCTAACTTGTCTCTACTTTCTACTAGAGCTGGGCAAAAAATCGATTAAATCGATTTATTCGAATTATTTTCTGCAGAAGATTTAAAAAATTAAAAATTGAGGGTTTTTTTTTTTGCCTCAGTCCAATTATAAGTAGCTGCAATTTTTGAAAAAAAAATTACAATTTTCATGATGGTCGGCCTTGTAGGGTTTGCACTAGCACTTTTATAGGCTTGTATTTGTAATTTAAGTAGATAAAATATTGATCAGAGAGTTTCACGCTAATACTGTAAAAATACCTCAGCCTTTTAGTGTTTATGTAGACAAACCTGCCTACGTTTATACTACATAATCAACCCTTTATGACCCAGACTTTGACTTTAAGAGGGAAACATTTAGACAACATAAAAGCAAAACTTGATTTGTTTCATTTTTTTGTCACAGGGAGTTTTGTTTCTTTTAGGGAGGGAAAAATCGCTTAAACTCGTAAATTGAGTGTTGTGGAAAAAAATTGGGGATTTTATTTCTAGGCCATATCACCCAGCCCTACTTTCTACATGACCAAATTAGGTCTGATTGGATTAAACATTTTAGTCTAATTTTATTTGTTAATGAAATGTCTGTTAAATTAGTTTTAGTTTGTATCCATGTGCTCTTGTTTTTATCAGTTACTAATTTTCATCAGGGGAGAAAAGGTTGTTGATGAAAACTATGATGAAAGTAATTAGTTAACAAAAAATGAACACTGGTCAAAACCCACCTGTTCAGGGCTGCATACTCTATTTAACAATGACCTGCCACCTACATCCCCACATCTGTTTTATCTGATGTGTTTTGCTGATTTTATTGTCCTGTTGTTGATTTTATTGATGTTTATTTCTTTACAATGTACTTGAGTGTCTTGAAAGGCACGTTTACATAAAATGTATTATTATTATTATTATTAAAAAGATAAAAATGCATAAAGGAGAAATGATATTCAACTACACTTTGAAAGTTATTCTTGCAACTCTTTTGATTGTATCTTTTCTTTCTTATTACTCAGGTAAAGACTTTCTGACTGAAGCTGGAAGGCAGAACGCTGTCAGTAAGTGACGCCTGTATCTCCAGCTCTACTTATCTTTCACCTTTTATTATTCTACTTTGACCCGGAGCTGCAGGTTAATATCAGATGACAGATGACGGTGTAAATATCATGGAGGATGTATGACAGGCGGCTCGGGTGCCACATCAGGCCCCCAAAAGCTTCTGATCTGGCCCTGAGAATATTATCAAGTTATGAAAATGTGAGGCAGGTGAATATGGGGTGGTTTTGAGGGGTATCTTTTTGTTGTCACGTCCCTATTACTCAATTAATCTTTATTACTATGAGCTACGTAACATTAAATGTTAAGTCGTAAACAACTGTAGTTAATACAGTTTTATCTAGAACGAGTTTATGCTTGGTGTGACACCTGAAAGCCATCGTTAGCTTGGATTTAAGGTGGAGATTGAGTAAATTAAATCAAAAGCCATGATCAGGTCTTAGCCTTACTTCATCTCAAAATGTCGACTTTATTCTCAAATGTCAACCCTACAGATGCTGCACCAATCTTTTTGTCCATCTCTCCGTCCATTTTGCCCTCACCCATGAACAAGACCCTAAAATACTTGAGCTCCTTCAATGGAGCAAAGACTCACTCCCCATATGGATGGAGAACTGCACCCTTTTGAGATGTTTCTGTGTGTTTTCAGGCATGGAGCTGAGCACCAGAGAGGGACAACTGTGCATGAGTATTGAGGCGAACACAGTCAGACTGCCTCCAGCCACGGTGAGAGAACAACTATTAAAGTCTCCATCTTTGCTATTAAAATAGAAAACAGTCTTAAAGCTAATAGTTCTTTCTCCTTTTAAAAAAGTCTGCGCTGTCAGTCTATCAATCTTTCTTTGTAAAGCACTTTTCATACTCAAAAATATGTCTCAAAGGGCTGCACATGGACAGAAACATCAGAAGAACATGCAAGACAGACATAAATAAAGCCAATTAGAGCATGCTGATGAAAACAAGACCTCGATTCAACAAAGTGCTAGATTTGTGAATGACAGGAGTGAGAAACAGTACTATCATAATAATAGAACAGTGGAGATGATGTTGAAATCAATAAAACTAGAGATAAAAACTAGATATGTAAAAACTAATGCATAAATAAGGAATTAAACTACTACAATAGAGGATGTTATAAACTATAAACTGTATGTATAAACCATTAAGAAATACAAACATAAGTAGGATGATGAAACACAAAAAGAAATGACAAAAAAATCTTATTATGGTTTCACATGAAAGATAAATTATCTTCACGCTAGAGTATTTGTCTTATTTGAACTCAAAAAACCTCACTAGATTTATTCTAAGCCACATTTTCTTGACATGCCTAGATTAACATATTATTTGAAGATATCAAAACTCAAATTAAACACGATTTGCTTGTAATAAGTTAAATTATCTGCAAATGAGAGAAGCCCGATTTAACCTAAAGGGTGCCTAAAATTGAAGTGTCCAACCTGAGTTGAAGACCCTCAGTGAGTAAAGTTTGGCATATATTTTCTTATCATTACAAGTAATCCCAAGCTCAATTTTAATTCCTCTCGTGGGGTATTTATCTGGACTTTTCATGTGAATGTAGATTGGAATATACGTATATATTTTTTGTAGTGTGGACATTTATCTTGTAATTTTCTGTATGTGGCCCTTGATTAGTAAAGTGTGGACGTCCCAGTCTTAAAGCCTTTAACTGTAAGTTATTTTCTTTGCTTAAAAACCTATGAACTTTTCATTAAATCATTAATTACACAAAACAAAATCAGCAACAGTATCCACCTCAGTGTGGCAGCACTGCATTGGATCTTAACAGGAAGACGCTCACAGGTTTAAACGAGTTTAATCTCCTGTTTTCTTAATGACGTTGTTCAGCCTGTTCAGCTGCTGCATTATTCTTTTCAAAGCCACCCGCCACTCCTGTTACCCAAACAATGATGTGACCTCGAAGAGCTCTCGCTTTGCACGTCCACTGCTGCCATGATGTGTTTGTATTTGTATAACTGTAATGTTACAAATATAATATCTACATACATTAAAGCAAACAAATGGACACACTTATAGCAGCAGGCAGGAACTGACCTAAAGGCAAAATTCTATTTTCTTAATGGAGTATGTTTGCTTTAAAAATCATAAAATAACAGTAATTTTTTTAGTGTTTGAAATCATCTTACTGCTAAGAAATGTATGTTAATTATTCGTCTATCAGATTATTTGGCTATCAGACCACCACTGATATAATGCTGTATATATTTAATGCAAATAAGCAAGTATTAGAAATGTTATTTTCTTACTTTTGATTTATTTTGCAAGTTTTGTGTTTTATTTTCTGCAGCTGGAGGACTTTGACCTCACCCCGTTGGTGCTGCGGAGGTTCTGTAGCGACCCTGAGTCTGTCCTCCACCCTACCTCCACAGACGGAGCCCTGTGGTGTCACGTCCTGCCCAGGTGAGACAGCTCCACCTGCTGGACAGGTGGAAAAACACTTTAAACTGAACTACAGCTGCAAAAATGAACTCTATGTTAATATTAATTAAATATTACTATATTATTTTAGTGTTAGCTCCAGTGTTCCCACATTTTCAATTAAAGATGGCGCTCCCTCGGTCCTCTTATTCTATTTTCTGTTAGAATCTCTTCCTCGTGTCTTTGTATGTGTGTGTCTAAGTGAGTGCGTATACTGTACATGGATTGCGAGGGTCGAGGACGAGGCGGGGATGGGTTGTATTTTTCATTGTATTCAATTTTTTCTACTTTTTATTATTTTGATTTATTTTCTTTCTTAAAGATGCTATGAGGAGTTTCTAAGTAATTACAAAAAAGTCTCACTTTTAGATATATGCCTGATGGAAATACACACTTTAAGATGAGTTTTATAGCATCAAAATAGGTTATCTATAAATGCTATTCCTTAGTTTCGTGGTCGGGTCGGACAGAGCTGGACTGGCCTGGATACTCAACTTTGGGAACAAGACAATTTAAACTAGAGCAAATTTATATTATTTGGACACGTCTTAGAGCACCGGGCTGTAAGTTGCGATATATAGCTGGCTACAAAACTATGATACTAAGTTTTCCAAAAATTGCTTGTTGTCACACATCAAAAACTACCGCTACGTAACTAGAAAGAGATACATTACCTCGTCGCTTTGCATCCTGTAAGTTGTTGAAAAAAGAAGTTGTGAAGCAATGCAGAGTTCTGAGGAAGGTCTGAGCTGCATTCATTAGCATCACAACAAACACACGCTTTGGCTTGGGTCACGCCTTTAAGACAGTCACCGCGTGTGCTCATGGGTAGCAGAGTCTTTATGTACAAAATTTTGTATGGAAAGTGCTACACAAATAAAGTTTGATTGATTGATTGAAATATACATTCACTATACAATTTGGAATATTATTGTCTGTGGTGTTTTTATGAGTTTTTCTTTGTTTTGTGATCAATGAGAGTGAATAAAGCCTAAAAATCACAACAAATAAAGACTTTTATCAGGTGGATTATTGTTGTGTTTCCATTTGTAGTCGTAGCCATAATGGCTTATGTTAACAATTTACACTTTTGTATTGATCACACTCATATACAGGGCACGGCACACATTTAAATAAAAAAAAAAAAAAAAGTTAAAATTGGGTCTCACTTTGTGAATGTCACAATAATCCTCTCATGGCTACATCGCCCAGCTTACATTTAAGGTCTCGTACCTCCTCGTGTCATTTTTGCTGTCACTACTTTTCTCACATTAGTCTGCATCGCTGAACTTTGGAGATTTGACATCCTCTGATAAAATATTCAGGCAGAGTGTAGACAGGAATATGAGGAGAATTTAAAACTATTAAACTCCTTGTCCTCTTGACTTTGCAGTCCAGAAAGAGATCCTCTGTTGCTCATAGTTGTGAATTCTTTTGATTTTTCTTCTATTAGCAAGGATATATTGATGTTTAAGCTCCTAAACTTTGCATGTTTTTGCTTTTTACTCAAGAAAAGGTCATTATGACTGTGAGTCATAATGTTTATTTTGCCCGTTTTTGATCATTGTTAGGGAAATTAGAACCTAAATTTGGCCCAAAAACAAAGTCTTTACATCAGACTGAAGACAAAGAGGCAGCGTATGTTATTCTGACTGTGAGCAGCAGAGGGCGCTGCAGCTCTTTTAAAACACACCTTTAAAACAGAGGGTTGTGTTTACTCTCTTTAATAACCCTCTAATATGATCTAACAACTGTTTTTATGTCTGCTTTAGTATGAAGAAAGGTCAGATCATCACTATCAGCCGTAAACTGCCCAAAGATGGACCCTTCAGGACCTACGGAGACCTTCAGAGCCACTGGAACCACCTGGTATGCAACACACAGACCTGTATTCAGGCTTAATTAAATGTGAAATTATGAGTTTTATATCAAAAACCAAAGTAGCAACCTGTAGTTGAGTGATTCTTTATTTTCTCAGGCTATTGTAAAGGGTCTTCTATGTTAAGGGAAGCAAACAGATTTCCATTTACATAAGAAAATACAAGTCAGTTTTTTCTAAGGACCAAAAAAGGGTCTGGATTTCAGGAAAATACGAATTTGAGTTTGACAAAGTCAATGAAATACTCTTCAGTTCATTGTTAATATCTTTAATAGTGGTAAAATGTCATAGCTGAGGGGCATTTTCTTGGATCAAAAATCATCTTTCAGCTTTGAAAAAACGAGCTGCTTAAAAATTATTTCACGTTTCAGGGACTTGAAGAACGTTTCTCAAAGAAAAACCCTCTGCAGATGCTGAGTTTGATTCTTTTTGCCTCCAGAGTTTCTGCTGCAGATTGAAATCAAGTGTAAATGTCATCGAGCATCATGCATGTTTGTTTCTGCAGTATGGTTACAGACTCCCTGAGCTTGCAGAGGAGGAGGTGGTGTACTGCAGCATCTACTTCAGGCTGGTTGGAGAGAGGCTTTTCACGTATCCTTTAACTCTTAACTCACTGAAAACAATAATGTGTTACTTAATATGGAGAATTTTCCTGATCAGCAAGTGTTTGGAAAATCAGATCATGTTCAAAATAAATCAAATCCTCACCAAAGTTACTGTCTGACTAATAGACTCTTCAAAAAACTCTTCATACCCCAGGCCATCCAACTGAAAAACTCCTCTCTAGGGGTGAGGAGGAGTAACAGGAAGACTGAGGATAGGAAGGAGCATATTTTAATTTAGATATTTCTGTATATATTATATCTTTTTATTTATAGCCGCAAATTGTTCTCCCTTTTTGATACCCTTTTTCTCCTTTTACCTTGTGTACTGCCACACAGTGCTGCTTAATCTAATTCCCCTGAAGTTCCATCTAATCTCTGGAACATAAGATTGCTTGAGCTTGAGTTTCAACCTTTAAAATCTAATCAGTCCATCCTTAAACTCAGGTGGATTTAAGGCCGAAGTCTGCGACACCAACATTCATACATAAACCAAAAAACACTGTTTCTGGTGTCAGCTTTATCACGCCTAATCATTGTGACATAACCTCTTCATTAACATAAGAACTATGAACATAAATTCAATAATTTATTATTATTTATCTTTGTATTAGTAATGCACAATGCACAATATTATATTATTGGACAGGACTCCCTTGAAAAAGAGGTTTTTAATCTCAATGGGACCTTCCTGGTTAAATAAAGGTTAAATAAAGGTTAAATAAAATAAAATTATGAGTTTGATATTGGTATCGGCCGATATCAACCTAAAAGTTAAGTACCAGTATTGATGGATACTGAAATTTTTGCAGATATTTACAGCAAATATATTGCCTGGAATACTGGCAATTTATACAAGTGTTCAAAATTGATGCACCTTCTCATCACTGCATGGGTATATTTACATATTCATGGTTTCATTTTTGCAAGAGTTAAAGCTGTTTTTCTTGTTTACATCTGTTCATGTTATAATATGCTGTAACACTGAAAGAAACAAGGCAATTTTGGTAAGCACAGAGCTTCTACTCTTGACCTGAAGTATCGCTGATAATTAATCATAAAAATAATGGCATATCAGATATCTGCAAAAAACCAATATCATGCATCCCTACTTTGTATTGATTGAATTCTTTATTTCGATCATGTAATTTATAACTTAAAATAAGTTAAAACACAAATAAGTGATAGTCAAAAAATGCATGCAAAACAAGACCGTCACTTGAATCTGCAATTTTTTAACCTTCTCAGCTTACATGAGCTAAAGGGAGTAGGAAGAAGTATAAACTTATCTAATCCTACACCTGTAAATTTTACTACAAGTTTCTTAAATAAACCTATAATTTTGAAACATGTATAGTAAATAAAAATGTTTGAGTCACATGGAAAAAATACAATCATACCTTCTGTACAAATGGATTTACCATACCCTACAAAATTTTAATCCTAATAATAAGCAAATGCCTGATGGTATTTATTCATCAATGTACCTCTGGAAAATCATTTCTTTACGCAATACTATACTACGCGACGAAAAAACAAAAAAGAGATTAGAAAGTGACACTGCTGTTTAAGCCTGAATTTTGTCTTTTAATCTCTAATTTAAGGGTTAAGGCACTGTATGGATGAATATGACCCTGATTTTCATGCTTTAACCTCCAACCTGAGCAGCTATCCTCTGAGCTGTATCCGCCTGCATCCAGTGCAGCGCTGCCCCCGCGTCGACCTGCAGGGGGCGCTGGGCTCCTTCCTGTCTGACACCAGGGACCTGCTGCAGACCGTGTGCGGTATTCCTGCTCGACTGACCAACAAACCGCATTACCACACGGTCTGTCTGTACAGGGCCGCTACAGTACAGGTCAGCACACACACTAGAAGAAACATGTCTTTATTTTAACAGTTTTGATTGTTTATCGACCTTCGGGCGACCTTGAGCTCAATGACCCCATTCAGGCATCTTAATACCAAAAAGTAAAAGTACTCGGCATGTTCACTAATGAGGGATGAGAGAATCAGAGTAAGGCTGAGATGTTTAATCTTGATCAATTTTCACAATTCAGATTATTTTGTTCTGACGGCCAGAGAGAACAATGAGCAGCTAAGAAGTCAATGCAACTGTTAATGCTTAAAACATTGACTGAAAAGAATACAATGCAAGTTTTTTAAAAGGGATACGCCAACATTTTTTTCATATCTTGCCTCACTCCTGAGTCAATGACAAGCAGATAGACACTATTCTTAAGACTATGTGTGCAGTAACAAGGAAGAGACGGGCCAAGCTCACCCACCACTAATTAACTTAGCTCAAACACTTGGAATCAATGGGAAGCGTTAGCCTGCCTCTGCCTACAGTCATCAGATAAACTGTCCTCCTGTGTGCCAGTTGTGACTCCATTTTTTGCCAAGTTGTTTTATCTTTTTTTAGGCTAAGTTTAGCACTTTATGTAATTTATTTTCAAAAGAAATGCATACGAAACCAAACCCCAGGGTGCGCAAACTATGACATACATGCTTGTAAGTAAGTTAACAAAACAAAGCCTCTGCAGAGGAAGATTGGTACTAAGGATTATGGCTGATTTTGTAAGAGAAGATAAGGATGATTCCTACAGGGTTTAGTTTTGTATGCATTTCTTTTAAAAATTACTGATCTTAGTCCCTTTAAACTCTTTTTAGAGTCGCTGAAGAGTTTATCTGATGACTGCCAGCAGACGGAGGCTAACACTTCCTAATGACTCCCTTATTAGCTTAGCTCAAAACTGGGAGTCAATGGGAAGTATTAGCCTCCCTCTGCCTGTGATATAAAGAAAGAAAATCTGCCTGAAAAAGACAAAAAAAAACCCAGAAATTACAAGGAAAACTAAAGGCATTTGTAAAAATAAGAGTTCAAATTTAAGTAGCATGACTTGGTACCTAGTAAATACTCTATTACTTACTTTAAAGGGATAGGTCAATATTTTTTTCATGTCTTGCTTCACTCCTGAGTCCATGACAAACAGATAGACTTCATTCTTTCAGCTGTTCTTGCAGCAACAAGGAAGAGACGGGCAGAGATCGCCCACCGCTAATTAGGTTAGCTCAAACATGTGGAGTCAATGCGAAGCGTTAGCCTGCCTCTGCCTACAGTCATCAGAAAAACTCTTCAGTAACTCTAAAAGAGTTAAGAGGGACTAAGATTAGCATTTTATGTAATTCTTAAAAGAAATACATACATAACTAAACCCTGAAGTAATCGTCCTTATCTTCTCCTACAAAATCAGCCATAATCCTTGTCGACTTACTTACAAGCATGTATGTCGTGGATTGCGCACCCTGGGGTTTAGTTTAGTATGCATTTTTTTTGAAAATGAATTGCATTAAGTGCTAATCTTAGTCTAAAAAATGATGAAACAGGGTGGTAAAAAATGGAGCCACAACTGGCACACAGGAGGAGAGTTTATCTGATGACTGTAGGCAGAGGCAGGCTAACGCTTCCCATTGATTGAAGTGTTTGAGCTAAGCTAATTGGAAGTGGATAAGCTCTGCCTGTCTCTTCCTCGTTACTGAGTGCACAGTTGTCAGAACGGTGTCTATCTGTTTGTCATGGACTCAGAAGTGAGGAAAGACACACAAACAAAAAAAATGTTTGCATATCCCTTTAATGTAAGTTAAAGAGTATTTACCAGTTATTAAGTTATTTTGACTCAATTAAAAGTCTTTATTTTTACAAATGCATTCAGTACTGCAAAAAAGAGTTTAACATAAATAATTAGAGCTGGTTTTAGATCAATTTCCTTGTAATTTCTGCTATTTTTTGTCTTTTTCAGGCAGATTTTCTTTCTTTATATCATTAATAAACATTTTCCTGATATTTTAAATTGACTGTTGGGCAGTGTTAAGGGATTAGGCAGACTGCATGTTGCCCACCCCTGCTCCACAGTGTTTTATTAGAGGATGGCACAGGCAGGGACATATATTTGATTATTCTCTTTCACTTTCTTGCAGTAGGTAGACAGAACAAGGATAGAACTGGGACTCTGCGTTTTAGCTGGACTAACAAGAAGTTCTTGCTTCTTTTTTCTTTTCTCACAAACACGCCTCACAGGCGTTTTATTTTATGTGCGCGTGTGAAGGTTGAACTCGTAGGGGGAAAAGCGATTATCGGAGCGTTTCCCACCCTGTAAAACCTTCATGGACAGCTTTATGAGCGTAAAGGTGCAACACTGCGGAGGAGAGATGTTTTCCCCTCAGATTACTGAGGAGTCCGTTTCATGATTCAGATGTCAGGAGGACGGGAAGGAAATGAGTTTTTACTTTAGTGAAAAATCTATGTGAAATGCAAACAGTAAGGAATTTTCAATCCCTATAGGTTCACATGACAGATGTTAGATATATTCAACACCATCACAGAGTTTTTAGAGCACAGTTTTAAAAGAAAAGTAATAAAAACATTTTAAAAAGCAGCAGCTCAGTTTTAATAGCCTCTCTCCAAGGTTTAAAAATGTAAATGCTGTATTACATTTTAATGGGTGTGTTTGGAGACTCAGTTTGGATAATGGAGGGTAAAATCTTTATTTAATGATTTCAATAAATTTCAAGCTCTCCTTGAGTGGCTCCGATCTGGAAGCCAAAGATTAAACCATAAATTGTGCATTTGTAAAGTTATTTCTCTTTCTCAAAACTCATTCTTCAACTGTCTTATTCAAAGGGGGAAACTGAAGAGGATCCCATCAACTTGAGAAACTGTGCACGCTAGATCATCCCAAAAGATCGATTCAGTGCTCGCAGAGTAAAAATGAAATATTTATAATGTCCTACAGAGTTCATTTCCATGAGTCGAAGCGGATAGAAAATATAGTTTTATGTTGGAGTAAAAGCTCAAAGACCTTGTAGAGAGGTTGCTGAGGCAGAATTAGATTAGCCTTTTAGCATTTTGGTTCCCTTGTCTCCAGGTCAATAGGAGTTTTGAACAAGTTTTCCATTGTCCAAAATACAGGCTGTTGTTAATTCAAGTTTTTGTGAACTCTGGCCCTAATTTGAAGATGTAGAGCTTGTGGTCCTAACGCACGTGGTGCATCATGATTTGGGACAAGTTTGTCCATATTTTGCTGTTTTGATGGCTTAAATTCTTGCTGCAGGGTGCAGCAAGGACAGATTATGTGCCTTGGTTATACATTGTTGTATTTTTGGCTTAGCAATAATCAAATCAATCAGAGTGTCTTTTTAAATCCCCGTGTGCCAGGCCACTGGTGTTCTGCTGTTTACACAAAGGCATTTCATTATTAAGTCTGACTTTTGGCAACACAATTGGATTCCTCTCCTTTTATTTTGCCACTGAATAACAGGGTACTGTCTGATATATGTTTTGGCTCACAATGAAGTGTTTTTTGTTGTTTTTTTATGGACCCATAAACGAAACCTCAGACACGACATTTTGGCATGAGCACAAAAGACAAATCTCATTATTAAAATTTCCAGATGAAATCTTTCAGGTCAGGCAGGTTTATGTTTATGATAGATTTTTTTTTTAACTGCGCATTAAAAAAATTTGGCCTTTAAAGGTCCCATTTCCTGGGTTTGTGATTGTCTACATCATGTTTTGGGTGACTACAGAGAAAGGATTTGATTTAACTTTATTAAAAAAATGTAAAATGTCATCACTGTAGGTTAGATCAGACCTGAGAGAATGGGGAGGCTGCATGAGGCTATGATAATGAGCCCTGTACTGATTGGCTGCCCATGTGATAGGGGAAGAGGGGTTAAAGGCCACGAGGCCAGTTATGGCATCTACCTGGAAAAGCAGAAGACACATGTGTAGGTGGAGGCTGTATAGCTATGACATCAAAACCTCAGGCAGTATTTCTCTGGAACTGAGAGTTTAGTAAAAGATGTCATGTTGTTCTGCTCCAAAAGGCCCTTCTATTAACACTAAAAGCAAAGAATTGATTTGACAGGACAAGGGACTTTTAAATATACATACTTACATTACATACATACATACATTTTCTGTCCTGGAATCCTTGACTCTGATCTCTATTGTGTTCATAAACACACTGGACTGCCTGTGTCATTATCTGTGAGCACAGTTATTGCTGACATTTTTAGTTTGTATACAAATATTATAAGAGAATCTTTATTTGGGTGTTTTTGCCTTGTTTCTGGGAGTAGTACTCACACAGGGGAGCGCACAAGAATAGAGTAATGAGGAGTGCTGCAAATAAGCCAGGTCTCAGCCCTGTTGTAAACTTTAATTGAATTTGTTGCAAATACTCTAATGTTACACAAGCGCAGTCAAGTTTGTTTTGATTTGGGGGATATAATTTCATCCTCTAACGGATCCTCAAGATTGCAGGAAGACTCTGACCACAGTCTTTATCTCAAGTTTAAGGAAGCTTAAGATAAGTTTCTGCATCCTTAGGTTAGGAAAACACTCGCTGGCTGCAAATCGGAGCATACAATTAGTGTTAATTTTGACAGCACTTTTTAATTTAGTTTAGTCGTAGTCTTTTGCCAATGATATATTTTAGTCATAATTAAGTCATCTACATTGTTTTAATTTTAGTCTAGTTTTACTTGATGAAATTTTACATTTTCAACCTGCTCACAGTTTGTTGTCAGTTCTGGTATTGTAACTAAGTTGCTCTGCCAAGTAGCCCAAATAAAGGTGACTGCATTTCACAATTAAGTTCAATTTGTTTCTGTTTATTTAGACATTTAAACTTAACTAGCATTCAGTAAAGGGTTATTGGATTTTTAATTTTATCAAGTGTATGACTTCAGAAATTCAAGGAAACATAGAAAATGCCTTACAGTTAAGACTTTTAGTTGACTAAATTTACAATCGGCTTTGTCAACTAAAATGTGGTGAAATTTCTTCAACTTAGACAAAACAATTTAGATGACTAAATAATGACCATAACAATTTTAGGCAACAGACTTTAACTAAAACTAAATTATAAAGTGCTGTCAGAATTAACACTGGTATTAAATCAAGCTAATAAATCTAACCTCATTGGGCTCTCTTCCTCACTTTGCCTGTTTTTCACGCCACATTACAGCTGTAAAACTTGCCCCAAATCACATCCTACAAGCTGTCAAACTGGGCCCTGTATATTATTCATTGTCCTCCTCACTCTTCTCCTTCATCTCCTCCAGGTGTTTAGCAAGGAGGAAGTCAACCTCACCTCCTCCTGCCCCATCAGGCCAGTCCTCACTCAACTCCCTCCTCCACCTCCCCCCCGACCTATGAAGCCCTCGTTCTTGTCACAGCCTGCAAACTGGAGGTCCCATTCCCAGCAAGAAGGAGCGCTGGGGATTCTGGGTGATGAACTTGGATTCAAGAACAGTCTGACACAAAGTCAAGAATGTCGAGAAGAAGCTCTCTGGCCTTCCTCATGTGAAGCTTTCTCCACATCTGAAACCTACACATATCAGCCAGCTCCCTCCCTCTCCTCTTCTTCCTCCTTTCTTTCCGTTTTCCAGCCTGCCTCCTCCCTCACCTCCTCATCCTCATCTTTGCTGCTCCCTCTTCCTCCTCCTCTCCCAAGGCTCCCACCTCCCAAACTGGTCCCCATCTTTGAGAACAAGAACCCATCCCGTCATGTCAATGTGGCCCTGCTGCGAGCCCAGAAACAGAGGAGGCAGCTGATCGGAGAAGGGGAGGAAAGAGGAAGGGTGAGCCTTCCCGCTTTCAAAACGAAGACCCCAACTCCTTCATCTGCATCTCTGTCCTCTTTATCAGCTGCACCTCTAACAATCCCTCCCCCAAAAACCATTCCTCGCTTCCAGCCTCACCCGAAACCTCAGAGCAGGACCTCTCCTTGTCCAGCAGGTTTCAAAGTCAAACACTTCCAAAGCCTCAGCCCGGTGTCCAAGTCCAAAGCCAGGATCATCCTCAGTGCAAGTCAAGAAATCCAGACCAAAACCAAGTCCAGCAACAGAAGGGAGGAGAAGATGGGCTCGGGAGCTAATGCTGCAGCTCAGTCAGGTGTGAAGGTGGAGGAAGAGACAACAAGGCAGGTGCAATCAGATGCTTCACCTGCTCCGCTAACATCAACGGAAACTGTGAAAAGCAGCAAAAAAGTGAGTTTAGCTACACTATTTCTGTTTTAGCTTACCTATAAGGTCACACTGTGGAGGTATTAATCATTTTCCATGATGCAGTGTTAATTTTAACAGCGCTTTTTATTTAGGTTTTAGTTATGTCTATTGGCTCTTTTCCACTAGCACACCTTGGTCCTACTCTACTCGGCCCTACTCGATTTGCAGCGTGTTTCCACTAGCCTGGTACCTCCTAAAACAAGCTAGTTTTAGTACCTACTCCGCTCTGGTTCCAAGCGAGCTTAGTCGATACTAAAGATGACGTCACCGACTGCCGGCTACTGATTGGTCAGACAATATCGTCATCGATGAGTCATGAGTGCGACGACCTAGTGTGCTAGCGGTAGCTACCATTAGCTTACCCTCATACGTCTTTTCTTTGCAGCTCGATTGCTCTCGTCCTCGGCTTCATTCTGTTTTATAGCTTCCAAAACTCTCCTGTGCTTCTCAAGGGGTATTTCTTCTTACCACCTGCAGCCTTCTTCTGCTTTCCTTTTTTACTCGGTTTGTGACAAAAAGCCACAGATTGTTGTGTCGCCCTCAAAATGACGTCACCGCAGTGCCGCTCAGCGAGACTTCAACCCGTTGGGCAGGCAACTGGGGCTAATGGAAAAGCAGCACAAGGGGAGTAGAGTAGAGTCGAGTAGAGTAGGGCTAATGGAAAAGGGACATATGTCTGTTTATTTTGTTCCTTGCATGAAAATGACAACAAAATCCATAACACCCTCAAACAAACACATTCATGATAGGAAAGGAGCAACAATTGGAGAAATGTCTCTTACATTTGTCTGCCCCTAATTGAACAATTGAAAAAAGAAGAAAAGTATTTGATTATAACAACAAAAACAAGCAATACAAATGAGTACAATAAAATAAAGAACCCACAAATATATAGTTTACAGCTCAAAACAATTGCTATGTAACATCCAGTTTAAGTTTCAAGTGCATATTGACAAGTTTTTGCATGTGTACATTATTTTTAATTGGTGAATATCTGTACAACCCTTTATTCCTGTAATTAGGAATGCCGTATTTTTACACCTACAACTGGAGTTCTCATTTGTTTTAAAGTACTTCCAGAAACTTGATGCTTAAAATCAAAACCTCTTTTCTGATTTCTGAAGTAAATGAAATAGCTTTTGTAGCTTTTCTGGTAAAACTCTGTTTTTGACTTTAGTTATAGTCTTTCCCTAAAATATTTTGTTTTTTAAGTCATATTTTAGTCATCTAAATTGTTTTACTTTTAGTCTAGTGTTATTAGATGAAATTTTGCAACATTTTAGTCGATGAAATCTACTGTAAATTTAGTCCAAATTTAGTTGGACAGAATGAAACATCTAATAACCCTTTACTGAATGCTAGTAAAGTTTGAATGTATAAATGAACAGAAACAAATGTTCCTTTTGTGTGTAATGCAGTCACCTTTATTTAGGCTACCTGGCAGAGCATCTCAGTTACAATACCGGAACTGACAACAAACAGTGAACCTGCTCTACATGAATATATCAATTCATAAAGAGAGTAGCTCTGATTGGATCCCTCCACAACTTATCCCACCACCACCAAGCTAAGGCAGCTCTGATTGGATGTCCCTCTGAACTCATCCAACTTTTAACACAACCAAATTTTATCTGTTGATGAAACTGTCAGTTCATTTAGTTTTAGTTTTTGTCCATGTGCACTTGTTTTTATAAGTTTTCTTTAGGGGAAAAAGGTTGTTGATGAAAACTATGATGAAAATAACCAGTCAACATAATTAACGCTGTTAGAGGGAAGACAATACGAGAACACAAAAACATCATACCAGTAATAAAAAGATTATATGGATACCAGGGCAACAAAGAAATGACTAAATGTCATTGTCACTTGGGTGAAAACCATTCATATATGGTTCAGTATGAACAGCAAATTAACAGAATCAGTGCTGACTGTCCATAGTATTGAGAGGTAAAAAAAAAAAACCTTGAGGAGGGTAAAACTTTTGGACTTAAAGACCTGTTAAAAACCTGTTATGTTCAGGTAAATCAGTGATTTTTCTTCTTTGATTTTTGTTACTACTATTATTTTTGTTGATGTTTCAGCAGGTCATGTTTGAGTCAGAGCCAAAGAAATCCAAATCAATGGTTCGAGTTGCAGATGTGGAGAAAATGGCCCGGAAGAACCAGGTGAGTAGAGAGGGGAGACTTTTAACGGGGGGGTGTATTTAATGTCAAGAATCTGGTGAAATATTACAGCATGAATCATCGACAGGCGGCCTGAGGGCCACACCAGGCTCCCCACAGCTTCCCCATGGATTATGATAGTTTTTATTGACATATTATACTGTACGTATGGAGGGCCAAAATACCTGTGGACAGGTGCAGAAGTTTCATTGGCCCCATTTACATGGGTCAAAAAATCCTAGATAGAAATATCTCATGTAAATACCTAAGTCAATCAGATTCACCCAGATCTGATTGTATTTCGGATCGGATTGTAAGAGGTAGTCTACGCCGATTGATAATCCGCTCCATGCTTCATGTAAACGGCTGAGTGGAGTGGATTGGGTTGATATAGAGGATTGTTCGGTCTGTGCAGGCGCTCTGTAGCACGTAAGAGGCACGTAGTGACGTACGCAAAGAGTGACTAAACAAACATGGTGAACAAACAGAAGAACTGGACAGTGAAGGAAACAAACTCTTTCATAGAAACCCCAACAAAACATGACGTGGATCCATCTTTCAAGAGATAAACAGAAAGCAGGAAGTGCACCTCTTCTTCTCTTGTACATTTGCAGGTAGTGGCAGAGTGACCTTCTGCGCATGTCAAAAAAACCAATACAATCGGATTCAGCTGGGGCCATGCAAACGCAGATTGAACGTGGATCTCTTTACTCAAAGTTCATGTATACAGATCGAATCAGATTAACTTAATCCATCGATTTCAATCAGATTGAGGAAAACTACCCATGTAAACGGGGCCATTGAGAGTTAGAGGAATTGCCTGATTGCAGTGATTGCCTCAAAAGGATGTGAAACAAAATATTTTTGATCAGGCCAGTATCATTATTTTGTTTTTATTATTATTAAAAAATATTTAAGGACAATTCAAAACCCGTGACTGATTTTCATTAGTTAATCTTTAGTAAAATTTGTTTTTATTTTTGTTCAGTTTCAGGTTATTCCAGTGACCAATGATGATTTCTTATATATATATGTATATATATATATAAATTAAATAATAAAAAACATTAAAATAAAATTAAATAAATAAGAATACAAACATAATATGGCTCCTGGCTGGCTACTACTAATACTGCTCCTTGCCATCTTCTATCTTCTTGTTACTCCCTTTCTCCTGAGTGAGGAGTTGTACAGTCTGAGGGCCTGAGGGACAAAAGAGTTTTTCAGTCTGTTGGTCCTGCACTTAAAGGAGCCGTCTCTGGCTGAACAGGCTCCTCTTGTTAGTGATGACCACCTGCAGAGGGTGACTGGCATCATCCATAATGTCCAGCAGGCGTCCTGTCCTCCTCTCTGCCACCATCACCAGAGAGTCCAGCTTCACACCAACCACAGAGTAATAATTAATAATAGTCATAAAGAGCAGCTAAGGCCAAATTAAAGTTACTCACATCACATCAAAATAGTTCACAACACACTAAAACACACACCTGTCAAATGGCTGCTCTTAGGGCTCTTCTGGTAATGTCTGTAAACTAAAACAAATTAAAAACATAAAATACAAGGACAGGCCTTTACACGTAATATCTCTACAAAATCTGCATTTTAAAATGTACATAATACCTTCAAAGACTGGGTTACAGACCCCCAGCACACTAGTTGCTGCCAGGCAGGGGACAGGAATCGATTAGTTTAAAAGAGATTGAGTTAATGTTTTTTATCAAAAGGGGCACACACTTGAGTTGGACTGAAATATTTTCAATCTGCTACAAAATACCTTCTTTCTTTGCTGATGTGCCTGATCAGTCACTCTCAAGAGGATGTCCTAAAGCCTGATAAAAATGTTCAACAAAGCTGTATTTAAGTTAGCACTGTATTTTTAAGATATATTCCATGAGGAGACAATTTCAACATTTAAATCATGATTTAAACCATGTTGTTAATCATAATGGAGCCTACCAAATCAGGGGCTGACAGACAAAGGCTGGCTTCAGCTGCTTACTCAGGTGTGCTCAGGTGTGATTGCAGGAAGGGACACAGGTGAGCTTCAGCCTCTAATTATAGACTCTGCCTCCTTTTCTGGGTCCAAGTGCTACACAGCTGTTATCCATTCACATCTGTATTTTTTTATCTGTAGTTTTTTGATTTGAAATTTTTTTTATTTGAAAACTTGGGCTCAGAATCATAATTAAACGATAAATGTGAAACTTCAATCAGGGGATCAACCCAGAGGTTTTAAAATGTCTGGCAGCCATTTTTAAACTACTGTCATGTCTCGATTATGATGCACATTTTTGCTCTTAAATAAGGTCTAATTTGTGTGTGTGTTATACTCTAGAACAAGCAAAGTACTTCCCATATTTCATCTTGCCAACATTGTGATAGCAACACTTCTGATACAAAAAGCCAAAATATTCTCTTTCTCTGTGAGAAAACATGCAAACACAGGGCGCTGCCATCTTGTTAGTGAGGGGAATAGCTGCACTGTGATTGGTCGAAAACGATTGCATGTTGATAGCCGCTCTCTGATTGGTCGGCACACTACGACTGAGCATGCTTGGGAAGAAGTCTAGTAACTGCAGATGCGTGACGCAAAAGGTGTTTCCTCATCTGTTTAAGAGAGAAAATTGTGTATTTGTTGTGAAAATGCTGAAATATCATTGATTAAAAGTTTGAGTAAAGGTAATTTTTCAGTTGTTTGAGAGAGTAAGGCTTGGGAAAAATGTGGGTGCATGTTTTTCCAGGCAACAATTGTGAAAATATGGGGTGCGTGTTATAATCGAGGGCATGTTATAATAGAGAAATTACGGTACTTTAACTAGGAATTCCTGCATAGAGACGCTGAGACTACTGCTTAGTTGACTCACAATGTCTTTAATGTGTCAGGATTTATATTATTATTTTTACCTTTTATTATTTTTTATCTTTATTTGTATGCATTTCTGTTTTAACATGTATGTTTATATGATTATTGTTGATTTATTATTATGTACAAATCCTGTGACTGCAGCCTCATTGATTATATTGTGTGAATGTTTGTAGTTTAAAAAGCCAATGAGGTATCTGAACATTAATAAAAGATAAATGTCACTGAGAGGATAATCCCTTCTCATTTAGGCTGCATAATGACTCCTCCTTGAGTGAACCTCTTGGAAAACATGGACTAAACTGAACTGAAACTTTATTCTTTCTGTGCCCACATATTTATGAGAGTCCATGTGGTGTAAATCTAGAGCTCTAAAAACTCCATGTCTAAAATTTATCACTGCTTGGACAACCTGCACATGTGTGAGCACATCTGTGATCCAGGATGAAGAAAGTGTGTTTATCCTGTTAATCAGTTTTTAGATTAATCCGTTATCATTGAAAAATATCTTTTAATGTTGTAATAAAGCTTAAAGCCAGAGGGGCCGCGCCTGGGTGTCTTGTTTATGATATTAAAGCGTAAAGAAGTGAAATCCCCACTCTTTGTTTGAGAGCAAAGCGTCTGTAAATGGATGACTCTCTCCTGTGCGGCTTCAGCCTCCTCATAAACATCCTGAAGGAGGATGACATACATTAACGTGATGTATTAAAGCGTGTTAGTGTGATGGATGGTGTGCACACGGCTCACTCTCGGCACAAACATCCTTCCTCGGGAGGGTGAGGACTGTTAAAGTGATGAATGGGACGGGAGGAGCTGCAAGCCCACAGGGAGCACCGAACATTAATAACAACATTCATCAGTTTTACGGCTCCAACCTGCAAGTTTTCAAGAACGATACATCTGGTGATCGCTCTCTTTAACTGTTATTTACACGGTTTCACCAGCTTTGTTCTGTGGCCATTTTTACAGCTCTGAAAGTTCTTTATTTTATCTTTGAGCTTCTGAGAGTGAACAGAGCTCTGAAATATGACAGGCTGATAACAAACCATTGACTGAAGGGGCTTTTTGAAAGCAGGTACTTAACCCAGGAACTCTGAACCTTTCTAGAAAGACACCATTAGGATCCAGGGTCTGTATTTAATTCATAATCTCTTTGAAAAGTCCCTGTTTAGTACCGCGGATTTGAAAGTTCCTAGAACTTATAAGAGAGGACCGGAAACCAATGTCTCATGATTGGTTGAGCAGCATTCTGTTAATCGTGGTAATCTCTCCATATATCAGGATTTCATTTATTTTGTTTTAGGTGAATTCCTTAAGTGGACTCCATTTTTTTAGACTGAATCGTAAAGACATTTTTTTAGATTTGCTCCAGCCTGATGTACAATGAAGAATGTTTTGCAGTCTACAGAGACCAAACACATGTGAACACCCCATTATCACTTTTTGAAACCAGTTTTAAAATGCCAAAATAAAACTGTCACATCAATATTTATTTAAAAAAAAACTTTTTTATCTTTGCATTTAGACTGTAATAAATCTCAGGTTTTAGATTTGATGTTAGGTGGCCTGTGTGTTTCCTTTAACCCTCTAATTTAAAATTATTCTTTCCCTCTAGAAGCCCTTTTGGCATATTGCGTATATTTAGAAATATTAAACATAAAGGAAATATTTTTGGTCCCCATTATGTAAAGCAAACCTGAGTTTATTTTCATAACTTAACCCTCTGAGTTTTAGTTTATTTTTATAATGACACCTTTTTAAACCCTAAAATAATAGTTTTCTAATTAGTGAAAGCAAAGTGGGTTTTTTGTGTGCAGGAATGATCAGTCTGGGATATGTCAGTGATTAGCAGCAACACGGATTTTGATTGATTATTACTTGATGTGCAGCAGAAAAAAACTCACACTTTTTCCCCTTACGGTCCTTTTTTGACATTGGCTATACAGTATTTCAAAGTAGTAAACATGCATACGTTACCTCCAGTCCTTACCGTGTAAAGCTAATTTTAATGATTCTGCCCTCTAAAATGAGGCCTTTTTACATAATGAAACTTTTTTGACATAAAAAATACTTATTTATTTGATTAATTGATATCCAAAAGGTGGAGTTTTGTCATTTCTTTATCCGTCTGAAATATGTCAGTAATTAACAATAACTGGAAATTTTAACTAGTCTGTTGTTTTACTGGCTAGGGCAACGCTAATATCCGATCAGTTCAATCAAGGTGATAATTTCTAGGGGTGCAACGATACACATAATTCACGGTTCGGTTTGGTTCGATACGTTTCTGTCACGGCTTGATACTTTTTCGATACAAAACATGAGAAATTTCAATGCCTTTTTTACTTGTGGTTTATTAAAATAACCAACATTTGTTTCAACTCAGAGTACATTTTCATTAAATTGAATTAAATGTTACTCTTGCAGCTAAACCAGGCACATTCTTCGGTGCATACTTAGAATCATAAAAAACAAAAACAACACCATGTAAAAATAAAAATAAGTAAAAAAAATAAATGTATCTTATAGAGAACTCACCCATGTTATGTGGTGCATTCTTAGCAGCAGAGTAAATATTACAAAGAACGAGCTATAAGTGTATGAAGTGTCCATACCATGTCCTGAAACCCGGCGTTATCCACAACAGAAAAGGGTCTGATGTCGACTATTGCCCGGTCGATTTTCTTTGCCCTCTTTGAATCATGTGCTAATAACAGTCTAAATGACCCAGGTAAAGTCTGTAGCATGTGTGCTGCTTGTTGTTTCTGTCTGGTTCCACTTGTTTTAACACCGGGATGATGTCGGCATTTGTTGTATTTCCCCCGACGTAGTTTAGCATCGTGTTGCACTTCCGACATACTGTTGTGTTTTTGTCCACGACACGCCTACCATCAGGGTCATACTTAACACAGAAGCCAAAGTAGTCCCAAAAGAATGATAGAATGATAGTGGAGGGTCTTCAATTTCAGCTGAAGGTAAAGCACTCGCCATGTTGCAGCGCCCTAGCGTATGTAGCTTCTTCTGTCTCAGCATCTTGGCCGAATGAAAGGGGAGGTGCTGCGCGTGCAGCTCAGCGGATCTGTGCTCGGCAATGCAGCTCGGAGTAGTCGAACACAGATTCACTTAACTTTAAGCGCATAGCACCTCGTCAGAAGTTGATCAAATAAATAAATACAAAATTGCGTATTGTTCGGTTCATAGGGTGTACCGAACCGAGGCCACTGTATCGAACGGTTCCATACAGATACATGTATTGTTGCACCCCTAACCATTTCCCACAATGCCTCTCTGCAAACATGAAAAATGACAAATTCAAGCTGTGATTTTTTTGTGTGTGCAGCTTTTTGCCGCTGAGAGACAGAGTTACAGGACAATCAACATAGTTTTATATTTCTGCACTGCAATGGTAACCTGGCAAGCCAGATGGACAGCTCCATATATCTGCCACAGAGATATTTCACTAGTCCATCTGGGTAGGAGCCCTTTTAATTTGTTTTCAGGGGCAGAACGTTTAAAAAAAAACACAAGCTTGTGATTGGATAATTGTCCTGCTCGTCACATTCATCACAGACCAATCATCAGGAAGGGTTGCCTCATATAATGAAGCAATGTTTTCATTGGATTTGTCATTATTTTTTTCTTTAAACATTTTATTTTATTATTTTGTTTATATTGGCTGCTGATGCTGCTCAGTGATTTTTGAAGAATGTGTGATGCAAAATGTGCCTGTTTGTTACTTGAAATGGCTGAATAAAGAATTGAAAAAAAAATAGCATACTTTTTTGTTAGCTGTTAGCCGCTAACTTAGCCGCTAACAGCTAACAACAGCTAATGACTGTTAGCCGTTAGCAGCTAACTTAGCTGCTAACAGCTAACGACAGCAAATGACCGTTAGCCGTTAACCTTATACTATCGTTTTACACTAAATTGTACCACACAGATGATTCATTTAACACTTATATGTAACATGAACCTCGTCAAAGACAATCCCTGCAAGCAAACTTCTGAGGAGGGCAGATTTCGCCAAGTTTCACTAAGTATCTATGAGAACAATAGGCTAATCGGCATCTCCATTCTCAACTTCCGGTTGTCGTCACGTCCGCATTCTGCAACTCCCGCCTCTCTTCCCTGATTGGGCCGTTAAAATTTTAGCCGAGTGAATCCATTGGTCAACGGGGCGCTACAAGATGATCTGCAGGACTTCAGGAACTGAATCAGGCAGGCCCATCTGCTATGCAAGGTTACTGCAATGGCAGTAGAGTGAAAAAAGTGATTTTTTTATACAGTCAATGGGGCCAAAAAAGGCTCTAGGGGAACGTCTGTCAGTTTTTTGTCTACACAGTGGAAAATTTTGTTTTTGCAGTGTGGATTCTGTAATATGACATTCGGTGAAAGATGGATCACAGCATTAAACTGCCAAAGTGAAAGAAAAAATAAACTAAAAGCCCATTTGAAAAAGTTTTGTCAAGTCGACCTCTTTCACTCTAACCTTCAAACTTTGTTTTACATCAGTGTCTTTGTATTTGTCTCCTCTCTTTTTGATGTTTTCTCTTTCTTCTCTTTAGTTGTCGAAGTTGAACTCTGCAACTCTTCTGGCCTGGTTAAAGGGAAGAGGAGTGACGGTCAGTGCCAAACACAAGAAAGAGGAGCTGATGCTGAAGGTCATGGGCTGCCTCGCTGAGGCCTGAGGCACACACACTCAAGCACACATATTCAGCATCTATCTACTCCATCCTTTTTCTTTGGAGCATTGATGCTGTGCTTAGCTTCTCATTTTAAGATTTGATGTTAAAAGTGAAGCTGCGACAAAAGAAGATTTCATCCTCACTAATTGAGATGCTGAAGATTCAAATCTAGAGTCGGATAAAATCACTCTAAGGTCGACATGAAGAGAGAAGTTAAAGACAAACTCAGACTTATGGGGATTTAGTTTTTGTTTGATCTGATAGTGAAAACTTACATGCAGCATTTATTCAGTGTTCACCAAACAAAAATTCTATATTTAGATAACTTTATTTTTCACCGGAGAAAAGCCATGTTTGATTAGGTTTGAAAAAGTTCTGCACACCTCCAGATCCAGGTTGTTGAGATCTTTTTTTTTACCGGCAGACAATTTGTCACATGCCTACTTTATTTTCAACTTTCTCTTTATGAACTCCAAGTTTACATTTAAGAGGGTGTTGTATTCACATAATAATCTGAACTATTTCAAAACTAATTAGATATTAGCTCAAAATAAAACAATAACCTGTTTTTCTCAAAAGAAACTGGCTTGTATCACTGTTCATAGTTTGGCATCAATATTTTAATTTTAGCCATTAAAGCCAATTATTCAGACTGAAGATAATTAAAACACCAGGTGCCTGGGGACTTGATCATCTTGTCAGATAATTTACTTTAAAATTATAATTTCTTAAGTGTTCCTGGGAAAAGGTTAAAGAGAGAGAACAAAAAAATATTTATAGTTTTTTCTATGCAGTTTGTTAAAAATGTAAAGATACTGGCACGTTTCAAAGGATGTGCGTCTTTATTTATACAGTAGCTTCTTGCATATTGTTCAAATGTGTTAATTTATTAAAGAAATGTTTGACAATTTGAAGTGCATTGTATTCAATTCTTAAATCTGCTTCTAATTAGTGATGTGAAATAATTTGATTTTATTTACGCCACTGTCATTCATGATTGTCTGGGAGACAACAATGTCAAACTCATGACACTCCCGATGTGCTTCTGCAAGTTGCTGGTGTTTCCACTTACAGAAAGTGGTGAAATAAGCATATATTTGTCAAAAATTCAGACCAAGTATTAGATAAAAGTTCAACATGTCATGTCTATTATATTTAAGAGAAGGGCTGGTCAACTTTCATCACCAAGAGGGCTCCATAATTTTTTTTCAGTGCCTGAGAGCTGCACTGTTACATATTGCTGGGCAATCTTAAAAAGGAAAAAATAAGAAAATAAACAAAAATAGCAAATATCCTTCATAAAGGGTTAATTAATTAATGTATTATAACTCAAACACACAACAAGCACACATATATTGCCTTTACCACTGTGTCCAAATACAGTTTTTACTAATACTATACATTATATTTTAGTGCATTATAAAAGATATTGAGAGATTTAATCATAGCAAAGTACCATATTTTCCGGACTATTAGTCACACCAGACTATAATTCACATGTATTTAGAGCTCTGATAGAGAGGTGGTTGCGTTGTATGAAGCAGTAACACCAAGAGAGTCCACTGCGTCCTTTCTGTTGTCATTGCTGTTAACCAAAACATCCACCAGGGGGGCTCGAACAAATCTGTCTCACACAGACCTCCACTTTGCTACCGGCCAACTCGTATTTAATTGCTCTCTAGTCTCCTCCCAGCTGTTTTTTTTGCATTTGTTTGTCCCGGTTTGTCCAGGCGAAGTAACATCATACGGATGTTTGTGATTGTTTGTGTGAGTTTCTCTTCAAAAAGTTCTGCCATTATTGTTTCTTCTTCTTGTCTTACTAGAGATGGGTAGTAAAAGCAACACTTCCAAATGGTTTCCAGTGGTACTGCTTCATTTGGCCCGTATCTATAAGCTTTATATACGTGATGAAATACCGACGAAATTAACGCAGAGCATTGACCTGAGGCTCGGTCCGTATCTGTCTTTAACGTTGAGTATAAATGGGCCAGTAACAAGTCTCTCCTGGCATCAAATTGTTCAAGCACCCATCTGTGGACTCGTTCCTCCAGCTCTGACCATCTTGCTTTCAGCCCGCGATTAGCTTTCTTAATTTTTTTCATTCAAGTAACCTCAGCTTTTTGTCAGTACCTCACAAGTTTTTCACTCACTCCAAACTTTATTTCAAATCAATTACTATGCGTATTTTAATACCTGCAGTTTGTTACAATGGATTTTCACTTTTGGGGCATTCTGTTGAAGGTGTAGTCAGCGATCTTCTAATCTTCTAATCTAATGCAGTATTTGTCAAATTCACCGTATTTCTCCTCTCCATCCACAAGATGTCCCCACTGACAGCATGTTGAAAAAAAGTCCGGTTTCAATACACAGCCTTGGCTCTGAATTTCAGCAGGTAAATACTGTGGCTCGGGCCGAGTTACCAAAACAGGGTATACCCCCCACATCAAGGGGGCGATCATACTCATGCGCAGATCAGACAGAGGGGGGAGGGGGAGTAGTAGGTTGCGTAGCGTGCGCAGTTAGCGTAAGAGAGAGATACAATATGTGCAGTAGCAATGGCTTAAAAACAGTACTAAAGAAAAAGGTCAGAGGAGTGAAAAGCGAAAAAGAAGGGCTATGACCATGAAAGAGCGAAGACCCGGGTCAACATTGGTGTTGCTTACCGACGGTGGAGGGAACTCCGCCAATTAAAAGACCTGAAAACGGACGCTGATGTCGCCGTCTTTCTGCTGGATAGGTAAGCAACATTAGCTTTGTGGTGCTTCACATAACACGAACAGCCGTCAGGCATTCATCTGATTGTCTAATCTGCCAGAATGTACTGTTGTTGTGATCTTATCAATAATGTCAGTCAAGTTGTCTGACGAGTTGGGGTTACCTTAGCTACGTTGGTGAGCTACGCAGTTTCTACGGTCTCCGTGACGATGCACGTCCATCAGCTTTCGGGGGTGAAGCCAGGGGTGAGGTACGAAGGGAGAGGCGGGTCTAAATTCATTTATGAACAACCTCTCCACTCGTTTTCTCCCACATCGCTGACTACACCTTTAATGTCTGGCCCAGCCTAGAGCGCCCTCTTGTGGGTGTAGATGGTAATGTTTACTAATTGGTTCATGTCTGTCAGGATGCTAAATGATATATATTTTGATATATGAGCCACACCAGATTATAAGTCGCAGGACCAGCCAAACTGAAAAAAAGTGCGACGTATAGTCCGGAAAATACGGTAAGTTCTTTAGTGACTTTGGAAATGATTGATGGGCCATGTTAAATGAGGCGAGAGGCCGCATGTAGCCCCCAAGCCTCCAGTTGCACACCCCTGATTAAGAGGCACAAACCAACAGCAGAATTTGATTTTTCTACTTTCACTCCTGATTCCCAATCAGAGCTGGAAAATGACTCAGTGTTTGACTAATGTGCAAACTTTCCCCTCATGGAGGACATCCAGAGTAATTACAGCGACTTTAGTTTTTGTTTATTGAAGTGATGTCTCTAAATTATATTTATGATCTACTCTGACAGACTCTGGTGTATCAATACAGCAAATTAATCATGAAAAATGAGTTAGGCAGCCTTTCCCTGTGTTCCTGTGTTTTTAACAAATCCACCTCTTCCTGGGAACGAGGCTAAAATAACTAAAACTCTCTCTGTAAAAATAAACGGAGCTCAGATGATTGGGATCTTTCTGTATTGGCTTGTAACGACAGAGAAGAGAGATTTTTCCAGTATAAACATCTTAGACTGAACTAAATGAGGCGCACACAAACCCCTGATAACACACATTATCTGAACACAGCTCTGAAATAACACACTCTAAGAGGTTTTGACTGCTGGAGGGAGATGTTTGTGAGGATATCGGCTTCCACATCTTCTGAAAAATTAAATAAATGTCAGTGTGGTGGGGCAAAATCATCAGAAGTTTGGACCATAGGGGAGGTTTTCCCGTAAGTTCAGATGCACATGTTGGTGATTAATGTGACAAACCTCCAAAAAGAGCAACAACCTGACATTGCAGTGGGCATTTTATGAATCATATTTCTGTTTTAGAGACTGCTGAGTCAGAAAGTGGAGCTGAACAATTAATCAAGCTTCAATTTCAGCTAATGTTCTGGCTTTTCAAAAATCAGGGGGCTCAGAATGTGAAAACTAGGAGCTTTTCGGAGCATGAGTGATTGGGAACTAGAGTTGGGCAAATAATCAAGTTTTAGACCATGTCTATTTCATTCTTAATGATAGTGATAATAGGCTTTAAATTCAGATTGCATATGATGTGTTGTAAAATCATATTTTATATACACAATTCCATAATTTTGACGTTGCATTACAGGTAGATCAGCCTTATTCAACATCTGTAATCAGGCAGATCCATCTTGCCAAGCTCATATCTACAATATCTGTGAGTGGCCCAAAGTGGCACGGCCCAATCTGAGTCCTTTATAGCAGGAAGAGGTGGAGCTAGGAAGCAGGAAGTGACTGCACATACAGGAATTAGCATAGATGCTAACAGCTTCATGACTGCATTTCTTTATTAAATAGAGAAACTAATAACACCAAAAACTTCTCTTTAGTACACTACAAAAACTCAGACCTTAGCAATTTTATTTGTCCAATTTCAAGTCCAAAATATCCACAATACTTCCTGAAGTTTCATATTCATTTGACGAGTTCAGATGAGGAAATATCTGCCCGTGAAACAGGCAAAATTTTATCCATTGAGGGTCTTAAAATCAGATATAAAAACTTGTTAAGATAGTCCATCTTATTTCCAAGACATCATACAAATAAAATTTGTCTTGTCACATTGGCAGATTTTTTTTAAACTCATTACAAGCATTCCAGGATTTATTTTTTGTTTATAAATACTGAAATAAGATGTGTAGCTGGACATGTCAGGCAATTTTGGCTTACAATAAGTCTTGGTGATTTTAAGAATTGAAATTGGATACATCAGCTTTCTTAGATTTGAGTTTTTGTAGTGTAAGGATCCTTGACGAGGGCTTGTTTTTACGAGTGGCTCATGCTCTGAAGTGCAGGTGCTTCCGCCTTCAACATTATCTGATTGGCCCGTAATAGATGTTGATTGACAGAACAATCAGCCAATCACCTGCCGGATATCTGAAAGGTTCTGCCCACACAAATATATAGAATGTCCTATCTGGTTAGCCAGGCTACCAATGTCTACCAAAACAATCACATTCATGATCTTTGCCATAGTCGAGCAGCCCTACTGTGAAAATACTCTTACTGTCATCAAATATGAACAAAAGAACCTCAGGTAAAATATGAGCACCTAAAAGTTTGAGTAAAAGCAAGCAGCCTGCATCACAGCACAACTACATTGTTTTTAAGGGATACACCAATACGTTATCTTCAACTATTATATCTTTTTCTACTCATAAACAGAAGTTCTGTTTTGTTGAAAAGCACTTCCGCAGTGGTTTGTGCACGCGCCTCGCAGTTTAGTTCTGAATGTATTTTCTTTGAAAATGACATTAAGTGCTAATCTTAGTCTAAAACGAGATAACATAAAATAACATGGCAAAAAAGAGTCAACAAGCACACAGGACTGTTTAGAGTTGCTGAAGAGTTTTTCGGCAAAGCCAGGCTAACACTACCCATTGACTTGCAGTGTTTGAGCTAGGCTAATTAGCCATGGGTGAGTTTTGTCCATCTCTTCCTTGTTACTGCGCGCACAGTCTAAAGAATGGTGTCTATCTGCTTGTAATGGACTTGGGAGCGAGGCAAGACATGAAAACCAAAAAAAAAAATCTTAGCATGACCGTTTAAATTTGAGGGACAAGCAGCAGCCTGCACCCCAGCCCAACTGCATCGTACTAACATGTTTCATCTGTGGACGAGGTCTGAATAAATCAAATCAGGGGTATGTTGGGTTATATTACACCGTGACACAGGAAGTCAAATGTTTCCCACAATGCATTTTGAAAGCTGCCCCCATCATGAAACTGAGCCCCGAGCTCGGAGAGGCTCGATACACTGTAGGCATTCCTTCATGTTAGACACGCTGTGTGTGTGTGTCCATGTGTGTGTCCAATCAGATTCTCCGTAGGTGAAGTCACTGTCAGCTGCCGGGCGTTTCATCAATTCTTCGGCTGGATATCAACATCTGGCTCCATCCAACGACACATCCAACCTGTGAGAGCTCACACACACACACACACACACACACATGCATGTATCAGCTGTCGGCCTGCAGTCAAGTGTTACTGAAAACTCTTGAGTGTGAAGAGGATCTTCGGTCAGAGGGACTCAAACAGAGTGATTTAGTGTCTAAAACATTTCAAGAGTTTGTAAGAGTAGCACCAAGAACCCCAAAAAATGCTATACCTTACCTTGTTATAGACTGCTGGTATGAAATGATACAAATCTATATGTGTATTTATTTATTTTATCAACTATTTGTAGGTTTTTACAATAAATTATCAAATGATTTAATACCTGTTTGCTTCTTGGCAACAAAAATTCAGCTCTTATTACTCTAAGACCTTATATAGCTTTTTTTAGTATATCTTTATTAGTTTTTTAATTTTTAAGAGCAAAAATCAACGTTAGTAATTAGAACATAATAAACATAAAAAACTCTTAAATTTGTTTATGTTAAATTTGTAAATAAGTTAGCCATATACTGTAATTTCTCTGGTCTAACATGCCAAATTTGAACCCTTCAGGCGATATCGCGTAGGGCTGTCTTAGAGCACCGGGCTGTAAGTAGTGATATATAGCCGGCTACAAAACTACAATACTAAGTTTTCCAAAACTTGCTTGTTGTCACACATCAAAAACTACCGCTATGTAACTAGAAAGAGATACATTACCTTGTCGCTTGTAGTTGAAAAGTTGTAAAGCAATGCACAACAAACACGCTTTGGCATGTTTTGGTGCGTTCAGTCAGAAGTAGTCAGAAGTAGGAATTTCGAGTTCGGTAGGAAACTGCGCTGGGCGATAGTCGGAATTTCCTACTGGGTGAAACTCAGTGAAAACCTCGCCACCCCCGAGTTGTCAATCTAAGATGGATGCCCCCAGTGTGAACAGTTATTTAGCTCCTGTAATAATGTTATTTAGCTCCTGTAATAACCAACTTATTTGTACTTCTGACTGGGGTGTGTCGCTCTAGATCAGCTGTATACATCATAGTGTTAGTATTATATTTACAAAAATGCTGCCATAGTGATAATCACATTCTTCATGTGATATTTGTGAACAACAACGCAGGACGTGCTAATAACAGCTAACAATAGCCTGGTAGATCGGCATGTTTTTTTCCGACTTCAACTGGAACGCCAATAAGTTGGAGATGATGTCACTCCCAGTTCTGAGGTTACTGCAACGCGGCATTACGACAGTCGCCACGCGTGCTCATGGGTAGCAGAGTCTGAGTCTTTATTTCGCCGGTAAGGGATTCTCCTCATAGCACCTTTAAAGTACGTTTAATATCACATTGTTGAATGTTGGTAAAAATCAATTATTATGCATCACTGGTTGAGACAAAGATAAATGAATTGTGGCAAAGTACGAAACAGCCGTGTTTCACTTCTCCTTATTTAATTCGAGGTATTAAAATATACAGATTAACTTATAGTGTGAAAATAATGAAGACCGACATTTTAACTCCAAACCCAGACAAGCTGATTTTCCCCCTCTGTGGCAGCCTCCAATCTTCCAAATCCTTCCTCTTATTAGGAAACATGATTGCGGTGGAGTAATCAATAGACGGGCTCACATGAATAATGAAGAGCTGGAGACTCATTAGTGCTGTTTTCTGCTAAAGTCTGCAGTAAAAACACGGATGATAACGCAGCGAAAGATGAAAACACGCTGCAGATTTCACATCAATCTTCAGATTCTGTGAACGTCCAGTTAAAGTGTTTAAATTTGTCTTTTTTTCTGCTTCATATCATAAAGGAGATCAGTGCCTCTGGCTTCAGACAGAGGGGATCGATGAGAAGACGTGAGTTAATCCATTTTAAAGAGGTCGAGTCTCAGATCCACGAGTCGGCCTCACAGCCATTAAACCTCTGCATCCTCATGCCAGACACAGACAGGTCAGTGAGGGATGAAGAGGACGGACTGAGCATGCTCCGTTCACGCCCTCGGTGCATTCTGGTTTGAGAATTCCTGAGTACTTGTCCTGAGCATCATGATGCTGTAAAAGTCAGCAGCCGACAGGTGTTTACAAAACAGAGATTCAGCCAAACGATGTCCCAAAGTCAAACCAAAACAAAGAATGACTTCCTCCCCTACTTACTCAAATCCCCAAAAGCTTTTTTTATTGTGAACTACTGCACTGTCTTTGATTGTTTGTTTGTTTTTTTTAACTCAGATTATCAGATTTTGGATTAAAATAATAAAACAAAATATGAAAAATACATTAAGATGAAATATATCTTTTTTGTTTGATAAGGAATTCAATAATAGGGCTAATGATAGAAAACAAAATCAGCAGCGACAGTTTTGATTAAAGCTAACTTCATTTCAAAATCTACAAAAATAGTCATGGGCTCAATACATTCATGGATTGCATCATAGATAAAGTGTATTATTAATACTTTAGAGGGGTTGTTGAGACTAATTATTGTGGTTTTACTGCATCACAAACCTTTACTAGAATTTATTTAGGAAATTATTTACTTGAATAATGAAACTATTAAATTAATGATAAATAAAATTCAATCAAAATAATTAAAAACACCTAATTAGAAATCAATATAATGATTAATATTTGTTAATAATAAAGTTTTTTTAAATATTCATTTTAAAGGTGCTATGAAGAGAACCTATTACCGGCGATATTAAGACTCTGCTACCCATGAGCACGCGTGGCGACTGTCGTAATGCTGCGTTCCAGTAACCTCGGAACTGGGAGTGACATCATCTCTGACTTATCGGCGTTCCAGTTGAAGTCGGAAAAAAACATGCCAATCTACCAGGCTATTGTTAGCTGTTGTTAGCACACCCTGCGTTGTTGTTCACAAATATCACATGAAGAATGTGATTATCACTATGGCAGCATTTTTGTAAATATAAGTTTAACAATACTATGTATACAGCTGATCTAGAGCGACACATCCCAGTCAGAAGTGCAAATAAATGGATTATTACAGGAGCTAAATAACTGTTCACACTGGGGGCATCTATTTTCTACACGGAACTCGGAAATTCACACTTCTGACTACAACTGGTACGCACCAAAAGACGTGACCCAAGCCAAAGTGTGTGTTTGTTGTGATGCTAATAAATGCAGCTCTGACCTTCCTCAGAACTCTGCATTGCTTCACAACTTCTTTTTTCAACAACTTACAGGATGCAAAGTGACGAGGTAATGTATCTCTTTCTAGTTACATAGCGGTAGTTTTTAATGTGTGACAACAACCAATTTTTGGAAAACTTAGTATCGTAGTTTTGTAGCCGGCTATATATTGCTACTTACAGCCTGGTGCTCTAAGACGTTTCCGAATATTTGCTCTAGTTTTAATTGTCTTGTTCCCAAAGTTGAGTATCCAGGCCAGTCCAGTCCTGTCCGACTCGACCGCGAAGCTCAGGAATAGCATTTATAGATAACCTATTTTGATGCTATAAAACGCATCTTAAAGTGTGTGTTTTGATCAGGCATATATCTAAAAGTGAGACTTTTTTGTAATTACTGTGAGAAACTCCTCACAGTCCCTTTAATAAATAAGAAAATGACAAAAGAAAAAATGAAAATAAGAATTAAACAAAAATAAAATCAATCAAATAAACAAATCCATATAAAAAAGGTTATATCTACACGATAAAAGCAAATAATAGACGATTTTAATATATTTGTTGAGAAATCAAAGTTTTACGTGTATTTACTGCTTTTATTAAATTTACTGTAATATAGCTCTTCATTAATAATATTCTTCACTTGCCCTTATGCTTCATTTTTATATTCTTATAGATAAATCTAAAAATTCTGCTGTATAAATGTGCACCCTCAACAGGAAGTTGTCTTTTCAAAGTTCCCCCAAGATCCCAACTAACCTTTTTAACATTTTCCCATCGTGACAACCAGTTCATTTTAATTGAATTTTGGGGAATAAGATTATTTCTTTTAGACCTTTTAGGCAATAATTCACAAATAAAAAGGCAACAGATTTGGTTAAACATGTTGAACAAGAGGCTTCAAATAGGAATTATTCAAATTTACAGATTATGATTTACATTTTGAGCTTTAATTCCTGTGCCCATTGAACGCACCACACAGTGTGCAGTTTGTTTTATTAAAGGAAGTGGCCACGTTTGATAGAAACTTCCAGAAAGTCCTGTCATCCCAGTTTGAGTTTAACGTGAAGGTGGAGTCCAAGGACACACACGGTGAGCGTGAAAGAAGCAACAAACGTAGGTTTCTCTCTTTGTTCTGCGCTGTCAGGAGATCTTTTGTCCGGGTGTTTGCCTTTTATTCGTGTGCATAAACAGGAGAGAAAAGGACGGAGGAGAAGAAAAGAGGAGGATGAATCTGTCTCTGACCTGCAGGGACGGCTCGATTGTCTCCCAGGAAATAAAAACTGCTGCTCGGATAAAGGGAGGACGCAGCCATCGCCCCGGAGGAAGCACGGGAACGTCTCAGAGTGAAATGTCAGAGGACAAAAGAAGAACTTTGGCTCAGTGAGAAAAAAACTGGAAGAGGAGAGAGCTGTTTCCACACAAGCACTTCTGAAAACGTTTCTGAGGATACAAGGACAGCCTGGACCTGAAACGTACCTTAAATATTCACTCGTTAGTCCTCACATCTGTATATTTTATTGAATATAAGAGAGGAAGGACATGCTGTGTGAAGGTCGCTGTTCCTCTTCTTGTTCATTAGTTACTTCTCTGCTCTGTTCATTATGCCTCTCCGGCCTGCTTGTACATATTTACATATTAATATTCAGATTTACATACAATCAGCAGCATGTGTGCAGAAGCTTTTTAATGAGGAAGAAGGAAAAGAGGACTTATTTGAGATATTTATGAGGAATTGTGGGCCAACTCTCGCTCCACTTAGGCCCCATCCTCACGAAGACAAACCGAGGCATACGTTTTTTGCCGAATCTGCGTATCATCCATACGAAGATGGCGTTTTGCGGGGGTCTGTAAACGACCATTTTTGAAACCAGGTTCCAAAGTGGAAAGATTTTGAAATGCCGTATACGCAGCTCAGTGATTACTGGCTCTCCGCAAGTTTTCAGATACGCTTACGTCATAGTTTCATATCTTCATTGACATGCATGCGCCACACGCGGCAACAACAACAACAATGGCGGCATACGTGTAGCATACGTGCTGATGAAGCTAGTGACCCTACTATCCCTGTTGCAGCAAAATCTCCTTCTTCTCAATCACCACCGAGTTAAACAAACAATTACCGAGGACACATTACGGCACTTTATGATCACTTATCACAACCTCCGTTTACAACTTTTGCCCCAAGTGCGCATGCCCACTGTGTTTCTGCTTGTTTCCATCATTTTGTTACAGCGCCCCAAGAGTGCTGCCATGTGTTTTACAGTACTTTGATGCGTATCGAGTGCATTCATGTAGACGCCACATTTTCTGAGACGCCTTCCTCTTTATGACAATCGTTTTGGAAACTGTTCAGCGTTTTGTCTTCGTGTAGATGGGGCCTTAGTCTTCAGAGTTCTTTGAGCCCAGCTGGGAGGCAAGAAAAAAATCCACTGAAAACTACTCATCAAGGTACTACAGGGAGTTCCGGATTGTAACAGAAAACATACAAACAAAGAGGAGCTCATAAAAGTATTGATACTTCACTACTGCAGGATCAATACTCCTTTTTCCCATAAGAAGTGTTTGCAAACATCTAAAGCAAGGTACACACGTTATTAGATTAGGGCTGTTTTTGTCCTGACTTTCCTCTTTTCTGACCAAGGAAAGCAAATATCAGATTATCTTTTGTCTTCGAAGATTATCCTGTGGCTAGAGGTGTGTTAGGAGAGAAAACAGGTCGGGGCTAGGGCTAAACAATTAATTGCAAATTAGATTAAATCGCAATAAAGCTTGTTGCAATTTTCAAATCGCAGACATTGCAATATTTTTAACCCAAAATGTGTTGAACATTTTGGCATTGTGATGTAGTTTCTTGGAATTTCATGCCTATTTTAATCTTTTTTAACCCAGTTTTAACAACTTTATGCCTATCTTGCTCCCATTCATCTTTTTTCTTTGGCCACTGTCAGACCATATTTGGAATTTTTACATGGTTTTTGAAATTTAATACCAATTTTGCTGCTATAATCAATTTTCCTTAGTCACTTTTGAATTTTTTTAGCCAGTTTTTACAATTTCATACCTATTTTGATTCTGTTCTTCACTTCTCCACTTTTTCTTGAATCTTTTATCCTTAGATTGATTTAATGTCATATTGGTTATACTATAAAACGATCTACTGCTTATGTTTGTTTAAGAATACATAAGATGAGGAACATTAAAACAGTCGCAGAGTAAATCACAATTGCAATATTGGGGTAAAATATCGTAATTAGAGTATTTTCATGACTCCCTGAATTGTGACGTGAATGTAGCCAATCAAGAAGCAAAATGACTGGAAAACAAGGAAGTAGCCGTAATTAAAAACACTGTCTCAAGGATTTTTCCATAATCTTTTCTTTTTTCTTAAGTTCTGGATTTGCCTGTCAAAAACAGTCCAGAGACCAACATTATTCCCTTCTCTTTTACACCCTCTGGAAAAACACAAACAGAAAAATCAGTGGTCCATCAAAGGTCAGATATTGACACATGGGGCTTGGAATGGTTGAGATTTATGTTGCCATATTTCGGAAAAACTTGGAGGCCAAGCTGAGTTGCCATTGACTGGTTAAATTTATTGCTGCACCCACAAATTTGTGATTTCCCAGAGAAACCAACTAGACCACCTATACCTCAGGTTTTATCATTAAATTCAAAAAGTCATGTCAACTGTGGTCACATTTGGAAACCCCTTTAAAGGGATACGCAACCATTTTTTTTGGTTTACATCTTCTGCTTCACTCCTGAGTCCATGACAAGCTGATAGACACCATTCTTTAAACAGTGCAAGCAGTAACGAGAAAGAGACGAGCAGAGCTAACTCACCGCTAATTAGCTTAGCTCAAACATTGTGAGTCAATGGGTAGCATTAGCCTAAATCTGCCTGCAGTTGTCAGGTAAACTCTTCAGCAACTCTAAACAGTCCTGTGTGCTTGTTGCGACTCATTTTTTACAGTGTTATGTTACTTTATCTTCTGCTATCATTGTAGTATCTTCTTTTACTCATAAACCATGACTTTGTTTTCCGCGGTGGTTTGCTATAGATGTGACATCCATGAATGAGCCGAATGTTTTGAACAGCTTTTTTAATTGAATTTGCAGTTGTGAATGAGCTCTTCATGTCTAAGCTGTTCCTAAATTTGCTGAAAATTTGTATCTAAGAATAGAGGGAGAAGAAGATAATTCGATGATATGAGAAGATAACATAATAACATAGTTGTCTGATGACTGCAGGCATATGCAAGCTAGCGCTACCCATTGACTCCCAGTGTTTGAGTGAAGCTAATAAGTGGTGGGCGAGCTCCGCCCGTCTCTTCCTCCGGATTTAAAAAAAATGGTGTCTGGCTGCTTGTCATGGACTTTGGCATGAGCCAAGACGAGAAAACAAAAAAATGTTAGCGTATCCCTTTAACGTTTGACCATTGTGTCCTTGTGACGTCTCCTTTTGTCGCCTGCCCCGCTGATTTGCAGCCCTCTCTTGTATCAGAGTAACTTTTAACGAGCAGCACTTCTCACTGTTGACCTTCGCTCATATTTATGGTCCAACCTTTAGGAGACGGGATGCCCTGTTTGACCGCTAACTCTGAGTGAAACTGTAAATAACACACACATAAGAAGAGGCTGTTAGCTGGTGTGTATCCATCTCCGTATCTGACTCTCTCCTGGTTCCGGTCCCACAGCAACAAAAGAGTCTTTGTGCTGGATCTGGACTCTGTCTCTCCTCTCTGCAGCCGAGCCAACTTCTCCACATGAGGATTTAGGAATTAGGCAATAAAAAAGGAGGCAGGAGGGTAAATCCCTCAGCTTATGAAACACCCTACGCTCTTCCTTTGACACGCCTGCAGGACAAACCACAGCGGACAAACTGATTAGGGAGTTTTTTAACTGAGGGAGGTGTGGACAGAGCTGCTGCTGCTGAAAATCAAACACCAGACTTTAATATCCAAACAAAGAGGAACTAGGAAACTCTGTAGCTTTGGTGCAGTTCTGCATTTGGGATCTTTGATTATCATGGTCTTGTTAGTGGCCTTTTTATTGACCCCTTTGGTCATTGAAATCTGGGTTGCAAATCAGATATGACTCTTGAAGAGCCTATTTGACCAGAATTCCTACTCAGGGAGTCCAATAATCTTTAGGTACACCAGCTTGTAACTGGATTGTGCTCAACTAGGATGTCACATATGGCCCTTTTCCACTAGCATGCCTTGGCCCTACTCTACTCGGCCCTACTCGATTTGCAGCGTGTTTCCACTAGCCTGGTACCTCCTAAAACAAGCTAGTTTTAGTACCTACTCCGCTCTGGTTCCAAGCGAGCAGAGTCGATACTGAAAGATGACGTCACCGACTGCTGGCTACTGTTTGGTCAGACAATGTCATCATCTATGAGTCATGAGCGCGACGACCTTGCATGCTAGCGGTAGCTACCGTTAGCTTACCCTCATACATCTTTTCTTTGCAGCTTGATTGCTCTCATCCTTGGCTTCATTCTGTTTTATAGCTTCCAAAACTCTCCTGTGCTTCTCAAGGGGTATTTCTTCTTACCACCTGCAGCCTTCTTCTGCTTTCCTTTTTTACTCGGTTTGTGACAAAAGGCCACAGATTGTTGTGTCGCGCTCAAACTGACATCACCACAGTGCCGCTCACCCTGTTGGGCAGGCGACTGGGGCTAATGGAAAAGCAGCACTAGGTGAGTGGAGTAGAGCCGGGTAGAGTTGAGTAGAGTAGAGTAGGGCTAATGGAAAAGGGCCAATACGTAGTTCCCAGTTTCCACATTCCCTCTTGAAAAACTGCTGCAAATTATGGACAATGCCAGTCACCCCTTCTGCGCACCGTTATATTTATGTTTTCAAGTTGTTTTTTCAATTTACTTTCTTATACCTGCTATAAAATGCTGCTTAAATCCTAATTTACCCATGGGAGTCTTTCCAAGGGATTCCTTAAATTCTATTTAATCTAATATAATCTAAATTGAACCCACCATAAGACACCAACATTTCTGACCAATATAGATTTTGAACAAGGCTGTAAAAGTGTCCATTCTTGAGTTAAAAGTCACTAAAACATGGAGTGGTCGCAGGTTCAGTGTTGTATTCATTTTGTAACACCCTTTGGATTTGTTTTCATTTGTTCTTGCATAACTTGTACCTCTGCTTGCAATGGTTTACAAAGAATGGTTCAGCAAAAGAGAAAATATCCAGTGTGCAGCACTTCTCTGGGTGAGAATGCCTTGTTGATGCAGGACATCAGATGGAAATGTCCAAGAATATTTACAATACAAGCTAGCAATGCAGAAGACCAATTCTGAACACACAACATGTCCAGTCTTGAAGCAGATGGCCAACAGCTAAAGAAGACCACACATGGTGCCATTCCTATCAGCTCAGAACAGGAAACCAAGGCTATTATTTACACAGACTCAACAAAATAGAATGTACAACTGGTCCCGGTCTGACGAGTCTGGATTTCTGCTCCACATTCAGATGGTAGAGTCAGAATTTCATCCTAAAGCATGGGTCCATCCTGCCTTGGATCAGCGGTTCAGGCTGCTGCTGGTGGTGTTATGATGTCGGGCACTTTTTCTTGGCACATTTTGGACTCCTCAGTCCCATCTGATCATGATTTAAACCTCAGCCTACCTGAGTATTGTTGCTGACCATGTCCATCCCTTGAGGACCACAGTGGACCATCTTCTGATGGAGACTTGCAGCAGAGTAACGCACCATGTCACAAACCTCCAGTCCTCCAGTGGCCTCCACAGTCAACAGATCTCAATACAGTAGAGCAGCTGGAACAGGAGGTTCTCATCATGGATGTTCCGCTGACATATCTGTAGGAGCTGTGATGCTGTTATGGAGATATGGACTAAGGAATGTTTCAGCTCCTTGTTGAATCTTAGCCATGCAGAGCAGATGGACCTGCCTGATTCTGAAATCTTATCTGTCTTGCCAATCTCCTTTGTGCAACAACTTCACTCGGCTAAATGCGTAACAGTCCAATCAGGGAAAAGAGGCGGGAGCAGGAAGTGACAGCATGTTTTAAATCAATGCCAGCTTCTTAAGCTGTCTCAATGACTGCAGATTTTTATCAGAAATAGACACATTTTTTTCTTTAAAAGAGGAGCAAAGAACTGCGGGGAAACTGGAAAGGAACGCAGAAATCCTCCTCGGACATGCCGGTTAGTCGTCATGGTTACTCAGTGGTACTTGGTGAAAAATCCGCTCTCCTCAGAAGTTAACTGGGAAAACTCGGTAGGGATTGTCTTTGACAAGGTTCATGTCACATATAATGGACCTTTTCCATTAGCCCTACTATACTGTACTCGACTCTACCCAGCTCTACTCAACTCTTCTGGTGCTGCTTTCCATTAGCCCCAGTCACCTGCCCAACGGGGTGCAGTGTTGCTGTAAACAGCTGAGCGGCACTACGGCAACGTCATTTTGAGCGCGACACAACAATCTGTGGCTTTTTGTCACAAAGGGAAAAAAAAGTAGCAAAGTAACAAAGGAAAGCAGAAGGAGGCTGCAGGTGGCAAGAAGAAGTACCCCTTGGGAAGCACAGGAGAGTTTTGGAAGCTATACAACAGAATGAAGCCGAGGACGAGAGCTGCAAAGAAAAGACGATTGAGGGTAAGCTAACGGTAGCTACCGCTAGCATGCTAGGTCGTGACGCTCATTACTCATCAATGACGACATTGTCTGACCAATCAGTAGCCGGTAGTCGGTGATGTCATCTTTTAGTATCGACTCAGCTCGCTCGGAACCAGAGCAGAGTAGGTACCAAAACTGGCTTGTTTTAGGAGGTACCAGGCCAGTGGAAACACGCTGCAAATGGAGTAGGGCCGAGTAGAGTAGGGCCAAGGCGTGCTAGTGGAAAAGGACCACAATTGTTAAATGATACATCTGTGTGGTTTGATTTAATTTAAGATTAAGGTAGTTTAAGCTAACAGCTTATTGTTGTTAGGCATTAGCGGCTATTTTTAGCTGCTATGCTAAGTCGTATGTCGCTTGAAATGGATTGGTCTGTGATGAATTTGACAAGCTGAGTTATTGTCCAATCACAAGCTTCTGTTGTTTTTGAAGTTTCTGCCCCTGACAACATTTTTCAAACGTCTCTTTCCCAGATGGATTAGTGGAATATTTCCATGGCAAAAACATGGAACTGTCAATCTGGCATGCCAAGTTAGTAGAATCTATGACACCAAGAATTAAGAAACTCTGATTCATCTACTTATCTGCATGTTGATAAAGTTCATTGTCTCTGATTTGGGGGTATTATGATTTCATCCGCACAGGTCAAAAACAGTCCAACAGTTAGGCAGTATTACAGTGACAGAGATAACAGGTTTTTCAGATGAAGTCTTTGGGGTTTCATTATTGAAACCTCGTCTAGATCCAGTCTGCAGCTCTCCTCTTTAAAGAGAGTTTGGTTTAAAGTCACCGTCTGCTCCTTTCATAAAGTCAGAGCAAAGATGTCAGAGTTTTACCCAAACATCAAAGCTCCTCTCTCTGTTTGAAGATTATTTTATCAAAGATTTTCTCTGCTGCTTTTTAAAGAGTTTCCTGGAGAGGGAACCTCTGAGACTTCACAGATTCCACTTCATTTTTATCCATCTGATTCTCTCTTTCTGCATTTTTATATCACCCTCTTCCAAAAAGTGATGCATTTTTAAGTTTATTATGCCGGCGAGAGGGTGGCAGGGTGGCACAGCAGAATAGTGCTTTTGTCTCGACGTGAGAAGATTGCTAGTTTTACTCCCCTGTGCCTGTGTAGATTTTCTCCGGCACTCCAGTCTCCTACCACAGAACGAAAGTAAGCTTGTTAGCTTATGGGTTGTCTCTAGATTTTCCTTAGGGTAGGGGATATGTTTGATTGGTTGTCTGTCTCTCTATCAGGCCCTGTGATTGACTAGCAACTGGTTCAGGGTGTGCCCTGCTTCTCACCCTTTATGAACTGGGATAGGCTGCAGCCCTCAGCGACCCCAAAAGGGATAATCAGTATACATTACCCCTTTCAGACTGGCCAAAAAAACAGTTTAAACCCAGTAACTGTCGGCTTCTGTTGGCAGCTTGAAAGGGTTTAATCTGCATTTCGACCTGCATCGATTGACCCTGCAAGCGACGTGAGTTTTAATTGGTTCGCCTCCGATCTGCTTCAGTGGGAACATGACACCCGGGTTGACCCACTAATTTATGGATGGCATTGGCATAACGTCCCCATGACATAATATCACACCTGCCACCTCCGTCTGTAACCGTGACTCTTTCCCATCTCAGCAACTAATTCCATTTGCCTTTGTATCATCAGCATCAAGTTTCTGCATTTTTAAAGAGAGACAAAAGTACAAAGCAAAGAAACCCATGTCCACAGCCTCTATGCCCCTTCCGTTGTTAACATGGAGCGCTTTGACGTGCTGATGATGTCATCAAGGTGATGACATCAGCTTGATGCGCCAGAGGAAAAAAAACAGCCATGCAGCTCATCTGCTGCGGAAGTCACTTGCCAATTGTTAGTGGGTTAAACCACTTGAAAAAAAAACAGTGTTGACCCACAAATTTTAGTGCGAAAGCGGTGTATGATAAATGGATGAACACCAGTAAATAAGAGGCATTGGGCTCTAATTTAAGGGCGTGAAGCACGTTGTCTAAATTTGTGGTGCACAGCGGTTTGAGGCGTGTCCACTGGGTTCATTGTTAGAATTTCAGCTTGATCTCTGTGTAAATTCTCATTCATCCAGGTTATTGTTATCAAATTCTTCATTAAAAGGCAACTGGACTTGCTAGAGGTTCTTGAAGATGTTTCGCCTTTCTTCCAAAAGGCTTCTTAAGTTCTAATGTGACCGGGGCCACAGATGGACATTTGTAGCCTGAGAGTCATTCACAATTGGGTCATCTGAGAGTTGTTAGTAAGGTTGTTGACCTGGTTTGACCTGGTCCAACTTTGGCCCAGACTCATTGGAACTGAAGAAGTCTGGAGAGGAGAGGCAAAACAGAACTACAAGGAAGTTCAGTTGCTCTTTTAATGAAGGACTGGATTCATCTTGGTGGTTTAATTCCTCTTTGTTTTACAGGACACTGAATTGTCTTATGCTTAGCATCCCAGACTGTAAGGGCGTTTTCACAGCCTCCACATCTGGTTCAGTCTCACGCGTGATAAGGTCTAGTGTCTACAGCACATGTTTTTAAGCATGTAGGAGAACATCTCTGCACTTGTCCTGATATGAGTCCAGCATGAGCGTAGAATCTGATGTGCAGCTTTGACAAATGTCCTCCACTCTCCTCCTCTGTCAGCCGGGTGTAATGAATGTTCCTGGCCTGAGTGATGAATTAAAAAAGCCCCGAGGAGGCAGAGCTCTGCTGAAGTCTGATTCATTAAGAGAAGTAGAGGATGAAAGCAGCAGCTCGAGGCTCGCAGGGATAAAACTCCATCTTTAATTTTAACCCTTCACACCCAAAAAAAGGAGACAGCTCAGACTTATTCATTTAAAGCACAATGAAACAGAACTAAATCCTGGCTGTAATAAGACTTTATTGATTTCGCTGACTGTAGAAGTACAGTGGTGGGTACCCAAGGGTTTAATGCTGACTAAAAAAAAGAGAGTAGGTTTTAATACATAAACTAGAAAGCACTTGGAAAGCCCAAACCTCCACCAAGGTAGCTCACATATTGCTGTTAGATCAATAAGAAATAGTTCCATGATAAAGTTGCCATCATGACATGATTTCTTGACCCTGAAAATTCACACCTAGCACTCGGAATAATGTTGATATCATTATTAGTCAGACAGTTCTTGAGTAAAAATGATCTAATCATTGTTATATTAATAATAATCTAATAATGATAAGGCCTTTTTTTATCAAATGTTTTCCACAGATGGCTCACAAAAGAGCAAATCTAGGCCGTACTGTTAACTATAAGTGGAACTAAACCAAAGGAGCTTAAGGACAGAGCCCTGGGGAACACCAGCAGTGACGCAAAGCAAAGCTGAGCTGAGAGCTCAGCGTTTGGTCAAATCCATTTTCTCCAATTAATTGTAGCTGTGTGTATAGGACGCATACCCTCTCAACATGGGATCCCTACATTTCTGAAGGAGTTTTGTTGCAGCTACATCTTTAGCGGCTCTTCTACACCCAGCTAAGCAGTCATGCTAACAGAGCATGCTCAGTGTTCGCCACAAAATATTTATGAGCCAGGAAGGAAAAGAAGATTTGAGTGATGGCTGTGGTTTGAGCATTTTTATTTTCATCTTTTGCTCCTTAATCACTACAGGCAGTCAGTGTGTTTAGTAACTCAGACCGTGTCTGTTTTTGTCTGGTTTCAGGTTAAGCAGGTGCTAACAGAGACGATTTTCTAGTGATTCAGGTCCTCGATTGTTCCAAACAGCTGTAGACCGTGGAGTAAATGTTTCTCTTCCTCTCAGCTGCTAACACATTAAACCTTTAGTCATGATCATCATCAGGAATGCTTTTATTCAAGATGAAGTTTCTCCAAGTCGTCTGCTTCTTGTTTGACTGGAGCTGACACTGACCGCCCAGCAGAAACATCTGCAACCGTCATGGACGTCCAGAGAAGAAGATCACCACAGGAAGCTGGGGGGATTCTGGTGGATCAGTTTCAGGTCTGCTTATTTCTAAGTTAAGTTTCTTTTTCCGTTAGATCAGACCATAAGTTGAAATAATCCCTCTAACTGGTCCAGTAATCTTGCTTTTAGCTTTTAAACTTCAATCATGTGACAGTCAAGGTCTTGCTACCTCTGCATTGGTCACATCTTGTGGGTCTTCAAAGAATCTTCTAGAAACTTTGACCACATATCCACTTCAACTCAAGACCAATTGTTTGATTTTTAAGGTCAAGGTCATGGATGCTTTTTGTTACCTTTTGCTCAAAAATAAAGGGGTGATATTTTAAGAAATGGCTCTCTCAAGCTTTTAACCAGAAACCAGGCCCCTTACCCAAAAGAGCCTGAAAGTAATACGCCAACCTTTTCTTTCTTTTTATGTTTTGCCTTACACCCAGGTCCATGACAGCCAGATACAGACTTAATTTTTTCAACTGAACATGCAGTAACAGAGAATAGATGGGCGCAAACCACTGCGGTAGTACTTGTTGATCTACATACTTACAAGCACTTTCATGGAGGTTTGCCAGGTACCTTGTGGTTTTGTTTTGTTTGTTTTTCTTTTGAAAATTACATTAAGTGCTAATCTTAGTCTAAAGATAGATAACGTATGATTACACAGTAAATAAACAAGTCACAGTAAGCACACAGGACTGTTTAGAGTTGCTGAAGAGTTTATCTGATGACTGTAGGCAGAAGCAGGCTAATGCTACCCATTGACTCCCGGTGTTTGAGCTCAGCTAATTAGAAGTGGGCGAGCTCTACCTGTCTCTTCCTTGTTACTGCACGCACATTCAAAAGAATGGTGCTAATTTGTTTGTTATTGACTCGGGATTGAGGCAAAACCAAAACAATTAAAAAGTTGGCATATCCTTTTAACCATTTAAACTGAAATATGAACAGGTGAGTTAAAAATGTAGCCTTTCAGCTGTCATGAAAATACAGATGGGCTCTTTAAATTCAGCAATAGGTCTTGTAGTTTTGGATCTTCACCTTTTGCTTAATGTCTTCATCATTTAAAGTCGTCAGCTCTGTAGAAACAGAATGATTAATCACAGCTATTATGCTATCCCTGACCAGTCATTTTGAAATGTATAAACATTCTTTCATTGTTGATTTAGTGTCTGACACACACTCTGTGAAACAGATCCATGCGTCATTCTCTCCGCCACTAATCGATTTTCCTGTTGATGATCCAGATCATCATCTCAGACCACAAACTCCCTCTGATTCAGTGTGAGGACACGTGTTGCTACTTCAGAAGAGAGTTTTTCATATTTTCTACCCGCTGTGAAATCCATTAAATGCCTCGTCTCTAACTCCAGGCTGGCCACAGTCACAGAGAAGATTGCAAACATAAATCATGAAACAATCAGAAGATTACTTTGGAGGCTTTTGCTTCTTTTGAATAAAACCAGGCATATCAGTGTCAGCTCAAACTTAAATCTCAGAGTTTTGGAACCTGCAGAGCCATCTTAACGGTGAATTGGACCATGTCTTATAAGAATGAAGAGGAGGTTGACGTCCAAAGAACTGAGTTTCAGAGAAGCGTCTATGCTTTCTCAAAAGATTTAAACGTGTTATTTGAAATTGTCTTTAACGTCGACTCTTACTGTAAATCAATTTGTCCAAACTGCAGACAAAATGATGGTCTTCTCCTGTGCAAAGAAATAATATTTGGTATAAGATAAAGCAAAGCAGAGAAAAGCTGTTTTTGGAAGATAAAGCTTAAAGAGGTCTTATTAAATATGTTTCTTTTTTGATTAATGCTGGAGTATGTGCACAATCACTGATATTCAAAAACCTTTTAGATATGGAATACTCCTGATCAGCCCCTATTTTGTCTGTCTACAATGCTCTGTTGGATATCCTGTCACTCAAAGGCCCCCTACTCCACGTGGGTGCTCTGATTGGTTTACAGGTCCACACCATGTTAATTGGTCAGCATTGATCTGCACCATATTGTCAACAACTCTTATTTTACCATCTTCGCTCTGTAGTAGGCTTGCCTGCTTAAGATGAAACAACAGTCCTCCAGTGAAGAAGGTCACACTTTCGGTCTGTTTTTGAATTAATCGAACGAGACATTTCAGGCAGAAACTTGCACTGTAAAGAAGGATTAAGGGACAAGTTCTGATGCGGCAGATGTTATGTCTAGTGCATAGAAGTGCCTTACAATGAGGGGAGAGATGACCTTCGAAAATGAATAAGTTCATCTTTAAAACCAAACAGGAGGTTGATGGAAGTTCTGTAAGCATTCGGGAGATGTCTCGTTCAGAAGCAAAAGATGACCTGAACAAAAAATTAAATACCAAGAAAAAGTGCTTGAAATCTTTAAACACAAGAAAGTACTTGGAGAGTGCAAACCTCCATAAAGGTAGCTCACATATTGCTGTTACATCAATAAGAAATAATTCTATGATAAAGTTACCATCATGATATGATTTATAACTATGAAAACTCACACCAAGCATCATGTTGACATCTTTATTAGTTAGACAGTTATTGAGTAAAAAAAAATGTTTGCTAAGGGCAGTTTTCTAACCTGACACACCAGATGGACTGTTTCATCTATCCGCCACAGAAATTTTTCACTAGTCCATCATAGAAAATGTTTTCAGAGGTGGAACCTTCAAAAGCAACTGCAGCAGTTGATCAGATGATCATACTGACGTAGCAGCTCAACCCTGTTAGCCATTCACTTTAACTATATTTCAGTCCCTCCTCTATTGTCTTACAGTAAATTATACCACACAGATGTATCATTTACCACTTATATGTGACATGAACCAATGACAGTCCACCATGTTTTCTCGGTAGCAGACTTTTCCAGGTATCTTTGGGTAACCAAGACTACCATAGACTTACTGGCATGGCCCACGGAGGCTATCACAACAGTAATCCCCAATTTCCCAGCTTCTCTGATTTGATCGTCCATGAGGGCACCAGCAGAGGCACAGTTATCACAATGGGGTTTGGAGTCCTTCCCATCTTCTTCACAACCAAAGGAGCCAGTTGGTATATCAAACTCTTTTCAAAAATGGTCACAAGAAGAGGAAAACCATCATTTCCCATAGAAAAAGGTTCAATGATATTCTTTGCTCCATTTTTAAAGAAGTCCATTTCAGATAAAACTGCAGATATTGCCACATCCACGACGACCGCTTCAGAAGCCGCCATTGTTTTCAAACATGCAGTCACTTTCTGCTGTCGTCACGTCTTCAGTTTCTGCCTCTTTCCCTGTTTGGACCGTCTGGCTTATGCCATGAAGTCGTTGGAGATTGGAGCTCTGCAAGATGGATCTGCATGATTTCAGACAGTGAATCAGGGGGATCCATCTGCACTGCAAGGTTACAGGTGGTGGGTACCTTAAAGTCTTTCTGTTCTGAAGCTCCCCTGCTGAGCCCTAAAGGTGCTGCAGTTGAGCAACGAGAGATCATTTGAAGTGGACAAGCTGGCTTAAAGTTTCATGGTTATGGGACTAAGCTGCTGGTTTACTTTGAGGAAGCCAAAGGGGTCCAGACTCTGGTGGGGCAGACTGTCCCCTCTTTACTCACAGCAACGATCCCAGTGTTTCCTTCATCTAAAAGCTAAGGAAAAAGGTTATTATAGTGTGCTTGAAAACCAGGGGTTTGATTTGGTGAGGCTGCAGGTTGGTACCTGTAGATCTTTCTGGAAGCCATCATCGAGGAGGAAGAGGAGATCGTGCGTGTGCTTTTATGTAGCCTGAGGTTATTATTAGGCCCTCCACACGACCTGGAGGCCTCTGCCCTGATGTGTGTGTATAAAGACAGGATCTCAGTAAACACTCTCACATGTTCAGACCTGAAGCTTGGATCTGATTTTAACATGAATCTGTCACATTTAGAGAACTTTTGATCCATTCTGGCTCCATCTTTAACCCTGAGGGTGACATTAAAATCAACCCCTGGAGGCAGATTTTAATTGCAGGTTTGGACTTTTGACCTTAAAGTCAGGATTAAGCTTTGCTGTGTGTAAACAGATGGGGTGCCAAAGTGCCTAAAAGCAACAACCTGAAGCTCTGACAGCTGCTGTGACTGAAGCATGGAGACAATTTCCTCTCTGGCATGTTTGAGCTTGTGTATCAACTTCTTAAGTTTAGAAAGAAACGACATCAGAGTGAGTGGGAGCAGAACCAGCAGAGGGTAATGGAGAAGTTTCGAAGGGAAATCAGTGAATCATATCACAGGTTTGCACCCTCCAAAGTCTTTCTCGTTTTTTCTTTTTTGACAAACTGTATCTTTCATAATGTCCTTCACCTGCTTTTCAATCCAACATCCCTGAAAGGCCCTCTCGGACTTCCAAAATGTTTGCAAAAAATGCCCTCAAAGTTAAAATAATGGTGTTTGGAGAGACCATGTCAAATGTTCTTGGGCCTCATGATCATCTTTTGCTTGTGAACTTAATAGGTCCAGAACTCTTTGAGGGATTTTAGTCAAATGTTACACAAATGTGGGTAGCCAGATGGTTGGAACCAATGTGACCCATCACTGTTTGGAGATGAAAAACGACCATAAGGAAGATAAAGTCTCACTTTCACTTATTGGACAGGAAGGACAGTAGAAGGAGAAGAGCCAGACACAACTCATTTAGGGTAAGGTAGCAGCGAAAGTGAAAATGAAATACAACAAAAGTGAGAAACATTATCTTCAGCTACATTTGCAAAATAAGGAATCATGGACGCTGCAAGCAAAAAACTGTAAGAGATGAATCAGTGATTCTTTCAGCACATTGTGGCATTTTTCCCTTCTCTTGTTTGCCCCTGAGCTCCTAAAGGCTTTGGCATTTTAATGCATTTCTATAAACCTGATTTTAAAATAGCAGCCACATCGTTTGATAAGCCACCTGCGCTCCATCCACACAGTAAGGATGTAACTGGCAGTGAGGTTGTGACATATCAATCAGATTTGGACCATGGAAACAAGAATTTTTTTAAAATAGTGATGTTTTTATGTTTTCTTGTTCAGTAACATTAATGATGATACTATGAAAATATTAATGGATAAGTGAATGTTATGTTTGTTATGCTGGTGATGCCTTCTACAGACAGCTTGTCATGAACATTTGCCTCTACTGCCGATGCCAAAGGAGAGATAGCTGCAGGCTGGAATCAAACCCAGGCTACAAGAGTTTGCATACATCAGGTGAGTAGGTTATGGTGTAGGTTATGTCAGACCATCTTATTTTTCTTCTTTTTTAAATTAGAGGCAGACAAATATAAGTCATTTCTCTTCTTGCTGCACTTTTCCTATCATGAGTGTGTTTGTTTGAGGGTGTAATATGCACTTGTTTACGGATTTTGTTGTCAACTTGCATGTAAGGAACGAAAAATGAATAAACATAAACATCTCCTGAAAACTTCTGCAAAATCCACCCAGTAGTAATTGCATAATCTTGCCAACAAACAAACATACGTGACAGAATAACTTAACCTCTTTGGCTGAGATAAATATGATTTAAGGTCAAATTTGGACTGTTTAAATAGTTAATTCATTATCATTTTGTGTTCAATATATATTTGTATATTTGTGTACATAAAACATGTGCAAATGTTTTGTCCATATTTGGATATTTGTCCCTGAGCTGCTCATCTGTAAACACTTGTCTGTGCATGCTACACACTGCCACTGCACAAACACACTGCCTGTCTGCAGGGCCTGTTTGAAGTCTGCAGCTCAGTGATCAGAGACGAAGGAACAACTGCAGCCAGATGATGTCGGAGACGTCTCATCACCTGTGAGTGATTTAAATGTCAACAAGGACCTAAGGTTTTACTACAGGGGTGGGCAAGGCGCACTTTTATATTTATACTTTATTTTATTAAGGAACAAGCATTGCTATTGAATATCAGATTTTATTTAAAATGTGAATGTAAAGACTATATTTAATGAGCAAAAAATGGAATAAAAACAGCTGAAATTATTTTTTCAGAGTAATAAATGCAGGATTTACATTTTTTCCTATATGTTTTACTAACAGGTCTTGTTTTTATTCATACAGAAAAGTTAGTGTTGCACATATAAGAATATTAAAGAGACAAGGTGCCAATTAAACTTTGTTTTTATTTGCAAAAAAACCACATTCCTAAAGCTAGAAAATATTTTTTCAATATTTTTTTTTACCTACATCAAGAAGATGATGTTTTAGCTGGCATTTGTTAGTTTCTTTTATTTGTAGACAGGAGAGAATCAAAAACTTAAAACAAGAATTTGCTGAAATTTTCAGGATAGGTCATGATGTCCCAAGATCCTATCAGTTAGATTTTGGTGGTGATCCAAATTCGGATGTGTGTAAAGAACATTTCTTCAAGAATTTATTAACATTGCTTGATGGAGCCATTTTCCACATTTCTAAAAATTCTGAAAGTAATTAACAGACTTTTATGACATTTTCAAGGAATGTTGGTCATGGCAGGAAAGACAAGATTTTACATTTTGGTGGGGATTTTAATCCAGATGTTGATCCTTTTATTATTTTAGGATTTGTTACCTCCGCCAAGGGGGTTATGCTTTCAGGAGAGTTTGTCTGTCTGTCCGTCTGTTTGTCTGTCTGTGAACAAAATAACTCAAAAAGTTCTGGATGGATTTTGATAAAACTTTCAGGAAATGTTCAGCATGGGAAAAGGAAGAACTGAATCGATTTTGGTGTTGATCCGGATCAGCGTCTGGCCGCCATGGCGAAAAATGTGATTTCTGTGAATAACTACTGAACTAAAATAGATATCATTATGAATCAAATTGCTAATGGTATGTTTTCATGGTCAAGGAATCTAAATATTTAGATGAAATAAAGGCAGGACTAATATTTATGGTGAAAATCACAATATGGGTGAGGACGGTGCTTTTCTAGTTAACAATGCAACACAAGATAGTTTGACGACAGACAATAGTGGAAATGTCTTTGTGGAGGTTTGTGCTCTAGGATCTGTCATGACCATCCTTGGGATACTGGAGGAAACATAAAAATGACCATTCTTTAATCACTCCTAAGGTGATAACAACACATAAAGCACAAGGAAACAAGATTTGCAGTCAATAAATGTATTTTTTTTTTATTTAAATTATTTTTTTTCTTTTCACAAATTAAATCCAAATTACCTAAGAGAGGGTAAGCAAAAATAAAACAACAAATAACCCTCAATAATCATACCTGACCTCTAAAGGAAAAGACAATAAATACAAACCTAAAGTGACTCCCTAATCAGGAAAAAACAGGAGAAGACGATAACCAGGCTTTACTCTACCCTACGTATTGGACAAAACGACCCTCTACACAATACAACTATTAATAGCCTACAATAAATATGACTCACAGTCATAACAGATCACGTCTGGTTGATATTTGAATTGACTTGTGGGCCACTTTGATTGAGGGGAGGGTTGAGCGTGGCCCCCAGGCTGCATTTTGCTCATTCCTCTTTTATAATTGACTCTGATCTACTATAAAATAACTATTAATGTTAAATGTTCGTGAGACTAAGAACCTAATGTTTTCCCTGAATGTGTATTCTTACTGTCGTTGATTTTTTTAAAAATTTTTACTAGAATTCATGTATATTCGTGCACGAATTTTAGGTCACATCAGATTCTTCCTTTTTTTTCCCTTTTCACATATGTGTAAGAAAAGCGCTAAACATTTGAACTATTTAGTTGTACAATCCGGCAATTCAAGCTCATTGGGCTGTTTCTGAAGTTCCTCCAAACAAGTGCATATCTTAATACAGCACAGTTTAACAAGGTTTCACATCGGTATGTTTAAATATCCACTGAAGGGAGTCCATCTTGTTCTGAAAAGGTCCATCTTTAGATAAAGAAAAGTCATTATCTTTTCCATTTCATAAACCTTCTTCACTCTTTCATGCCACTGAGGTATAGTAGGAGGAAGTGGTTGTAACCATGACAGAGTGATCATCTTCCTGGCTATTAATAGTAGGACTTGCAATAAATACAATTTCCTCTTTTCCAGTCCATCTTCTGTCACTGATTTTTAATGATAACATAACACGAATATCTAAACACAGCACTGTGCAAAGGCTTTAGGCAGGTTTGAACGAATGCTTTTACAGTTATGATTTACAGAAGTGGATGAGCAAACAGAAGAATCTAAATCAGATCAGTATTTTGTGGGACCACCCTTCACCTTCAGACCAGCTTTAGATCTTCATGGTCCACTATAATAGGATTATAGTCAGGTGTGTGATACCAAACAGGTGTTAATGACCATCATTTTCACATGTAAGTCAAAACACAGGTACCAAATCAGGATTTTTCTTCTCTTTGCCAAACCAATCACCTTATCTTTTGTAAACCGACTTCAGTCTCACTCTCTCCTGAGGTTTCAGTTCTGTGGAGCCTGCAGTGAGTTATAACTTCGTCTCCTCTCTCAGACTTTATCTGTCCCCGTCAGACTTAACACAGTGTGAAATGAGTTTCTAAAGCGTGGAGCCGTCGTGCCGTTTTATCACCTTTTATCTCCCGTTCTTTAATTGAAGTGGAGCCGAGCAGCAGAGCTCTGACTGAGAAGAACCAGACTCCCTCATCAATTAATTACAGTCAGACTTTAACGCTGCAGGAAGAAAGAGGGACGGGTTATACTTCAGCTCAATCACAAGGTGTTGTGTGTTCTGTCAGAGCTCCTGTTACATCAGTGAAATGATTTCAAACAGCATGAACAATAAAACACCCACAGCTGCGAGTGCTCTCGGAGAGCTGTGAGATCAGCTCAGGGAACAAACTGAGGAAGTGACTTATTCAAAAAACAAATCTCCGTCAGATCGTGAAATTCAAGGGCTGATCCACTGCAGGAACGATCAAGTCAAAAGAGAAAACAGAGGTGGGTGGAGCAGTTTATCAGACAGTCCTTACAAGACCCAGTTTATGCTGAAACTTCCCCCAGAGATGTCATGGCAGCATCACCGCTGCTGCAGGTTTGCCAGCCTAACATCTAAGATGCGAATCTCCTGCTCCACTAGATCAAAAAAATGCTCTATTGGACTGAGATCTGGTGGCTGTAGAAGCCAATGGAGTAGAGGATGGCATTTTTGGGATTTCCCATGGGTCATGTGATTCCCGTGGGAATCCCACAGGATGGGAGTCATTTTCGAAATAATCCCGTGATCGGGACAGGACGGGGAAAAAACGCAACAGGAGCGGGTAGGAGCGGGAGCGACATCATTAGATGATCATTTTCAGCTGTGTTTCCACCCAGATGAACAGATGCATCCATTTTTGTAGTCCTCTCTCAGTGAGAGCCAACACTCTTGACCGCGCTGGCAACACAAAAGAACTACAAAAGTTGTTTGACTTCCTGTCACCACCGGAAGTGAAAAGCGCCTCCAAGTGGCTGCCGGTGACCCACATCACAAAACAGCATCGGGGGAGAAGACGACACATCGAAAAGAGAGCTGTTTACACCAACCCAATGTCAGGCCTATAAAACTTTAAGGCAAGGCCTTTTAAACGCACTTAACTTTTACCTAAAATAAAAACTGCAACATTTTTTCAACATGTTTGGTTTTATTCAAACGGGAATGGAACAGGAGTGGGAGTAATTTTGAGTGGGAGCAAGATAGGAGTGGGAGTAGGAGTCATTCTAGGACGGGATTAATTTTTTTACTCCGGCCTGGGATTGGGACGGGATGGGACAGGATGGGACAGGACAGGACGGGACGGGATTTTAGTATCATAAGACAGAACAGAACCTGATTCAGAGAGTCGGACGCTTGAGTGGGGACACACTAAACAGAAGCCGAGGAAGGTTTAAGGGTTTAATGGTGCACCAGGCAAAGTTTGGTACATGGTAGGGAAGTCAAAAAATCAGGCAACAGTGTCCAAAAATATGAGGCAAAACAATGTATGTCAAACTTAGCAAGGCTATACACAACAGGAAAAGGCTAACTAGAAAAGCACTCGGAGAGCACAGACCTCCGCCAGCGCCACAGTCCTCACCCATATTGTGATTTTCACCATAAATACCAGTCCTGCCTTTTTTTCATCTAAATATTTACGTAGTTTCCTTGACCATGAAAACATACAAATATGCACAAATGCCGAAAATGGTCCTATCTCGCAATGTTAAAGAATCCTTTAAACAATTCCTGGATCCAGATGGTGATCCAGATCACTCCCAAAATCTAATCATTTGTTCCTTGACCCAATTTGGACATTTATTGAAACTTTCATCAAAATCCTTCCATTACTTTTTGAGATAAGTTGCTAGCAGAGAAAAAAACAAACAAAAAAACAAACAGAAGCCAGCAAAAACATAACCTCTTAGGCGGAGGTAATAAATACTGGAACAAGACTTGGAGGTACTACTAACTGACAACAAGACAGAAGAAGACATGATGGTTAAATACAGGAGGTGATTGGGGTTGATTAGACACATCTGGAAAGGAACAATCAGTAATCAGGTGTGACAGCGGCAGACAGGAAGTAAAACCTACGAAGACAAGGAGAGACAGGTGAATATTCAAGATAGAACAGGAAGTGCAAGACAAAACATGAAGGTAAAAGAAAACTTAAAAGAAAAGGTAGGACCGTCACAGATAGTGCACTGTGGTCATAAAGGGATGGACATGGTCCAAGGTCCAAGGCAGGATGGATCCATGCATTAATAATAATAATAAATAATAAGCTTTATTTGTATAGCACTTTTAAAAACATAAGTTTGCAAAGTGCTTTGACAGCAGGCAGGAACATTAGACAGCTAAGCACAAGAGCTTAGACTAAAAAGAAAAAAGGACAACCAAAAAAGGTGAATTAAAATCAAAGAACATTTAAGACATACACAAATGGCAAAATGAAATTGAGTGAGTTTCACGACACATAAGAACTTAAACCCCATAAAGTAGGCACTATAATCCAGGCCCAGTCATGAGACACCGACACAGAGGAGGCACGGGTGCCATGTCCAGTGACTCCAGCCCCATGACTCAAAGGCCCCCTCCATATGTCATAGGAACCCAGACAACACAGGAACACTGCTGCATAAAATGAGACCATGAGGACCAGAGTTAGCTAAAAACAAAACAAATATAATGTCATTTATTATGATGTTCACATCAAATTCTGACCTACCATCTGAATGTGGAGCAGAAATCCAGACCCAGTTTTTCTGTTGTCCAGTTTTGGTGAGCCTGTGAAAATGTAGCCTCAGTTTTCTGTTCATAGCCAACAGGAGTGGCACCTGGTTTGGTTTTCTGCAGCTGTAGCCCATCTACTTCAAGATTGGACCACTTTGGCCTTTCCCCTCTCACCTATGACATCAAAAAAGCTTTTTGCCCATAGAACTGTGGCTCACTGGATATTTTCTCTTATTTAGACCATTCTCCATGAGGCCTAGAGATGGTAGATCAGCAGTTTCTGACATACTAGCCCATGTGGCACCGACAACCAAAGTCTCTCTCCATTCTGGTGCTCCATTCAAACTTCAGCAGGTCCTCTTCGCTACCTTGAAAAGCCTTTGTGCATTGAATTGCTGCCATGATTGGATGATTACCCATTTGCATTACCGAGCCATTTCCTCTCTTAACTGAGCTAATGTAATGTGAGGTAAAGAGGGGCGTTCCTGATCTGGAATAATAAAGATCAGCTTCTCCTGGCTCCTGCGGTGGCTGCTGGGAGCTTCACCAATAAACAAATGAGATGCAGATGAGCTCCAGAGAAAATATACGACTGTGATTTCCAATCCAGGAAACTGCAGATCTTCTCCAGGCCAAACTGGCTCCACCGTGCTCCTCTGTCAGCTGTTTTTTAAAGAGCCTGCAGTAAAATCCCTGCACGTCGTCGCCCTTCAAACCAGGTGGACTGCCATGTTTGACTGACAGCCCTGTGAGTAACGCTGCAGGTGGAAATGGGAGCAGCATCGGCCTGAAGGCATCTAATGATGTGCTCAAACAAACAAACACCACTCCTAGAGTTGTTTCCCAACAAAACTGGATCATCCATCTTCAGTCAGAAATAAAGAACAGAACCTCAGAGCAATAAACCATCCTTGAATACTCCTACTCCCTGGCTGATTATCAAACACCATTAATCTTTGAAGACCTGATCCTGCAGGAGTGTGGAGCCGAGGTGTAATGACTGTTTTTTGGCAAACAGGAAGAATTCCAGCAGCAGCGGCGGCGGTGGCTTGACTTGTCTTTTCCTGCATGACTGCTACGAGTTTGGACGTGAAGGAGATGTTCTAACGTCAGACCTCACAGGCTGACTCGATAAGTGTTCAAAGATTAAACTGTGACTGTTTGAGCCAAAATAAAGTTAGAATAACCGCTCATTTGAAGCTCTTTTATGCCGCAATTGTGTTTGGAAACAGATGTTGGCGATACAATCATGACTCACATGAGTCTCTTCAGTTGAAACGTACCTTAAAATAAATCCATGCCGTCTTAGATTTGGTGTTTTTTACAAATTGGACAGCATGCATTAACAAACGTGTGGGATTATAGCCAAGTGGCTAATTTCCATCCCAAGTCCCATAAGCAGTTTGGTGTCAGCACAACTTCTTAGGCGTGCCTCTTCTTTAATGCTGCCGTCATCCAATTAGGGCTGCCAACTTTTTCAGGGATCAAACAAAGGGCGAAGTAATTTGTTTTAAGATCTGTGGGTAAAATACGTGACAGAAGTGTGTCATGGAAAGAATGACTGTCGAAACAGGGTCACAGATTTCACGTGCGTAGTAATCTATTCTATGAACCTGTTCTCTCTAAGGCATGGTACACTCATTTAGATTCTCAAATCTTAGCTGATGTTGCAACAGTGAAAGTTTTCTTTTTCTTTTCATTTTATCAATTTTTAATTCACTTTTTGTTTATATGTAATATATTTCTTTTGTTTTTAATTGCATTTATTTCTTCTTCCTCCTCTACTTATTCTTCTTTTTATTAGTATTAATATTAGTACAGTTATCTTTATTATGTATTTCCATTTATAGATGTATGAATTCATTTATATGTATTTATTATTACAAACCAGTTCTTGAGTTTTGGGTGTCTCTCCATCCTTCAATTGACTTATTATATGTTTCTAGTTACCAGATTTTGATTTGATCCTTTTTCTTTTCTTTTTTTACAATACTCTCCCTTGTTTTGGATGTGTGTTCTCTTTGTTTCTCTTGTAATCATCTACTTGGCCGGTCACCTGGTGTGAATTATATTAGATGTTCTCACAAACACACTCACGTAACAAATGCTGATGAAAGCCTAAGGCCGAAACAACTTTGTTTTGTTGTTGCTACATTAACTTTAATAAAAGTCAAAGACTTCATTGTAAGTGCTGATGGTTTTGCCATTTGGAAACAATAAGAGAGCCTCACATGAAGACAGATAATCACACAACACTTTTGTTGTTGTAATATGATGGGCCACAGTGTTAAATTTGACAGCACTTTTTAAATGTACGTATTTTAGATGAAGTCTTTTGCCTGAAATATCTTTTAGTTTAACTGAACAAAAACGATTGTTCTTGAACGGTGGTTATCTGGATCACCACCAAAATCTTCTTATTTCTTTCTTTTTTTTAAATGTATTTTTGGGGCATTTTGTGCCTTTATTGATAGGAGGGAGACAGTGGATAGGTTTGTGAAAGGGGGTGAGAAAGTAGGGGAGGACACTGCAAACTGGTCACAGGCTGGACTCGAACCCGGACTGGCAGAAGCTTGTTCATGGGACGTGCCTGGTTGCTAACCACTGCGCCAAACCAGCACCCCCAAAATCTTCTCATTTCTAAGTTGGGCCTTTACCAACATCTCCTGAAAATTTCAGCAAAATCTGTCCAGCAGTTTTTGCGTAATCTTGCTAACAAACACAAATAATCAAACACTGGCAAAAACATACCCTCCAATAGAACAGCTTTTGTAAAGAAAGAAAAAACAGAATATCACAGAAATAATATCAAGGTAATAAAAAGCACATGTGAGTGCATGTATGGTTTCGTGAAGATGTGGATGTCATACCAAACTGTGGATGGAATTATTTTTGAAAACAGAGGAAAACGTATTACCTCAGCTCTCCTCTGCTGCAAAATAAAGCACCTATATTTTGCATGCTTCTGCCAGGACATGAACTCGGGCCCCCACTCAGATTTAAAATGTGCTTCATGTTTCCAGAACCCTCATGTATCTGGACGTTCTGCTTCCTGTCTCCTGTGAAATATCAAATTCCAACAAAATGGCTTCATGTAAGCAGAAAATCACTGCCAACAGTGAAATATATCTCTGGACTACTTGCATTAACCCATAAACCAAATATATGTGTCCATAAATAATCCTGCATTTTGGTTATGAACCAGCCTGTGCAGCATTTTCCGAACTGTGCAGGATCAGTCGCCTGATAAAGGAGGAGAAAATGACGTTGATGGACATGCCTGCGTGTGGATTCAGTAGATAAAATTGTGGATGCTTTAAACAAACACCAGTCTATCAAGTACTTTAGTGTCTGATGACCCATGAAACTGAACCTACAGCATCTCAGCATGTCTGCAGCAGAATCTCAGCATGAGGCAGTAAAGTCAACATCTCCAAGCTCAGAGGTAAAGTTTCCCCCATGAAGACAACCTGATTTTTTCCCCGCTGCTTTACAGTACAAATCCCACCAGTATTGAATTTACAGTCTGAGTCCGAGGACTGGAAAAGAAAACAGTGGACAGATGCCAGACTGGCTTTGACTCGGAGCCAGCAAAGTGAAGACAGATTTCCATGTAAATAACTTCCTTGAAGGCAAAGCCATGACATCACTGCGTCCTGTCTTCAGCCCTGCACTCTTTCTTTGGCGTCCAGGAACCCATCCGAGTGGAATAAATGCACATCAGGGACACATCAGGACCTCGTGTGAGTAAACTGGGCAGCCTGGGGTTCACAAATAAAATTCAGAGCATGAAATTTTATTACGGGACCCTTTAGAAGGCTTGATAGAGTTTCCATGCTGGCTTGTCTTTTTAAATGTTATGTGTTTATATAAGCAGATTCCTGATGCATTTCCACACCAATGTATTGGCACATGTTGTATTGTATCAACTTTGCTTATTTTTTTATTTTCCATTTCCATTTTTCATTAGAAAAAATAACTTTGTTATGGCGGGCAATATTATAGTCCAATGGTGGACGGAGCGCTGCTTCGTGCCCTAATGGTTGAAAAAAATTATACAGCATTGGTACTCTTTGGAGGCCCCTCTGATATTTAAAAAGGCAAAGCGCCACCCAGGGTGCCCTTGAAGTGGACCAAGCATCATCAAGAGGCCTCTAATGGCCCTTTTCCACTAGCACATTTTGGCCCTACTCTACTCAGCCCTACTTGATTTACAGCGTGTTTCCACTAGCCTGGTACCTCCTAAAACAAGCTAGTTTTAGTACCTACTCTACCCTGGTTCCAAGTGAGCTGAGTCGATACTGAAAGATGACGGCACCGGATGCCGGCTACTGATTGGTCACACAATGTCGTCATCAATGAGTCATGAGCGCGTCGACCTAACATGCTAGCCGTATTAGCTTACCCTCATACGTCTCTTCTTTGCAGCTCGATTGCTCTCGTCCTCAGCTTCATTCTGTTGTATAGCTTCCAAAATTCTCCTGTGCTTCTCAAGGGGTATTTGTTCTTGCCACCTGCAGCCTTCTTCTGCTTTCCTTTTTTACTCGGTATGTGACAAAAAGCTACAGATTGTTGTGTCGTGCTAAAATGACGTCACCGCAGTGCCACTCAGCTGTTTACAGCGACACTGCACCCCATTGGGCAGGCGACTGGGGTTAATGGAAAAGCAGCACAAGGCGAGTAGAGCCGGGTAGAGTCGAGTAGAGTAGAGTAGGGCTAATGGAAAAGGGTCATAAGATACTCTGTCAGTAAAGAAAATGTGATACAATGACAGATAAGATGCCTGTTCTGTACACAAACACATGATTGAGTGCCCCCCAAGGTTTGCCTTGTCCTCTTAGGTGGACAAAACATGATGAAGTGCCCTTCTGGGTTCCACTTCGGTCAAAGAAATAAAGTGCTCTCAGGTTCAGTTTAAGTGGACAACAAAAGGTGCTCTCTCGGAGGACTACTGCACAAATGTTTAGTGTACAAATACTCATTTATATCCCTCCAAGATGCCCATTTAGTGAAGAAAACGTTATTTCTACAGAAAAAAACATGCTAACATTCCCCATTATGTGCCATCTCAGTGGACAGGACACAATTAACTGGCATCTAGGTGCGCTGTTAGTGGAGAACACATGGTAAACTGTAATGTCTAGGTGTCATTTCAGTGGACAAAACATGAATGCCTTCTTTCTGGATGCCCTTTCAGCAGACAATTGACCTAGTCCCTCCGATCCGAGTCCCAAGGGAGTGCCAAGTCATTTGGTCCAAGTCTCAAGCAAGTTCAAAGTTTTTTTTTTTCAAAGTCGAGCCACAGGTCAAGTCAAGTCCCTCACCATTGTTCCCCAGCCCACCCAAAAAGCACAAAGGTTTGTATCTCTAAGACAGAGACTTTGTCTTGCAAAGGTCAATGTCAAATAAGAGCATGCAGTCTAGTCTGCATGTATTAAACCATCATAAAGCTGTTCATTTATTCATTACAACATTACATGTCTGATCATGTAGACCCTGGTAGATGAGGAAGGCTACATTCCTTTAAAGAAATTGCATGTTTGATACAAAAAAATATGTTTATTTAGAACATTTGGTAACATCTAAATTGCAGGCTCAAAGTGCCTTTCTGTTGTTTTTCAAGTGGTTTTTTTTTAGAGGTAGCTGATTATCACAGTGCATACGTGATGCCAGCCTGCCAGTGCTTCTTTCTTAAATGAAAAAAAAAATGAACCTGTCTGAACCTGCTAGAGAGCACACAGACCGCTCTGGTCATACTAGAATGACAACCATGTGGAAAAAAAAAACCATACAATTGAAGTTGAGTCGAGTTTGGAGTCATTGTCTGCCAAGTCCGAGTTGAATCGCAGGTTTTTACCTCCCAAGTCCTAGTTGAGTTGCAAGCCAACAAATTGGGGACTTGAGTTGAGTCTACTCCAATTGTCTGCCTTTCAGTTGACAATACATGATAAACTGATGTAAGGATGCATTTCAGTGGACAAAACAGGATTCACTGATGCTAAGATGCCCTTGCAGTGGTCAAAACATGATACTCTGCTTTTCAGTGCTGCTTTACAGTGGAAACATACAAAACATACTAACATTCCCTTCTTGGTGCCCAGTCAACAATCGCATGTTTAACCTACCATCTTGGTGGCCATTCAGTGGAAAATGCAAGATTAATTGGTGTCTAGGACCCCTTTCAGTGGACAAACATAATTACGTTCCCTCCTGGGTTCCAGCGCAGTGGACTAAAAATGATTACCTGCCGTCTTGGTGCCTTTTTCAGTAGACAGAACAAGGTTGCTTGGCGCCTAGGTGCCAAACATGACTACCTGCGGCGTACGAGGTGTGTCAGAAAAGTTCCCGAACTGATGTCCCAATAGATTTATTTGTGATCGTCCACTGCAAGTTCCAAAGGGCCGGGCGATCAACCAACATGTCTACAAAGAGATACTGCGGCATTTGCTTCATTCATTACGCGAGAAGTGGCGAGAGTTGTGGTGAAAAGTCGTGGCTGCTTCACCATGCGCCTGCTCACAATGCCCCGAGTGTCAGACAGTTCTCCTGACCTGGCTACGTGTGATTTATTCCTCTTCCCCAAACTTAAAGGGACTGTGAGGAGAATCTGTTTCCGGCGACATTGAGACTCTGCTACCCATGAGCACATGCGGCGACTGTCGTAATGCTGCATTCCAGTAACCTCGGAACTGGGAGTGACACCATCTCCGACTTATCGTTGTTCCAGTTGAAGTTGGAAAAAAACATGCCGATCCACCAGGCTATCGTTAGCTGCTGTTAGCACGCCCTGCATTGTTGTTCATAAATATCACATGAAGAATGTGATTATCACTATGGCAGCATTTTTGTAAATATAAGTCTAACAATACTATGTATACAGCTGATCTATAGCGACACACCCCAGTCAGAAGTGCAAATAAATTGATTATTACAGGAGCTAAATAACTGTTCACACTGGGGGCATCCATCTTCCATTGTCAATTCGGGGGTGGCGAGATTTCACCGAGTTCCCAGTAGGAAATTCTGACTTTGGAGGACGTTCCAGTTTCAGTTTCCTTCTGGAACTCGGAAATTCCTACTTCTGACTACAACTTGAACGCCTACTTCTGACTACAACTTGAACGCACCACAAGCCAAAGCGTTCATTTGTTGTGATGCTAATGAATGCAGCTCAGACCTTCTGCAGAACTCTGCATTGCTTTACAACTTCTTTTTTTAACAACTTACAGGATGCAACGCGATGAGGTAATGTATCTCTTTCAAGTTACGTAGCGGTAGTTTTTGATGTGTGACAACAAGCAGTTTTGGAAAACTTAGTATGGTAGTTTTGTAGCTGGCTATATATCGCTACTTAAGCCCGATGCTCTAAGACGTGTCCCAATAATATAAATTTGCTCTAGTTTTAATTTTCTTGTTCCCGAAGTTGAGTATCCAGGCCAGTCCAGCTCTGTCTGACCCGACCGGAAGGCTAAGGACTAGCATTTATAGATAACCTATTTAGATGCTATAAAACTCATCTTAAAGTGTGTATTTCCATCAGGCATATATCTAAAAGTGAGACTTTTTTGTAATTACTTAGAAACTCTTCACAGTCCCTTTAAGGGGGTCATCAAGGGGACGTGGACGACATCAAAAAGGCCGAGGCGACGTAGCTGTGGAAGATCCCGAAGAATCCTTCCAGAAGTGCATGGAAGCGTGAACTTTTAGCAGGAAAACCTGATAAACTGCTGCTTTCAGTGGATGACATGTAAAGTGAAAGACAAACAGAGCACTTGTGAAAAACTCACGTGTAGACCTGTTTTAATAACATTCTGGAACTTCAATGTAGATTTGTGCTCCACTCCTAATTTAGATAAGATCGTTTCTGGTGAGCCAAACCCAGAACATCCTTGGAGGGAGCCAAAATCAGCAATGAAAAGTAAATAGATTCAAAGCCTAACAATGCCATTCCTGTAACTACACGCTGATTTCAGAGTGCTAGACTTCTGATGAAATTCTCCTGAGGAGGTTTTCTACTGATTTGGCCACATGGAGATGCTCTGAGGTCATGGTGAGTTTTTTTTAACAGGTAAAAAAGACTCCTGATGTTTCTGTGAGTTCATAATCAGAGTATAAATGACCCTAACAGCCTCTAGGAGAGGCCGTGTGTTTTCGATTTCCTCTTCTCTCCATGCAGCCCGGAGCCTTCAGAGGGTCGAGTCATTTCACAGAGATCGTTCGTTTCACATTTCCAGCCATCTCACTTTACAAATGTTCTCACATCCAAACGTGTCCGTGTTTTGTAAACATCAGCTCTAGTTTGTGTTTCCCAGTCCAGATGGATGGAGATTTAGTTAGATATGTTGTGTCTAGCATCTGTCTCCTGCTGCTGTTTCTTCTCATGTTTCCGATTCCTGCAGAAACATGATCATCACAACAGCTGAAGTCTGGACGAGGACGATAGATCTGAATCAGAGCAGTTTGAGGAAAACCACAGGCAGGAATCCTGCCAATGGATTTTACTTATTACCTCTGTTAAGGAGGCTATGTTTTGTCTGTTTGATAGCAAGATTACACAAAATCTACCGTATGGATTTTCAAATACATCTTCAGGAGATGTTGTAATGGTCTTACCCAAAAAAATGATTTTCTTGCTCTTTATTCACTTCACCAAGGAGGTCAAGTTTTTGCTGGCATATGTTCGTTCGTCTGCTTCTTTGTTTCCGTTTGTGCGCATAATCATGCAAAAACTATGGGAGAGATTTTGGTAATGGCGCACCTTCAAAACGATTCGATTTTGGTGTTGAAAACCAAAGCAAACAACTGTTCTTGTTGAATAACTGTCTTACTAATACTGATATCAACATGATTCTGAGTGCTATGTGTGAGTTTTCAGGGTCATAAATCATATTATGATGGTAACTTTAGCATAGAACTATTGATTATAGATGTAACAGCAAAATGTGAGCTACCTTGATGGAGAGTGATTTCTAGTTACTTCTGTCGGGAAGGCTTTGTTTTTGCTTGAATACTTCTGTTTATTAGCAAGATTCTGCAAAGCTTGCTGGACAGATATGGATGAAATTTACAGGAGATATCTTAAAGGTCCAACTTTAAAATGATTCAATTTTGATGGCAATTTGGGAACTTAGTGGACAATAGTTTTTGCCCAATAATTGTCAAACTAATAATGAGACCAAGTGCTAGGGATAGGTTTTCATCAAATTATGAGGGTTACTTAATCAAGGAAATGTTGCTTATGGGTGAAACAGCAATATTTGAGCTACCTTGGTTGAGATTTGTGCTCTCTAGTTTTACAGTGAATGGTCGGATTAGATGTCTGATTTTCTGGGAACTGTGGTGAAGAGATACAACATAGTGCAGACCATCCTGGACAATAATAACCACCCCCTCAGCAACATTCTGGAGAGGCAGCAGCAGTGGGAGACTCATCTCACTGTTGCAGGACTGAGAGGTGTCACACTGTACAACTCCCTGATTAAAGGTAGTGGCTCATGACCCGGGTTACCTACATATGACCGCATGATCTACTGTTGCTACTGGGTACTCAAATTTCACCAAGGGGATCAATAAGATATTCTTCTATCTATCAATCTACCTGACAGATAAGACTGGGCCATCAAAGACAAGCAAGCTGCAGTTTGCATCATTGTATATTTTATTTTATTTTTTACTGAACTAAAAAAGAAAGAACTACACCTTTTTTGACAGAGGCTTGGTCTGCAAGAGACACTCAGTCATTTCACATGTGCTCTATATCACAAATTTGATTCAGTCAGAAACAAATGCAATCTCAAAACCAATGGGCTCTACACACGGCAGTATATGACTCATTTCTGGCAAAATATTTGATTGCCTGTAAACTTCTTCTCTGCCAGGAGCGCTCAAACCAAGGACCACTACTGATGTCTGCCAATCCTTAACTGAAGAATGACCATCTCCATTATGATTTTTGTCAATTAATTCATCCCATACATCCATTATCTATACCGCCTACCCATGTTTTGGGTCACCAGGGAGAGCTGGAGCCTATCCAGCTGACTTTAGGTGAGAGGTAGGGTACACCCTCAACTTGTTGCCAGATGATCACAGGGCTACATAGAGAGACAGACAACCATTCATTCTCACACTCGTACCTCAGGGCAATTTTGAGTCTTCAGTCAACTTATTTAGCATGTTTTTGGTCTATGGGAGGAAGCCAGATTGCCCGGAGAGAGCCTGCAAATGCAGTGGAACAACATACAAACTCCACACAGAAATGCCCTTACCGACATAGGGATCGAACCAGCAACTTTTTTTACTATGAAGCATGTGCTCTACTTACTGTGCCACCATGCTGCTCTTGTGGATTTAATTTATTTCAATCCAGTTTTGTTTATCAGTGTTTGTGTTAAGCAACAATGGTAACCAAATCTGTGTAGGTGCTTTCTCGCCAAATGCGACTGATGCAACCTGGGCGACCACTCCCCATGCAAGTCAATGTACAGCCACCATCAGACGCAACCAGTGGTTGTGTGATGACACCCACAACAACTGCTCACAGAGTGGCAATCCATGTCCGTGTGAAAATACTAGTTCGTAGTGAGTACATTATTTACACCTTATTCAACAGAATCTGGTGGTTCTCTGCTGTCCTATCCTTCCTGATCGACATCAGCTGCAGTGTTTTGTGGTTGGTGGATGAACGAAAAGGGTACAGTTGGAATACTGTCAGCCAATACATACAAATATATATGATATGATATGATATGATCACGGTGAAATTCAAGCTGGCATGGTGTCACTTTATGATGCAACGTGAAAATAAGCTATTTTGTGGACAGGTGTGGACGGCGTTGTTGGGTGACACAATCTCGGTCAGTCGGTGTGAACGCACCTTAAGAATTAGATTTCATACTTCTTTTAGCTTGCCTGTCATATTTCGCAATGCACTGCATATTTTGTACACACTTGGAAATAAAGGCTTTATGCTGTGAGCATTCAAGACGAAACATGAAAGGTTAAAAGCTAACAGTAAAAATTCCTAAACCTCCATACAGAGCTTTGAAAAGAGCATTTCTGCGACCAGCCCTTCTCTTTGCTGATTTGGCAACTCGATGTGGTAGCAGTGAGTCCTGACATGTCTTTGGACACTTTAAGACAAATGGTTGACACTTTCAATAAAGGAATATCATTCTAAACCAAACCACAGCATTATACCCACTAAGATGAGCTAAAGCTCTAAAGCCTTATTCAGACAGCTCTGAAGTACTTTACTGCCTCTCTGGACAGTTTTCCTTAAATCATTGATGGTCATCTTGGAAAGCTCCTACAAATACTGGGTGAAGTGGAACAACTAAGCCATTATAACGCTGTTTTTCTTCACATATGATCCCCCCAGTCAGAAGTCGAGGGGCAGCCTTATATCAAGTACTTCACTGTGTGCATAGAGCCCATTAACTTTGGATGATCCAAAGAAGGAGAAGTGCTCAGTTTCAGAGTTTGGATGTCAATGGTCTTGAAATTTGGTTACAATTTGGACAACTTGGTGTAGTTGGTTGTTTGATTTTTTTATTTGCTGGGTAGAAGTGCCCCATTAGACTCTTGAATCACAAACTCAGTATGATCAAGTAAAAAAATGACAACTCCAACTCTTTAAACCGATCCTCTAAAGTCATAAAAGCAGCTGAGATATCAAACATATTTCCAAACTACAACCATTAGAGCTGAATAACTACATGTACATGTGTAAGACTTAAAATCTTTTTCAGCTAACAATGCTTTTTAATCTCACTGAGACTAACAGGATTGAAACATTAGGAATAAGAGAGGATCCATGAACACTGGATCCAAATAAAACTCCTCTAATGAGAAGACAAATAAGGCGTTGCTGAGTGTTCTCACCCAGAAATCCAGTCTTCAGTCCCGTGATTCAGTGCCGTGAAGTCAAAATCATGAAAACATTTTATTGTTCAGTTACAAACACATCAATTATTTTTCTTCTGGTCAGCCAAGACTAAGGACGTCCACCCAGGCCTCCATTTGCTTGTGACAGTCTCCAGCTTTTTCTGGGGGATCTTGAGATGCTCCCAGGCCAGATGAGATACTTGATCCACACAGTGAGTCCTAGGTTTACCCTGTGGTCTTCTTCCAGTTGGATGTGCCGATAAGACCTCCACATGGAGGAAGGCAGCAGGCATCTTGATCATAAGACTTCTCTGCCTTGAATGGTGGCTTGTAATGTGATGGATTTGGGTGGTCAGATTCCAAACTAATGGCCCTTTTCCATTAGCCCTACTCTACTCTACTCGACTCTACCCGGCTCTACTCTACTCACCTTGTGCTGCTTTTCCATTAGCCCCAGTCGCCTGCCCAACGGGGTGCAGTGTCACTGAGTGGCTCTGTGGTGACGTCATTTTGAGCGTGACACAACAATCTGTGGCTTTTTGTCACAAACCGAGTCAAAAAGGAAAGCAGGGAAAGGCTGCAGGTGGTAAGAAGAAATACCCCTTGAGAAGCACAGGAGAGTTTTGGAAGCTATACAACAGAATGAAGCCAAGGACGAGAGCAATTGAGCTGCAAAGATGTATGAGGGTAAGCTAACGGTAGCTACCGCTAGCATGCTTGGTCGTCGCGCTCATGACTCATCGATGACAACACTGTCTGACCAATCAGTAGCCGGTAGTCTGTGACGTCATCTTTTAGTATCGACTCTGCTCGCTTAGAACCAGAGCGGAGTAGGCACTAAAACTAGCTTGTTTAAGGAGGTAACGGGCTAGTGGAAACACGCTGCAAATCGAGTAGGGCCGAGTAGAGTAGGGCCAAGGCGTGCTAGTGGAAAAGGGCCATAAGTGTGTTTTCAAGGTCCAGCACCAATAAGTCTTGCAATCTGGACACATTTGCCCACCTCTTATGCAAGCAACAGCTCCAAACACTCCAAGTTTCTTCAGCTCTCAGGCTTAGTGTGGTGAATCTCCATCTGCTCAGCCTCCATATGTGGCATCACTCATCGTGTCTCTACTGTAGTTCAAGTCTTTGACCTTATTTCCTGAAACTAGCCCATCTTGACCAGATAGGATCCAAATGATGTCTCAGAAATTGTCTGTATTTGTAACATGTTGAAGTCCTCGATCTGGAATCTTAACTTTGCAATGATCACGATGTTGTTGGCCAAAACTGCATCCCTGGACCCAAAAGAAAGTCACTTTACTGGCTCTTTCCCTGGTCAGCGAGCATGTAAACAATAACTCTTTCCCTGTTAAAGCAAAACAACTTTTTTGGACTTTTAGTGTCATTCCTCACTCCCAAGTCCATGACAAGCCAAAAGACACCATTCTTTTGACTGTGCATGCAGTAACACGGAAGAGACGGGCAAAACTTGGCAACTACTAATTAGCTTAGCTTAAACACTGGTAGTCAATGGGAAATGTTAGCCTGCCTCTGCCTGTAGTTATCAGATAAACTCTTCAGCCGCGCTAAATGGTCCTGTGTGCTTGTTGCGACTGCTTTTATTACCACGTTGTCTTCTACAGTCATCGTATTTTCTTTTTCTACCTGTAAAGAGAGGCTCTTTGTAGTTGACTTTCTTCTGCGGTTGTTTGCGCTAGAGGTGAGACCTTCAAAAGCGAGTTGAGTCTTTTGACCAGCTCTTTTAAGTGAATGACGAGAACCAATTTGCAGTTCTGAGTGAGCCATTCCTTTGTCTTAAATTTGCAGGCAGTTTGTATTTAAGAATGGTTCGCAAACAAATGGCTCTCTCACGGCTGCAAATCAGTTTTCGTCATTTACTTAAAAGACCTGTTCAAAAGACCCAACTCGTTTGTGAATGTCAAGTCTCTAGTGCAAATGACGGCGAAAGTAGATAAACACGGCAAAGCCTCTGTTTATGGGTGAAAGTAATACGATAATGGAAGACAACATAATATAAGGTGGTTAAAAACAAGTCACAACTGTTGCTGAAGAGTTAATCTGATGACTGTAGGCAGAGGCAGGCTAACACTTCCCATTGGCTCCAACTGTTTGACCTAAGCTAATTAGTGAGTTCTGGCCATCTCTTCCTTGTTACTGCACACACAGTCAAAAGAACGGTGTCTTTCTGCTTCTTATGTACTCAGCCGGAAGGTAAGACATTAAAAGACCAAAAAAGTTGGCATATCCTTTTGAGGTCATCAACTTTTACCAGAAGCCTTTCAGCAGAGATCCTGTTTCCTACAAGCTGCTGGAGAAAACCTACCTAAGACCTACGTAAAGGTATCCAAAAGTGTTACTCCTTCGGTAAAGGTACCCTCTGAAGGTCTAAATAGTCTTAGAAGTTAAGTGCTGTGTGGATGTGACCTTTCCCCTCCCAGGATGCTCCTCCTTCCCCTGACATGGCTCCCTCCTGAAGGAGTCGAGTCAGAATGTTGAGGAGTCGCTGATGGATGCCAATGCCTTTCTCCGCCCCTCCTCCATCATCCTCTCTATCGTCCCCACCGCCCTCCGTCTCGGAGCACTCCTGCACCGCCCGCTGCAGCTCCACCTGTGCAGAAAACAGGCTTCGCTTTGAAACTTTCTGCTCTTATTTGACGTAAATCAAAAATCTGATTGAATTTTAATTCTGCTAATATGAAGTTGATTGAATGCGTTATGAAGAAATGACGAAGGTAATTGTGGGAAAATGCAAAGTAATTAAATAAAGCCTGCAGTAATACTCCTCCTACCTGCAGCGGGAGTCCAGCTTTGGCCCCCAGCAGTGTAGGAGAAAACCACGGCCTGAAGATCTTCTCACAGATCACCTGGAGACAACAACAAGACAGACGCTGAGTGGATTCAATCGGGAGAAAAAGGACAAAGGTGACTGGGAAAGGAAACAAGTAAAGATCTGACTCCTGGTGATTAAATATCTCTGCAGGGTGATCAGTCTGCCAGATCAGGAGGGCACAGTGGTGGTGACAAGGAGAGGTGACGTGGTTTTGTCTTTGACTTGTGACATTTAAAATCTGACCAGTTCATCCATCAATCAGAGGGGGAAAAAAAGAGTGATTCTTGATCTGGGAATCAACAGAAAGTGAGTCCTCTGCTCAATCCACTTAAGTCTTTTTCAAAAGTTTTGATCTTTTTCTAAGAGCACTGACATATGTTTCCTTAGATTGTTTCCTTAGATTTAAAATGGACCAGTGGGCTGCACACGAGGAGCAAAGGGGCCATATATAAATAACCACAATAATACATCATGGTGACGTCACACAGATGAAGAAATGACGAGCAGATTGACGAGACCAAAATGTTGACATGTAAACGCTGTGAATGAAGGATCTTCACCTTGGAGGGATTTTTGCTAAATGTTTATTTTCAGTCCAAGGGCTTTTTGCATTTAGACAACAGGCCAAAATACATATAAAAATTTATGTTCAAGCCTTTTTGTGGACTGGTTTATGGAATTTTTTGTAGACCTGTATCTGAACTTGGTTTTATCCCTGTAAGTGGACCTGTATTTGGTCTTGGTTGTAGACCTGTCTGTGGACCCGGATGTGTCTCTTTATGCAGATGACTCTCTACTGTTTTACTGAACTGTCTGGTTTTAGACCTGGATGTGGTCTTGGTTTTAGACCTGGATGTATCTCTTTACGCTGATTACTCTCTCCTGTCTTTGACACACAGTCTGGTTTCAGACCTGGATGTGGACTTCGTTTCAGACCTGTATGTAGTCTTGGTTACAGACCTGTATGTGGTCTTTGTTTTAGACCTGTATGTATCTATTTATGCTGATGACTCTCTCCTGTCTTTGACACACAGTCTGGTTGCAGACCTGGATGTGGACTTGGTTTTAGACCTGTATGTGGACTTGGTTTTAGACCTGTATGTATCTCTTTATGCCGATGACTCTCTGCTGTCTTTGACACTCAGTCTGGTTTCAGACCTGGATGTGGCCTTGGTTTTAGACCTGTATGTAGTCTTGGTTACAGACCTGTAGATGGACTTGGTTTTGACCTGGATGTATCTCTTTATGCTGATGACTCTCTGCTGTCTTTGACACAAAGTCTGGTTTCAGACCTGGATGTGGACTTGGTTTCAGATCTGTATGTATCTCTTTATGACGATGACTCTCTCCTATCTTTGACACACAGTCTGGTTTTCGACCTGGATGTCGACTTGGTTTCAGACCTGGATGAGGCCTTGGTTTTAGACCTGTATGTAGTCTTGGTTACAGACCTGGATGTGGACTTGGTTTTAGACATGGATGTATCTCTTTATGCCCATGACTCTGCTGTCTTTGACACATAGTCTAGTTTTAGACCTGTATGTGAGCTTGGTTTCAGACCTGGGTGTGGCCTTGGTTTCAGACCTGGATGTGGTCTTGGTTTTAGACCTGAATGTGGTCTTGGTTTTAGACCTGGATATGGACCTATATGTGGTCTTGGTTTTTAGACCTGTATGTATCTCTTTATGCTGATGACTCTCTCCTTTCTTTGATACACAGTCTGGTTTCAGACCTGTATGTGGTCTTGGTTTCAGACCTGGATGTATCTCTTTATGCTGATGACTCTCTCTTGCCTTTGACAGGCCTGGTTTCTTTCATTTTAAAGAACAATAAGAGAGTTTTTGTCTCAGCAGTGAATAAAAAAGGACAATGGATCCTTTCTCCTCACGGACTGACAGGTGAGAGGTCATCAGAGGTCACATGATGAGTCTCGGATGGACCAATAGGACGGCAGCGTGTCATCACCGTGTCCTCATCACCTTCTATCTCGTGTCCGGTCTGTCTGCACTCGTCTGTCTGCTGTCTCCTTTGTTCCTCTCCTCTTTTGTCCACCTTTGACCCAAACTTTACCCTGTTTCTTCTTTTAGTCATTTTATTTTTTGTGCCTTTCTTTTATTTTTTTTCTCCATCTACTGGATTGTTTCCTTAATTCTGCTGATTTTAATCTTTTATGCCTCATTTTTGGTCTTCTTGGATCATTTTTCTCTTGTTGTTCTTGTTTGATTTTCCCTCTTCTTCACTTTTTAAAATATTTATTTCATTTTCAGCTCCTTTTTTATTTTCTGCACTTTCTCTCCATCTTTAACTTTTTCCTGTCCATTTTTCCTTAATTTCTCCCCATGTTATTAATCATGCAGATATCAAAGAAATCATATTTTCATATCCATTTTTTCTATACCGTCCAGATTTTCCTGACTTTTCTCTGCATTAATATTTCTTCTTAGTATTTTTTTTATTTTTTATTTCCCTTGTCTTTGTTATTTTCCTTTGTCTGATCTCTGATGTTTTCGCATCACATGGTGTCATCACCTGCAGGGAAATATTTTCCCTCCGTCTCATGTTCATGTTTTACTCCGTGGATGAATTAAAGTTTCTGGTTTCATGTGTTATGTGATGCAGGAGACGACCCGGTGATGAAGGATTGTCCCGCTGGTGTCATGATGGTAACGGCGGGACGAGGACGTTGTGTCCCAAACATTTCATATAGTTTTTATTCTTAAACTCATTAAAATTATCATGATAATAATAAGAATAATAATTAAAGTCGGCTGTTATGGCTGGTATTCGTTACACTTTGTCTCCTCAGTTCCTTTCTTATATTTTGTGTCCATCATCCCTCCAGCAGGAAACTACTGAAGCTAAGAGGAGACGAGTCAAAACTGCGGCTTCGTCCTTTTTAAAGAGAGTAAACTGTGTTCTGTTCAGTTTTCTGTCTGCTTTTTATTTTTTTTTTATCCTCTGCGCCACCTATTTCTGATCCATGTGCAGCACTTTAGTCGATATCTACTGTTTAGTAAATATGTTTCCTAAATAAATAATTTTGAATTTGATTTGATAGTGTTTGAATAAAACTGGAATATTTTACAAATAAATGATTTATCAAATGTCAGATGATTTAAGAAGTGTCTAAAGTTATCAAATGATAATAATAATAATAATAATAATAATAATAGTTATTATTATTATCATTATTATTATTGGTAGTAGTAGTAGTATAGTAGTAGTATTATAAGAATAATAATTTTTATTATCATATTACTGTCACTATCATCATATAATAATACTAATACTACCGCTAATAATAATAATAATTCTAATACTAATAATAATAATAATAATTATTATTATTATTATTATTTTGGCTAAAACGTCAGAATTTTCCAAAAGTGTTAAAAGGTAACTTGAGTCTGAAGTTATTAGAAAAGAAAGACGTACGATTTGGATCAAGTGCTGGTAAATATAGTTTTCCAAAACAGACTTTTTTTTTTTTTTTTTTTTTTTTTTTTGGTAAAGTGCTATTTTAAAACCATAAATCAAATACATTTTACTTTTTGATTAAGTAAATGCATATGGAATTTATGGAAGCTTCAATCTTCTTTATTAAAACGAAATTTACCAAAAACTTAATTAATTCTTATTTTGTTTGAAGAATGATTTTTCTGTCCATTTGATGATGTTGCTGAAGACAGTTATGCAACAAAAAATTACAACATAACAGTCATCAATTTACAATTAATCTTTAACAATAAAATAAATGTATTTGGCTTGAATATCCCTCTGCAGGGTTTAGTTATTAGTAACAGTCTAATAGTCCTAAAATAATAGTTTTAAAATTAACTCAGTAGAAAAGTGAAAAAAAGTATTTTCTTCAGTATATTCACATAAATATAAATATTTTATTTATGTACTGGGTTTAAATTGAAGTTTCTTGTTTATTTAATATTTAAAGTGGTACACAAACTGTCATTTAAAAGAGTTAAATTCTCAATATAAATGTGTGTTCTTTAAATATCTGATCAAGACTGAGGTTGAAAAAAATATTTGATGCAGAAAAAATGGTAAATAATTTTCCTCCTGTTTAATGTTTGGGAGTTTTTCAGTGAGTTTTCAGGACATTAAAGTTATTTTTGCATGAATTTAGATGATTAATTTTGTGGTTTTAAGCCTTAAACCCCCTCCTCTGTTGGTGCAGAGAACAGTCTGGTGTAAATGTCCTCCTCCCCCTCACTCACCTGCAGGTTGCTGTTCTTGCGTCGGGGGCTGCAGCGGTGTTTGTTGGTGTTGCACCGGGACGAGCAGTCGAAGAAGTTGCAGTCGTCGTCGCTGCTGCAGTTCTGGTCCAGGATGTCCCTCATCTTCGGCTCGAAGAAGGCCATGTCCACGTCGATCGCCACCACCTGAAGGACGAGACGCCGAGCTGTGAGTGCATTCATGCTTTTCACTGAAGTCTGAAGACTGAGTCAATAAATCTCACAGTTTTATTGCTTATAGAGCATTTTAAGATCAAATATAAAATCTTTTCTGTAGATTTTTTTTCTGGATTTAGAGGATCAGAGTGGAAATGTTTCTATTTAACTCTTTAAGTAAAGTTTAAATAAATATTTTTAAGTATTTAAAATACACATTTCACCCTTTATTGAGTGTTGTTATTCTATTTTTTTTACATTTTTAATTAAGCTAAATTAAATAGATATTTCTCTACCTTTATGTCCAATGAACGCTGGGCATACAAACATGAGAAATTCTGCTATTTATTTATTTATTTCACCATATAAACACCTGAACAATGTAAGTTATAGTTTGTTTGCTCGCAATTGATAAATCAAGACAAATTTGGGGACTTTTTTCTCTGCCCTAGAGTTGAGAGAATTATAGTTTTTGAACAGTGAAAAACATACTGTGGGCAAAATAAATAAATGATCATAAGAAAATGGACTTAATGACATTAATTTTTTATGGCGTACAATTATATTCACACATGAACTTGAATGGCTTTCTTTGAATTATCTTTTTAACTTTGAATAAATATAGTTTTATTGTGTTAAATAACGGATCTTTAAGTGCTGTTGTTAAATTTCATTTATTTATGGTTTCTTTCTTGTTTCATTCTGTACCTTGTGATATTTTTTCTCTTCATTGGGGATTCATTTTATTTTTAGTGGTTCAGTATTTTCATTTTCTCTTGTATTGTTGATAAAAGTCATAGCAGACATCTGTCACTCACCTACTTTTTAAACAATATGTGTTGATGTGTGTTGTGTTTTGATCACTGTGTATAAATAAATTAATAAATAAACATAAATAAGGAAATAAATATCGACATTTTTATAAATTGACTGTTTATTTTTCATTTAATGGTTTTACATGTTATGTCTTCTTTCTTCAGTCTTTCACATTAATTTTGCTCTGTACATTTTCTTGATTCAAATAAATATTTTTTATCTGATTTAATATTTGCTTTAAGAACTGTGTTCCTAATTATAAGTATAAGTTGCTGGTTTAGGAATTTTATTTTTCAAAATTAAAAGTCCAATCATAGTCTTTTTCTTTCTTTTGTAAGCTAGTAAATCATATAAAGATTTTTAGGGTATTTCATGGTTAAAAAATTAAAAAAACACTTTTCTCTCTCATTTATATTTACGTAATCTTCTGGACTTGTGTTACCGGCCTGTCTTAATCTCAACTGTCCTCCAAATGCTTAAAACATTTCTATAAACATTTAAATATTATTGATTCATACTGTTGTTTTATAATATTGAGTTATACTTAAAATGCAAAAACACAATGCTATATCCAGCCTGTTATGTTTTTAAAAAGTATTTGCAACAATAAAAATGTCTTGCCTTATAAAAACATAATTTTTCAGTATATAAAAGTGTTTTTCAAAAACGACATTAATTTTATTAATTAATATTACACTATATAATATTGATGATTAGTGAATCTTCTTTATTCTTTAATAAACGTGTTTGCATTTTGTCTGTTTATTTAAGTATTATTGCATTTGACTGAACACATGATTAAAGAAGTGTCTCTCTATTTAACAAAGTTTTTTATTTCAAATACATTTTTAGTTTAATGCACTTATCTAAAATAATATAATTATTCTAATCATTCTGTCACTTCTGGAGCTTAATTTAATCTCTAAAGGAGTCGATGTTCTTCATCTGAAACTCTTCTGATTAAGTTCTTGATTAAAGAAAACAGTTGGAGTCCTCGGAGCTGAGATCTCCTCTGATTTCACTTCTCTTGTTTTATTTAAACATTTTTACAGCTCTGGCTCCGGCGCAGCGAGCTGTTAAAGTTTGATTGTTGCTGTTAAATCTGTTCCATTAAACATAAAAATGTCCAGCAGCAGAAGAACAATGAGGAGCTTTTGTTTCACTCTGTGTTTGTTAGAGTTTGACTCCATGTTTGGACCGCCCTGTTGATCCGGACGAGCGTGAAATAAAAATGTATCATTCAGAGGAGCTGAATTCACGAGGCCGGCTCCGTCTGCAGAGTGAAACGTAAAACCACAGAGCTGCAGCTGCAGGAGGGCAGATTCAGACAAACACCCCTGATGGAGGTTTGACTTCTTACTGAGACAGAAAAACACAAACTCTCATTTATTTAAGATTGTTTATGTGGAACTGTAAGTGTAAAACTCTAAAATTATTACTATATTTATGTATTTTTTTTATTTAAAAAAATCCAAACCCAACACTGAATTTAACAGTTTTGGTTGTTGATTAGATTTCCATTACTTTTATCATTTATAATTTTGATTTTGGCTTCTTCAAAAAGATAAATACTTAATTATTTTGAAAAGACACCAAACTTAATGCTTTATTTTTAAAGTCGTGAATCAAAGAGAAAAATAATGTTAAAGTCTTGATTTTGGTTTCGTGTTTCACAGCTTATTAACTTGTAAATTTCAACCCTTTTAAGTTTTAAAATGCTGAGTTGGGTTTCATGTATTTTTACAACTTTACAAATATAAAAAAGCAAACTCAGATTTTGGGGGTTTTAGGAGGTTATAAAGTTACAAACAAACATATTAGTTGAAACACGTTGGTTCCCCGTTTGTGTTCAACTTAATATGTCTTAATTTTTCAATAAATTCATGCCTCCTGACTTCAAACTTTAGTCAAATAATCAACATATCAACGCCCTGCATTGTTGTTCACAAATATCACATGAAGAATGTGATTATCACTATGGCAGCATTTTTGTAAATATAAGTCTAACAATACTATGTATACAGCTGATCTAGAGCGACACACCCCAGTCAGAAGTGCAAATAAATTGATTATTACAGGAGCTAAATAACAGTTCACACTGGGGGCATCCATCTTTGATTGTCAACTCGGGGGTGCCGAGGTTTCACCCAGTTCCCAGTAGGAAATTCAGACTTCCAGTTGCAGTTTCCTACTTGGAACTCGGAAATTCCTACTTCTGACTACAACTGGAACGCACCAAAAGATGTGACCCAAAATAAGTGTGTGTTTGTTGTGATGCTAATGAATGCAGTTCGGACCTTCCTCAGAACTCTGCATTGCTTTGCAACTTATTACAGGATGCAACTTACAGGATGCAAAGCAACGAGGTAATGTATCTCTTTCTAGTTACATAGCGGTAGTTTTTGATGTGTGACAACAAGCAATTTTTGGAAAACTTAGTATCGTAGTTTTGTAGCCGGCTATATATCGCTACTTACAGCTTGGTGCTCTAAGACGTGTCTGAATAATATAAATTTGCTCTAGTTTTAATTGTCTTGTTCCTGAAGTTGAGTATCCAGGCCAGTCCAGCCCTGTCCGACCAGACCGGAAGGCTAAGGAATAGCATTTATAGATAACCTATTTTGATGCTATAAAACTCATCTTAAAGTGTGTATTTCGATCAGGCATATATCCAGATCTCTCGTGAAAAGAGGATCTGTTGATCTCAATGGGACAACCTGGTTAAATAAAATAAAATAAAATCCCTCTTTCTCCGACAGGGGCAGAGCTGGACAGCTGCTTTGTTAGCAATCATAGAGCCATGGGCCTTGAGCAACCTCACTTAAAAAAAACAAACTGTCCCTTTAACATGTCGACGGGCTGAAAATGTGTGAGCTTTTAGATTCTTAGACCTTTGTCATGATCATGATTTCAGGCATTTGTGGTCACTTTTTGAGGACTGTATGAGGACTGAATCTTCTGCAGGTTGTTTTTTTAATGCAGAAATAAAAGAAGATCCTCCTCGTCGTATAGAAACATAAACGACGATAAAGTGGAGAGAACTGTCTGCCCTTTGCTGACCGGTGAGTGAATGAATCAGCTCAGATCTTTTATATGTGCCAGTGAAGTGAGTCATCTCCGTGTGCGTGTTTGTGTTTCTGCAGGATGACCTTCATTTTCCCCGCTCCAGGGTCACATCTCCTGCTTTGGACTGAAAAACAGCTTTTCAGAAAAAGCTCACGTCTCTGCTCTTCACTCTGCTCTCTCTAATGGATTCATACAAACAACCTTTGGATTTATTTTCCTGCTTTAATCTGTTTATGTTCACAGAGTTCTCAGGACCGGCCTCTTAGACTGACCCCAGTGGTTTGTTTCACTCTGACGGCTTCTGATGAGGTCCAATATTTAGGATGAGAACATTTTTTATGGACATTTTAAACTTTTTAATTCAGAATTTTGACTTTGGTTTCTTGTAAGACAACAACTCATTCATTTAAAAAAAAAAACTCACATTATTCCTACTGAAAAAGTTAAAAACGATTAAAAACAGAAAAATTTTACTGTTTCGTGTTTTTAAAACTTCATAGTTTGAAAACTTTTACAGAGATCTGGCAACCGTATTTGGCTTATAAAAATACCCTGGACATCAAGGAGAAAAAGACTTCAATAAGCCTTTGGTCATCAGTGCTACCTATTCTAATTAATATTTATTTATTTATTTTGCCTTATCTTTTTTTTGTTCTTTAGTTTGTATTTGGGTGGGTATGGGAAGGGGTTCGTGGTTTCATGTTTTCGTGTACGTGTTAAGTTTGGAAACTGAAAATAAAATATTCTGTTTTTAATCCATAATGATGTGCTTGTAAATTGTTTATGTCTCTTTTTTATCTGTCTGCAACTTTCTGTTTTTGCTGCTGCCTCTCTTGGCCAGGTCACCCTTGAAAAAGAGGTTCTTAATCTCAATGGGACCAACCTGGTTAAATAAAGGTTAAATAAAATAAAAATAATAAAAAATTTCATAATTTCTCCATTTTAAAACCTTAAAATTCTGAGTCCAGTTTCTTGTTAATTTACAACTTTACAAAAAAGAAAAAAAAATCAAACCAAAACTCAGATTTTTGGGGGTTAATAAGTTCTAAATAAACAACAAATACACAAACAAATTGGTTGAAATATTGTTTGGTTTCCTATAATATTAAACAACATATATTTAAAAATATATATATATTTTTTTCAATGCTTAAATTCCAACTCTTGCTATAATTGTAACATATTTTGGGGGTTTAATCTTCTTAATGAATCAAAAAATAATCTTTTTGTTTCTGATATTTATTTAGTGTTAGAAATGTCATCATTATTTGCTTAAATTTAAAACTTTTTAAATCCTAATTTAAGTTCTCCATTTATATTCATGATGATATGATTGTTTTCCTCCTTTAATTTGTTTCTGTTCCTTAAGTTCTCAGAATTATCCTCTCAGACTGACCTCTGCAGTTCGTTTCACTTCCACTGCTTCTGAAGACGTCAAATATTTAGTATGTGAACATTTTTGGGATGTTTTAAACTTTTTAATTCAAAATTTTGAGTTCTGTTTCTTAAAAGACAATAATTCCTTTTTTAAAAATGAAACTCAAATTATTTATACTGAAAAGGTTCAAAAGTAGATAAAAAATATATATATATTTGACTTTGGTTTGTTTTTTGTAAAACTTTGTAAATCGTACATTTTAAAATCCTAAAATTCTGAGTTCAGTTTCTGGTTAATTTACAACTTTACAATAAAGAAAAAAAATATATTCAACATTATAAGATAATTTTCTTTCTGTAATGACGTCGAATACTTTCCTAAAATAAAAACATGTTGGACATTTTTGTTTAGGCATTTTTTACTTTTTAATTCTAAATTTTGACGTTGGTTTCTTGAAAGACAATAACTTAAATATCTTATTAAAAGACAACTTGAATAACTTTGAGTTTGGTTTCTTGTTTTTTAAACTTCAAAATGTCTCCATTTTTAAGCCCTAAAATTTTGAGTTTGGTTTAAATTAATTTACAACTTAAACAGAAAGAATCAAACCAAACTCAGATATTTTGGGGTTAAATAAGTAAGAAATACACAAACAAATATAAAAATAAAATAAAAAAAGATCTAAAATCCAACTTAAGTCAACATATTTGGGGGTTTTAAAACTTAAAAAAAAACTTTTGTTCCCGATGTTTTTAAACATCAAAAATAAATTTCATAATTTCTTTCTTAAAATTAGAACTTTTTAAATCAAAGTTTTGCTCTCCATTGACTCTTTCTGATTGGTCCTGACATGGCCTCACCGTCAGATCCTTCCTGATGGCGAAGTTTTCCGGTTTGATGTCGCACAGGTGCAGTTTGTGGGTGAAGTCGTTGTCAAAGTGCCACACCATGTCCAGGAAGCTCAGGGCGATGCGGTGCACCATCTCCCTGGTGGTCCACCTCCCCCTGGCCCCGCCCCCCGCCCCAGCCCCGGCACGGCCCTGGCCGGAGACCGCCACATCGTCCAGGGAGAAGATGTTCTGGTCCCAGGCGTGTCCGGCTGAGAGGTACTCCACGGCGTAGAAGTGACCGCAGGAGCCCAGGACCTTCGCCACGTGGGTGCTGAGGTCCTGCAGGACTCTGGAAGAAGAAGGTGACGGCATATTAGGGCCACTTTTGGAGGACCAATGTTCAATTTTCTATCAAAAAAAAAAAAAGAAAATTCAAAGAACCCACACTCAGATTTTTTCTTTTAAAAAGTAAAAAAATTCAAGAAAAAGAGTCAGATATGATTCATTTGTTACAAAATTACAAGTAAAATCTCAAACATTTGAAACCAAATTAAGCAATTGTTGGTTAAAAAATAAATAAAAGAAAACATAATGAATTCAACCTATTTTAAAGTTTTGTAAGTTTTACTAACTTGCAACTTTGTAAGCTATGACTCTTAGATTATTTCTAATAAATATACAAATTTAAACTGCATAACAAATATTAAACAAAAAAATCTGTTTAAAAGTTGTAATTTTGCAGAAAAGAAGATAAAAATACATTGAAGTTACTTTTTTGAATACATGTCCTGTTTTCCAACAAATATATTATTTTAATAAAAAAGAATTTTCTGCTTCACCAAATAAATTAAAAAAAGAGTTTGTTGAAAATTTAATGGGTAATAATGACTTTTTCAATGCTAATTTTTGAGTTTGGTTTCTTGATAGACTACAACTTAATTATCTTAAAACAAGCAGAAAAATAATAATAAAAATATATTTAAATGTAACATTAGTAGAAAAATAATGAGTCTGAAACTGAATTTTTACATTAGTTTCATGTTAATTTACAGCTTCGCATAAAAATAAAATAAAACCAAACTCAGATTTTGAGGGGTTTAAAAACTTATAAATGAATGAACAAATTGGTTGAAGTAGTTTTGTTAATGTATAACTAAATATAAAAAAATGAAACTGTATAAATTGCCTGAAATTTACACCACAAAAATCCCAGCTTGTGCCATAATCTCAACAAATTTTCAGGCATTAAAAGTTGTTATGTTGACAATAATATATTTTTTAATTTATAGAACACATGTCATCATTTCTGCTTTAATTTAAAACTTTTTATGTTGTGGGATTCTTAGTTTGGCTTTTGTTCATGTTCAGCTTTATGTATCTTTATTATTACCAAAACTTAATTAATGGTTTAATAAAAAGTCATAAAATTAAAGGCAAACATAAAAGATCCAATTTAGGTTTCTTATGAGTTACAGACTTGAGTAATTTGACTTGCAATTGGCAAACAACTCCTTACTCTTAACTTTGGGTACTTTGAAAACCAAATTAAAACATGTTTTAAAAAAAGTCATAACTGTACACAAAATAATTTAAAAAATGAGTTTAGTATTTAGCATTAAATTATTTGATGTAATGTTGATTTGACTTGAAGATCGTGAGCTATTTCTGAGCTGTATCCTTCTGTTGTTTTTGTCTCTTTTTTCTCCAGCTCCTCCTCGGAAACACAAAAACTCTTCTTTAATTCTCCTGACTTCATTAAAGTCTGAAGGCCTCCTGATCACCTCGCTCCATCGCCTTCATCACCGTGGACTCTTGGCCTCCAGCCCGTCGGGTCTGAGCGTCTCCGTCCTCAGGCTGAAGACAAAGGGAGGACTTTTTCTGTTTGTCCTCCAGCTCAGCTCACACACTCTCTTATGGAGGCAGAAATATGGACGTCTTCTTCTCTCACTTTGCACTGAATAATGTGTAAGAACCTCCTGAGTACAATCTGAGGCTGACACTCCCTGAATGAAGAAGAACTTGATTCTGTATTTTCTGTTTTCAGCCTGCGGACGTTTACCTGAGGAAGGTGTACTCCTCCTGCTGCAGCAGAGACCAGAGAGACGCCAGCTCCGCTCTGGAGTAACTCTTATCTCGCTTCTTCAGCTTCTTTCCCCAAAGTCTGGCCAAAGAGCTGTTACTCCCCCCGCCTCCTTCTTCATCTTCATCATCCTCAGCCAGACCCAGAGAGTTTCTCACCTGAGGTCAGACCAAAGGAAATTAATGTTTTACTTCTACACACACAAAAAAACCCCATCCATTTAAGGTGGAAATCTGGAGAAAACTCACCTCCATGGTGGCGTAAAAAACCACATCGAGAGGGGAGAGCTCCTCTGCAGCATCCTGTAGGAGAAAAAATGAGAAATAAACTATTTTACTTTTAAAATTAAATTAAAAACTACACCCATAAATTTTACTGTTTATCAGAGTATGGTTTACTGATTAATTAGTTTTATTTTGTTCAGCTTAACATAAAAGAAAAAAGCAGATATAATAAAAAAATTTTGCTGTATTTTTTTCTTTTTACTTTGCTATTTTAACATGAAAAAATGCAATTTTTCTGTATTTGAATCTGACTGGCAGGCTACAGGAAGATAGACAGCTTCCCAAAAACTGCTGTATAAAAAGGTTTCCTTAAACTACTGTAGTCTGACAAATACCTGACAAGTAATAATTTCATTTTTGGGATTAACCCTTCAAAGGCCAGTATGCCTACATAACCACTGTTTTAATAAAGAATTAACATTAAAAAATCCATAAAATGCATTTAAAGGCGTACTTGATTATCGTTACTATTATAATTAGCCTTTGAGCTGTGTCAATGATGGCAGCATCATTAAATTTAATGCATGATACATTTTTTTTCACAGTGTCAGATCAAAAAGAAAAAAAAATCACACTTGTGGTCATAGGGACAAAAATGCCACCCTAATATCAGCTGTAAAATATTATAAAATAATACTTGTTTAAACTTTAAATTAGTCAATCTTCGAAAACTAGTTCAGCTAAAACATACATATCTATTTTTACATGTAGTTTTTGGATGTTAACTCTTTCAAGACCACTGTGATTACATAACTCCATTATTCTTTAAATTAATAATAATTATAATAATAATAACAATAATTTCCATAAAATACATTTCAAGGAGTATTTGACAATAATTATTTGGCCCTGAGATAGGTCAGTGTTTGTGAGCAAAATGGAATCAGATGAAATATTTTGTTGTTTTGCAGGCACACTTGCGAAAAGACAGTAAAAGGTTGTTTTCGAAATCTGTTTCTTCGCAAAAAATTGTGGGAAAAAAGCTCAAATGCGCTTTGTTAACATTGTTGTATCTTAGTCAAATCTTTAAAACCATTTAAGCCTGAAATAAACATATCAAATATTAATATATATTTTGTAACTCTATAAATGCCAGTAGTTTTATATACCTCCTTGGTGTCTAATAACAACAACAACAATAGTAATAACAATAAGGCACTGAGATGGGTGAATGATTGGCAGCAACATTGATTTAAATGCATTGTTTTTTATTTTGCAGGCACCCTTGCAGAACAGAGTAAAATGTGTGGGGTTTTGCTTCATGGCTTGAATGGGAAAAATAGCACTGTCTGGTGGACAGATATACAAGTAAAACATTAAAAGCTTATGATTTACAAAGGAACTCTTAAAATAAAGGAATGCATTAGTTTTTGTTATTGTAAATGTTGAATCAAACCTGCATTTTCAATGGTTTTCAATGGGGCATTTTTTGTCATAAGGGATAAATGTGGTAGTTTTTGTGGAGCTCAGCCAAGTTAGGCTAATTGAAAAAAAAAAGACAATTCAGAAACTGTTTAAAAATGAATATCCTCTGTCGAATTTTAATTACATCCGTTTGACAGAAAATGGCGTGATTGTTTTTTAACCATTGGCTTAAATGGGTTGAGGCATCAAACATGGAAAAAATCAACAACTGGACGTGTCTGAAGAGCAGAAACCTCCAGCAAAGCTTTTCTGACATCATTAGCTGAGCTACCGGTCACAATTTGGGAAAACCACACAAATGCTTACAAGTCCTTAAATAAACAATCATGGATCCACAACCAGATTCAGATCATTACTGAAATTAAGTTACTTGTTTTTTGTGCCATAATCAACATTCAATAAAAAGTTCATCAAAATCTCTTAAGAAGTTTTGAGTTATGTCGCTCACAGACAGACTGACGGACAAGAACATAACCTTCCCAATGGAGGTTATAGTTATTTCATATATGTCGAATTAATTAAAACAAAGCTTCAAATAAGCCTAGACCTTATGTTAAAGTTGTTTTTCCAATGTAGATGTAAATCAGTAAAGTGGCGAATTCGAATATTTCACCATCTTGAGATTTAAGGACATTTCTAGTTGAGTGGAGGAAAATAGAAATCCCCCTCACATATTTGCTTCTTTATGTTGAATCTCAAAATTAAAAATCAAGATGTGAACCATAAACCTCACCTGGTAGTCCAGTATCCCCAGAGGTTCGTAGGAGGAGAAGTTTTCCAGTTTGGACTTGAGGATGACGGGGTTCCCTCTCCATCGAGCCTCGATCACCTTCTTCCCGTTCTCGTAGTAGAGGCAGCGCTTGTACTCGACCAGGCCGAGCACGCACAGATCCTCGCACATGTCGCCCGTGACCGAGCCTTCGCCAAACTCCAGACACTGAGGGCAGAACGAGAAGAAGAAAGAGACGAAGCAACACCGTTAGGAAGATCAGAACAACGATAGGCAAGCGTTTTGGACTTCAGATATGATCGATCATGTTCTCTCAACAGTTAAAGCGCTCCAGGGCCTGATTTACATTGTTTAATTCTTACGGAGCCCCAGACATGACATGGGGGGAAAAATAAATAGATTGTGGCCACAATATAGATATAACATGCGCACAAAATACTAATTCGTTCCCACGAGATACTATTTTGTTCCCACGGAATACCAATTAGTTCCCACGAGATACTAATTCGTTCCCATGAGATACTAATTCGTTCCCTTGAAATACTAATATCCCCGCAAATTGTTCATCACTCCTGGAAGCTACAGTACCGTATGACCACTTCGTCAAGTGGCAAACCACTTTTTTGGGGACATTTTAGGGGAAGCTGAGCTTCCCTTGCAGTCTTAGAGCAATCGCCACTGGTACGGTAGTACAGGGCCCCGGAGGATTTGCTGTACTGCAGTAGCCCATGGGATGTCTTGTCTCTCGCTGATAATAAATCCATGCACTGCCAGGCTTTTCAGAGTGTCTTTATAACTCATCCCCAGCCTAAAGCAAAACTCAATCAGTGTTTCCCTGTCCATCGTGTTGAATAGTTCAGCACCTCTAACTCCGTACCCTACCAAAGTATTCAACTGTTCAGGAATGATGAATAATTCGCAGGAACGAAATAATATCTCGTGGGAACGAATTAGTATTTCGAGGGAATGGATTAGTATTTCGAGGGAACAAATTAATATCTCGTGGGAACAAATTAGTATTTCGAGGGAACGGATTAGTATTTCGAGGGAACAAATTAATATCTCGTTGGAACAAATTAGTATTTTGTGCACACGAAATATTTTTTTTTTACAATGTCATGTCTGGGGCTCCGTAAATTCTTTTGTTTTCTATTAAATTTATTTTTTTAGTCGCCAGTTTAAAGAGAACAGAAACATGGACATGCTCCGCTGTGTCCTCCATCAATTTAATACTGTCTTCGGAGTCCGTCGGTCTTCTCTCTTTTCCATGTGAAACCTGAAGTTCCTGAGCACTCACACCCCGCTCAGAGTCCGAGCAGCTCCCTATCCACAGGTGTGAGGGATGAGGTTGAGGATTAGTGTAGTCCTGCTCGCGGATTACCTGGATAATCCCATCTGTGCCCACATTCCTACACAAACATCAGTCAGTAAGCAGCTCAGAGTGTAAGAACCAGAGATCAGGCCTGCTGGTGTTGGTTTAGACCCACAGACTGAATCTTTTATCAGCAGACTGTTTGTTCTAGAAAGACCATTAGGGCCTCAGCACCTGAGCCGCGGATCTGATAAATGGTTTTTGACAGAAAAGAGGATTACAGGACTTATCTTCGCTGGTTTAGATCAGAGAGTGAGTCTTTGAACAGGAGTGTATGGAGCTGGATTTAGATGAAAGATCCTTTAACCTGTTCAGACCCAAAGGACCTGATTTCAGGTGCTCCAACAAAAACGTAAGACAAAGTGAACTAATCATGTAGAAATACAGTCATGTTGCACATCAAATTAAATGGGAAATGTTCAGCTACACAACCATATAAGCCATTTTAACACACACCAAACGCAACAGCAACACCAAACAAACGAATAATCAAATATCCAAATCTGTTTCAGTTTGATTCAAGCTTTGTGTTGCTTCGTATGGATTTCTTTGAATGGCAAAATATAAAGAGTTCTGCTTTATTATTTCCAAAATCAGTCAAAAACTGCCACGGATAAGCAGAAGAAGATAAAACTGTTGTAACTGGGTGTAATGAACACCAAAAGTGAAATATAAAGTTTGGTTTACCAGAAATTTCAAATGGGACTAATGGAGCCAAACTGTGCCAAGATTGGGCCTGACCACTCTGTAGTAAAACCTCTCTAACTTTGCTCTGCATCACTTTATCAGACTCAAACTTGGCAGAAGTAATGTTCACATATTTTGACATTCAGTCATAGAGTTCTAAAGCTGCAACTGCATCATTCCAAAGAGATATTCACAATAGAAACTAGTTTTTTTTTCCAGGCGAAGATGGAATTTTCATATTATTCTGACTTCCATCATCATGTACTCTGTCCCAGTAACACATATACTGATAATTACACATCTGGACAAATCTCTCAAGTGTTACTTTCATAATGAAACCAAAATAATTCAAATAGACCTTGTGGTTGCAGAGATAACCAACTTTCTTTATGAGTATGATGTTTTCGAGTCAGGAAGGGCCTTTCTGTGTGGCGTTTGAATGTTTCCCGTGCATGCATGGGTTCTCTCCAGGCACTCTGGCTTCCTCCTACAGACCAAAAACATGCTCATAGGTTGATTGGTGATTCTGAATTGTATTGCATTAGTGTGAGTGTGATTGGTTGTCTGTCTCTATGTGCAGCCCTGTGATCAACTGGCAGCCAGGTCAGGGTATACCCGGCCTCTTGCCCAATGTCAGCTGGGATAGGCTCCAGCCTTGCAAACCCAAAAGGTACGATATCTTGCGATACCTTTGGTGCTTTCCAGTATGCACCAAAGATATTGCATGGACGGACAGAAGGCAATCAGCTCAAGTACTTTCTTAAAGAGATAAGCCCACTATTTTTGTACTGAGTCCATGACAAGCAGATAGACCCCCTTCTTTCAACTGTGTGTGCAGGAACAAGGAAGAGACATGCAGGGTAGAGGATGACATTTTTCAGGAATTCCCGTGGGTCACGTGATTCCCACCGGAATCCCGAGGGATGGGAGTCATATTTTAATTAATCCCGTGATCGGGACGAGACGGGAAAAAACAGCAACGTGTTAAACAACCAGATGAACAGATGTTTCCATTTTTGTAGTCATCTCTCAGTGAGAGCCAACACTCTTGACCGCGCTAGCAGCACAAAAGAACTACAAAAGTGGTTTGACTTCCTGTCACCACTGGAAGTGAAAAGAGACTCGGAGCAGCTGCCGGCGACCCACATGACAAAACAAAACAACATGGAGAGAGAAGACGACATGTTGAAAAGAGAGCTGTTTACACCGACCAAATGTCAGGCATGTGAAACTTAAAGGCAAGGCCTTTTAAATGCACTGCACTTTTTCCTAACATAAAAAATGTAACATTTTTTCAACATGTTTGGTTTTATTCAAACGGAAATGGGACAGGAGTGGGAGTAATTTTGAGTGGGAGCGGGATGGGAGTGGGAGTCATTCTACGGGAGTGGGACAGGACAGGATTAATTTTTTTTTACCCCGGCCCAGGATCGGGATGGGACGGGATTTTTTCTCTATGAGTGGGACGGAACAGGAGTGAAAATCCACTCCCGTGTCATGCTCTAATGCAGAGCCTATCCACTGCTAATTAGCTTAGCTCAAACACTGGGAGTTGATTTGCAGTTGTGTGTGAGCTGTTAGCTTGCTCGCTAATTGCCTGCCAAAATGAACGACTCACTCACAACTACAAATCAGTTCTCATCATTCACTGAAGAGCTGTTCAAAAGACTTGACTCATTCACAAATGTCACATCTCTAGCGCAAACCATCGTGGACGTGCTTGTAAGTGGGTCCACAAAACAAAGCCTCTGTGTATGAATAGAGGACAATAATGAGATAATAATAGAAGATAATGTAACAAAACACAATGAAAAGTGAGCCACAAAAAGCACACAGGGCTGTTTAGAGTTGCTTAAGTGTTTATCTGATGACTGGAGGCAGGCTAACACTTCCCATTAAGCCCCAGTGTTTGAGCTAAGCTAATTAGCAGTGGCTGAGCTCTGCCTGTCTCTTCCTTGTTACTGAAAATGTGAATTTGTTGGTCATGTAAGAATTTGTTTGCAGTCTTTATTTTAGGCTTAATGCACGATTTACTCCCAAATGTAAGTTTTCATAAGTCCTAAAGGGGCTTTTTACCTGAGCCCTGATCTCTCTTCGTGGCTTTGAGGCAGAGGTGTGACAGATGGACGATCAGGCTCACACGGAAAGACGAGACGATAGCGCTGACAGGGTTAACGATGTGCAGAAAGACGGTCTCTGCTGTCGACTTTAAGAAGAAACAGAGATAAAGAGTGAAGACAGCGGACTGATGACCTCTCCGCCGTCTTTTTGACATCGCATTGGAGCACCAGCTCTAAGTGATGGACGATTCTCCGTCTTAAAACATCAGACAGTTAAAATATTGCGGAAAAGTTTGGCGAAGTGGACATTCAGCCCTTCATCTGTTTCCTGAGTCGTAAACGCATCCCTCACGGTCCGTAAATCCAGACACGGGCGAGTGTTAACATCTCAAAGAGGAGCATATTTCAGATTGCCAGCTGGAGACTTTCACCGCACACCAGGGTTGGACTGATCCAGCACATCAGCAGACAGACAAACACTGAAAAGTTTAAGTTATGCTGAGTTTGAGTGCAAGTTTGGGGACATAGAAGTCCTGTCAGGTGTTTCACCTATAACGAAACAGTGTTGCCAGATTATTCTAATAAAAAAATAAGCAGCCAGCTTGATAAAACAATATTATTGCTCATGTGATATATCACTTTTTTCCAAATTGTGTTGTATTAGTATGAGTGTGAATGGCTGTCTGTCTCCGTGTGGCCCTGTGATTGGCTGGTGACCAGTTCAGGATGTACCCCGCGTCTCGCCTAAAGCTGGGACAGGCTCCAGTCCCCCCGACAACCCCAAAAGAAAGGAGCAGAATACGTAAAGGATGGATGTATGGACTAATAAACAAAGTGCAATAGGTTTATGACTTTTATTTTAGCTACACGATGTTACTAAAGAAATTATTTCATTCTGCCAAGAAAACAGATTTTCGCATGGCGCCGTGAAATGGCCTCCGCTGCACAGCCAGCACAGCCACAGCCGGAGGCGGAAGAGCCTCCGCTGCAGCGGAGACTCTGCAGCCACAGCTCTGGCTGTGCAGCGGAGGCCGTTTCACGGCGCCATGCGAACTAGAGCCTTATTTAGCGGTGTTTTTGTGTGAAAGTAAAGCGCTGAAAATTCTCTAAATAAAGCGTGAATGCAGACCGATATCAGACTTTTTCGGTGGGAGTCCGTTTATTTGTGTTTTTGGTCAAGTAAAATATGGCCCCGTCTGACTGCAGCGGATTCAGCAGACGAGCAGATCCGAAGGAGGAAGAGGGAGTTAGGTCCTAGCGCCCTGGGTTTCTTCTCCACAGAAACACTGCTGTAGAGGTAATTTCTGCCCTAACCCTTGTGATAGGACCCAACTTGTTCAATCCCGGAATATCACTTTAAGGTATTTAAACTAAAATCAATATTGACCGGTGGGTGGCTGATCTATTTAGGCATTTTAAATAAGTTCTACACCAGCCCTATTTAATTTGCGGCCCGAGGGCCACATGCGGCCCAAAAGCAACCCTCCAGTGGCCCCAAAATCAACGTGACTGGGACTTAAGTTCAGCGAGAAAAACAGAAAAACTTTTACAAACACTGACATGGTCTTACAAAAATTCCAACATTATTACAGACATTGAATGCAACACGTTCTGAAATGTTGCTGTTAAGCAAGTTACTTTTAATGCACTTTCAAATGTGACCAAAAGATGGAGTTTTTAATCTGCACTTTATGTTCATACGCACCTTAATATGTGCTTTTATTTACCTGTGAAAACGTGTGGAAGTTATCTGTTTGGAGTGTTAAATTTAAAGAGACAGTATTTCAGCAAAGGTTTAGTTTAAGTACTGCTCATTATTGAGTTTATGCCCTTTTGGATGTGGCAATAAATTAATAAACATCCAGTGTGTTTGTTATCTATTTGTTTTTCTTTTAAGTGCTTCCAAAAATGTCCGGCCCAGCTCATATCCTAAGTCTGAAAAAATCTGGGCTAACTGAATCTCTAATTGAATAGGCATGTTCTACACCAAAACAGTCACGAATGAACTTTAAATTTTTAAGCCAACTTGAAGTTTTTTTGCTCTCAAATTTAATTATGCTTTATTTTTTCCTCTCTTGATCAAGAGTTAATTTTTCACTATAACAGTGATTAAATACAGTTTAATCAAGTTAAAAACCCACTAAACATTTTTTTTTGTGTCCATGTAGACTCTTATTTTGTAGAGTATTTATTAAAAGTAGGATATTTTTTTTAATCAAGACCTTCCACATCCTTGGCACTCAAGCATGTGTGTGTGTTCGTGTTGATGGACTGAACGTGAGTGGGAGGAGAAGTGTTGAGAGATAAAGGAGACCCTGCAATTATGGTGCCCCCCTCCCTGATTTCAGCTCCTGATGGTTCCTGCTTCAGTCATCACAGCGGGTGATAACCAATACTCTGTGAGTTTGTGTGAGAGAGAGAGAGGAGACATCTGGGATAACTCCAGAAGTTCCTTTAGTTTTTAAAGTAAATGTATACAACGCTTTTCTAGTGTTTTACGACTCAGAGCAGCTTCACACCACAGGTCATATCTGCATCTTCACACTCATTAGCTCTCACATTCACTAACTGATTGAGTTTCTTTGTCGGTCATTCATCATTATCACCCAACATATTCACACCCTTTCATACCCATTTACACACCACTGATGCAGAAGTGGGAAAAACTTGGAGTTAAGTGTCTCAGATTAGATTAGATAGAACTTTTTTTAAGGAAATTATTTAAGGTTGCAGTAGCATTCTTTTGTAGGAAAGGTATAAAAGAACACAGGATATCAAAAAGTAAGAAAAAACAGAGATAAAATATTTACATACAATGCTCAGATTTGTCAGAAAACCTTTTAAGTTCTTTCAAAATCATCATTTTCTTTGGCATACTACACCACAAAATACTCCCCCAAATGTGGGCCATTGATTGAAACAAGATTTTTAAGTTGCACACAAAGACGTATTTTTCTCAATTTAAGGTCAGGATGCAAAAATGCTTCCACTCCCATCAATGGAGTGGGAGCAAGTTAAGATTTAGTTACATTCTCTTATCCCCTTACAGACTCTACGCCAGGGGTAGTCAGCGTGGTGCCCGTCAGCACTTGATAGCCCACAGGAAACCTCCCTGGGACATTCTAAAACTAGCATGTTACCACCAAAGACCTTGAAAAGAGCACTTTTTTATTTTAATTTCTATGTTTTGCAAATAAATCATACTCATGTCGATACAAAAAATACCAACTTGAACATGTGTACTATTTAAAACTGTCCATGTTCTTTTAAAATTTGACCTGAGAGGCGTCAAAGTTTTCGCTGATGCACCCACATCCCCACAAGCGAGGCCCTTATTTTGCCACCTGTACAAAAAAATCACAGAAGTGTGACTGTTGTACATGTCGATTAAGATTAACAGATAAATAAAAATATCTGAGATGTATGTAAGTTTAATGGTCTTATAATAATCATCAGTACAAATTATTTTGTCTTACTTAGACTATTAAATGCTTAAAATAGATAGATAGATAGATAGATAGATAGATAGATAGATAGATAGATAGATGGATAGATAGATAGATAGATAGATAGATAGATAGATAGATAGATAGATAGATAGATAGATAGATAGATAGATAGATAGATAGATAGATAGAAAGAAATTACTCTGAAACATTAAACAAACAAGTAGCGCTCCGTAATACTCTTCATTTTTTGGGTAACTCTCAGGCTCAAAAGTGTCGGTGATTCCTTCTCTATGCTCTCTTCCTCTACCAAAGGAAGACAAAAATGCTTAAAATTCCATTTAGAAGTTGGAAATTGTGCAAAATAATCTGGGACCTGTTAGTTGGGTTACTAACCAAACTTCTTTGACCACACTGTCCCAAACTGTGGAGCATTATGGATCTGAGCTCTCCTCTCCGGGGACGAGCAGCTGACTCTGAGTCCTTGTTTTTCAGAGTGATGAAGAACTTCACCCTGAGACTGGGACATCTGCAGACCTTGGTCTCTGCTTCATCTATGTGAGCTTTTGCAGCCGTCGCTTATCCGCTCTAATTCCCTGGATTTCCTTCTCCCTTTCCAGCTGCTTCCGTCTTCCTTGGCCCTGCAGACTGTAAACTTTCCCACCACACTGTTTGGAGGGGATCAGCTTCTACTTACTACTCCAATCTCAGTGTGTTTGAAGGTGAAGTGTGTGCACTCAAGGCTCCAACAGCTACGCAACAGTTTTTGTCTTCGACTGTCATGTGTGTGCGGTGAGTCTAAAGCTGAGTCGTAACATGGCTGCTGGGGGTAAAGGGAGGTAGTTTAAACAGCCCATTTCAGCAAGTTTAAGCACTTTGACAAGTAGTCTGAGCTGGAAAAACTGGTTTGGACAACAGAGCTGATCTGCTTGACAAGCTATAATGTCAAAAATGACATCAAGATTTTTCAGGGATGGACAGTAGTTTGGACAACCAAGTTTTGACAACCTTAACAGCTTCACAGATGCACTGATTCTAAAGAACTAGCTCTCCAGGGCGGTAGCAGGTAGTGCAGGTGCATCACAGCAAGAAGGTTGTTGGTTTGATCCCCAGCCTGAGCAGGGCCTTCTTTTGCAGAGTTCTTCCTGTGCATGCGTGGGTTCTCTCCGGGCACTTCGATTCCTCCCATTGAGCAAAAACATGCTCATTAGGTTGATTGGTTCCTCTAAATTGCCCTTAGGTATGAGTGTGAGCGTGAATGGCTGTCTGTCTCTCTATGGGGGCTTTCACACTGGCATTGTTCTGGTTCTGAAACCAGTTCTGTTCTGGATTCTCAGAATCTTTGTGCTTTCTAGTGAACTGACCCTTGTTTATACCAGTTTAAGCGAAACAGAAGTATAAGGGTGTTATTCTGTGTTACTCAGAAGTAAACAACACACCAGCAAGATGGCGGATCAATATTCTAAAAGCATTTGTGGCTTAACCAAATTGACATCATACATTTCATCTCCTCACTCGACCACTGCATGCTCTTCTTCTCTAATTTACTCGACTTCCTGCTTCCTAATGTCACGGTTCGGTTCATGGCTTGAACCAACTTTTTTTGGTTCCAGTGGTAGCCTTTCAAATTCCAAAGCAGGGCATCTGGCATATGTAAAAAGTGTGTGTATGTTCCTCTACTTCCTGCTCATTTTATCAACACAGAATATGGCGTGCCCATAGATAATGTAATAATAATAATAATTAAAAAAAATTATTTAAGGGTGCCTTTCTTGACACTCAAGGTCACCTTTAAAAAGTAAAAATAAAAAGTACAGCTATAAAAACAAGATCAGATAGAGTGGGAGAAATTGAACATATGGGTTTTGAGTCTTGTTTTAAAGAGGGGTATGGACTCAGTGTTGCGGAGGTCAGGGGGGAGTGAGTTCCATAACTGTTCCAGCCAAGAACTGACTTTTTTAGGCTCTAGACCAATCTTTCCAGGCTGAACTTGCGAGCCGGTTCAGAAGTAGGTTTGGAAACTTGAACAGAGGCGGGACGTTGTGAAAACCCTCTCTTTTTCCCCTTTCAAATCAGCTGGCAACCGGTTCAGGGTGTACACCGCCTCTCACCCATAGTCAGCTGGGATAGGCTCCAGCCCCCTGGGACTCTGAAACGGACAGGTGGTATAAATGATGGACAGGTGGATGGATTTGGACTAGTGCATTACACGGGAGCAGATTTTCACTCCTGTCCCGTCCCACTCACAGAGAAAAAATCCCGTCCCGTCCCAATCCCAGGCCACAGTAAAAAAAAAAAAATCTTGTCCTGTCCCACTCCCGTAGAATGACCCACTCCCATCCCGCTCCCACTCAAAATTACTCCTACTCCTGTCCCATTCCCGTTTGAAAAAAACCAAACATGTTGAAAAAATGTTGCATTTTTTATTTTAGGTAAAAGTTCAGTGCATATAAATGGCCTTGCCTTTAAGTTTCACATGCCTGACATTCGGTCGGTGTAAACAGCTCTTTTTTCGACGTGTCGTCTTCTCCCTCCATGTTGTTTTGTTGTGTGTCGCCGGCAGCCGCTCGAAATCGCTTTTCACTTCCGGTGGTGACAGGAAGTCAAACCACTTTTGTAGTTCTTTTGTGTTGCTAGCGCGGTCAAGAGTGTTGGCTCTCAACGAGAGATGACTACAAAAATGGACGCATCTGTTCATCTGGTTGTTAACCACGGCTGAAAATGATCATCTATTAATGTCGTTCCCGCTCCTGCCCGCTCCTGTTGCTTTTTCTTCCGTCCTGTCCCAATCATGGGATTAATTAAAATATGACTCCCATCCCATGGGATTCCCGCGGGAATCATATGACCCACGGAAATTCCTGAAAAATGGCATCCTCTAATTTGGACATCATCAACAAAGCAATGAAAACTGATGTTTTAGCTTCACTCTTGCTTGATCATAGGTTTTTATCCCTACCATTTATCCATCCATCCATTTTGTGCTCTGCTGATCCTCTTTGGGGTCTTTGGGCTAAGCCAGCCGGTCGCAATGCCACCTAAGGGCCTAATTTAGAGGCACCAATCAACCTAATGATCCTGTTTTTGCCGGAGTGCCCATAGAGAATCTGAAAAAGTTAAGTTCTTTCACAGAGATTATCCTGAAGAAAAAACGTACAAGCATCGTGACTTAAGTTCTGCACGGGGCTCTTTATCAGCTGTGATCCAACTTTCAGCTCATCTCGAAATCTAGGAGGAGGACTGCTGGAAGTTGGGAGAAAATCTCTCAAAGCCTCATGAGAGTTTGGCCTTTGATGCCGCTGGATCGAGGATTGAAAATAACTCATTAACTTTGCTCTGTATGTTCAGAGAGTATTTGCGGCCTCATGCTGTGCTCTGGTTGTCACAGAGAGCTTGATGAATGCATTCGACATCTGCGTCTGATCAGAAATCCTCCTCTTGTTTGTTCGGAGCGTTGGACTCGTGGTTTGGAAGCAGCAGGTGTTTTGCAGCAGATGTTCAGTCAGCCGGTTGATCTGACAGTTAACACAGCCCATCAGTGTAGGTCCAGTCCAAACCAACGTCAAACTCCACTCAAACCCCGTGCCTGTCATCTGAGATCTGAGGAGGACGCTGAGATGGAGAGCTGCTGATTCCTGCCAGCAGAGAGACGCAGAGAGTTGATTTGGCTCGCTCTCCTCCGGCTAACGACGGGAACAAATGAGTACAGGAAGTAAATGAGCTCCAGACTGAAACATTAAGATCTGTTAATGAACTCTGGGTGTGTGTGCCAAACTGCTGCACGACCACGGGCTCCTCAGAGGAACTTTAGGTTTGAGTGGGTGTTAAAGGCAGTGTGGCTCTGCTGTGACTTTGTCCTGCTCTCTATATCACTGCAGACTTTCTTTGACACTCAGATACTCTTATTAAAGATCTCTGTCGTGGATTTAAGTCTGTATCTGCAGCATACAGCTGAGCACCAAACCATCGTTCTTCTTTGGTCCTTTTCCACCAGCACGCCTTGGCCCTACTCTACTCGGCCCTACTTGATTTGCAGCGTGTTTCCACTAGCCTGGTACCTCCTAAAACAAGCTAGTTTTAGTACCTACTCCACTCTGGTTCCAAGCGAGCTGAGTCGATACTGGAAGATGACATCACCGACTGCCGGCTACTGATTGGTCAGACAATGTCGTCATCGATGAGTCATGAGCGCGACGACCTAGCATGCTAGCGGTAGCTACCGTTGGCTTATCCACATACGTCTTTTCTTTGCAGCTCGATTGCTCTCGTCCTCGGCTTCATTCTGTTGTATAGCTTCCAAAACTCTCCTGTGCTTCTCAAGGGGTATTTCTTCATGCCACCTGCAGCCTTCTTCTGCTTTCCTTTTTTACTCGGTTTGTGACAAAAAGCCACGGAATGTTGTGTCGTGCTCAAAATGACGTCACCATAGTGCCGCTCACCCCGTAGGGCAGGTGACTGGGGCTAATGGAAAAAAGCAGCACAAGGCGAGTAGAGTAGAGTCGGGTAGAGTCAAATAGAGTAGAGTAGGGCTAATGGAAAAAGGCCATTTGTCATACTTCACTTCCCTTATTTAACTTCCTCACTTCTGTCTTTACTCTTCATCAGTGTTTCCAGGTTTTTCTACTGAAATAAGCAACCAGGTCGATAAAAGCAAGTCCGAAACAAACAACCTTCAACTATAATATATATTTAATTTTTTTTGTCTAAGAATAATCTACATGAGGCGTGTTTTGATGTACATCTACCAGCCCGTTTACATGACAACGTTATCACCAGAATCAAAAAATGTTTTCCATTACGCTTCAAAAGCATTTCATGTCAACACAGATCTGCACAAATGACTGAAAACATCGTAGCATGCCAGGCCAGTAGTTGGCATTGTAAGATTATAGTGAAACACCGGTGTTACCACACTAACACTTTCCAGTGAAGACAATTCTTTTCTGAAGGAGTACTGCACATGTGCCGCTCATCACTGTTTTCCTTCACAAGGGTGATTCCTTCTTTCTAGGAGACAAGAACAGAAAAATATTTTTCAAAAATAAAGTTTGTGGATTCAGGCACTCGTGGCATCGTCATCAGTTCCCTACAGGACATTTCAGTCTCACTGACATTGTTTCATAATTGTCTCTTAATTTACTTCAACATCCTTTTGTTTGGAGGTGGAATATCCTTTTCTTTATACGGTGGTGAAGGGAGGTAGCCTTGCAGAGCAGACAGACCTGCCTGATTCTGAAATCCTGCAGAGCCGTCTTGCCAGCCTCCGTTGTCCAACGAATTCACTCAGCTGAATTCTTAACGGCCCAATCAGGAAAGAGAGGCGGGAGCAGCAGAATGCGGACATGATGACAACCGGAAGTTGAGAACGGACATGCCGATTAGCCTATTGTCCTCATGGCTACCTAGTAAAACTTGGCGAAATCTGCCCTCCTCAGAAGTTTACTTGTCGGGATTGTCTTTGACTGGGTTCATGTCACATATAAGTGTTACATGAATTATCTGTGTGGTACAATTTAGTGTAAGATGATAGTAAAAGGCCGTTAGCAGCTAAGTTAGTGGCTAAAGGCTAACAGTCATTAACTGTTATTAGCTGTTAGCGGCTAAGTTAGCCGCTATGGCTTACATCCATGAACTGTTGTACTGTTGTTAGCAATTAGCCGCTACATTAGCCACTATGTATGCTACATTATAGGAGGCAACCCTGCTTGATGTGGATTGGTCTGTGATGAATGTGACGAGCCAAACGATTGTCCAATCACAAGCTTGTGTTTCTTTATGAGTGTTCTGCCCTGAAAATAAATTTAAAGGGCTCTTACCCAGATGGACTAGTGAAATATCTCAGTGGCAGATATATTGAGCTTCCATCTGGCTTGTCAGGTTAGACGGGAGGAGCTACTGTTTAAACAGTCTGTCTAACCTTGATTTTTGTAAACAAACAGACATAGTCTGGCTTTTACCTAAGTTTTATGTTCATCCTCTACAGCTTTATAACAGTGAAAACAGTAACAGCTACGATAGAAAGAAGTTTTATTTCGGCTACAAGAACTTCTTTTTGGTGGAAACATCCTTTTTACCCCTCTTTCTACAGTAAAATTTACATTTGTGTTAGAGTGGGACAAAATAGTTTGTGTAACTTCTGCAGGGTTCCTACTCTTTTCAAGAAATCATTTCCAGGAATTAGGACGTTTTCACAATATTGGTGTGGGAAGTTGTCAGGTTAAGCTAGCCTTGTAAAAAAACAAGATTAAAGGTTGATGACCAGTATTTCTAGCTAGCTCCACCATATCATATTGACCTTAAGATGTATTTATTTCTAACTCTCAGTCATGAACATTGTCTGCTAGCTTTCATTTTAGTCTGGCTTTCATACAGTTTTGAACTATTATAAATTTATGGTTTATACTTATAATCATCTGTATTAAGTCTCCTTTTTTATAAATAGATTTTGCTGATTACTGTTTAGGTAGCCTACATTGTATTTTTCCATTTTTATTATTTCTTCTGATCTCCATTGTTTTGAAGTTTTATATTTTATTCCTTTACTTGCATTATTTTATCCTCCCATATTTTATGGCTAAGTGTGCATTAGTTACCAAGTACATTTATACTTCATTTCCTATGTTTAATTTTTCATCACTAACAAAGTAGAAGGAATGTAAATAATTTTCCAGGACAATACAAGCTTTTCCAGGACATTTTACTTTTTCCAGGTTTTCCAAGTTTTCCAGGACGTGTGGGAGCCCGGTTTTGAATTGAGCTGATTTTGGTCGTCCTCCTGGGTTTGAGGGCACAACAAGCCAAAATGGGCAACTACACTTTCGGAACAAGCCCCAAAAAAACACAACCCGCAACTTCAAATATTTACAAGAAACTTGAAAAAAACAAAAAAAACGAAGCCCAACGTTGCTTATAATAAGCTGACCTGGCAACTCTGCTGTTCATCCTCACTTCTCCTTCTCATTAAAAACATACATTGGGCGATAGAGTCCACTTCCTTCACCTCTTCTTGAGTTCTAAACTTGTAAAGCCTGAACTTTTCCTTCCCCTCAGTTTCTCCTCGGTGAGAAGCAGCAGAAAGCTGAGCCCTGCTTCACTCGCCGTGGTTCTCGCTGAAAGGCTCTCTTTGTTGTTACATTCCATAATGGTAAAGCCCGAACACACGAGGAACATTAAAACGCCTTAATGACATTCCTGTGTGTATCCAGCGCGGGCTGACCGGCCCAGCGAGCGGTAGAGCACCGCCGCAGAGAGGAGAGAGAGGCAGAAACGTTTCCATCGGAAATCACTGAGGTTACAAAAGGCTTAAGGAATCAGAGGACTCAACGTTTTTCTGGGAAACTTTGAAGTCTATTCAACTTTTTAACAAGGGGCAGGGGCTCTAACTGAAATTTCAGGCCCCAGATTTTGGCCAAACCAGCTCTGCAGTTTCTCAAGCCAAGCATCTGTTAATCTAATTGATGAATAGGTGTGACAAAGATACCTTTTAAAGGGCCATTTATAGTTATTTCAGTCCTGTTATTCTGTTTAAGACACCATTTTAAGAATATGAAATGTTTGTATGCATCATATCAGCATTTGAGAATCAACTTTCGCATATTGCACCTTGTTTTGCACTATAACCTGCTTTTCTGACAGACTCAACAAGCTAGTTGGTAAACAAAGATGGATAAACAAAAGTGATATCCTCTAATGCAGTGGTTCCCAAACTGGGGTACGTGTACCCCCAGGGGTACGCGAATTGATGTAGGGGGTACGTGAAAAACTGTCAGGTCTAAACAGTTGTTTCAGTAGTTCAAGTTCAAACTGATAAATATTTGTGTTGTGAGCTTTGATAAAGGCCTGAAGTTTTGGCAGAGAGGCTGAGGCATCTTGGAGAGGGAAATCTGTCCTAAATTATCTAAGATTCTTAAAATAACATACAGTAAGTTCAGTCAGACAGCATTTTAATTAAAGCTTTAAGTTCATTAATGAAAATGTTTCAGAAATGTACATTTCTTTTTCAAAAGTGGACTGGTGTTGCCCACTGACATTGCTGGTAAATCAATCTATTTAGTTAAAAATAATTCACTTTAACAGGTTTTATTTGTATGTTATGCATGCAAAATGTGGGAGGTCGGAGTGCGGCAGGCTTAAACATTTATTTTTCTGGGTGTTAGAAGTGCATGAGAGTTGGGGGTACATGGCTGGAGGTCAAGTGTCGGAAGGGGTACAGGCTGTGAAAAGTTTGGGAACCACTGCTCTAATGAATGTTCAAATGAACCTATTTTTGACATACATTTTATTTTGTGGGAGTTAACCCAGTCAAAAAATGACTGAATATGACCTTTTTTACAGTCAAAAACAAAAAAGGCATGATATTTTTGTATGTAACAGAGATACAATTATTTTGCAGACCAGACAATTCATTAGGAAGTGGAAAAGCCCTTAAAGGGTCCACCGAAAAAAGGTGTGAACTTCTGAAAATATTCTGTGTACTCTACATATTTATATTTAATATAAATAAAAAAGACTGACTTCATTTTTTTCTATTTTGTAATTCATTCTTTTATATATTTATTCGTATTCATGGGATCAATGAACAATATCTAATTTATTTATTTATTTTATTTAAATTTAGTTATTAAATATATAAAAACACTTGTATTCTAATACGTTTAAGAGCCCTGATTGGCACTTAGAATGGCTTGCAAAGAAACGGTTCTCTCACAGCTGCGCCTCAGTTCTCATCGTTCACATTTAAAAGAGCTTTCTAATGACACGACTTGTTTACGAACGTCACATCTCTAGCGCAAACCACCCTGGAAATAGGTCAACAAAACGAAATCTCTGTTTAGGAGTAGAAGAAGATAATACGATGACTGCAAAAGATAATGTCACATAACACAATAAAAACACAAGTCACAACAAGCACAGCTTAAAGATTGCTTAAAGTTGCTAAAGAGTTTATCTGATGACTGTAGGCAGAGGCAGGCTAGCAGTTCCCATTGACTCCCAATGTTTAAGCTAAGCTTATTAGTGGTAATAAGCTCTGCCCGTTTTTCTGTTGTTACTGCAAACTCAATCAGAAGAATGGAGTCGATCTGCTTGTCATGGACTCGGGATTGAGGCAAGACATGAAAAGAGAAAAAGAGTCGTCATATTCCTTTAAGAATAAGCCCAGGGAGTTCACACGGCACATGTTATCTCACATTGTGGAATGTAAACGGTAAAAGCAGGTAAAGGTGGCAGCAGGTCATATATTATTGAGATCAAAAGCCCCCTGGTGACAAAATTTGCTCATATATTATCTTCTGAATCATCAGGCTTTCACAACGGCCCTGATTCTGGTCCCTGAACCTAACTTTTGGCTAAAATTGTTTTGGAACCTGAAAGTTGGTTCATGAACCGTGACATCAAGAAGCAGGAAGTCGAGGAAAGTGGAGAACAGAGCTTGTTGTGGTCGAGTGAGGAGTGGAAATGTTCGATGGCAATTTGGGCATCAATAGAGTTTCAACTGAATCTTGAGAGAAGAATGAGAAAGAGCAAAAACAAAAGCCTTAAAGGTAGTGTCTGCAGGATTTTTCATTACAGTTTGCAAACACAACATTCAAACGGAGCCCCCTCCCCGGCCTCCTCGCAACCTGATGTTGGAGTCATGTATTTAGAATGTTTGTTAACTGCTTGTACGTAAACTGCAAGCTACCTGGGATTCATACACATGCTGTAATGGAAAATCAATATTTGGCAAGTTAGCACAAGCTAACCGCCTGTGTCTATAACCTACTTATCTAACAGCATGATGGCTAACTCCGCGTCGCTTTTCATCCCGAGATGATCCTTCAGCGCTCGGAAGCGGACAAAGCCACTTGTCCACTTGGTGTTTTGCTTCTGCCTGATTGCATCTTCTTTTCTTGTAGCGTCTGCCATCTTTTTCAGTAACGTTCTGTTATTTCCTTTTTATAACGCTCAAAGTCACTTGTGCACTGGGCGCGCTGTGATTGGCTGGGGTATCCCCGCCTACTCTCCACCCAAAAACGTCCAGAGGAAACCAAAACATTTAAATACAGGCTGAGGTGAACAAAGATATCATCACACATCAATAGAGAAGATTGAGCAGGATTTTCCTGAAACAGTTAATATTTTATTTTTAAGGGAAATCCTGCAACCCTGCCTTTAAGTAAAGAAACAAATGCTTTTAGAATATCGATCCGCCATTTTGCTGATGTGTTATTTACTTCCAGTGTTGTGTGTAACAGTAACGCATTACTATTCACGCACATGGCGCATGCTCCAGAGTCAAAGTTGCCAGGTCTGCTTATTATAAGCGACGTTCTTTTTTTGAATAGATACTTGGCACTGTGATACTGAAATTTAATGTAGATGAGAATTAATACACTTTTTAAGATTTCTCTTTTTGAAAAGTAGTATACCACATTAGGAAAGGAAATAGCTGGAGGTTGCTTATTTTGGGAGTGTTTTTATCGACCTGGTTGCTTATTTCAGAAGAAAAATGTGGAAACAATACAGGAGCTCTCATTTACAGGGTATGTGACATTTTGTAAAATAAAGAGCACAAAAGAAATAACTGTTATGTTCTCTGTTGTAGAACTTGTTGTAGGCCTTCACATTTAGGAACAGGTATGGGGTTCTGTCCAAGGTCAAGCAATGTAAAAGTGATGAGTAATGTGAAAAGTTACTTTTCATAGAGGGTAACTGAGTAAAGTAACAAGTTACTTTTTTTAAAAGTAACAAGCAAACACTACTTTCTAAAGGTAACTTCCCCAACACTGTTTACTTCTGCCTGAGTAATGCAGAACAGCGCCCCCCCTCTTTTGTTCTGCTTAAACTGGTATGAACACGAGACGGTTTTCTAGAAGGTTCTGAAGGTCTAAGAATCGAGAACAGAGTTCTGGTTCCAGATCCAGAACAATGCCGGTGTGAAAGCCCCTCAGAAGATGCTGCTCTGAGCTCTCTGATAATGAGAGGACGGAGAGTCTCCACGTGGATCAATACAAAAATCACAGCACAGTCATAAGAGTCAGTGTCAGCCTGAGCCAACAAATGAAACACAGAGCAATTAATCACCCCTGACAGAGGTCAAAGGTCACTGCAGGAACGTGCAGCAGCCCTCTGAGGCTGCAGATCTGATCCTCCTGGTCTGAGCTTGGACTTCAGGAACAATGGTGTGATTTTTACAGTCTGTGGGAGGCTGGAGGTGTGGGCTGAATGCTGGGTATTCACCACAGTTCATCTGCACAAGCACACACACACACACACACACACACACACACACACACACACACACACACACACACACACACACAGCGTGGGTGGACGGGTGAACTTGGGTTCTGCTCAGTGGAAGTGTGGGATGATCGCACAGCAGAGTTCGCCGCTGCTGCAGCAGGCCACAGAGCAGCATCTCTGACAAACAAACACTGAACACACACACACAAACACATGGACACACACACAGACAAACACTCTGTGACAACACTCACACGTGAACTCTGCTCTGGGGGGCTGGAGTGTGCGATTGACCCAGTGAACAAGTGTTTGTTTGTTAACTGCTGTGTTTAATGAATGAGTGGAATCAGTGGGCTGATAACAGACGCTCACACTGAGCTGGACTACATGTGATATTTGACTGTTTTTAGCAGGAGAGCTACTCAGGGTTATAATTTACAAATCCAACATTGAATGCCCATGACTTTTGATCCCACAGTCCACAATTATCATGCTTACATGAGAACTTTAATTCCCCTTTAATTACGAATAAAACTTAAATCCCATTTAAAAAGATTAAAAATGACCATGTAGACACCTAATTCTGAATGAAAAGGATAATTCTAAAGTAAGTGGCTGGTTTATTCTGAATTTAAATATGAATCAAATAACTCCTGGATCGTGCATACGTTCATTCTGCTTTAAATTACAAATCCCGGTTCCTTGTCCTGTCACGATGACACACAGGATGCTGACGGGAACAGGATGGTCACTATGGGTGGGAGAAAAAATCGATTCACATAAGTATTGGGATTTTTTGTTTGACCATTTTTAAATTGATTTTTTTGTTCAAAAATTGTTGGCAACACTTTTCTATGAAGCCCACGTTTATTATGCATCATGGATGCTCATAGCTACACTTATAAGCAAACATAATGCTTCATGATGCTTTTTATCAACGGTCATAAAACATTGTGATGTATTATAAAATTAATTATAATGAGTTGTTCCATGGATGCTCATGAATACTCATGAACACTACATCCATAATGCTTTATGAGGTATGAAGCCCAAACAATCACAATGCATTATGAGAGCATTCATAATGCTTCCTAACTACACTCATAATGCTTTATGATGCACTATATCAACAGTCATAAAACATTATGTGATAATTATATGTAAATGATATCATAATGATCTATAAAATAATAATCATATTCATTATAAATGACATTATAATGTTTTATGATCGTTGATATAAAGCATCATGAAGCATTATGTTTGCTGATAAGTGTAGTTATGAGACATTATGAATGCATTATAATGCATTATAATGAATTATAAATGTGGGCTTCATAGAAAGTGTTAACAAATTGTTCTTTTTTCCAAATTTAAATGCTTCATTTTAATTTGTGTTACTAAGCCACTTTTAAATGCAGTCCAGGCTTTTAAAGAGAGAGTATAAACAGCTGGTTAAAATATATTGCTGAATAAATCCAAAAAGCTGACATGTGATGTGTATTTTTCCTGATATAGTCTGTAGGCATCATCATTGTTCATCTTTTCTCTGGTGTTATAAAAGCTAACTAAAGATTGAGAGTGAGTATTGGCAAGAGCCTCACGATACGATACGTATCACGATACTTTGGTCACGATACGATAATATCACGATATATCACAATATCACAATATTGTGATATATTGCGATATTATACAGCAAATTGGGGAAAACCTAGAGACAGTGAATATGTAATTTTTCCATTTTAGTGTAACTGAAATAACTTGAAAACTTGAAAACACAGAGTGCATGGACACTTAAATTAATGTTGCAAAGAAATTATTCCTGTTATCCCTTTAACAAAGTATTGAAAGCATCCTAACCTGCAGTGCAGCTCAAACTGTAACTGAACACATGAGGAACAAAGTGCTTTGAGTAACTGACAGCACAAAAAGGTAAAAAAAATCATATATTTCTCTTGTTACTGTCTGAACTGAACAGACTGCATGAAACAAAACCTGTGTATACATATTTATGCGTTGTATTTTATTTCCAACTCTGATAAAATATGAGGTTTCATTTTTACAAAAATATCGATACTAAGATTAGAAATATCAATATTGTATCGGGAGTCAAAATATCACGATATATTGCGATACAGATATATTTTCACACCTCTAATTAAAATGCAAACCTTTTAAAGTTGTAGTGTCCAAGTTGGACAAGGTTTCCCTGACGGAGACACTGGAGACACTGAACTGGAGTTTTTCTTCCAGGAAAGGAAAGCTTGTTTAAATGTAAAAACAATATTTTAAAACTCATTCCAGTGTGATTTAATAAATTCATGCATGAAAGGGTTAAAAAAGGAGCAGTGCTGATCAGCATCACCATGGGTAATTAACTCATTCCAGGCATTAATGGTGACATGGAGGCACAGTAGTGCTATAAAATATGAAATGTTTGTGTTCATCCTCTCAGAATCAGACTCTCTGTGTGTGTAATAACAAACCTGAAGGCACAGACTCCCTGCTGGAGCGTGTCTCAGTGCTGAAAAACTATAAATAAATCACATCGAACTGTCAGCTGCCAACAGGCCTGAGAGTCAGCGAGTGGAGCAGGGGGAACGCTCTCATAAAATCCACACAACACTCCGTTTTCCCAAAGCACTTATCAGCTGCCATCTGTCCCTGCGGGGCTCAGGTCTGACGTGAAAAATACAGAATAACGGTGATTAAGAAGCACGTCCTCGGGCTGTTTCTGCAGCAGTGAAATCAGAGCTGAAATACAGCCGAAGGAACAAAAACAGGAGGTGGGTTTTCTTTAAACACTAAAACATTTGAGGACAATAAAAAGTCCAGATTCCAGACATAAAACTCTGATTAGTCCGTCTTTGTGATGCCAATAAAAACATTTCTGAGCTTGTTATGAAAACGACCCCATTGGCCAGCATCAGCATCTTTGTTTAGTTTTGTATTCTGAGTCAGTTCTCATGTCAGTTCACTTAATTTATTCATCCACTATCAATAACGTTAATTTATTGTAAGGCCCTAGGAGGCTTGAGCCTATCACAGCTGACCCTGGGCGAGGGCTGGGGCACATCCTGAAATCATCATAAGACAGTTAAAGGGCAGACTGGGCTGGAGGCTTGAGTACCCACAGGAAAGATTCAAGATGTTTATTGTCATATACGCACTGAAACAGAGCCGCCATTAATGGGCAATGGAACTCTTATTTTGCGACTTCCCACTACCACATTACCCAAAAATATAAAAACTTAAAATACAAAACAGAATATAAAAACCTTAAGTATAAAGTATAACACAAAGTGCATAAAAAACAATAAAAAGGGACAGTTCAAACAATAGCGGCAATTGTGCAAAAATTGCATATGTGGAGGTAGATGAGTAAGGTTATTGTCCTGGAGTAGGATGCATGTGCAACACTGAATAGCACATCTTGATGGGAGGTGACAGCACTACCTGAAGGACACATAGACTACCTATTATCCCTGCTTCTAAATGTCTCTAAAGCCGTTTTCACGCCTACATCATTCTGGAGACTTGTTCTGATACAAGTGGGCGCTCCATGTTTAGCACCATTTGTTTGAATATATATGAACACATCAATTGAGCCCTGTTTTGGTACAAACTGTGCCAAGCTCCCCTGAAAGAGGTGAGCATTGCTCCCTCCCTATCAACCCCAGGTGGTTCGTAGGCAGTTAGGACACAATCGCCCCAGAAACCGACACAAACAGGGTGACGAGTTAGCTCATCACACCTGTAAAGTAAAAGCTTTTTTATGAGAGACATTTTTAAAGTTTACTAGTATACCTAGCAACACAGAATAGCCTACTACTAGACTATTTAGCTGTACAAACTACTTGCACACTAGTGAACCAAAAACCTTGCTTGTGAAACAGTTTTTTGATCACAAGTACAACTAAAGTCGAAATACCTCACCATTTGTACTAGTAGAACATTTTATTCAAATAACAATGTATCCTGCTGGAGACGATGTGGCTCGAGGGCAAAGCACTTCCATGTATTCTGGGAATGCTGAGCTAACATCATACTGGAGGGAGGTACATAAAACGTTGGGTACTATGTTTAAAACTCATCTACCTATGAACTTTGAGACTCTAAATTTAGGTTGAACTCAACTGATGAATCGAGGGACAGAAGTAAAACTAGAACAGGCTCTTCTTGTAGTAAGAAAAAAAAAAGCAATCACCAGAAGTTGGTTGAATCAATCTCCTACCACACCGAAGGAGTGGTTTGGGATATACAGAATGGAAAAAAAATGACTTACTACCTGAGATTTCAAAAAATTAAGTTTGACCAAATTTGGGTAAAATAGATTGATTTTTTTTACCCTGATGCAAAATGAAAGCTGAAACTACAACTATATTTAATCTCATTTCATTTTTCGGTTTGAATACTATAAGTAAACTTGGTTTATGAGTTTTTGTATGTTTGTTCCAAAAAAAAGGAAAAGAGAAAGAAACAGATGCTGTAAAATAATACTGAAAAAGTTGTGTGTATACATATGTAAATGGGCGGATTGTGTATATAAGAATGTTTTTAGTCTACAAGTACAACTAGTAAAGCCAAAAGATTCATAAGACTAGAAGACCAAATGTAATCTTTTAGAAAGCCAATGGGAAGCCTGAATTTTCTTTTTCCCAACCCCTTGTTTGCATATGAGGCTTACTGGTACTGTTTTTTTTTACTTTTTATTTTGATTTTATCTTGATTGCTTCTTCTGCGTTTTTATTTCATTTTAATTGTTTTTATGTCTTTTAACTTGTTCCTTGTCTTTGAAAATTCTTTTACCTATGTTTTATGTCTATTCTTTTATCTCGTATTTTATTTATTCTCCTGTACAGCACTTTGTTTTCAACTATGGTTGATTTTTAAAGCGCTTAACAAATAAAGTTGGATTGGATTGGATTGGATTGGTAGTACTGGTGAACATTTTGAAGTCCATTAGTAGTACTAGTGGACTGTTTTTAGTCTACTAGTAGTACTAGTAAAGCCAAAAGATTCACTAAAGTACGAGTAGACCTAATACAAGTGAAGGAGGGATTATAACCAAATCCAACACCCTGGATCATTGTAATACTTCTGAAAGCCAATGGAAAGTCTGAATTTGCTTTTTCCCTGCCCATATATTAGCATATCCGGTTTACTAGTAGTACTGGTGAACATTTTTTAGTCTAGCAGTAGTACTAGGATACCCAAAACAGTGTACCAGTAGTGCTAGTGAACATTTTTGGATCTATTAGTGGTATTAGTGACACTTTTTGCTTCCCTAGTAAAGTCTATTCACACACTAGTTGACCAAAATTAAGTACATGTAATCCAAATTTGAATACTTCTAGAGCTGAACAACGGTTGATATAACTGATATCAACTTTATGCCTAAACGGCTTTTCATACAGGCCCCGTGAAAAGACATCAAATTCAAGCAGGAGCTCTACAGCCCATAGTAAGTTTGAAGAATTTCTCCAACACCTCACTGACAAAAATGAAACTTTTAAAATCCATTTTGTTGCACTCTTAGAACTGATCATAAATCATCTTCTGTGAGCTGTAATTCTCACCGTGATAATCTGCTCTGATCTGATCTGATGGAAACTTTAATGGTTTGTAGTTTTATGGTTGAGAGTAACAGAAAATAAACTCTGGATTAGTCTGTAAAAACAAGCTCAGATCTTTCTCCAGCTGCTCATCAGCCTCATTCACACAGCAGCCGTTGTGTTCCTAACACCCTTGGGTGACGGGGAGACGCCTGACGAGCGGTTTGGATGTTTGACACCACGATGTGATCAGAGGGACGAGAGGCTCCGTGCTGAGTCAGGTTTAGACCGGAGGCTTAAAGACTTGTCAAAGCTCACATTCATCCTCACAGAGCGAGCTTCAAGAGAGCGTGATGGAGAGACGAGAGGCATGCAAATACAGCCACAAACTCACGGACCACACACACACACACACACCTTCAGGAAGACCAGACAAAAGGCTGTTTAATAGGAGAGCATCCAAACACTATCCGTCTGCGCTGTGGTTAGAACACAGATCTGTTCGTCATCCAAACACTAAACCACAAACTGATTATGATCTGAGGCTGATGCAAAACACAAACATGCAACCACACAAGTATTTTTAGAATAAAGGCTCAAACATTTGGACCTGCGAATACCGAACAAAACTAAAGGAAACCTTACAACTGAGGAGCTCATGTTACCATCCATCCATCCATCCATCCTCCCATCAATTTTATCATCAGTCATTCCATCATCCATCATTCTGTCCATCGAACCACCCATCCAAGTACCTAATTCTATCCATCCATGTATTTATTCATCAGTACTATATTAACCAATTTTTTCAACCATCAATCCACCCATTCATCCATCCATTTAATCCATCAGTCCTTTCATCCAACCATCCTTTTGTCCATTGATCCATCCATCCATCCATCAAAACATCCACTAATTAAATCAATCCATGTATTTATCCATTAGTACTCAATTAACCGACTTATTCATTCATCCATCCATTCATTCAACCACCCATCCATCTATTTTGTCTATCAGTCTTTCCATCCATCCACCCATCCATCAAAATATCTATTAATTAAATACATCCACCCATACTTTTATCCATCAGTAATCAATTAACCATTTTTATCCATTCATCCATCTATTTTATCCATCAGTCCTTCCATCATCCATCCTTTTGTCCATTGATTCATCCATCCATCCAAACATCTGTAAATTAAATCCTCCATTTTTACATCTATCCACCCATCCATGCTTTGGTCTATTAGTCATCATGCAACTTATTTTGTTCATCTATCCATCCATCCATGTATTTAATACATTCATTAATCTACCAGGCCTTCCACCCATCCCTCTATATATCCATCAGTCATCCATCAGCCCATTTTTCCATTCACATATCCATCCATCGGTTTTATTTCTTTAGTCTTCCCATCCATCCATCACTCTGTCCATCCATCTATCTATTCATCCATCCATTGATTAATTCCTCCATGCATTATGCATTCATCCATCTATCCAAAAATCTACATATTGTATCCTCCATTGATACATCAAACCGTCCGTTGATGGATTTGTCTATCAGTCATCAATCAACCCATTTTCTTTATCCATCTATCCATTCATCCATCCATCAGTCTTTTACACATCTATGTATTAATACATGCTTTTATCTATCAGTCCTTCCATCCATCTGCCCATTATTCTGTCCATACATACATACATTAATTTCTCAATTTTAACACCAATCCATCCATCCATCTATCTATCCAAACCTATATCATTAATTCCTCCATTTACACATCAATCCATCCATCCATCCTTGCATTTATCCATATGACCATCCATCCATTCACCCAGCAATCCATGCTTTAATCTAACAAACAACCTTATATCAACCCATCCAACCATCCCTGGATCAACCTTCCACATACCATAAAACTATCCATCCATTCATCTGTAAATTATCCATCCATCCACCATCCACCCATCCTTTTAGCCAAAAACCATTTAATTTAACTAGAAAAGCACTCGGAGAGCACAGACCTCCGCCAGCGCAACAGTCCTTAGCCATATTGTGATTTTGACCGTAAATATTAGTCCTACCTTTATTTCATGTCAATATTTAGATTCCTTGACCATAAAAACATACCATTAGCAACTGGATTTATAGTGATATCTATTTTAGTTCAGTACTTATTCACAGAAATAACATTTTTCGCTGTGGCGGCCAGACACTGATCCGGATCAGCACCAAAATTTAATCAGTTCTTCCTTTTTCCATGCTGAACATTTCCTGAAAATTTCATCAAAATCCATCCATAACTTTTTGAGTTATTTTGTTCACAGACGGACAGACGGACAGACAGACAAACAAACTGTCCCGAAAAAACATAACCTCCTTGGCGGAGGTAACAATAAATCAATAAACTGACATCAATCTATCTGTTCAAGAAATCATAAACCAGCCATCCATCTATTCAACAATAGTGTCCATCCAACCATCAATCCATCATCCATCTGACAGCAAACTATCCATTCACCTATCCATCTATCCATCCAGTTACAAGCCCTCTCGCCATTTATTTTTCTGACAAACACAGACCATCCATCCATCCGTCCATCTATCACCCATCCTTTTAACCACAAAATCCATCATGCATGTTTTTATTTTATAAACTATCAATTTCGCCCATTAACCATCCATCCATCAGTCCCTTCACTTTCTCCATCCAGGGCTGGCTCTCCATGGCAGAGGAACCATCACCCACTCCCTGACCAGAGGGATTAGTTCACTGTTCTTTCCTGAGGTCCCTCGGCCTCAGAGTATTATTTGACTTGGAGTCGTCAGGAGATTGTTGAACTCTCTGGGTAAAGTGTGTTTGAGTGTTTCTTGAAAAATGAGCACACTTAATTCATCAGTGTTCAAACAACACAGACTGAGGAAGAGGAAACAGAGCCACAGTCGGATGATTTACTCCTCGCTCAGACACATTTATCACGGCGATATTTCATAAATTTAATTAGAGCAGCATATTTCAGCGTCCTCCGGTGTAATGTCTGCGCGTCAGTCTGAGGCTCGATCAGTCATATGTGAAGTGTGATAATTAAAGTAGCAGCTGAGGGAAAGTCTGCAGATGTCTGGGCAGAAAATGGATGTTTTTAAGCATCTGTCAGCACAAAATCTGGAGTTCAATCTGTTTTTATGAAGTCTTCCATTTATGAAACTCCTTTGTTTTTTCACGTGACCTCAATAAAAGAGAAGCATTGTAAAATCAGACGGCACAAATATAGCCAGATTGTGACCCAAATTTGACAAACACTGGGGCTAAATCTGAACTCTGGGGATGACTAATGCTCTTGTAGTGTGACATAATTAACAATGCATCCAGGTCGCACCTCAACCCTGATTCAACTAGACGGTTTGTCAGAGTATGGAGCATCATGACACTCTGACTAGACCTCAGTAATACATCCTGATGCTGAATGATGAATTAAGAAGAATTCAGTCCTCCAACCCTCTCCTCTTTAGGTGACCTTCAGGTTACATAAAAACTGGCATAGCTTAAAGGGACAGTTGTGTAATTTTTCCTCTTTTCTATAAATGTATTTGTAGATTTTCAGATTTTTTGGAACACAGTAGAAGAAGACAAGAACAAACACACCAAAAAAAACGCCATTTTGCCAGAAAACCGGAGTAAGGAACTAAAGAGTCCATGAAGTGCCCAGAGGCTAGAAATCTGGGATATAAATCCCAAAGGCTGGCACCAGATGAGCTCAAAGATGTCATGACGGACTCCACAGTAACAACAACGTACAAAAATCAATAGTTTGCTGCTCGACAGCATTGAGAAGGAAAATAAGGAAGTAAAATGCAGGCCTGTTCTCCCTAATTACAAATGAACATCTATCAGTCCTAATATGAACAATAAATGGTCCCAGACCTTATGAAATAGTTCTGTCTATAAAGTGAGGTTGCATGAGGCCTCTGGCACACTGAAGGAGATCAGCTCTGTGTCTGTTCAGAAAGAGCCGTCAAAGAATCTAACCCCCAAATTCCACTGGACGTGAAAGCGCCGCGCAGCGTCCGTGAAACGTACTGTGGAGCACTTCACTCCCATTGTAGTCTATCGGGCAAATTCCACTGCACGGGCTGTGGCACATCAGCGACGCGTTGCTGAAGCGCCGGCGCGAGAGATACACTTCAGTTCTATTTTCTGTGCGGCCGCTTCCCAACCTCATAAATTCACCGTCGTTAAGAAAGCACCAGACAGGAAGTCACCGTGTGGAGTAACCGGACGTTTCAAAATAAAACACAACGCACGGACTCTTGCATGTAAATTTCCTCAATTGTTTGTCATTACGCCAAAACCGAAGGCACGAGCATCAGGTCAGCAGCCGGTCAGAGGGTCCCAGAGACAACACGACACCATGGACGAAGAAAAGTGAATCGTAGAGGTACATAAATAAATAAGATTGTATACATGACACCAAACATCTTTTCTACACGGATATAGGTGGATAGAAGTTGAATAAATCAGAATCAGAATAGCAGATAATAGCAAAAATTCAACATCATGGATCCCTGCGCGTCATACAACCTCACATAAAAAATCCTGAAGCATCCATTTGAACTGGGCACAAGGTACAAGATAATCAGCCTGATATTTGGCCCTGATTCCCCCCTCAAGGAATCTGAAGGTCTGATCATCTGACACTCGCAGAGGCTTCCTAACTTGATCTGTCTGTGCGTGAGGAGTGATTTTACCCTCCCTGATCAACTCAGAAGAGGAACCATCCACATTGTTGAGACATACCAAGCAGACTTCATGATTTGAGGAGGTTCGTGGGTGTTTTTCTCTGATAAAATGATCTCCAGCCACAAGAGAGGCTCTCTGACAGCATGAGGACCTCTGAGTGATTCCTGAACGTTGAGTGGAGGCACACTAGAGAGGAAGGAAGAGTGTATAAAAATGTTTAAGTTCCCTCTTGCTTCTATGCTTCTGCAGCCACTCCTTTAAATACTGCAGTCGAAAAGGCATCCAGACTAAAAGTGTTCATCTCTCCTGCGGTCGTTCCTGCCTGAACATCTGTCAATCATCCTGACAGGCTGTCATTCATCCGATGGAGAAACACACCATCTGTGTAAATCTCTAAAGGGAGCAGACTTCCCTCCTGCAGTCTGTCATCTCAGACCTACACACAGAAAGAGGAAGATCACAGTGTAGAGGTTTAACATGTTTGAGATTCGTCTTTTGGTGACTGTTTCTGTTTGCAGCCGTAACATCTGTCCTCTCTGCCGCAGCTCACTCGCTCTAATTTCTTCCAATAACTGCAAAAAAGTCCAATCCGTCGTCCGTGCCCTGCTGCCTGTCGTACTGTGGCTGTTTCTAGGCAACAACTGGAAGTCAGGGCTGCACCTTCTGCTCAAGTTTTTCGAGGCTGAGATGAAAAAAAAACTTTTGGAAAGGAGCAGCTGCAAGAAGTCGATTGATGCTTTTCCACCATGTGGCATCAGCTCAGCTTGATGCCTGTTGTTTCACATTAGGGATCCTGAAAGGGTTTTTTCCGATAGAGCCTCCAAGTTAAATCAGATGATGCTAAAATGTGATGTAAAGACACAGCTGATCAACAAGAGAATCTTCATTGGTAGTCGGGAAGTCCAACACAGGAACCAAACCCATCAGGTGGTCATCTTTTACTGCTAAGTAGGGGTGGGCGTATCAATCTTAATATCGATAGTATTGATACCAAGCTGAGTATTGGTATCGGATTGATACTAGCGTGATGAGATCGATACTGCAGTTTCTCTTATGTCGTCTTTACTTTACTTTCCTCCGCTCCGACCAATGCTTCTAAACGGTGCACCTCTCTCCCTCTATGTCAACATGTTACTGTTCCTGAACAAAAACCTATAAATCTGTTGTCAATATGGAAACAGAGCCAAAAGGGCAACCCAAGAGAGGCTTTGTGAGCAGAAAGCCAAAGGTTAAGGCTAACTGTAGTTTACACTTTATTTGTGCAATGGAAGGTATTTTTTGTTGTGATGTTGACATTTGTTATATATTTTTTTTTTTTACATTGCTGCTTTTTTTGTTATTTTGCACTTGTGATTTTTTTTCTTAAACGTGGAATAATTTAGTACTTTTATACAGTTAAAATTTTGTTCTATTGTTGTGGTTCATTAATAAAAAGCATTTTTATTGCCTAAAATCTTTGTGCTGTGTTTTACCACAATCATAATCAACCAACTCAAGGCAAAATTACAAAATTATTCAATGATCATGACATTTCATGTAAAAAGTACCGGTATCGGTATCAGCGATACTAGCCCTGTATTTACTTGGTATTTGATCGATACCAAAATTCCCAGTATCGCCCACCCCTACTGCTAAGATGTCAGTAGCGTCACTGAGAAGCTCCACATCCTTCCAGCTTCACCGTGTTGTCATTCTGAGCACATGGATGAAGAATACTTTGGGTCACACCTGTCAAGTTTTGGATTTGAAAATAAGGGAAATTTTCATCCCAGCACTCCAACTAAGCCTCACTATCCCTTACATTTAAAGACAGATGTACAAGAAATCTAAAATAACCACTTTGTTTTCCTTCCTTTGCTGCAATCACTCCGCAACAACTGCCACCCAGGATACTGCAGGTGGCAGTTGTTTTTTATTATTATATTATAATTCATGAGATTTACGAGGTAACAACAATACGGGAGGGTGGCGGGAAAGAAGGGTAAAATACGGTCGTTTAACAGCCAAAATGAGAGACCTGACAGCTACGCTTTGGGTCAAAGATTATGATCATCCTTTGCTTGTGAGCATGATATCCCAAGAATGCTCAAAAGGATTTATGATGTTTGCACATGTGTCCTGCAGTTTAGTTTCGTAAGTGTTTTTCTTTTTTTCTTCCAAAAATTACAAAAGGGCTGTTTTAATCTAAAAATAGACAACATTATGCTGTAAAAATTAGTCATACCAAGTACACTGGATTGTTAGTGTGGGAGCCATATATTTGATTTCATTTTTTATATTGACTACTCCAAACACTAGGAGGGTGCAATGGGTATTCTATTCAGGAAGAGTCTTAAGGCACTGGCAACAGCAACAGGTGCCGCTGATTGATTGGTGAAGCAAACCGTTTTTGACTGTGCTCGGGGAAGATATAGTTGTTTAAAGGACAAAATGGATGTTGACGAACCAGAATAAAAGAATGTGATGACTACAAAGTGATGGTGAGCCTGGACACTGTTTTTTCCCAGTACCTAGTAACTTTTGCTTAGACTAATTAGCGGCCAGTAGCGGCTAACGTAGAGGATGACTAATGGCCCTTTTCCACTAGCACGCCTTGGCCCTACTCTACTTGGCCCTACTCGATTTGCAGCGTGTTTCCACTAGCCTGGTACCTCCTAAAACAAGCTAGTTCTCGTACCTACTCCGCTCTGGTTCCAAGCGAGCTGAGTCGATACTGAAAGATGATGTCACCGACAGCTGGCTACTGATTGGTCAGACAATGTCGTCATCGATGAGTCATGAGCGTGACGACCTAGCATGCTAGCGGTAGCTACCATTAGCTTACCCTCATACGTCTTTTCTTTGCAGCTCGATTGCTCTCGTCCTCGGCTTCATTCTGTTGTACAGCTTCCAAAACTCTCCTGTGCCTCTCAAGGGGTATTTCTTCTTGCCACCTGCAGCCTTCTTCTGCTTTCCTTTTTTCCTCGGTTTGTGACAAAAAGCCACAGATTGTTTTGTCCCACTCAAAATGACGTCACCGCAGTGCCGCTCACCCCGTTGGGCAGGCGACTGGGGCTAATGGAAAAGCAGCACAAGGCGAGGAGAGTAGAGCCGGGTAGAGTCGAATAGAGCAGTGTAGGGCTAATGGAAAAGGGCCATTAGTCACTACAGTTAGAGTTGCTAAAGAGTTTATCTGATGATTGTAAGCAGAGGCAGGCTAACACTTCCTATTGGCTCACAGTGTTTGAAGCAAGACATGAAAACAAAAAAATGGTGGCGTATCCCTTCAAATCCAGAGACGGTTGGGATAAATAAAGTATTTTTCATTTCATTTTTTCATTTCATTTCATTTCTAAAGCACAGAAAATTAGGGTTTTCATGGTGAACTTTACTTCATAATTGGACATCTTATCACTGTCTGATATCAGGCTTCCCTCCTCTGGTTTGGCGCAGCTGAGAGAAAACTTATCAGCAGAGAGTGAGCGAGCGAGCGCGTTGTTTGATCAGGATTCAGTCGAGTTTGCTGCAGAGGGAGAAGAAGTAAGTGTTTATGTAGCGGGGGATTTGCAGAGGGTCAAAGAGAGACGGAACGAGGCGAGGGGGACCGATAAGAAAAGAACAGAGACTTTAAAAGGCGAGCAGCAGAGATTGAGATGAGAGCTGCATACCAATGAAGAGGCCTGAAGGGTCACAACAAAGGCGAGCCACGCCGACACGCCAGCGCGCCTCTGCGAGTCTGTCTGAAGCCGGAGCTGACCCTGAATCAGAGTGAGACGACACTGCCTTTAAGCTGACCAGCCAATCTGTAGGTCTGCTCCTGAGCTTCACATCACATTTAGAGTATTAAAAAATATCCTCGCTGATGTGACGTTTTTATCTGCAGCTCCTTTAAAACTGAACAGCTCTGAAGACGAAGGAGGACTGAGAGAAGTAGACATGTAATCACTGAGTGCCCTTGGCTCTTGATTTCAGGTTACCTCAAGATCTGGAAGAAGCACCCTTAAGTCAAACATCAGTCTTTTGCATTCATGAGTGTTTTGTCGGCTTCCATCAATAGGGACCTCAAGTGTTTTGTTTTCCGTTCTTGCGCTAGGTTTCTGGACAAGAATAAATTTAACTAACCAGGAATCAAGTTCAACTTTACACTCCATGTAGTGCGAACAACTAAGGGATTATTTAATGGTTCCCTTAAAAATCCTGACTGGAATACTTCCACATCTTTTATAAGACACTTTATACTATCTTAAAGATGAGATGGATGAGACGGAATCCACCTGTTTACGTACTTCCTGTGACAAAAATAAAATTGGGAGAGATCTTTCGCTGCTTTGGCCAATAGTCCAAGTGTTACAGCTCAGTGGATAAAAAGTTCTCTCGTTATGAATCTACTTTGGATTTTGAAAGGGCAGGAGACACTCAGGATTCCCTTCACACTCTACTCACTAACAAGTTTCTTCACTCGGGCATGGTTGCCTCGGGCAGACCGTGCTCTGGGACACGATGCTTGCTCTGGGCTTGGTATAATAACAAGCCCAGAGCAAGCAACCATCTATCTATGCAAGTGTAATAATAATAAAAAATGTATTTGTATAGTGTCTCTAAAAACAAATGTTTACAAAGTGCTTCACAGACAACACAAAGACAGAAGAAATGTAGAATGCTAGGAAGAATAAACAACAAACAGAAAAGATTAACTTGTCAAATGAGGGCACATAGGGTTATGTAAAACAAAGCAATTAAAGAATTGATTATGCCAAACTTGAGATAGCTAAAGTATTCTTGGTAGCATAAGTATACACTATATTGCCAAAACTCTTCAATCTCCATCCAAATCCAGAATTCAGGTGTTCCAGTGACTTCCATGGGCACAGGTGTATAAAAATCAAGCATGTCAGCATGCAGACTGCTTCTACAAACATTAGTAAAGAATGGGTTGCACTCTCAGGAGATCAGTGAACTCCAGCGTGGCACTGTGACAGGAGGCCACTTGAGCAACAAGTCCGGTCCTGAAGTTTTCTCACGACTTAATATTCCGCAATCAGCTGTTAGAGGTATTATAGCAAAGTGGAAGTGATTGGAACGGCAGCAATGCAGCCACGATGTGGTTTTCTTGGTTTTTGGACTAACTTGCAACGACTGCCACCCAGGCTACTGCAGTGGGCAGATGTTTTTAATTATTGCATTAAAATACAGGAGATTTACGGGATAATACTAATACAGGAGGATAGCAGGGGAGGAGTAAAATTCGGTGGTATCCTGGCCATCCTAATGAATACTCTGAGGGATTTCTGTCACTGATGTCCATCCTGACTTGATTGAGTCTATATTCAGCAGAGACAAATGTAGTTTTACCCTTTGTCTCTGCCTGGATGGATACATCTCAGCCATAAAGTGGTAGGCCACGTAAAATGAGGGTCATAGGTCACCAATGCTCACCAACAAGTCAGCGGCTACAGAACTCCAAACTTCATGTGGCCTTCATACTAGCTCAAGAACAGTGCAGGGAGCTTCATGGATGGGTTTCCATGAGCGAGCAGCTGTATCCAAGCCTGACATCACCAAGCGCAATGCAAAGTGTCGATGCAGTGGAGTAAAGCACGCTGCTGGACTCTAGAGCAGTGGAGATGTATTCTCTTGAGTGACGAATCACACTTGCCTGGCTGTTAATCTGATGGACCAGTCTGGGTTTGGCGGTTGCCAGGGGAACGATACTTGTGAGACTACATTGTGCCAAGTGGAAAGTTTGGTGTGGGGGTGTTTTTCAGGAGGTGGGCTTGGCCCCTTAGTTCCAGTAAAAGGAACTCTGAATGTTTTAGCACACCAAGACATTTTGGACAATTTCATACTCCAACTTTGTGGGAACAATTTGCCTGCACAGAGTCCTGACCTCAACCCTTTTGGGAGAATTAGAATTAGAATTAGAGCGGAGACTGAGAGCCAGGCCTTGTCGTCCAACATCAGTGTCTGACCTCACAAATGTGCTACTGGAAGAATGGTCAAAAATTCCCATAAACACTCCTAAACCTGTGGAAAGACTTCCCAAAAGGGTTGAAGCTGATATAGCAGCAAAGGGATCAATATCATTTGAAACCCTCTGGATTAAGAATGGGATGTCACACAAGCTCATATATGTTTGAAGGCAGAGAGAATACTAGTAGATGTTTAAATAGGTAACTCTATCTATACCTACCTAAATATAAAAAAACCTCTGTCTAAAGTTTAAAGGAGACAGAAAACACAGGAGTGGGACTTGATTCAACTGTTTTCTCATCTCAAAGTATTCATTATAAATCAGTGGTGCATGTTTGATATCTGGGTTTACTGCTTGACGGAGGCTATGGTATTTCTGTAACCTGTTTGCCAACCACTAATAGGCCTTAGAGAAGAGCGTGTTAGCCTAAAGATTAAGATCAACTTAACCGTCAGTGTAGTTTTTCCTTTGAAAGCTATTATCAGTCACTGTCTACCTCCTGTAATTTCAAGAGTATGAAGAAAGCAACTATTTGTTTGAACTTTGACCTGAAAACTAAAAACCATCCTCACAGATGTTTCAGCTGTCGGCTGTGCTACACCTTGTCGCCCCAGGCATCTGAACTTCATGTTTGTGCAGTTGTCTTAAGGACAGGGTAAAGTCTGCCAGAGGGGACACAAAGATGATCCTTAGACGGCCTCATCAGGTCAAAACTCACTAAGTTGTCACGTTAGCATGTCAGTGTGTTTGTTTTCAGTGTCACGACCCTTCATGGACCTCAAACTCATGTTTAGCAGGTAATGAGGTGTCTGTGGACGCTTGTTATTTAAATGTTTGGTTTGTTTAAAAGAGAACAGAGGACCGCAACTTTTTTTCCTGTCTTTACCTCACTCCAGAGTCCATGGCCAGCAGAGAGACAACATTCTTTGGTCTGTTAGCCCACTCATTGTTAATTAACTTAGCTCAAACACTGGGAGACAATGGGAAGTGTTAGCCTGCCTCTGCCAACAGTCCCCAGATAAACTCTTCAGGAACTCTAAACATTCCTGTATACTGTTGTGACTTGTTTTTTTTATTCCAGAATAACTTATGATATCTATTTTTAGACTAAGACTAGCACTTTAAGGAATTTTGTAAATCATGACATATTAAACCAAACTACAGGGTGCATGTGCAAACTACCGTAGATGTGCTTTGTTTTGTTGACCTACTTACAAGCATGTCTACGTTGGCTTGCGCATGCACCATGCCGTTTAGTTTCACATGTATTACTTTTAAAAAATAACAAAAAGTGCTAATTTCAATATTGAAAAATGAATGTTACTGTAAGTTGCTTTTTTTTCGTTTGCAAGCCATTCATAAATCTGCAGGCACTCTGCATTTAAGAATGGCTCTGCAAACAAACAGTTCACTCAGAACTGTGAATTGGTTCACATTGTTCACTTAAAAGAGCTGTTCACCCCGGAAGTAGGTCAACAAAAACTTAGCTTCTATTTAGAAGTAGAAAAAGATAATACAATGATAGTGGAAGATAATGTATCATATCATGGTAAAAATGAGCCAAAACAACACAGGACTGTTAACAGTTGCTGAAGAGTTTATCTGATGACTGTAGGCAGATGTGGGCTTACACTATCTAATAAATTGCTGTGTTTGAGCTAAGCTAATTAGCAGTGGGTGAGCTGTACCGGTCTCTTCCCTCTTACTGCACAATTGAAAGAACAGTGTCTATCTCCTTGTCATGGACTCAGGTGTGAGGAAACATGAAAACTAAGATAAGTTGGTGGATCCCTTTAATCGTTCCGGTCATACTAAGGTGCGCTCGAAAGCGTTGATCAAGGTCATCAGTCTATCTGGGACTTTGATCACCCTCATGGTGAACATGAATAAAGAGACAAAAGTTGACTAACTAAAGATGGATACTTGTTATATGGACCCTGCACTTGCTCGTTCAGACTTCTACATTCTACCGTGAGACACAGTCAGCAGCAGGTCACAGCAGAACAACGTCATCCTCCTGTCAAACAGGCGGCTCCAAAGGAAACACAGGGAGACAATAATCCTGTCTAATGTCAGAAACAAACTAGGCTGCATTCAAAACCAGAAGTGGGTCATAAAAAATGAAGCATGGGGCCATAAATAGGCAGAGGAATGTCAGAGACAAGCAGGGACAGGGTCAGAGCGTGTTACAGATCAGGCTGTGCTCCATAAATAGTCAGATGATCTCCAGAAGCTGGGACTGAAACTACGAAAGCTGATGAAGAGTCTGTGGAGACGAGAAAACAGCAGACATGATGGTGGCGGCAAAGAGAGGAAATGAGTGGGCGTAAAATGGCAAAAGGAGATTTTTAGCAACTTTAAACCATGCACAGCGGGCCAAGACAATGTCCCCCAGCAGCAGCAGCAGCCTCAAGCGTTGATATGAGGCAGGATGGATCCATGCCGTTCTGATGTTCAAACCAAACTCTGACCCACCATCTGAATGTGGAGCAGAAATCCAGACTCAGATCATGTTTATTGTCCTGGCTTGGTGGGCCTGTGTGAAATGTAGCCTCAGTTTCCTGTTCTTAGCAGACAAGAGTGGCACCTGGTGTGGTCTTCTGCTGCTGTAGTCCATCTGCTTCAAGATGCTTTGTGCACAGAAATGGTCTTCTGCAGACCTCGATACACTTTGTTTCTTTCCTCTCCAACTAGTCTGACAGTTCTTCTCAGGCTTAAGGCATTGTGGCTCAGAGAGCTGCTTCTCACTGGATAATCTCTCTTCTTCAGACCATTCTCTCTCCTAGACATGGTTGTGCAGTTTCTGTCAAACCAGCCTGTCTTGCAGAAATAGCCAGGCCACATTCATAGTCTCTTGAATCACCTTTCTTCTTCATTCTGATGCTCAGTCTGAAGTTTAGCAGGTGGTCTCGACCATGTCTGGATGCCTAACTTCATTGAGTTGTTGCCATGTGATTTTCTGATTAGTTTACTGCATTAATGAATTGTTAAACAATTGCATCCATCAAAGAGGCTGGTGAGTGTTAGCAGCTGAATAAAGAAATGATTTTGGTCTGTAGTCCATGTTTCAGCGTTGGTTGATTTTTACCTCTGCCATGTTTTTGGCTCTGTTTGTTTGTTTTTTGGTCGGTTTGTTTGTTAGCAAGTTCATGCAAAAACTACTGGATGGATTTTGCTTAAGTCCACAGTTGATGTAGGGAATGGCACAATTTAAAATAATAAGACTTTGGTGGTGACATGGATTTTTGTCTGAATGCAAAAAAATCCCAAAGTTGAGAAAATCCATTAAGATTGAGAGGATTTATTTATTTATTTATTTTTTTAAAAAAGCATATCTCTGTCATTTCTTAATGGATTCACTTCAATTTGACAGGATAATTTGGGGTTCACGTCTCTATCATCAGCGTTAATAACATCTGGATCCATCACAAAAAACAATGAAGTTTATAACTGGAAATCCTATAAATGTCCACTCGGCTGTGATGAGGGTTTCACCCCCTTTACTTAATCATGGGAATTGTTGTTTATCTGCAAACTAACATCATTGATTTTGAAGCCTATGTGACTCCATTTCCCAGCTTCCCTTGCTTTCCAGTGGAGAAGCTCTCCAAATGCAGAGACATGCACAGAGACTCGGACATCCAATACGAGCGCAAGGTGATCCAGAATTGTATCTTTCACAGGGGTTGTGGTAAAGCCACTGCCGTAACTGAGCTGCTTGGCAGAGATCTGTGCTGTCTGAGTGCTTTTCTAATTTTTAATGTCTTGTTGGGTTTGATTTTACGAGGGATGTGATGTGACATATGAATCATCAGGGGCACTGTGAGCTCCTCAAGATAGGTAGATAGATAGATAGAAAGATAGATAGATAGATAGATAGATAGATGGATAGATGGATAGATGGATAGATGGATAGATGGATAGATGGATAGATGGATAGATAGATAGATGGATAGATGGATAGATAGATAGATAGATAGATAGATAGATAGATAGATAGATAGATAGATAGATAGATAGATAGATAGATAGGCATATATACATCCAGAGATGTGTCCATCCAGGCAGAGACAAAGGGACTAAAATTTGTCTCTGCTGAGTTGAGACTCAGCCGATCAATATTTGTATTTCACTTTATTTGTTGAATGTAATTTTTTGGTTTAGATCATTTTGGGGGCATTTTTGTGCCTTTATCAGTGTTGGGAAGTTACTTTTAAAAAGTAGTGTTTGCTCGTTACTCATTACTTTTTCTCGTTACTTCTGAAAATAGTAACTTGTTACTTTACTTAGTTACCCTTTATGAATAGTAACTTTTCACATTACTCTTTACTTTTTCGTTACTTTTACATTGCTCGATCTTGCTCAGAACCCCACATCTGTTCCTAAATGTGAAGGCCTACAAAAAGTTCTACCACAGAGAACATAACAGTTATTTCTTTTGTGCTCTTTATTTTACAAAATGTCACATACTCTGTGGAATGAGAGCTCCTGTCCAGTGTTTCCACATTTTGCTTCTGAAATAAGCAACCTGGTCAATAAAAACAAGCCCAAAATAAGCAACCTCCAGCTATTTCTATACTACTTTTTAAAAAGAGAAATCTACATAAAGTGGTTCATTTTCATCTACATTACATTTCAATATTACAGTGTCAAGTATCTATTCAAGAAGAGAACATTGCTTATAATAAGCAGACCTGGTAACTTTTGTTTTGGAGCATGCGCCATGTGCCAGAGTGTGTTTGGGGGTGTGTGATCACCAGGAAACGAGGAAGTGGACAAACTGCCGACTGCAGTTAGGAGCTGGAAGGTAATTAAGGGGATTCACACAGACAGAAAGGCCCTAAGAAGCACCTTTATGTTTAGAAACAAGCCCAAAAAAACACGACCTGCGGACATGACTCACGAGATTTGCCGCCCTTAGACGCTTATAACGAGCGGACTTGGCAACGCTGCTTGTGTCTATGTGGGCAGCTGAGAAGGCAGCACTGGTGGCAGATCTGTCCGTGGGAAAAGTAACATTGCGCCGCCTTAAAAAAGGAACTAAGTTTCGTTACCAAACTTTCAGTAGTAGTGCATTACTTTACTTTTTACCCGAAAAAGTAGTTATGTTACTGTAACGTGTTACTTTGTAACGCGTTACACACAACACTGGCCTTCATTGGCAGGAGAAATAGACAGTTGACAGCCTTGTGATGGGGGGCAAGAGAGAGATGTGAGGACATTCTGTAAACTGGACACAGGCTTCAAACCTGGGCCAGCAGAAGCATCTATTTGGGTCGTGCCTGGTTGCTTCCCAGGCCCATAACCCCCCCCCATTGAACATTAGTTTATTGAAGGTAAGCCCCCTGAGATGTGACATCTCATTTTCAAGAGGGTCCTCATGTCTATATGGCTGTAAGCACATCAGAAAGCCTTCAACTCTCCTCAGCTCGGCCTTGTTGCTGTTAAAGTTAGTTTATGAGAGCATTTTCAACATGGCAGCCTCCCCCGACTGGACTCAGAAACCTTCAGTTACCACAGTGCTAACCTCTCCCTCTGAACTGATCTGATTCTTTCAACAGTCCATGTTTACAGTCCAGACTTTATTTCAGACTACAGAATCAATCAAAAGCCTTTCTTAGACTAGGGGAGTTTATTATTTTCTTTCAGCAGTTAAATTAATGCTTGATTTCCCTCTGAGATGATCCGACATGGAGCTGCGGACAGCATGAATCATTTCAGAGATGAATGAGCACCAACCAGAGTTTCCCAAGAGTGTATTTTTATCTCGGCTCTGCGTCACTGCCCCCCGATCACACAGCTCCTCACAGTGAGCTTATGAAGGTCTTCACTGAGGGTCTTCATCGTGTTTTTACTCCGACGGCCTCACAAAAGACCGGAGCAGATACAGATCAGTGCTGCTATTTTAAGGCTTATTCATGTTTGCTTGATTAAAGTGTATTTTTCAAATATTTAATCACAAAGATTAGGAGCCGGCTCTTATCATCACTGCCAGCTGTGATCTAAAGAAACAAACCAGACTGTTGGGACTCAAAGGAGCGTCGTCGCTCCGCTATCATCTGAAAGCTCTGAATGATCTCCATCACAGGAACTTGACTCAGAGGAACAACTTTTCGTGTTTCAGACTTAAAACGATTAAAACTTAACACGACAACATGTAGATACAACAACACGAATATCCTCACAACAAGAAATAATGTCAAATCCAACAAGAGCACTATAACAAATAAAACTACAAAAAAAATAAAAAAATAAAACATGCAACAATACAATAACAAATATATAAAATAAATACATATTTATTTATAGGTGCAAGAAATGTGGTCAAGTTATGATAAAACTGCTATTGAAGTTGTTAGAATTTATGCTAACATCTGTACGTGCAGTCACTTCCTGCTGTCGTCTCCCCTGTGTCTCCCAACTCCTCCTGCTCGAGAAGACACTAGCTGGGTTTCAATTACAGTTTTTCGCAAAATAAAAGTGATATTCCTAAAATTTCTACAAAGTATATTTGCACTTTGTTTCCACTGAAGGCTGTCTAGGCAGAAGAGTCGTAACTCTCATGAAATATCCCGTGAGATTTCACTGCAGGAAAATGGACGCCAAGGCTTGTCGAACCCTTTCTCCCTCATTTCTATCTCCTTATAACACTCTGCATTCCTCTGTTGTTTGCTGTCTTGTGTGGCTGTTGTGTTTTTCCTGAGAATATTGGCAAGAAAAGTCTACATCTCCTCCTCTGTCCAAACGTACCGCGCCATGCTTACTCCGAGAGAAGTGATCATATGACCAGGTACGTCACATCCTGTGACGTTTAATTGCGGAAAAAGTGTTTCCGTTGTGCTTTTGCGATATATTTGAATATCGAAACGTCTGAAAAACCACCTCATGAGAGTGTAAAAACTTTTTTACGTGATTTTTTAGTGCTTTTTCAAAATTCAGGTGTTTCTATTACCAGTTTTGGGCCGTCCCAGTTTGGGCTGCTCATAAACTTTGTAGATTGGAGCTTGGCAAGATGGAGCTGCCTGATTTAAGACACTGGCCATGTTTTTTTTAAATTCAGAATTAATTATTCAGAATTAAATTATTCTGAATTTAAGTTTTCTCCTTTGTGTTTACATGGAAAATAATAATTCCGAATAGAGGTTTACATGGAGAACATGTTTACCCCCCTTTATTCAAGGCCTGGCGGTTGGGAATGGCTCTGATTGGACAGGGGTGGATGTGACGTAGTGATGTATTTAAGTCTACTGGAAGAAAAACTCCAGTTCAGAGTCTCCAGCATCTCTGTCAGGGAAATCTCATCCAACGTGGATGCTTCAGCTGTTAAAAGGTCCACATTTTAATGCTTACGTCCATCCACACTTTCATTACTTCCAAATCTTCTAAAGGTGCATTCACACCAGACGCTGCTTGTACTACCGCGGCGATCACTCTCCATGCAAAGTCAGTGTACAGCCGCGATGGGGCGGGGCTAACCCTCCCGCAATACAACAGCTGCTTTTCACACTACCACATAACTTGTCGCTCGATGTCAAAGTAAAAAAAAGTTGATCTTTTCAGACGATGTTGTGTCTGGCTGTGCGGCAACAGCCAATCAGCGGTGTGTGCGTGTGTGACGGTGCCCCTGACACACAGTTTTTCATCCGGACTACATAGTAACAATTTATGTCCGTGTGGGAAACATTAGTCAGTGAGGACCTTAGTTCCACCTAGACGGACCGCGGTAAACTCACAGATAATGCTGCTGCAGGGCATCAGCTGCAGTGTTCTGTGGTTGATAAGTGAATGAAAAGGATACAGCTGGAATAATGTCCGCTTATACATCCTACTATATGATATATGATATGATCACCGTAAAACTCGAGCGGACGTGACTCACCGAGCGACGGCCGACGGCAACGGTGACCAAAATGAGGTATTTATGGACGCGCAACGCGATTTTGGTAGCTGGGTCGCTTGCGGTGTGAATGCAGCATAAGGCTCTAATTAAATAAACTGTCTTGTCCCACACTTGCTTTGGGCGGCCACCCTATTCCCGTCAGTATCCCGGTTTCATAGCGACAGCATAAGAGAATGAGCATGCGCAGAACAACCAGAATTAATTTAAAGTGAAATGAACGTACACATGATCGAGGAATTATTTACAGTAATTCAGATTTAAAATCAGAATAAACCAGCCACTTACATCGTAGTTACTTTTTTATCTTCAGAATTAGGTGTTTAAATGGTCATTTTTAACCTTTTTATAGAGGATTTAAGTTTGATTTGGAATTAAAGGGTAATTAAAGTTCTCATTTAAATGTGATAATTAAATCAGGAGGATTCAGCTTCAAGGTTATGCAACATGGAGATTAATACATTTCATAAATTGTAAAATCAAGAAAACTTTTAGGAGCTCCTCTTTGAGTGACTCAAAATAATATTTTTCATGAACTGATGCTCTACTAATAAAGATTTATTGACTAGTTGACTGACTGATTGATTTTTCTGCCATCCATTCATTTTCTTTTCCACTTAGTTCAGAGTTAATGAGTTAGACCTCATCATTTTGTTAATTTTAATAGGGGTGGCCCCACCATCCTTCAGTCAACCATGCCCACATAGCTGGGATGAAATTACATCACCAGGGATCTTGTTAGCTGTTAGTTGATGTTTTGGTTAAAAAGGAGGATCAGATTCACTCTGATACTGTTGTATTTTAAAATGTCTGGTTGACAGAATGTGAGCCAGAGTTCAGACGGAGAAAATGATCCTTAACAAGTTCTCATAAAACCTGAGACGGAGCTGGCTCGATGCTTCAGAGATTAGCTGCTGATTTACTTTACAGTCTTTTTAACCTCGACTTTTACTACTTCATTCTGACATTAAGAGATTAAATGCTTTGTATTGTGTTGTTATGTGTGTTTCTGTTTGGTTGTAATTTTTTTTAACATTATGTTTGTGTGCTCTTAAGGTTTGGTAAAGATTGAGAAAAAGGTTTTCTTACTCTTTTACAACCTGACATAGATTACTTTACTGGTTTCTCTTTTTTCAGTCTGCTTCTTATAGTTGCCCTGAAGAACAAAACTGAATCACAAATGATAAAAAACAACTAAAATTACATCAGCAAAAATACAACGCAAAGATACAAAAATGCATTCCAAAAATAATGCATCACATTAAAAACACAATAAGAAAAAAACTATAAACCAAAAAAAAACCTGAATAATATTTTCCATGTAGAAACCAGAGTAGAGGACAATAACAAATAAAGCAAACCACAACCACAAAGAAAGAAAACAAGAACATTTTAACAAAGGATTAAACACAGCAATACAAATAACATTACAACAAAGACAGAACAAAACATAACCACACACCATAAGCCACAAATAATTCAATTACAGATGATGAAGTTTAGACAATGTTTAAAAATGCAGTGACACTGAACATCTATTTTAAAAGAAACAACAAACAAAGACACAAAAGCAAATGAAAAAGTAATAACATTAAAAATTAAATAGAACAACTCAACAGCAACACCAGAATGACATCACAGAAAACACAAAAATGCAAATTCAACAAATTAATCAAAAAAATTAACAAAAATTAAAATATTAAATCAATAAGCACAACAAAAAACACAGCAGGCAACTTTTAATATGATCAACATAAACTAAATTTTACAAAATTTGCTGCACTATTCGTGGCTGTTTTTTTGACGTTGTGATATCTTGTGTGTTTTTTTCACTTCATGTTTTAATGTTATTTTTATTTCATTATTTCTTGTTGTGATTTCTGTTGCTTGGTTCTGTTATTAGTTGTTGCTAATTTTTTTGGTGCGTTTTCGTTGTTAAAATAATTTTTTGTTGTGTTATAAGTAGATATGTTTACTTTTTGTTAGTCTGTCTTTATTTCAAGCTGTACTTTAATTTGAGATGTTTCTCCTCTGTTTGTTTTTCATTAAATGTTTTGTTCTTGTGTTTTTTTTATTTGTGTTTGTCATGTTTTTCATTTGTTGTACGTTTAAAATAGTTGTTATTCCTTTTTCCTGTTACATTTTTTAAATAGTTTATCTTCTTTCATTGCTTTTAGATCTCTTGATGTGTTGATAAAATTGGTGTCATATGCACTTTTTCATGATTTTTTTTGCTTCAGCATTTATTTTTTTTATCTTTTTGTCATACTTTTGGATTTGTTGTTTTTTTTTTCATTTTGTTACTTTGTTTCTATGTTGTTTATTTTTTGTCAGGTTGTTTTTATTTTATTGTTTATTATATTTTTTTCTTTTCTTCTGTCATGTTAAGTACTTCAGGTCCACCTCAGATTAGTCCCTCGGACGTCGGCACCAGCTCAGATCCAGAAGATCCTGAAGGACCGAGATGAAACCAAGTCTCAACACTCTGACGGTTTCAAAGATCTCCTCATCGCTCTGAAAAGGAGCGATGATCCCAGAGGAAGGAGGGACAGCAGCAGAGGATTAACAGGATCTTCTTCAGGTCTCTACAACACCTGGAGCTGTTACAACAGGCCTGGACCACATGAGAAGGCTTTAAGTCCCGCAGAAGCAACAGGATTACCGACCGCCAATGAACACAACAGGATCTTTCGTTTAGGTTTTTAAACAGAGATTTGACTTCTCCGTGCAGCAGGCCTGCATCTGTTCTGACTTAAGAGTCGACCGAAGATCCAAACGAGCTCCTGGAAACCTCCTGTCGGTCTCCATCATCGAGTCTCTGGATAACATTTCAAACAGCGTGATGGATGGAGCTGAAGCACAGCGTTAGTTTAACAAACACGCTCTGTTTGTTGACTTTGGATCCCTGCGTTTGTTTTGGATTTTATCTTCCCCAAATCTGGACGTTGATGAGTTTTTAATATCAGAGGAAACGCTGACATCGGGGCCTGAAAAATGAAGACTGTGATCTTTTCCTCAAAACATCAGCCCTGTTTGCACATCTTCATTTTTCAGTCAGATGCTCAGGCATTTATCAGAAATACTTGAAAGTTATTGAAGGAAAAATACTCCTAAAGACTCCTAAAGATTTATGTATTGAGCATGAGTGCTTCTAAAGGCTACATGTGGCTAATATGTGCATTTTTTAACCAAATAACAAGAGTTAATAAAAAAAAAAGAATGATTCATTTAAAAGGACACACTGACTTTTTCTTCTTTTCATGTCTTGCCGTACAAGCAGAGGTATTCTATTAACTGTGCGTAGAGTAACATGGAAGAGATGGGCAGGGCTTTCCCACCACTAATTAGCTTAGCTCAAATGCAGGGAGTCAATGGGAAGTGTTAGCCTGCCTCTACTTACAGCCACCAAATAAACTCTTTTGCAAACTCCAACGGTCTAGTGCGCTTGTTGTGACTTGTTTTTTTACCACGTCAAGCTACGTTAGCAACCTGTCAGGTTCTGCACAAGCACATGTTCAGGCTTGTATTTGTTTTATTAGTGAGATTAAAGGTGCTATGAAGAGAATCTATTTCCGGCGACATAAAGACTCTGCTACCCATGAGCACGCGCGGCGACTGTCGTAAAGACGTGACCCAAGCCAAAGCGTGCCTTTGTTGTGATGCTAATGAATGCAGCTCAGACCTTCCTCAGAACTCTGCATTGCTTTACAACTTCTTTTTTCAACAACTTACAGGATGCAAAGCAACGAGGTAATGTATCTCTTTCTAGTTACGTTTTTTGATGTGTGACAACAAGCAATTTTTGGAAAACTTAGTATCGTAGTTTTGTAGCCGACTATATATCACTACTTACAGCCCAGTCCTCTAAGATGTGTCCGAATAATATAAATTTGCTCTAGTTTTAATTGTCTTGTTCCAGAAGTTGAGTATCCAGGCCAGTCCAGTCCTGTCCGGCCCGACTGCGAAGCAAAGGAATAGCATCTATAGATAACCTATTTTGATGCTATAAACTCATCTTAAAGTGTGTATTTCGATCTGGCATATATCTAAAAGTGAGACTTTTTTGTAATTACTTAGAAACTCCTCATAGGATCTTTAAACACTGTTTAAAGAGTTAATGGTAATTTACCATCTTTTGTTTAGTTTTGTACTATATATTGACAACATAAAGGCAAAACTTGACTCGTGTAATTTTAGTGTCAATTGGAGGTTTGTGTTTTACTAAGATGGGAAAAGACCTACTGAAATTTAAAAGGAGTGTTGTGGGAAAATAGTAGGGCCATATCGCCCAGTCCTACAAAATGTCCCAACTTTATTGGATGTGGGATTGAATCATGGCATTCAGAATATTTCCTTCCTGGAAGCACAAACGTGACATGTGGATCTAACGAAGGTCACCACATTGAGATAGGAGGGGGTTTAAGTGCAGGGAGTGAGTGAAGGTAAAAAAAAGAAATATCTTGTCATCAGTTTTTACCCACAATGCACCAGTAGATGCTGTAGGGGATAAGAAAGCAGGCCATTAGAGGCGGATGACCTCTGGGCGTTCATCTGGACCTGCCTGCCTGTGTATTGTAACAGTCTGACTGATGAGCGGTGATGATACTTGAATCGGTCCATGTGGTCGTGCTCCTGCTTGTAAATATCTCCGATAATGACGAAGATAAAAGAGTAATGCGTTTCATAGCAGCACAGAGCGGATACTGACTGTAAACTGAGTCACATTCCTGCTGACGGCCTCCAGATCCTCATCAGTTTGTAGATTGATTTCAGCCCCTCCAGGCAGACACTGATGGTAATAGATGTCTGAAGATCAGCATGCACAGACTTGAAGCTTTCCAGGGAAAAGTCCCATTAAGTTTATGATGCATCCAGCGATCAGAATCAGAATACTTTATTACAGAATACAAGAGGTATTTGGTTGCTCCAGTTGCTCTATTCAAGTCAAAAACATCCAAAACACTTGTTCTAACCCACGTTCACTTTACCATTTGAGATAAATATCTTACTTTAAAGGAATAAAAGGCAAAAATAAGGCACTAAATTGCTTGTAATGAAGAAAAATGTCTGCCAGTGAAACAAGGAAAGTTTGCCTAGTGAGTGTTTTAAATTGAGGTTTAATATCTGCTCCAGTTAAATTTGTCTTGTCCTATTACCTCCGCCAAGGAGGCTGTGTTTTCGGGAGAGTCTGTCTTTCTGTCTGTCTGTGAACAAAATAACTCAAAAAGTAATGGATGGATTTTGATGAAATTTTCAGGAAATGTTCAGCATGGGAAAAGAAAGAAGTGATTCAATTCTGGTGTTGATCCGGATCACCGTCTGGGTCCGCCATGACAAAAAATGTGATTTTCATGAAACTACTGAACTAAAATAGACATCATTATGAAACCAATTGCTAATGGTATGTTTTCATGGTCAGGGATTCTAAATATTCAGATGAAATAAAGGTAGGACTAATATTTATGGTAAAAAGCACAATATGGGAGTGGACTGTGGTGCTCAAGGAGGTCTGCGCTCTCCGAGTGCTTTTCTAGTTGGCAGATCATTTTACTTATTACAAGCAACTCAGGCCTTATTTTTAGTTTCCATATATTCAAATGATCTTAATTCAGACATATCAGGAAATAGTAGAATTGAATAAATCTAGTGAGACTAATGCTGCGTTCACACCGCAAGCGACCCAGTTACCAAAATCACGTTGCCCACTGACGTAGCATCGCGCGTGCATAAATACCTCACCGTCGCTCGGTGACGTCACATCCGCTCGAGTTTCACCGCAATCAGAACATATATCATATAATAGGATGTATAAGCAGACATTATTCCAGCTGTATCCTTTTCATTCACTTATCAACCACAAAACAATGCAGCTGATGCCCTGCAGCAGCATTATCTGTGAGTTTCCCCCAGTCCGTCAAGGCGGAACTGATGTCCTCACTGACTAATGTTTCCCACACGGACATGGATTGTTCCTCTGTAGTCCGGATGAATAAATGTCTGTCTAGGGTACCGTCACACGTGGACACATCTGCTGATTGATCAACTTTTTTTTACTTTCACATCGCATGACAAGCTATGTGGTAGTGTGAAAAGCGGCTGTCGCATCGCGGGAGGGTTAGCCCCGCCCCATTGCGGCTGTACATTGACTTTGTATCGAGAGTGATCGCCGGGGTAGTACAAGTAGTGCCCGGTGTGTACGCACCTTAAGACTGACAACCTTTAATGCTTAATCTAAGGGCAGTTCAAAATCATTGTCCCATTAACCTAACATGTTTGTAGTCAGTGGGAAGAAACCAGAGTGCCAGGAGAAAACCAATGCATGCATGGGGAGAACTGCAACTCTGCACAGAAGACCCAGACTAGCTCAGAGAGTCTAACCAACAACCTCCTCACTGCGAGGTGCAAACACTCCCTGCTGCACAATCACCATCTCTGAAGCCAAATCAAAAGCATCCGTAAACTGAAATAAAAAAAATCACTCAATAAAATTCTGGACTCACCAGTCTCTGCAGGATCCTCTTGCTCTTGTCATCAGTGCAGTAGTCCGATAAGATGCTCCTGTGGACCAAGACCAAGCCGTTCAGGAACAACCAGGAGCCGAACCAGAGCAGAGCGAACACCAGGGTCCCCCGGCGGGACCACAGCCTGAGTCCAAGCCACCGCAGCAGGCACAGCCCGCCACCACCGCGTCCCCCTCCGCTGGAAATCAGTCCTCCTGGGAGCATGATGTGGGCACAAAATTCACCTCAAAAATGTTGGTCCACCAAAAACTGGCCTAGATAGAGGTGAAGACGGTTGTTTCCGTTTGGCTTACTGATGTGGTTTTACACAAAAACAACTGGATCAGAAAAGGAGAAAGTCTGGGAGCTCTTTTATCGAGAGTTGATTAACTCTCAGGTTTAAGGAGGTAAAAGGGTTTGAGATATAAATAATCACATCATCTGCATATCGCATGATACCTCCTTGAAACCAGGTTTTCTTTTGACAGTGGGTCCTTCATATCTTCCAGGTTTTCCTTGAATCAGTCAAAGTTAAAAGCTGGAGTCAAGGCTGAAACGTCACGATAAAAAGTTTATCCATGGTAAGGAAATAAAAGGAAGCAAAAGCATCCATGGATTCCTGCATTTCACCAAGTCTTATGAGGTCTTCATGAAGCTGTTCAATGTCCCCACAAAACTGCACAATCCAAATACTTCAGGGTTAAATTAGTGCTGAAAAACAAAACCAGCAGAGGAGGAGAGCAGCCTGTAATTATCCGATCGGTGAAACGCGTTCCAGACCGAGTCTCCTTGTCCCATCTCCTGCTGGTCTCCGCAGCAGAAATATTTGTGGATGTCGTTGGGTCATGGTGAGATTTTGTCTTCTCATATCCGCCTCCAGCATTTATTTTCCCCTCAGAGGATTCAATAAGCAACAGGAAATAAGGCAGAGGCGTCTGAGTGGCCCCCGCTGCTGCTGCTGCGGGTGATGAGGGAGACTGGCGGAGCATGCACACGAAGGCCTTCTCCAATAACCGCACACTTCTTCATACAGGCCCACTCTTCTGACATGCTCACACGCTTTTATCCACACACAGGCGGCGCTGCCCTGCAGTTCGTCCTCACATCACCTCCTTTTGGCATCTTTGGTACGTCAAGCTCAGGAGGAAATATTCCAGAGAGTCAAACTTCCGAGACGAGCCACAGCAGGGAGTCTTCATACCTGAGGAGAAAGACAGGAAACATGGTTGAATCTGAAAAAGAGAGATGTTAGATCGGGGTGGGCAACTAGTGGCCTGGGGGTCACATGCGGTCCTTCTACTCTCTCAACATGGCCCATCAGTCAATTTGAAATATCAAAACATGCTTTTTTAGTGAAAGATACATGCCAAAATTTGCGATTAACTGAAATTTACTCTTGAAAATTAAAAAAATTGTGCATAACTGAATGTTTGCTAAACTTTCGTAACATTAACAGAAACAACTAGTAAGGAATAAACTTGGTTACCAAAGTTGTCCACCCCTGTGTTGGATGATATCCTCAATGTTTCCAACAAGAACAACTGAATGTTCATATTTTGTAATTGTCATTAATTCCTTGTTAGAGCCTGATATGTAACAATGACTTGAAATGTTTTATAAAAAAAATGTCATAAAACCCAAAATGTAAAAACTGGTTGATAATGTAACACGATGCTAAGCCCAGATCATAATAACTTTATTACATTAAGGGGCATAATGTAATAACTGACCCAAAATGTGGCAAGTTGTTGCATTTTAGCAAAAAAATCACGTTTTGGGCTTAGCGTCTTGTTACATTATCGACCAGTTATTACATTTTGGGTTTTATTACATTTTTTTAACAACATTTTGGGTCACTGTTACATATTGGGCCCTAGCATGGCCTTTATGGTGGCAACATTTGAAGCTGGAGGCATCAGGTTAACATCCATATAAGTCAATATCACAAAAAGAAAAAGAAATGTTGGCGTAGTCCTATTAAGGTGCAGCGCTGCAGGGAGCCTGTTTAGCCACTTCACGCACTACTGTCTAGTACCTGATACAACCAACTTATAAAAAAAATACTGAATTATCCCTTTACTATTGTGGCTTTGGACAGGATTGTGACCAAGGCTTTGAATCCCCTCCCCTCTAGAGCAGGGGTGGGCAAGTGGCGGCCTGGGGGCCAAGTGCGGCCCTCCACATCACTAAATGTGGCTCGCCATTCATTCCCAAAAACCAGCAGTTGTAAATATGAGGAAAACTTAGATATCCAATAGAAATAAATCTATATAATCTAAGCTGATATTTTCTTGGATTATGTAAGTTGTTTATGACCAAACTTTGCTATAATAGTGTCTCTACATCTCTTTTATGAAGCCTTTGAACATTATATCAAGTATTACTCAATACTATATTTAAAAAATGACAGCAGCAAATTATTGGAGCTTTAAAAATTTGAATAACACATCATTTTATTGATTTGAAAATAGCTTCATTGGCTTTAATTCCATGTATGTTAGCTAAATTTGCTTGAATTCTATGTCAAGTTCATTTGACTAACGTACATAATAACTTGCATTTATGTCGTAATATATGAATATTGGTATTCTAATTTTATGACAAATTTATTTTCTCATATGTTGTTTATCCAGCATTCTTTTTCCCCATCGAGAGTTTCTGAAAATGTGTGACAATGTGGCTCTCAGCCCGGGAAAAATGGTTTTATATGGCCCTCTTGGTAATTAAAGTTGCCCACCCCTGCTCTAGAGTATGAGACTGTCAGCGTCAAACGAGAACTGATACTGGACTCAGTGTGATCGGGTACACGTTTCCAGTCACAACCTCGTTCACCGGTATGTGGCACCTGCTCATCCCCGCTGTCTCTGTTTTTCTACATTAAGTTTAAATTTAAGGAGTTTTAAAACTAATGTCAGAAAACTTCTTCTGTCTCAAAGTTCATGCAGAGTTCAGCGGAGGAGAGCGCCCTGAGAGCTGTCTGATTTCTGCTCTGATGTTCTTGTTGGAAGAGACAATTACCTCCTGTGTTTCAGGGTCAGACGAGGATTCTCAGGTGGAGACTGAGCAGCTATCATTTGTTACTGAAGGTGTTGGGGGGTTACTGGAGATGACAGGACAGAAAATGATTCATAATAAGATATCATTCCCTGAGTGGAGAATAAAACTGTTGACAGGAGTTGGTTTGAAAATGTCCACTAGAAACAAAAGGCACATAACTAAAACAACATGACAAAACAAAGTGACCCAACATTAATTAGCTCTTCTGATATTACCATCATTTGTTATCAATTCTTTCCAAAAAAAAATGTTTAAAAGCTTAAAACAAATGTGCACTCACTCTTGACCCTGGATGAGTTTTTTTTTAGGTTTTGGAACTTAAAGGCCAACTTTTTTTTTCCTGTCTTGCCTCACTCCAGAGTCCATCACAAGCACATAAACACCATTCTTTCAACTGTGTGTGCAGTAACATGTAAGAGACAGGCAGAGCTCATCCACTGCTAACTAGCTTAGCTCAAACACTGGGAGACAATGGGTAGTGTTAGCCTGCCTCTGCTTACTGTCATCAGACAAACTCTAAATGGTCATGTGTGCTTGTTGACCTACTTACAAGCACTTTGTGGTGGTTTGCGCATGTGCCCAGCAGTTAAGTTTTGCATTTCTTTCTTTCTTTAGTGACTCTTTTACTTTATTATACTTTATTTTATTGCTCTTATTGCTTTTCTTTGTTTGCATTGTTTTTATTGCTTTAATTTTTAAACTGTTATTTATTGCTTCCAACTTACTACCTATTGTAAAGCACTTTGGGTCACTGAAATTGTTGCTGTAAAGGGCTGTATAAATAAAGAACATTTACCTATTTTCCAGCAGTTTTAACAAGACTGCCAAGAATCGTCATTTTAGGGCTCCTATGAGGTGGACTAAAAGACTTCAGGTCTCTTTTATCCCCAGTGCTATTCATTTACTTAATGGCTGTTAGCCCTTGGGTTGCTCTTATTCTTGCACTTTTATTGCTCATTTGCACATCCGCACATTGCACTTTTAGATTACTTGGTAGTAATTTTCCATTTTGGTATGAGCTCTGAACTAAACTTTCAGTGTTTTTGTGTATTTTTACGTTTTTTTAACTTTAATGTTTTTTAACCCTGTTGTTGTTACCTTGTCTTTTGTGTGTCCTGCTGCAAAACTAATTTCCCTCCACGGGACACTAAAGAGATTCTGATTCTGTTTCTAAGAACATTTACATAAAGTGTTAATCTTAGTATATAGTATTGTAATACAATGATAGTAGAAGATAATGTAACATAACATGGAGAAAAAAGTCCCAACAAGCACACAGTACTGTTAAGAGATGCTGAAGAGTTTACATGATGACTGTAGGCAGAGGCAGGCTAACACTACCCCCTCTGATTGTCATGGACTTGGAAGTGAGACAAGACACGTAAACAAAAAAAAAAATTGTGTATCCCTTTAAGAAAGTCCCTTATCAGGTTAAATTTTGCATACACAAGACTTGGACTGATGACTGCAACACTTCAGGCTTCAGTTGTCCCCACTGCAGAGAAGTAAAGTTTGTGTAGTAAATTATCTTAACATGCCTTAAGCTGAGGATTAAATCACTCTAATACACCTTTTATACCCTTAGAGAAATCTTTTTTTAAATAGAATTCTTGAATGATAAAGAACTTTACTTAAAACCTGACTGAAGTTTATTACATCAGTATCAAAAAGGTTGAGCATAAACCAGACTTCTGCTCTCACATAGTCAGTGATATTTGTGTCTGTCTCCTGGGATCAGCTCAGGAGCAGCTGCAGCAGCCATCATCTCTCCACTACACACACTCTGACTAACAAGAAACATGAGAGATGTTCACAAACAGGTGGTGATACATTTCTCCAGCTTGTTCTCCCTAAAATTTAACAGGATTTGAAAAGTTAGAACAGAGTGTGTATATATCTCCGTGGGGACGACCTGTGCTCACACTCTGGATGTTTGTCTTTTAAGTTTGATTTTCAGGTCAGAGGTTCGAATGATTTATAGCAAATAGCCACCACCACATCAGATGATTGTTAGAAGAGTGAAATAGTTGAATGTCTGACTCTCAGCTGCAAGAGAGAATCAGAGTGACTCCCAAAAACAGAAGCATTTGTCTCCAGGCTTCATGGATACTTCAGGGACCCTTTTGTCCAAATATTAACTTGTTAAAAAAAAGATGATTTTTTTTTTAAAGGGACAGTTCAGTTTTTTTGAAGTGGGGTTGTATGAGCTCCATATGACCACTAAATACATTAGATAATGTAGAAAGTTCTCTCCTCTCCCTCAGTAAGCCACAGTCTGTGACCATCGGTGACGAAGAAAAGACGCTAACAGGAAAGTACAGTACCAAATACAAAGGGTATTTTCTACGCCTACAAGAACTCAAATCAAAAAGTAATACTACAGTTTAAGAGTACACTACATATGAATGTTTTTAAGTGCATTAACCTTTCGGAAATATAAAGTTATCTGGACACCCCCCCAGCTGATTATACAAGCTAGCGGCTTAAGATGCCAGTTGTAGCTTCGTGTAACTTTTATCAAGTATCGCAATTCTTCTGTGTTTGACTGTTAGCGGTGTGAGGAAGAGACAATGCAGGAAGTTAAAAAAAAGGATGATTATGACAGCGCCGATGAAGTCCCATTCACTTTGGAGTCTAGAGGGTACCTGTATGAACCGGAGTTTACAGAAGGCGAGCTGCTGAAGATGGAGACGAACAGAATGAGAGGAATACAGAGGAAACATCTACGGACACTGGACATAAAGAAAGAGTCGGAAATACACAGTGGGGCGAATGTTTGACCTGGGAATAGGTGATACGGACGGCGGTATTACTCGACAAACATATAATGTGCTTTTAATTAGTCTAAAACAGGCGTTTGAAGATGCTAGCTAACTACGGCAGAGTGATTTAGTGAAGGGACACATGGCGTGAGTTGGCTTAGATCCGGATAAACTTTATATTTTCGAAAGGTTAATGCACTTAAAAACATTCATATGTAGTGTACTCTTAAACTGTGGTATTACTTTTTGATTTGAGTTCTTGTAGGCGGAGAAAATACCCTTTGTATTTGGTACAGTACTTTCCCGTTAGCGTCTTTTTTTCGTCACCGACTCTTACAGACTATGGCTTACTGGTGGAGAAGAGAGAACTTTCTACTGTATCTAAAGACCTTAGTGACCATATGGACCTCATACAACCCCACTTCAAAAAAACTGAACTGTCCCTTTAAGTAGCAAGATTTATAACATAGTGTAGTTTTGAGACTTGACCCAGTAAAAGAACCAGAACTAACACACCTGAATTTGTCCCAGGTTGTACTCAAGACACTGAATTCAAAAGCAGAAGACGATCACAAAGAGAGATACAGATGCAGCCACTTTAATTTCCCCTCCCAGCCAAGTTCCATCCAGCTACCAGTCAACTTCCAACCACTAGGAGTCAATAAGTCATTTTTTTCTTCTAAATTTCTGTACATTGTGGCATTCTCTGTGCTAAACAATTTTCATTTATATTCCCTATAAAATATAACTGATAAGGGTTGCGTGTTTTTTAAGTAATCAAGTGGGGTCTAATTACAACAATCAGGGTGCGCAGGTTCAAGCACTTCCTGTCGTGGACCAGCCAAGACTCTACCAACCAAACTCGGGAAAATTTAAGTGGCTTCATCTGTACTTTGACTGATAACCTTGGATTAGAAATAAGTTGATTTTCCAGCATGTGGACATGTGGGGAAATATCCAAAGTACTCCCTTGAAACATTCTTAAATGTGAGGGATGCACTTGATGTTTCACGACCTTGACGATCACGAGTTTATCTTCAAAACTGAGTGGACTCTTGTGCCTAGTTTGAGCAAAATTTCTAAAAGTCCTTTATAATCATTGCATCAAAAACTATGGAATAACGCTATATTCAACTTCTAACCTAGCATTTCCGAAGTTTGATCAGATTATCGTAAATATATAGTAAATATTTGAGCAAAGTCTAAGAAAATATCAAGAAGTATAATCGAAGATATTGCATTTCCAAGTAAGAGATATAAAAAGGCTTCATGACCTTGAAAATTGACCTTTGATCCTGCAAACAAAACATATTTTTGTGAAAGTCAGAGGGGCAGTAAATAAAGAATTGTCTCATCTGCGTACAACACAGCCAGTGAGCGACACTGGCATTTGGGTGGAGTCTATAACAACTGTTTGCTGTTGCAACCACCCAGAATTTAAGCTAATTAACCCAGTATCAGAGTAGAGAATATAGTAAATTAGAGCTGGGCGATATGGCCTAGAAATGAAATCCCTGATTTTTTTTTCCACAACACTCGATTTACGATTTTAATCGATTTTTCCCTCCCTGAAAGAAACAAAACTCCCAGTGATACAAAAATGAAACAAATCAAGTTTTGCCTTTATGTTGTCTAAATGTTTCCCTCTTAAAGTCAAAGTCTGGGTCATAAAAGGTTGATTATGTAGTATAAACATAGGCAGGTTTGTCTACATAAACACTAAAAAGCTGAGGTATTTTTACAGTATTAGCACGAAACTCTTCAATCAATATTTAATCTACTTAAATAACAAACACAAGCCTATAAAAGTGTTTGTGCAAACCCTAAAAGGCCGACCATCATGAAAATTGGTTTTTTTCTTTCAAAAATTGCAACTACTTACAATTGGACTCAGGCAAGAAAAAAAAATCTTGATTTAAATTTTTTAAATCTTCTTTTAAATCTTGCCCAGCTCTATAGTAAATATATGAAGTTGAAACAACCCAGAACAGACCCAGCGTTTGGGTAGAGAATATGACAAATATGTGTGGTTAAATTTACCCAGATTTGCAGTTAACTGGCCCAGAAATTGGGCAAAATATTTCAATCATTTGATGGGTTAAAATGGACCAACCCATCTTGCTGGGTCAAATTAGCTACTGCTGGGCTGATGCTACAATGAACCAGCAGGTGGGTTATAAAACAACCCAAATTGGGCTATTTTTAACCAACCAGTTTTTCCTGTGCAGAGGGAAGCTGTGCATGCAAACCCTGATCAACACAGGGAGTTGAACCAGCAACCCTCTTTCTGTCTGGCACTAAGCACTACCTACAGAGCCTTGTGTCCTCTCTGACAATGAGAAATGTATACATGTTGGCTTCACCAAAGCAAACCAGGATACAGGAGAGGCTTCTGTGTGCTTCTTATATGTGGAGAGGCTTCACAAATAAAGCTAAAAAATGCAGAAGTAGGAATAAAACAAAAACATAATGATGCCTTGCAGTGTTCGAAAAGTTTGGACACATCTCAAAACCGAAGTGATAAAGGAACACGAATAAATAACTAAAGATGTTGAAACATAACACTTTTGTCAATTTTGGTCCCTGGAAGTACAGAAAGGTCCTATTTAAGTCTTGAGTCAAACAACTTTGGGAATCATTGAACCAGGGTCAGATGGTAATGGTGTGTAAAATATGTAGTAATTGGTCTTGAACATTTCTTAAAATTGGTCATGGTTAGAAAACTGCAGAAATAATAGCTCATAGGCCCGTCAAAAAAGCCTGCCTGGAGGCTGTCATTTCGAGTTGTAGCTGCGTGAGGGTTTTCTCACCATTTAACAAAATTTAGGCTGTTGGTTGCACATCATGAAAATCCAAATCCAGGTCTTCAGTTGACTGGTTTCTCTGCGATGTGAAGAACAAGAAGATGCATGAGACTTCCTTCTTAAAAATACATTTCCTCGATTTACAGATTTGAAGGTCGGGTCATCTTCAAAGTTCAGCGGTTTGAACAGATGATCATATTGCTCCAAAATCAGGACCAACTCAGAGGGAAAGTGTGTTGGAAGGTTGTCAAAAGCCACATTCAGAAATCTGAGGAACTCTTTAAAAAAGATCCTTTTGTTTGTGCTTTCTTGTTGTTTTGGTTTCTTCTTGTGGTGACGAACAAAACTTAGAAGCAGGAATTAATCCACACTTGTGCCTCCTTCAGTGGTCTAAATATCCTTAAAAGGCATCTCTTTTTCCCAAAGTTTGGCAAAATCATCAGCAGGGTCTGGATGTAGTTGCTTTCTCCTCATGAGCTAATAAAGTAGACCTCAGAGATGATCAGAGTCTTAAGAATGAGGACAAAATCTGCTTCAAGCTTCACAAAGTTCCAGAGGTTTTGTTGGCAAGTTTCTCCTCCTGGTCCATGATGGTCCAAAGAAAGGAAAGCTGCTCCCTTAGGTGTTTGTCCTGATGAAAATTACAGCTTTTTTACTTCATAGCAGCAGCTGAAATCTTTCAAAGGATTGTTGGAAGAGTGTCCACAAAGTTCAAGTCATTAATCCTCTGCTGGAAATACAAATGAGTGAAGATTTGTGGCTTGTTTGCATAAAACATCAAACTTTCTTCTGCTCAGATCTTCTTGAATAAACTGATTTTGTCTCCCAGCTTTGATCAGAAACTCAGAGTCGTGTGGCTGACAGCCGGAGCAGCTGGTACACGTCGGTGAAGATGCTCCTGGAGATAAACCGTGGGACTTTTCCTGCAGGAGGTGATCCCTCTGTCAGCACTGAGGAGGAGAACAGACCTCTAAACCCCGAGTGTGAACTGTCAGGCTGCCCCGGCGGCTCCTGCGGACTGCTCCTGCAGCTCTGGTTTCTCCTCACACTGCTGCTCGCTCTCTCTCTCTCCGTCTGATGTACACACTGAGGCAGAGTGTGCGTCGCGCTCAGGCTTGTTAGTTCAGCCCCTTTCCTCTTCCTTCCTCCCTGCTGCTTTCTTTCCTCTCTCTCCTCTCTCCTTACCCCTCTTTTATATTTACATGCTACTGTACCTCCCCACTCCTCTCTCTCCCTCCTCCTCCCCCTCTTTGCTTGGTTACCACAGCAGCAAATCTCTGCCATGGTTCAGTCCCCACACGCAGCGTTCGCAGGACCTCGCCAAATTAAAAGCTCTCCCTCATTCATCTTACTCTCCTTCCTTCTCTCGTCCCCAAACTCTCACCCCCTCGCCCCTCTCTCCCCTTCGTCCTCTGCCATGTACGGCGTAGCCTCCAATAAAAACAGCTCAGAGGCCCAGGGCTTGTTGGTAATTGCCCCGATTTGTAAAAACGCCAATAAAGTTCCGCAAACACAAAGAGAGAGAGCGAGAGGAGAGTTTCAGGAGTGGAAAATGTTTGTGGCCTAGAATTCTGCTGTGTGAGTGTGTTTACAGAGCAAGATGATCAGTCAGGATGTCTACATGCAGATAAAAAGCTGAATTTCTGCGATTGCGAGCTCAGACCAAAGATGTGATGAGACAAGACTGCGATAGAATATTGAAGGAGAGGACTGTAGATTAGCAAACTTGCCCGTCGCAGCTAGAATATAGCCTGCTGAGGATGCTATCTGTGATTGAGTTTGGACGGTTTAGTATTTTTGGAGCTGGGTCACATGACAGCAGTCAGTGAAGTAGCCAAAAGGGTTCCCAGCAGTGCTGCATCATTAAGAATGAGCACAGACCATCAGCAGGGTGAGCTGCTGTTGGTGGGTACAGTCATTTTGTGTGAGCCATGAAATTATGTTTGGTTGAATGTAAGATTGGTAGAAACATTTCATAGCTCCTTATTTTTCCTCCAGAAAGTCTCTGTTTGATGCAATTACAGGATGCAGCATACAGCTGTGTGTTCTTCCACCTGTGCATATTGATTTAGCTCTAAAACTGAACTAAATATGAGAGATTTTGACTGATTCTTTTTACTGTGGATGCACAAGTTTAATTTTATAAACCAAAGCCTTAAAGACTAAAGTCTTTGTCAAGCTTGTTTAGTTGTGTTTGAGCTTTAAAGATGCTATGAGGAGTTTCTAAGTAATTACAAAAAAGGCTCACTTTTAAAAATATACCTGATCAAAATACACACTTTAAGATGAGTTTTATAGCATCAAAATAGGTTATCTATAAATGCTATTCCTTAGCTTTGTGGTCGAGTCGGACAGGACTGGACTGGCCTGGATACTCGACTTCGGGAACAAGGCAATTAAAACTAGAGCAAATTTATATTATTCAGACACGTCTTAGAGCACCGGGCTGTAAGTAGTGATATATAGCCGGCTACAAAACTATGATATTAAGTTTTCCAAAAATTGCTTGTTGTCACACATCAAAAACTACAGCTACGTACCTTGGGTCACGTCTTTTGGTAGGCGCGTGCTCATGGGTAGCAGAGTCTCTACGTCGCCGCAAATAGATTCTCCTCATAGCACCTTTAATTAATAAATGAGAGCTTTATTTCTTTTTTTCCTCACATGTAAAAAAACTAAAAAAATCATAGGACATCAGGGAGCCATTAGCAGAGCAGTTAGCCTTGAATTTGGGTTCAAGTCCTGGTGTGGACTCTTTGCTGCATGCCTTCTCCTACTCACTATCTCTTTTCAGTTCAGCTTTTCAGAAGGATAAAAGCTCCCCAGAATTTTTTACAAAACATTTGGGATATTGCCAGTCCCACTGTCACAGCCTTAGCCCTCTTGGAGATCTATTCTGGCAGAAGTAGAGCGAGCCAGAGTCTTCGTCTAAGGAGGATATGTTTGATTCATGTCAACTTAAAAAGAAACTAGAAACCCCAACAAGGTAGCTCACATATTGCAGTTACATCTATAAGCAATAGTTCCATGATAAAGTTACCATCATAATATGATTCATGGCCCTGAAAACACACACCTAGCACTCAGAATCACGTTGATATCATTATTAGTTCAACAGTTATTGAGCAGTTGTTTGCTAATGGCAGTTATCTGGATCGCCACCAAAATCAAATCATTTTTTAAGTTGGGCTGTAACGAACATCTCCTGAAAATTTCAGCAAAATATGTCCAGTAGTTCTTGTGTGATCTTGCCAACAAACAAAAAAACATGCAAAAACATAACCTCGTTGGCAAAGGTAAATATTCTGGTTCTGTTCTTAAATGCCGTTGCTCCACCCAGCTGAGTCATTCTTGCCTTTTTTTAATACCACAGGGGGCCACATCACAGTGTTGGTGCCAGTGAGCATCTTATCTAGTGTACTATTTATTATTTATTGTCTCTCAAATACTGCTGACTGTAATTTTTCATTAAATTTGCACATGCTTTAGCAGGCTGCTCCCTGGGGCCAACAACAACAATAATTTCACAAAAGCTAAGTCTCACACCATTTTAAAAAGAAAATTAAGATTTAAAAACATTTGTTGCTTTAATAAGGAAGTGTTTTGGTTTTAAACTAAATGTAGTTATTGTCTGTATTTACTATTTCTTAGTTCACTCTTTGTGGTCTCTATGGCTCTGGGTCCCAGAAAGCCTTAGGGCATATTGACAAGACAACAAAAACAGCTTAAAACTGAGAGTTTTGTTGTGTTTGTGACTTCTGTTTACATGAGAATGGTTCCCAGAGAGCCAGAATCTACAAGTTTTTAACGGCAGTCCAGAGTAAAAGTTTTGAATACGTTCTTGTTGTTGTCTCCGTGTAAATGGGAATCACTGTTTTCAGGGAAGCAGGGGCATGTGCAGCACTCTTTCAGATAAAAGTTGCAAGCACACTTAAGAACAAAAACAACAGCAGCTATATCTGACAACCAAGCAACGTGTGCTAACTGTAGTAGATTTGTTACCACCCCTCCAACAAAATGTGGATTTGCTGTGGCAATACTCTGACCAGCGGAGATGCACTCGCCATTATTTATTGTGAAAAGTTTGACTTCACTTTAAGTGTTAGTGTGTAGACGTGTGTTGTAACACCGCTGTTTCACGACAAACTTACATTGCCTGGCATGAACACAACCGCGTTTTCAGTTGTTCTTGTGAATTCTTGTGAACTGGGAGTGCTTTTGAAAAAGCAAAGGAAAAACCTTTCCATTTCTAGTAACAACGTTCTTGTGTTAATGGGCTCTAACTCTTTATACCCCGTTATTAGGTGGAGCTCAGGGACGAGAAGTGAGCATTGGAAACTTTTCAGAACGGTAAGTTAAACTGAAAACTTCTCAACAACTGAGTCTATCAGTACCTTGGGTGCATGAATTTCTATCAACAGCTATAATTAATTAATCCATTTAAACATGCAGAGTGATGAGGGTGATGGTTTGGCAATGTGGTGAGCAATCAGGCACAACCCATATGTTACCCACTGCTCTGTCTCAGCCCTTTCACAAGCCTGTCCAATCTTTCTCCAACAATGAAGGCAAAAATGAACAAAAACACACTTAAAAATAAAAAGTGCAGACTAATTAGAAGCTGGAAAAGATGTATAAGAGGCTGTTTTACGTGAATATGAATATGACTTGGCTCGAGTAAATCTGTGATTCTGCTCCTGTCAAAAATGGGAAACCATGAAAAAAAGAAGGAACTAAAATGAGGACAAATCCTCACTGCAGTCGTTTTTATTTGCAGATGGAGCAACTAAAATTTTTCCCAATTTGCTTGGCAGACTCCTGCTTGATGACAGGAAAGTGCTCAGACATGCCCATCTATGAGCTGATATTCAGAACAAAAACAATAAAAAAAATAAACCTTGTTTAGACTCTTAGTGGCTGGAATTTGGCTTATAACAGGATGGAACTAAGCTGGCATTTGGTTGGAAGGGGAAGATTGAAGCACCTGTATCTTTAACTAGAAGAGTTATGATAGAAAATGGGAAAACTGCTTTATCTCACAATGCTGACAAATTGATCTAATTATTGTTCGGATCACCACAAATATTTAAGAGCCTGGAAAAGCTGAAGATGTACAGAGAGACTCATGGAGAAACTGAAGATGGACAAAGAGACTCGTCGAGAAGCTGAGGATGGACAGGAGGACTTGAGGAGAGGTTCAAGATGGACAAAAAGACTCATGGACAAGCTGAAGGTGGACAAAGAGATTGGTAGAGAAGCTGGAGATGGACAGAAAGACTTGAGGAGAATGCTGATGATGGACCAAGAGACTCGTGGAGAAGCTGAAGGTGGACAAAGAGATTGGTAAAGAAGCTGAAGATGGACAGAGAGACTCGTGGAGAAGCTGGAGATGGACAGAAACTTGTAGAGAAGCTAAAGACGGAGAGAGAGACATTCGGAGAAGCTGAAGACAGACTAAGAGACTCGTGGAGAAGTGGCAGGACAGCAGTAGCTTCAGCTCCCCTGAATATTCAAACCCTCTCAGAGTTTTATCTTGTGGTCACCAATCATACCACTGAGTAAAATGCAAGCTCATCTCAGCTCTGGATCACAGACTTCCTATTTTTCACTCAACCTACAGCAGACACGTTTATCTTCCTCCTCGTTAACTGCAGCCAATTATCTGGGGTCGCTCGTTAGGGGCAGTAGCTCGCCTCTCTTCAACATTAATTGACTAAAACAGAGGGAAAATATGCTGACTTGGCAAATGCTGAGATTTTCACCTTCATGCTTCATGAAGTTCACACGGAGGTGGAAAGAAAATGAGGGCCCGGAGTTATTCATCAGAGCACATGCATGAATTTACACCCCACAGACAGTGACTGGGCCCAATTAGCCACCATATTTCTTAGATTTTGTTAAATTTGCTCTAAAATGTCTCAAGTTTTCCTCCTTTTCATCAAGTGAACTTTGGTCCAAGATTCTCTGGGAACATATTTTGAAAGATTTTGCTAAATATTGTCTCATATTTTACAATTTAGTCAATCGATAGATCAATCTTCATTTGTAAAGCACTTTCTGTATAAAATTTTGTATCATACAGAGCTGTACATGAAAAAAAATAAATTAATAAAAAAGTAAAAGTAGAAAATTCAATACAATAAAAATACAAGATAACACCAACCCTCGCGATTCATGTACAGCACACACACACTCACGCACATAAAGATGTTCAGAGGAGATTCTAACAGAATACAGAATTAGAGGATTGAGGAAACACTATCTTGCATTAAAAATGAGGAGAAATAGGAGCCGAGACTAAAAAAAGGTAACAATAAAAAAAACTCATGCTAAGAACTTAGACAAAATCCTACAGGGCAAAATAAGTATAATAAGTATATAAAAGTATAATTGTAAAAAATAATGATATGGTAAAATAAGACACCAAATTGATGATTGACAGAGAAAAAAATCAGAAAATCTGATTTGAAATGGAGAAGTGAAACAGATTAAGAGGATGAAAATAAATAAATTGATAAGAAGAAAGTAATATGACAAATATAACCAGGTAAAAGCCAGACTGAAAAGGCAGTCCTGCACATAAACCCAAAACAGGCTGCCTCTAAGGAAACCCTAATGAGCTGTTTGGTCACGCTTCTCAGAAAGTGTCTATAACTTTCCGGTTTTGTGCTCTAATGTTTACTGTGTAGAGTTAGAATGCAAAGCAAGTCCCTTTCGCTGGAGTGGGCTGCAGGCTGAACACCTTGCTCAAGAAGTGGTCATGACTTCTTTTTAACTAACTGTCAATTTAAGATTGTGCACTAAACTTGGTATCATTAATATCAACTAGTTCTCCTTATTTACTGTATTACCGACTCACTGCAGCAATTAATTAATGAGTTACTTCCATCCCACCAAATCCTCTATAGTTACCCTTTGGTGTAATAATCTGCCTCTGCTGAGGAAGAAAGTTTTAAAATCAGGTTTATTTTGGAAAAATATGTTGGCTAATGAGACTGATTGTTGAAAGCTGTGTTACGGCACCATCTAGTGATCACTGTTGACACTTGCAGGCAAATCCTGGTAACAGGGAAAAGGGTCAAAAGGGGTATAAGAGAGAGAAGCAAAATGACCTGAAATTTTAAATAGAAATGTTTTAATGCAAAAAGTAAGGCAGACAAACAATGACACCTTATTGTGGACAAAAACAAAAGCCTTGTGTTTCCATTTTTCGGTGATTTTTTCATTTTTGACACATAAAAAGTGCTATTAGTCACCTGTAACATCTGTGAGTTTTTTTTGTAACTTTTAAATTAATTAAAATCATCAAAATATAAATGCATTCAAAGTTAACTCCTGATGACTTTCCTGTAAAAACAAACAGAACTCTTTTAAAGAACCATAAAGCAACGTTTCCAGTTTCTGGATCTTCAAGTCACTTTTCTCCTTGATGAACTGCTTCAGCATGTCTGTAACTTTAATGAGACGTCAGTGTTTAGGCCTCCAAAGGAACAGGGTGGAAGCAAAAGCAGCCTCCGTCACATTCAAACGAAGCACAGACTCACAAATACGGTGAGATTTGTCTGATGGAGTCTTTATCTCCAAGTTAAATCCCCCGCCTCGGGTCAACAGTCTGATTTAATGTCCCCAAACTCACAGCGAGCTCACGTGCCTCTACGCCACAGCGGGGATGAAATACTGCAGAGACACGTCTTCATGGAGCAGGATGAGGTGGACGACTCGCTCATGGACGATATCTGTGAAGACGAGAACATCATTTATTAACAACACCAAGGATGAAGTTTTCCCACGAGGGGTGCACAATATTACCAGAAGGAGCAAAACAAGCAGGAAAAAGCAAGCAGTGACGAACATAATGGGAGGTAAATTAGGCCATTTTATTCTTTCCAGTTCTATGTTCGTTTTCTGCTTTAGTGCTTGCTGTTTCTCATTTGTCCACCAGAGGGCAGCTTGCCTGGTTTCAAGGTTAATCTTAAAAAAGCAAACAGGTGACCTCCACTCACAGCCGGCTAATGGCTCCTCCAATGTGAATCAGAAGCCACCTCCAATGTCAGACGGTCGTGACGTAAATATAAACAATTATATAGCCCCCTTCACACCACCGCAGGGCAACACGCCACCTCCAGTCATTTTAATGAGGGACGGGTGACAGACGGGAAGCAGTTTTAACCACAGCGGTAGGACAGAGAAGCGGTTGCTGCCCACGTACGCATAGATTTTGTCATAGAAATTATATACGTGTAATATATTATGTATACGTATAATACGTGTATTATATACATATGATATACGTATATAATGTCTATGGATTTTGCCCTGCCAAACAAAAACCTTCAGCGTTAACCGCCTGGCAGCAGCCAATCACATCAAAGGAGGAAAAGAACCCGGAAATAGCAGGCTTCACGGGTCAAAGCAAACATTAAATGAGCTCTACCAAACAACTCTACCTTCGTATAAAGATAATCAGGAGAAAAACTTGGCATGAGACAGCATTTCACATCAGAGTGTTTGGGAAGGACTTCTGGGCGGGCTCTGGACCCTATGCTTGTACCGCGGCGGTAGTAGACGCTTTAAAAAATGCTTTGCATCCTGCAGGGAGGCTGTTTTTGGGGCGGTTTCCCCGCGGTGGTGTGAAGGGGTGTTAACTAATAAAATCTTGAATTGATGCTGCCTTTATCCCCGTTTTATGGTTAAAACAGCAGTGACTGTAAACTCAAGAGGGTGTGATAGGACTGTCAAGCAAATAAAGCAATTGTGTCTCTAGGAAATAAAAACACTCGAGATAATTACATCAAAAGGAGATACCACACACGTATTATGCTCTTCTGATGACCTGCATTTTAAACTTTGTGTTTTTTAATGTAACACGACTGAGGAATCAAGTTACCAAGGTAACCAGAATGCTGACATCACTTCCTTCTGACGTTGGAGGTGTAGAGTCTCCAAGACAGTCGGCTGAGAGTGGAGGTCTGCAGCTGGACTGTCTTGGGCATTTTTTTCTTATTTCCCTATGTATGAATTTCATGACTTGATTTGCTTCTGAGAAACTGTAATTTCTTCTGTATTTAAATGTGTATTTTTTCTGTTTTGGAACTAACAGTTTGGTTTTAAATATGAGACTTTATTTTGAAGAGCCCCTTTTGTACTTCCTTCTAATGGAACATATGAGCTAACAGTGAAATGGTATAAGACAGCAAAGCTGAAATAGCAGTCTAATAAGAAAACTTTCAAGTGCATTGAAAAATGAGCTCATGGTTTGTGCAAGTTTAACCTTTTAACTCTCATCTCAACTGTTTGGCAGAGGTCATTAAATTCAGAAATATTTAATGTGTTAAATAAACATAACATATCAGTTTGTTCTGTCTGTGTTTTATGATACAGAAAAAACTGCTAACAAACCAAAAGACCTGATATTTGGTTTTGAGATTTAAAGGTGTAAAAAGCTAAAAGCTACTATTTTTATGCCACCATTATTTTAAATACTTCACCACTGACTGATATGATGATATACATGTACATATAAAGTGTGTCATTTGTCCAAAACATTTTTGGTGTTTGACAAACGCAATGTCATGTATTCTAAGTTATTTCAGTAGTTTTTACAGACATTTCTGCCTTTTCTAATTGATTTTATACCAAGTTTTTGTGCATTTTGATGTCATCACACAATCAACTGCTGGCTTTTAAAAGCTTTTAGTATGTAGTTTTCTCTGTTCCCTGAAATGTTAATGGAATTAAACAATGGCTTGATTTGTTCTGTCTCTTAAAACATTATATCTCTGAATTTAATGAGTATCTCTTCAAAACAGTTGAGCTGGCAGTTAAAGGGTTAATGTAATGGCGGTATGTTGCTTGTAATCTTGAGGTAGTATTCATGATAACCATTTAATTTAAACAGAAATTTGAATGCCTTGTTTTCTTTATTTAGTCAGTTCTCATGTTGGTTTATGGAGCTGATTTGCAGGAGAGCAATTAAAGTTTAAAACCATCAGTCCAGTCTCACCATCTTTCCGAGGGTTTGCTACATTCCTCCAGTCCAGGTAAACAGCAAAAGCACAGTTTCCTTCAGGACAAATAATTCAGTCATGCTTTGACTCTGACCAGCTGCTGGACTTACTGCACATGGCCTTGCTGGGGTTGACCTGCTGACCCATGAGGAACTGCTGCAGCTTCCTGATGTCGACTCGAGCCTGGGCCATGGCCTCCGGGTCCCTGCTCTGAGACGGACCCCCATCCTGGGAGGCGTCATCACCTGAGGACAAGGAAGACAGCTGTGAGCTCAAACCAGGACAGACCTTAATGCGAGGCCACTTTTTGAGCTGTGAGCTGCAAGAAAGTCAAAGAATTCCATCCATTTTATCATCCCTTTTCTCTGACATTTGTTCTGCTGAATACCACAACATCCAACACAAAGTTTGAACATGAAGAAATTATTTTATCAACACAAATCTGCTGCACAAGACGAACTTCAAACACAAACATTAGTATTATCGAAAAGCTTGAGGGGTCCTATTTATCAGTATCAAATGCTGAATACTGCATGTTCAGCCCCCGCCATCACACAGATAAGCAGAGATGGCAAGTAATTAAGTGCAAATACTGTACTTGATTTGACCTGATTTTTCAGGTATTTTGTATTTTAAAAGGTGTTTATTTCTCTGACGACTTTTTACTAATACACAGCTACATTTTCAACATAAATATTGGTACTTTCTACTCCTTACATTTCCAGAAAAGCTCATTACTTTTTATGTATAGCCAAAGTCCATGATTTTTTTTAGTTTTTGTTGTTGCAACACCAATGCGTGTGAACTATCTCGGGTTTTGAAGGATGCAGGAGGAGACACAGATGCCTGTGTGTGTGGGTGCACAGTGGGAAACAGCTGTTGCCTGATGTGCTATCAAAAAGGTTGATTAAGACTTGGGTCTATGAGCATGGTTTGTGACACTATAGTTTAGAAGCTAATCCTGGTCCACAATTTAGTGTTCAGAAGTGTGATGTGTTCACCTTCAGTGTACAATACAAATGCCTAAAGGACTATATAGTGAAGTATATAAGGATACCAGGCAGGTAGTTTTTTTTTTAAACAATAACATTGCAAAAGTAGATTCCATATAAATTATCCTGTGTTTAATAGCTTTGCAGCCAGTGACTTGAGCAATAAAAATACTTTGACTTTTAAAAGTACTTTTTACTTTTACTTGAGTAGATTTTGGATCAGTACTTTTCACTTTTACTCAAGTCATTCTTTTATGTAGGTATTTTACTTCTACTCAAGAAAGGAATCTGGGTACTTTTGCAATCTCTGCAGATAAGGCAGAAATGCACCATAAATATCGTCCCCGCTCCCCTTCAGAGCAACAAAAGTCAGTTTTTACCCCATGGAGGATTTCCCAGGTCTTTGAAGTGAGTTGTGACAGAAACCAGATCTGTCTCGATCTTCAGGTTCATCTCCCCGTTCAGGTTTGCCTCCAGCACCTGAAACACACACAGAGAAACCTGAAACATGATCACATGTGCTCATGAGTGATGTGTGTGTTAATATACAAAACATTTATTTTGTATTTAATGGAACCTTAAAGAACATGCTCTTGGGACCAGAGTGAACTTGATGAATGGGAGGCAAATACAAAACTTTCATCAACACTTTCTGGAAGGTGTTCACAAATACAGCTGTGACTTTCTGTACTGATGAATGTGTGTGTGTGTGTTTGCTTGTTAAAGAGACACGGCTTTTTTATTGTGGTTTTCTTGTCTTTTCTCACTCTGAAGTCCATGACAAGCAGACAGACTCCATTCTTTCAGCAAGGAAGAGACGGGAAGAGCTCACCTACTGATTATTAGCTTAGCTCAAACACTGGGAGTCAATGGGTAACGTTAGCTTGCCTCTGCTCACAGTCATCAGATAAAACTCTTCAGCAACTCTAAGCAGTTTTCTATTTTTAGACTATGATAAGCACTTTATGTAATTTTTGAAAGAAAAACATTCAAACTAAACTGCAGGGAACATGTGCAAACCATCGCGGACATGCTTGTAATGTAATGTCGACAAAACAAAGCCTCTGTTTACGAGTAGAAGAAGATAACATGATAATAGTAGAAGATAACATAATATAGCAAGGTAAAAACACCCAACCCATTGACTGCCAGTGTTTGAGCTAAGCTATTTAGCATTGGGCGATTTCTGCCTGTGTCTTACTTGCTACTGCACGCAGTTGAAAGCATGGAGTCTTTCTGCTTGTCGTGGATTCTGGAGTGAAGAAAAACATGAAAACAAAATAAATGGTGGCCTTCCCTTTAGCACCGACTGACACGATGATGGACCGAGACATAATTACAGCTTGACAACTCGGCAATGTTTGTCTTGTTCTGCAGATTTTCAAAGTGAATCAAAAATTAAAGCATCTGACTTGATGTGCAATTTTTTTATTTCAAATTTATAATAAAAAAAATGCATCAGAAAAAAACAAACTGGGTGTGCAAAGGCCTCCGCTGAGGTTTGGGGATCTTACCAGAAAGTTAGAGAGGTTCTTCATCCTGTCCACGACGTTCTTCATCGTCTTCAGAGGAGGCAGGTAGATACTGACCTGTGACAAAGTGAGTTTGACATTAAATCAATAACCTGACTTTTCTTTAACTGTGATGACAAAACATTCATCCTTAAAAAATGGCTTGTCCACCTTTTCCAATGTCAGTTTAAAGTACTTTCTAGAACTTTCAATGTGTGTTTTCCAGCTCCTCCTGTGCCACTCAGCTCAGGCGAATCAGGTGCCTCTGCAAACATCAGCACTTTGGGATTTCAGATTATTTCATTCTGTTTGACTCGCTGATCATGTTAATCTGACATGATGGTTGATCTATAATTTGTACTCCACCAGTTTGATGGCAAGTTTAGGGAAGAAAACAAATATTACAATCACCATCAGATCCAGGTGATGTTAAAAAGGGCACCGTCCTGACATGTTCTCGTCCTTCACTCACTGCCTATGTTTACGAGAGCTTAATTTCCCTTTTCATTCTGAAAAAAAAAAAAATTTCTTTAAAAAGATTAAAGTAACCTTGTAAACACATATCTCTAAATGAAAATGACCAGACCAAACTTAATTACGAAGTAGTTGGCTGATGTATTCTAATTTTAAGTCCAAATTGAACAATTCCTCGATCATGTATACTTTACTTCCGCTTTAAATCAATTCTAGTCTTTCTGCGCATGCTCGTTCCCTTGTTGTGTCGCGATGATGCACACATTCCGCACTGACGGGAACAGGATGGCCGCCTGAAACAAGAGTTGACATCAAGTCGAGACAGTTTATTTCACTAAAGCCTTAGAAGATTGGAAATAATGAAAAGAGTGGATGGATGTAAGTATAAAAATGTGGACCTTTTTTAAAGTTGTAGTGTCAAAGTTGGACAAGGTTTTTCTAATAGGGAAGTCGCTAAACTGGAGCTTATTTTCTTCCAGTATATGTAAAAATGTCACATCCGCCCCCTGTCCAATCAGAACCATTCACAAGCCCTTCATGTAACTGTGGCCCTTGTGTCTTCGGGCAGGAGGGTCAGACATCAACGTGGCCTTTTAAAGCACATTTCCAGGACTTTATCTAAACCCCAAACACCTTTAAACCTGGAACAACATTTAAATTGAAGCTTTTTCAATAAATTCAAGCACCACTAAGAACCCTGTTATAAGACAAAGGGGCTCAATCAGAGGAGTTCTCTGTGTTTGCTCTTACGTCAAAGTCCGGCATGTTCGGCTCTTTGAACTCATGCCAGAGTCTCCGCGGGATCACGTCGACAGGGACGTCGTGAGTGACGACTCGGCTGACACTAGACAGAGTGGGCTGGACATGAGAGAGAGAGAGAGAGAGAGAGAGAGAGAGGGAGAGAGAGAGAGGATAAATAGAGAATAGACTTAGCACAAATGTGTTAACTTGAGTTTCGTGACTTTCTTTAAAAGGGAACCTTTTGCCCCCCTTAGCTCGTCTCCTATGGTCTTCAATAGTATCCCGCAGCAGGCTCGCAGGCAGCACTCTCAAGAGCAACCGCACTCTCAGGACTGTCAGTTTTTTGCAACAGTGCCACCCAGTGAATTGGAGTTGTCTTTGTAAGATTGTAGAAATAGGGGTAAGTTTAGGCATGTCTATTAGGTTAAAGTTAGGTTCAGGCAAGTTCTAAAAGCTAAGGTGAGGCTTAGGGTAAGGGATAGGGCAGGGGTAGGGGCCCCATCCCACCAGATGATGGATCCCAGAGGCACAGGTTAGGGTTAGCCTACAATGCGCATGTGCGACTGAGCGCTGTGAGACTGCAGCTGTAAGACTTCTTCCTGCAAAGCTGCAGCAGGACCCTTCTCGTGGTCTTTATTAGTTTTTCAAAGTGAGGCCTCCTCAAGGGGGCACCAGAGTCCTTTGAGGAGCAGCTGAGGAAACAGTCACTGCTCTTTTCTCTACAATTTAAACTGTCTGGAAAATCAACAAAATACTTCTTGGACTAATATTGTATTAGATCAAAATGAAAATACAAGGTTTTAATATAATACAATACAACACAGCAACAATATTCTTTAAAGATGAAGAAGTTATCTGCCCAGAGAACTGTGGAAATATGTGCAAAAACTGACATGTTTCAATGTGAGGAGACTTTAAGTGAACAGAAAAATCAGAAAGTCACCCATGTTCAGTTGGATTATGAGTGATTTTTCCTGATAAAGCTCCATCACTGTGTTTGATTTGCTAACAGGTGGAGAACAACATTTAATCAAAAATAGTCAATTTCCATATGATTAATAAAATTTCCACTATTGAACTTAAATACATATGTTTGTTACATACATATGATTTCCTGTCACAATCTAGTTGTTTTTGCCTTCTGTTTGTTGTTGTAGGTTTTTACTGTTTTTCTGGTTCTGGGGTGAAAAATGGGTTCAGTTTGTGACCTCATAATTTGTAATGTCCATTCGAGTGTTGAACCCTGAAAACTAACAAATATACTAAAAAATTGTTTTTCTTTGTCCAATGAATTTCAAACCCAGACAAATGTAGAACAAAATCAACGAGTAAATTCACTGAACTCAGTTAAAAACACATTTGGCCATTAAGATATTTAACAGTCTTGCTGTGCTTCTCTTATTTGATATCACTGATGGATATCCTTAAAGTCAAACTCACCAGATCAGCGGCAATGGTCAGGCAGGGGCAGTGCTTCTTGGTCAGCTTGACTTTGACGGCCTTGGCGTTCTGGACCGTCTTCAGGGCCCGGGACAGGTTCTCTGGAGTCACCTCCAGGCAGATCTCGTTGTCCTCAGAGGACACCCCCTCCATCTGGTACTCATCGAAGAAGTTGGCCTGCAGGGATGAAGGACAATGATGACGATGTCCTGGTCCACCTGCTCCTTACTTAGATTAAAGTGAGAGCCATATGGCCATAATGAAGAGAGTAATGATAAAACATAATGAACATAATGGCCCTGTAGTAGCCATTTCATATTTTATTTAAATGTTATTTTATTTTATTAATTTATATATAGAGAGATTTTTGCATTTTTGATATCCTGTGTTGCAGTGCTACTGGAACCTTAATTTTCCTCAGGAAGTCTTCCCCAAGTATAAATACGTTCTGTTCTAATCCAATCTAAAGTGAGAGATGGTTTGGTGGAAAGGAAAGAGTAGCATCTACCAAAGGGGCCAGACCAGCCCGGCATGTGGCAGATCAGTTGTTTGATTTCAAAGGTCCTGCTTTCTCATTTTTTTCTTAAGATTAATTTTTGGGCATTTTTTGGCCTTTATTGACAGGAGAGAGAAACAGTGGATTGGCTTGTGAAACAGGTGAGAGAGTAGAGGAGGACACTCTGCAAACAGGCCACAGGCTGGATTCAAACATTTGTGAGTTGTGCCTGGTTGCTAACCACCCCACCAAACCAGAACCACAAAAGGCCCCAGACGGTCCAGTTCAGCTCAGCTTTGTACAGTCAGCAGTTATTGGTGTTTCCATTGTCAAGATTTGGGAAAGGAACACCCCTCTTTTTTGTACCCTTCTGCTGGAGTGTCAATCATATCAATTCAACTCCAAATGGGGGGCTAAACTAAAACTAAACTAAACTAAAGACAAGAGGAAAGATCACAAACTTCTGGACGCCCTTTGTCTGTCCTTCAGCTGATGCAGCTCTGACGTTCCCGTCAACACCCCTGCCCTCAATCCAGGGCACAGGAGAGAGATAAGAGCTCACTGTACCAAAAACACTACAACAGGTGACAAATCAAACATTACCTCACCTTTGCTCTCACCTGGGACAGTTCGCACCACATGCTCACCCCTCCGTTCGCCACCTTCTCTGACAGAACGAAGAACAGGTTGTCTGGAGTCAGCCGCAGGACGCACATCTTGGTCAGCTTGGAGATGGTGGTGATGACTCCTGAGGATGAAGAAGAGAGAGAGGAGAGGCTTAAGAAGGGAAAGAGGCTGTGTGATGATGACAGAAATCTTAATCGTGATTCTTTAAGTATAAACTGAAATTACAACCAACAAAAAATGATTATATATTCACTAAAAATTCCCTGAATCATATGTGTTTCAAGTAACTTGGGATGCACAATACTGGATTTTTGCTAATATCAGATATGTTGATTTTTTTTAATTCTTTATAGCTGAGATCAAGCTTGAGCCCAAGCTCTGTACTTAACAAAAATGGACTTGTTTCTTTCAGTGTTCCAGTATATTTTCAAGAGGAACAGATTTAAAACAAGAAAAACAGCGTTTAACTCTTGCAAAAATGAAACCTTTGATTTTAAATGTACCTATGCAGTGATGAGAAGGTGCATCAGTGTCGTACATCTGTGTAATGTGACGATATTCCGGTGGATATATGGCCAATATGTGATATCTGCAAAAATGCCAATAGCGACTGATATATATATCAAACTGATAACATTGTGCATCCCTAATTTTAACATTTAAATGATCAAAATATTTTATTATTAACACTGAAAAGAGATAAAATTATCAAAATACCTGAAAAAAAAGGTGGATAACACAGAACAAGTGCAAACCTCCATCTGCTAATCTTGATTATTCTGTTTTCAACACTGTGGAAAGCCAAACTTCAGTTTGAAATTGATGACACAGATCTGCCACCCATGTTTATGAACATCTCTACACAGCCAGCTGCCGTTTGACGCCCCTGCAAAAACTGAAGCTGCATTGTCTGCTGAAGGAAAAAGCAGGCCAGATCATGATGGCGGCCCCTCCACTGTGCCATGTAAAAAACATTTCAGGTGGATCTCCTTGTCATGGCAGTAAAGTCTGAAGCCATCAGGACCATCAAGGTGGAATTTTCTCAAAGAATCAAACTTTTAATGTCCCATCTTTGGCAATTCCAAGGCATTGAAGGAGACGTGGACTTTAAAGGAGACATATCATGCTGATGCATGATTTAATACTTACATATAATATAATAAATTTGAAAACAAGACCTTACACCCCCTTAATTTTCAAAAAATTAGATATTGCATTTTTTCTGATATCCTAGAACGAGATTTGATGCCTCTGAAAATAGGTCATTGCGAGATGTCCGCGAGATTTAAATCGTCGTGACGACACGAGGTACCTTTCTTTTTATTGGAGTAATCTGATAAAACACTTCCTCCTCTGTGATGTCCGTTAGCCACAAAACCGTCACCGAGGAACACATCCACCAGCAGGGGTATAAAGCTCCCTAGCTCACACTCTCTCATTACCAGCTCTGGCCTGTTGGGGGAGTCAATACGCGGTCGCTGCTTTGAGCCTGCCGGAAAATACAGTAGAAGAAGAAGGACAGGCTGGCTCTACCCCCGATAGAACTGACCAATCAGAGCACAAAGGGCTGTGACGTTGCGAGGTAACTTTAGGTCAGCTTGGAAACCGAGCGTTTCAACGAGAGCTTGATGATGACCTAAAACGAGGATTTTGAGAACGCTATTGTGGGGCAATGAAGGAACTAAATGACTTGTACTGAGGGCAGAAATGCTTTACAGGCATCCTAGTCTGGCATAGTGAAAAGGAGAAACAAGCATGATATGTCTCCTTTAAAGACTTCTGTTGTTGGGCTGCAGTCAGCAGCAGTATTGGCCTTCATTTGGGTCCAGGGTCGTCCTGTGTCATGACGGACAGCAGGTGACATTTTTTCACTTTTGTTCTGTAACCCTCAGGATCTTTTAAGAAGTTTAAGATGACTGTCTTACTGTGGCCAGCCTCAGGAATGATAATGCTGTGCGAGAGGCCTTGCTTATGCAGCCAAAAAAATCGACCACGTGAAAGACAGAAAGCTTTTCTGCATTTGCCATCAGGAGGTCATGACAGGATGAATATTCGACAGAAAATGAAATTATAGCCACATTTTTCTCTGTGAAAGTCTGCGGTCTTAAACTCTTGATCAACTGAAAAAAAAAATATTTTAACCCCAGTTTTCAATCATTTGATGAAGAGGTTTTTGTCTTTCTCTCACCTTTCTTTTTTTTGCATTTAGAAGCTCTAGTCAGAACGTTTTTTAAGATCCAACAAAGAAAAATGCATATTCTTGCATTTTTTTAAATTCTTCACATTTTGATTTAGAGTGTCTATATAAATATGTGTAAATCCTAAAGTATAGATCCTACAGTTAATTGACGCTTTACTTTAACACTTGCTTTATGTTTTTAACACCAACTCCTTTCTGCTGAGAGGAAATGTTCAGGAATTTGACTCCAGAGTAAAAATAACTCTGCACTTTAAAAAAATTCCAACATCAAAACATTAACTCTTCTCAGTTAGCTGAGCACTAAATACTATCTAACATAGAAAATGTGTGTTACAGATCATTTTAATCTATTTTCAATTATTTCTTGCACGAAAGTACAGCTGCAGAGTACCAGGTGTTGTACAGGTGCACAGCGTTATGTCTGTCTGTCTGTCCCAGATTAAACCACTAAAAGGGGTTTAACAATAATGAAGTCTCACTGAAGAACCACAGGATCAACGTTAGTCATGACTGTAGCCCAGGTTTTCCCATAAACACAAACTCACCCTGATGTTTCGTAAATAACGAAACTCTGTTTTGCTGTGAACACTCGCTGACATTTAGCACATTTAAAACTCTAATAAAAGATTAAAAAACACACTCACGGCTGAAGTGGTTCAGACACGCGATGTCGACGATTTTCCCTCGAAACTTCATGATGATTTTTAAAAATAAAATAAAGATAAGAGCTCTGATTTGGGAAATTCAAAATGTATGTGTGTAAAGACTTTACGGCGGGACCCTTTTCAAACGCACCACCCGGTCCGTCACTGATATACGTCCGGTGGGAACAGCAGCAGGAGATTCTCTGTGCAGAGATCTCATGTCAAACGTTCCGGTCGTTTTACGTCGTAATTAACGGGTTGAAGAAATCCGTTTTAGACTGAAGGTGGAGGAAAAATCAAGATAAGAGAAATGACAACGATAAGCAGCGTCGTAGCGGAGTTTAAGAGCCACGCAGGTAGAAGAAGATTTTTTCTGAAAATAAAATCACATTTGTTCATAAAAATATCACTGAAAACCTCAAAGACTACAGGGGTACTTAAGTAGGCCCTCCTCATATACCTGTTAAACCCAGCCCTGGCTGAATGCATCAATAATGTTCTCATTTAAAAGTCTTGTTAAACTTTTTTTTTTTTACATCCATCTGTTACCTGAATAGTTGTCTGGAAGAAGCTGGGGAGAACTACGGAAGCCCTAAAAGGCCATGGTTTTTCCATGTTTTTTTAGCACCGTTTTCTCGTGATAACGACTTAATTTCAGTCGTTTTCCCGAGATCTCGAGTTATTTATGTCGTTATCTCGGGATAACAAAGCTTGTTTTCTCGAGATCTCGACATAAATAAGTCATTATCTCGGGATAACGACATAAATAAGTCGAGATCTCGAGAAAACAAGCTCCGTTATCCCGAGATAACGACTTAAATAACTCGAGATCTCAGGAAAACGACTGAAATTAAGTCGTTATCATGAGAAAACTGTGTGAAAAAAACATGGAAAAACCATGGCACATAGGTACGGAAGCCCTAAAAGGCCATGGTTTTTCCATGTTTTTTTAGCACCGTTTTCTCATGATAACGACTTAATTTCAGTCGTTTTCCCGAGATCTCGAGTTATTTAAGTCGTCATCTCAGGATAATGACTTATTTATGTCAAGATCTCGAGAAAACAAGCTTCGTTATCCCGAGATAACGACATAAATAACTCGAGATCTCGGGAAAATGACTGAAATCATGTCGTTATCACGAGAAAACAGTGCTAAAAAAAAGTGACCTTTTAGGGCCTCCGTACATAGGGGTCGAACCAGCAACCTTCGTGCTAGGCTATGAGGCAGGTGCACAATCGTTTCTACAGTTAGATGTTTGTGTCAAATTAAGATACCAAACACTGCAGATATGACTGGAGGGATGTTGCAGATTCCTCCTACTTGGCCATCAGGAAAATTCTGTACATACAGAACTGTTATATTTGATTAGTGATTTTTTTACTTAGCCCTTCATGTATCATTTTTAATACTCTTATGATACCTCTATCTAATCAATATGATAAACACATTACCAAAAATCTGATTACAATCAGATAAGTGATAAAAATGTCCTCAAGTGGATATCAGTTGCCAAAAACACTTACTGTATCAAATGAGATACAAAAAATATGTTGCGTTAAATTTTATATAAATTTTGATATTTTAAGGATTTCAGTAGAAAGTGAAATAAACACTTCAGCTCTAAAAACTTGGAATCTTCTGGCTATAAATTTTGTTTTCTGGCATTAAAGGGTTCATTTGTGAATGACAGTGTCCCGTTTTCAACCATGTCTGCCTATTTAAATTCTCATATCTTGCCAAACTATATACTTCAGTCAAGTCTGGTCAAAACCAAATGTTCTTCTCATGGTGCGGTGGATTCATCAGCCTCTTTCCCCCACTGTGACGCCCACAGCAGCTGTAGCAGAAAGTATTTCAGTGGGAGCAACAAAACAAAGTCTCTGCTGAGTGGACCAGGGTTGGCCCCTCAGGGTCACATGGACACATGTGACAGGAGGAGGAGGAGAAGCTGAAGCACAGGAGAGCCGGCTCACAGCAGAGAGCTTCAACAGACCAGAGAGGATCACCACAGCAGAGAGGAGACGCTTCAACAGAGAAGAAAGATGAGGGAGATCGTTCACATCCAGGCCGGCCAGTGTGGGAACCAGATCGGGACAAAGGTGAGGACCTGACTTAGATTTATATATTAAATGTTTTTTTTAAGAGTGGAGTCAAAATCGTGGCAGGAGTTACAATATTTTGTCTGTTCATGGTGAAGCTGTAATCAAAACTGAGGTATTTATGGCTCTAAAATAATTGTCCTCTTACACTTTGATGCTTTATTGTATCAGCTTTTCAGTTCCTCACTAGAGCAGCCTTCATGTAGAGCAGTCTACATGAGATCAGCTTTACTTACACATTTGGTTTGGATTCAGGGATGTAAGGATGCTTTTTAAAGCTGTATCTCCTGAGTTTTCTCATCCTAAAAAACAAAAAAGTTCAAGTACATCTGTGAGACTGAAAAAACCCTATCAGAGAAATGAATGCTTAAACGATTGACCATCACTTTAATTTTCTATGTTCTCTAATGTTAGAGTTATTAAGCCACCACTTTAGACACTAATTAAGGCCACTGTTGGCAGGTTTTTTTTATCATCTGCTTCATAATTAAAGGCGTCATTGATTGAACATAATCTGTAGAGCTTAATTGGGCCAGAGGGATTTTATGAGGCAGTTTTGAATTCCTAACATGAAAAACAAGTTGTGAAATTCAGATAATCTAAGAACAGTTTTGTTTGGACTCGGTGCAGATTGAGTGATTGAAACCTCATTGTAGCAAACACAAAAGTTCACTCTCATAATTTTGATCATTTCTCTCAGAAGAATCACTGAAGTTTGGTACACAGTGAAATTATTGACTACACTGATTACAGATGTTTCCAAACTCATATGGTCGATAAAGAGAAACATTCCAATGCTTCACTATAAGGATATAAAGTCTCTACTGTACTTGGAGGAGCTGCTGGTCAGCAGGTGATAAAGGCAACTGCTGTTGGCCCCGGCCAGAGGGGCCTCAAGGGGCCAGCAGGCTTAAAACCACAGCACTGTGTGAAGTATGTTGACTGTGGAAAACCTCCCTGAGAAAAAGTAAAGCAGGGATGGAAATCACAGTTTACCTCATGATACGATATGATGCCATGGTCCATGATAACAATATAATTGTGATGCTGTGATTCTGCAATAACTGATTTATTGCAACAAAAAAAATGTCACAACATGTCACAATAATAATTTTGTCTGTCCCTTTAGTGTCATAGAATCTGAATTGTATCCATACTTTGGATTTTTAAGTGTCTTGGGCATCCTTTAACGTGCATTTCTGCTTTGGAAACTTTCTCTTCTTCGGCTGGGAATTTCTGTTTAAGTTTCACTCTGTTAATGCTGTAAATTTTATCCTTCGTTTTGTTAGATTTTACTAGCCTTAGATTATGGTAGTGTTGGTAATTATCCTTATTCTGTATTTTTACTGCCTAGGTATTTTTTACGTATATATTTTACTTAGATTCTACTTTGTTAGTGTTGTAAATATTACTTTGATTTTTATTTAGATTCTATTTCCAGGTTAATGCTGTAAATTTTATCCTTATTAGTTTTGTTAGATTTTACTAGCCTTAGATTATGTTGTAAATATCCTTATTCTGTATCTTTACTGCCCAAGTATTCTTTTTTATATTTCTTTATGGATAAACCTTGGACCCCAGGAACTAGTTTCTTTCTTTTCTCATGTAATTGCAGACTGGAATAACAAAAAAAAAACTCTTTTAAAACTATTAGGGAGCCATCAAGTAGTATCTCCAGAAGACAATCCAGTAGCAACATACAGCATTTTGCACCCTATATCGCTAACACATTGCAGAAGAGAGGATGACGATAACGCCACTTCGATTTGGTGTCCCACCCCTACTTTAAAGAGCACATGTTCTGCTTCTTGAGTTTTATCTGCCTTTTGGGATGTTTAAAGTGTTTCCCTGCATGATAGAGCACTTCTATTAACAAGACGAAAAGTCCCTGCCCCCAACCCCCCCACAACAGACCTACCAGTGTGACATCCTACCATTGTTTGTCAAATCCAAGCAGTGACCTTTAACCCTGCTAACAGCCTCTGAGTTTTAAAGATTGCATGTTTAAAGATCTGTTTAACTATAAGGAGGGTTAAAAGGTGGAGCTTAAGCTGCAGAACAATTGCTAAATTGTATTTTTATTGCCACTAAGGAGGTAATGTTGTTTGCTGTTTGTTTAATTCTTTGCCAGTCTGCCTGTCTATGAGTGAGAAAACACACAGACAGACTTGATGAAAGGATTTTGTAACATACCCTGATGGGACAGATGTAACATTTTTCTGTTTAAACAAAAATCTATTTGATTCATAATGTATTTTTATATCTGCCTCACTCAATTTGAACTATTTTCTCCCGACTTTGTATATTTTATTTTATTCAATTTGTTATTTTATTTTTATTCTGACCACATGTTGACTGTTTTTGGAAAAATGTTCTGAGTCAAATTTATTGTTTGTGTAAACATACTTGAAAATAAATGCCAATTCTGACTTTGAATTTCAGAAACACCTTGGCAGAGGTTTGTGCCCGGAGCACCTCTAGTTTCCCAATTTTTTTCTCTTGGATTGTAACCACCACAATAACTTATATGCTTTCTTTTCTTACTTTCTTTTTAAAGTCTACAAAATCACAATGACATGCTTGTAATAAAAAAAACTTCAATTAGGCTTGGACATTGTGTAAAATGTAAGTAGATTTTCAATATAATGATCTGAAAGTCCTTGAATACATGAAAACGAAAAATACAGTTGACGTTTGAACTGATAAACTTTATTGTTGTTTTGCAAATATTCCAGATTTTGAATTTGATTTTACAAAACAGCAAAAAGATGGGGAACAAATAATCCAACATCTTAAAAATGTCTCTCAACCTTCAGTTAGATTAAATTAGATTAAACAGAACTTAATTAATCCCTTTGAAAAACTCCTTCAGGGAAACAAGGATATCAATCGCTGTTTGAAAAATAGATAAAACAAGATGTACATAAAAAACACAAATATAAACAGAAAAAGATAAATAAATATAAATTAAGCATTACAATAAAATATGCCTAATGGCTGGCTACTAGTTTCAAGAAATTTAGGAATTTCATCACAGCAACTGAGTGATAATTTGCTGCATGTAATTAACGTTGGTGTTTATGCTGCTGAAGTTTCATGATGTATGTTACGACCCTGACTAAGAGGTGAGACACGGGCTTAAAATTGGCAGGGAATAATGAGAGGGGAAGTGAGCTGAGGTTTCCAGCTTTTGTCAGTTGACCAGTTGCAACTGAAGGAGGCTAATGTATGGAGGCAGGTAGTGCCACATAGTTGCTGTATGGTGGTCAAACAGTGCCTCAAAGAAAACAGGTAGCCTAATAAATAGCCATTCTCCTTCCATGTAAGGATAGTTTTGTCTTTCGGATTTAGTTTTCTGGTTGAATGAAAATAACAGACTGACTTCCTTGAACCTCAGTGTCAGGGAGGCTTTTACACTAAATTCTTTGGTGCATGTTTTTCTCAGATGTCACAGTGAGTCAGTGAATGCATCGTGAAGGCAGGAAGTCTCTGAATCACCAGCTTTCTTTTTCCTCTTTCATTCCTTCTGCTGCATTCAGTTCTGGGAGGTGATCAGCGACGAGCATGGCATCGACCCGGCGGGGAGCTACGTGGGTGACTCGTCCCTGCAGCTGGACAGGGTCAACGTCTACTACAATGAGGCGTCCTGTAGGTACCAAACATGCATGTAGAGGTGTGTGTGTGAGGCTGACTGTGAGTCACATACTTCTTCTTCTTTTGTGGATTATTTTGGCTGCTGGCAAACAACAAGTTGGTCTATTACCACTACCAACTGATGTGGAGTGAGGATCTTGACACTAAGTCATTCTTATCAAAAACAAAACACCCCCTGCTATAATAAGAAATAATAAAATAAAATAAAGGAAAACTAAAATGATAATTATGTCTTGCTCAGAACATTTCTTTCTCTCAAACATTGAAACAGTATTTGATAATCTTTCTTTTCTGATTTTTTTTCTCAGAATTTCTAAACTAAATTAGATTTAATTGCTTTAAGTTTCTTCACTACATTAGTTTTTTCTTCCTCACACCTCTCACACTCAAACATGCTCCACTCCACTTTACCCGTAGCATGCTTCCCGGTCTTAGTCACATACCTCCTGTTTAATGACTGGGTCAAGTTCCCACTGAATGAGTCACAACCAACATAACAGGGACCTCAGACTCAGTATTTCAACCTTTGTGGACTTCATTGAGTGACAAGTTTACCAATATATTGATGATAAACAGATTATACTGCCAAAAAAACAATTCTCATCTGTAGCTCCTTCACTGATTCTCATTTTTGTGCCTATTGTATATATTGTTTAGTTTCCATATTTTTTTATCTACACATTTCAATTTGATCTACTTTTATACCTATATTTAAAATCTTATCCCCCCCCCCCCCCCTTACTCTTTATTTATTTCCAACTATATGTTGATTGTTTTTACACCGATTTACCAAGTCAAATTCCTTGTATGTGCAAATGATGTGGGCATAAAAACAGTTCTGATTCTCTGATGCAACTTGAAGAAAACAAACTTTGTCAAAAGTCAAGGAATGACGCAAAGGGTCATTTGTGATGATGCTCTTTTATAGAGATTCAAAGAATTTCCAGAAAGTGACAACTGCTTTCTGTGTGTGCAGCACATAAATATGTCCCCCGGGCCGTGTTGGTGGACCTGGAACCAGGAACCATGGACAGTGTTCGTTCAGGAGCCTTTGGACAACTCTTCAGACCAGACAACTTCATCTTCGGTATTGATCATCTGACTTTGTTTATTACCTCCGCCAAGGAGGTTATGTTTTTGGTAGAGTCTGTTTGTCTGTCTGTGAACAAAATAACTAAAAAAGTTATGGATGGATTTTGATGAAATTTTCAGGAAATGTTCAGCATGGAAAAAGGAATAAGTGATTCAATTTTGGTGTTGATCCGGATCACCGTCTGGATCCACAATGACGAAAAATGTGATTTTTGGGAATAACTACTGAACTAAGATAGATATCACTAGAAAAGCACTCGGAGAGCGCAGACCTCCACCAAGCAGCACAGTTCCCTGACGGTGATCCGGATCAACACCAAAAATTGAATCAGTTCTTCCTTTTCCCATGTTGAACATTTCCTGAAAATTTCATCAAAATCCATCCATAACTTTTTGAGTTATTTTGTTCACAGACAGACAAACAAACAAACTCTCCCGAAAACATAACCTCCTTGGCAAAGGTAATTATGAATCCAAGTGGTAATGGTGTGTTTTCATGATCAAGGAATCTAAATATTTAGATGAAATAAAGGTAGGACTTATATTTATGGTGAAAATCACAATATGGGTGAGGACTGTGGCGCTGGCGGAGGTCTGCGCTCTCTGAGTGCTTTTCTAGTTCTTGATATTATGAGTTTGAAGTTATTTTCACACATGCTCGAATAAAAAATGTAAATACATTTTTAGACTGAAGACGAATGCATATATTTGGCCTTTATGTATGGCAGATACATTGGCTTTAAATATCAGCATTCATTTTAGTAACTACTGATGTGATAATTCACTTTAAAGCTTATGTATGAAAAAAATAAAATCCCTCATCCACAGTTAAATAGTTTTATCAGGAATTACTTATGTTTGATGTATGGGTGATAGGGACTGATCTCACTCAAAAGGCGAAGAAACACTCTTCCTGGATCTCAGGGAAAAGAAGTCAAACTAACCAGACATTAATTAGACCAAAATATTGATACCATTTTATAACTTTTTAAGCTGCAAAGATCGCCAAGACAAAATCAGGCCCTTATACAAGTGTAACTGATGGTCCGTGCCCCATGGGTGCAGCTTAGACAGATCTAGAACAGAGAAGAAGCTCTCCAGCTCTGTACGATAAACAGACTAAAATAACTGCAGGGTTTGTTTAACAAACTGACGCCTTTCTAGGAGAACAAGTCCCTGTCTCAAACACACACATCCACACACACACACACACCTCCTCCATTTGAAATATGGGTCACCAGGCGAGGGTGTCGACGCTCACATTCTCATCTGTCGCGCCGATCATTTTACATTTCTCTGACGGCTTTCTCCCCTCTGATTGGTTGTCTGCAGGTCAGACAGGTGCAGGGAACAACTGGGCCAAAGGTCACTACACGGAGGGGGCGGAGCTTGTGGACTCGGTCCTAGACATCGTGAGGAAGGAGTGTGAGCACTGCGACTGTCTGCAGGTGACGAGGACTTGGTCCAGTTTAACAGCTGCTGTGTGGAAGAAGACTTTACATTAAATATCGACAGCTATTTTAGATGTAGTCTTAGTCTTTGAGTGATAATGTGTCACAGTCAAAGTCACATTTAGGTTTTCTCTCCAAAGTCTTAGTCCAATTTTAGTCAATAATAACTCCAACAGAGCTTCTTAGAGCGAGAACAGAGGTGGATCAGGGAAACATTTAACGTGAGAAATAAAAGGTTTTTGAATGTAAGTGATTGTGAACAAACTCGCATCAGAACATAATGTATGAATCTGAGTAGAAGTGATACAGAAGCAAATTTCTGCCACCTAAGAAGTATCCAAGTGATGATAAAAACAACAGATTTCCAAGTTTAGATATTTGGCTTAATATCTTATAATAATTAGTAATTTTTAAACTTATTATTTTGACTTTTTCACTCAAGATTTCTACTTTATATCCTGTAACTATATGTTTTTATCATATCATAATTCTGACTTTGGTCTTATATTGTCAACTTTTATATCAAAATACAACTTATATATCATAGTTTGGTCTAATAGCGTTAACCCTATCTCTCAAAAGGTCTGGACTTTTAAGCACAATGTCAGCCATATCCTGTAATTTTAAACTTTATCTCTCACACTTTTCCTTTTTATGTCATAATTATGACTTTTCTTATTTAAGTACTGACTTTTTCCTCTTAATTAGGATTTCTTATCTAAGAGTTAGAATTCTGACTTCTTATCTCAAAGTTCTGATGTTCTCTTGATCATGACTTTTTACCTCATAAACCAGAATTTTATGTCATAATTATGCACTTTTTAATCTCATAATTACATATTTTTACTTTTTCTCATAATGTTGACTTTTTATCTCAGCTACAACTTAGGAATCTACATTTTTTTAGCAAAGCCTTGATAATTAAAGTTATTTTCTCCTTTCTTTAAACAAACCTTACTTACTTGTTGCACTACATTAACACGGGACATGCCTCAAGTCCATCTGGGCAACATCTCATCAGAAGTGATTGGGCGGAGCAGAACTTTAAAGAAAAACAGAAGGGGACTGAACGAATGTCCAGTTTTCCATGTCCATCATTGGCCTGTCGGAGGTTTGCGGTCACCTCTCAGTCAGGAAAACTAAACGGCACATGTAGCTTCTGCCTCCGTGTCCTCAAAAGGATTCAGATTCAGATTCAGATTCAGATTCAGATTCAGATTCAGATTCAGATTCAGAATATTTATTGTATCCTTGGGTAAATTCAGTTTACAGGGAGTGAGCTCTCGCGTATTATAGACACACACAAAACAACACGAGACAAAGTGACGACAGTGCTAAGGCTAAAAGAACAAGAACAAGGAGGACAGCCCTGAGATAAAAAGCAAGACAAGTTAAAATTTCAGTGGGTAAAAGAAGCCTAAAAATATGTAAGGAAGGCCTGATCGTTCATCCATCTTTTGTCCTCTTAAACAGCGCTGCTATCTGGATCCAAAAGCCTCAATCTTAATATCTTCCTGCAGGGTTTCCAGCTGACTCACTCTCTGGGCGGCGGCACAGGCTCGGGTATGGGCACCCTGCTGATCAGTAAGATCCGAGAGGAGTATCCAGACCGGATCATGAACACTTTCAGTGTCATGCCCTCACCAAAGGTAAAAGAAAGTCCAGGGTTAAATACGACAGGGGAGCATTAACCCTCAGGTCCCATTGACTGCTTTTAAAGATTCGGATATTTATGTTCTTAAGGTCATTTTTCATCAATTATAAAATGAGGTGTAAATTAGAAATGAACCTTTTGTTTCAAATTTTTGGAATGGAGCTCCATTTCTGTAATTTGCATATGGAAAATAAATAATCACTGTTAGCCCTTTTAGACCAAAAACCACTATGACTGAATTATTTCTTAATTTTCATATCTTGTTTTTGTCCTCCCCAATTGCTGAATCTCTTTTCTACCTTTGTGGCTTTATTACTTCCTTCAAACCCAGAACTGCTTGTCCTAAAGTAGGGATGCCCAATATTTGTTTTTTGTTGATATCCTATATGCAGATTTTTTTTTTAATTTATTATAACCAATACCAGTATTTCTGGTCAAAAGTACATGCTCTTAACAAGAATAGACTTGTTTCTGTCAGTGTTATAGTTTATTTTTACAAGGAACAGATGTAAAACAAGAAAAAGCAGCATTTATATCTTAAGTGAAACCCTTGATTTTTAAATGTACCCAAGCAGTGTTGAGAAGGTGCATCAGTATTTTACATTTGTGTAATGTGCAGATAGTCCAGCCAATAAATGGCTGTAAAACTCTGCAAAAATTTCAATATCGGCCCCTACGATACTTAACTCTTTAGGCTGACATGGGCTGACACCAATAGCAAACTGATAATATGCATCCCTATCAAAAAAGTCCTCCAATTGAGCGACCATGGGAATTTTGTCTTTGTGCTCTCACTCTAACTGACCTTAACCAACCATGGGACATTTCTTCTGTTCCCTCCAGGTGTCAGACACCGTGGTGGAGCCATACAACGCCACCCTGTCAGTCCACCAGCTGGTCGAAAACACAGATGAGACCTACTGCATTGACAACGAGGCCCTTTACGACATCTGCTTCCGCACTCTTAAGCTCACCACGCCCACCTACGGAGACCTAAACCACCTCGTATCAGCAACAATGAGCGGCGTGACAACCTCCCTTCGTTTTCCTGGGCAGCTGAACGCAGATCTTCGTAAGCTGGCTGTCAACATGGTGCCTTTCCCAAGACTTCACTTCTTCATGCCCGGCTTTGCCCCTCTGACAGCGAGGGGCAGCCAGCAGTATCGAGCGCTGACGGTCCCCGAGCTCACCCAACAGATGTTCGACGCCAGGAACATGATGGCGGCCTGTGACCCCCGCCACGGTCGCTATCTAACTGTTGCTACTGTGTTCCGCGGCCCGATGTCCATGAAGGAAGTAGACGAGCAGATGCTGAATGTTCAAAACAAAAACAGCAGCTACTTCGTGGAGTGGATCCCCAACAACGTCAAGGTTGCGGTCTGTGACATCGCCCCCCGCGGGCTCAAGATGGCGGCCACTTTTATCGGTAACAGCACGGCCATCCAAGAGCTGTTCAAGCGGATCTCAGAGCAGTTCTCGGCCATGTTTCGCAGGAAAGCTTTCCTGCACTGGTTCACAGGTGAGGGCATGGACGAGATGGAGTTCACAGAGGCGGAGAGCAACATGAACGACTTGGTGTCCGAGTACCAGCAGTACCAAGAGGCCACCGCAAATGACGGCGACGAGAACTTTGAGGATGATGATGACGAGATTGTTGAGTAAGGAGTGCATTAACGAACCGTTAAACTCTAAGAAACCTGAAGTGATCATCTGTTAGTAACAAAGATGTAGGAAGAGGCATGAAGGTTGAATTAGTCCGTTTGAGTTCAGATAATTCTTTTGTCAGACATCCTCATAGAAATCGTTTACCACAGAAAGGAAAACACATGACTAACACGATAACTTTTAGAGTAGTTTTGGACACATGTTAGATAGAAAAAAGTCATTTTTTGCACCGTGTGGACTTAAAAACTGATTGAATATTTTAAAACAACTTGAAAATGTATTCAAAAAGTTATGAAGCTTCACAAATGTGGATTTTGGACCATGAGAAAACAGATTTTGGAGAGACAAAGCAATGGATTAACAATATTCCAGTAGAAATATAGATTATTACAACAGAATAAAATAGGGCATTTGTCCTAAACCTGTATTAATTTTGCACCATTATGACTGTGAATAATCACAAACATGGCATTTTTCATGAACAGCTCTCTTGAAAAATATTCAACTCTTAAGTAGGCCAGCATAAGATTACATTTTGACATTAATTACGGAACTTGGTTGCATATTTAAAATTCCTTCATCTAGCTTCTTAGAATTGTTTTCATGTTTATATTTAGTGAGATCACTGAAAAAAACAAGGTGCACTTTCATTTTTGTTCAGAAAGCAAACTGGCTTTAAATTTCAGATTACCCTGGATATGTACATGCCATGTCACTACGTATTTTCTGTGATTTTATAGAAGAGTAGACAAGGTTTTATCAGTGATAGTTACACACATGCAAATTTGTTACTTAAATATGATCTGTCTTCCTTCTGAAGTCAATGCAAAGTTCTCCAATTGAGGAACCAAGTTGTGAACACAGCCTTGTAACACTCCTGCATTATTTTTGTCAGATTAAGGTCCAAAACACCCCTTTCTGCACTTTAATTGGCACAAAGTCCTAAAACTAAAAATACCCAGGACACATGCATGCAACCGTATAATGGTTATTCTGAATCCATACCAGAACAGGTCCAAAGTTTTAAAAAAGTAGTAGTGGTTAGTAAAAATTCTAATTTAAAAGCCCATAATTTGAACGTAGAATATAATAACAGTCCTTCGTTATTTTTATTTCTTTGAACACAAAGTTCCAACAGTGAAAGACCAAAGCAACATCCATCCAAATTCATCATACATCCACATCAAAAATTTCAACACCCCATCGTCAGCACTTGCAACTTAATAACTGTTTTTTTCTGTATCACCAATAAAGTAGAAACTTCTAGAATCAAAAGACCCAACTTTATATATATGTAATTTCATAATGCTTTTCCACATGCATGCAACATCTTACTTTAAATAAGAAATACTGCAGCACTTACAATACTTAAACTCAAAATTGAATGATCTCATTTGAGATTTTGATATCTAGGGTTAGGGTTAAAAGTCATCTTGACTCATTAATTTCTCCAACTATCAAGTTGTGATAACTTATGTTATAAGTCGTGTGGATATTTTACCCTTTGACCCTTAACCAAACTATGGTTGAAGAATTGCCAAATGACATTTGGTAAATTAATACCTTAATTTGACTCGGTTAACGTGTGAAAACGTTGGAAACGTGCTAAAATATACGGGATAATAAATCTCTTAGGTAAAAAAAGATGATCTTTTTGAATACTAAGAAGTGTTTTTATTAGAATTCTAAAACATTTTTGTATTTTTTTCACATGTGTTAGAGTGATAGATGTTTTGGAATATGTGACTTTTTTTGTACATGTGAATGCATCAAAAATGGCTGAAGAAAGGTTTGAATAAATATTATTTCTTTAAAAGCCACACAATGGAACGTACTATGTGTGTATTTTTTTTTTTTGAAGGGGTGAGGGTGCTTATCACCAAATGCATTTGTTTTTATTTTTTACTTTTTGAATAATCTCATTCACTATGATTTTTTTGGCTTATAATACAATGAGAAGAACAAACCATTCATGAACTCAAGTGCCATTGAGTGTACATTTCACATTTTTGTGTGGTGGAATGAACAAAGTGCAATCAGAATATCTTTGAGATATGAGGTCCACTGGTCTTTACATTTTAATTGTGATTTCCTGAATTGTATCAGTTGATTGATGAGTCATAGTGAACATTTGATTCAAGAGGGCCCCCAAAACTCGAGGTAGTGCACTTACAAGCAAGGGAATAAACATTAGATCCATAAAAATTGACTTTTGACGAATGACCTCCAAAATCTAATCAGTGCGCAAGAAGGCGTATTTTTGTAAAGTTTGAGGTAAGTTTATAAAAAAGACTTGAAGTTTTATTGTTGTATTAAAATCTAAATCATGAGATCCAATGACTTTGACAGTGATCATTAAACTCAACGGTTGAAGAAAGTCCTTTAAAATGTTATTTAGATGTAACTTCACAAGCTAAGAATGAACATCTGACACATTTGCAAATTTGACGAAAACTTCTCAACTTGTCTTAGAGGCGAGGGATGACTACAAGGCCCTCACTCTTGACCTGATCTCCAAAATCTATTAAAATCGTCCCTCAGTGCAGACATTTTGGCTCTGTTTAAAGTAACTTTGTCAAGGGGCTCTTCAAGTTTACAAGCAATGGACAAAGACAAGCACCCCTGATCTTAACCTTTTACCCACAGCCTTCAAAATTCAACACCTTAATCCTTGAGTCAGAGTTAATACTTGAGCCAAATTTGAAGGAAGTCCCCTCGAACTTTTGTGAAGCACTGCATTGACAAGATGGCTTATAAATATCCTGTTTTCAGCCCTGGCTTTCATCAGAGCTCAGGCGTAAACTGCCTGTGTATTGAAAAGTGGAATATCAGCTAAAGTCTTTCTACAGTTGGATAAAAGCAGACCGTTCGTTGTGCCAAAGCCACCCGCTTGTCACGACATCAGAACGGGGAAGAGAGAGAGAGAATGTGAGTTAATCTCGGCCGCCCCGCTCTGTGTGTGAGAGTTGATTTCCCAGCAGTTCTGTTTGTGTTGAGGATTACATTTGGAGCCGCAGCGCCCGCCGCTGATCATGAAAAGACAGAATCGCTGGCCTCATGTCTGCCCTATTCTCCACCCCGTGACTCTTTGTTCTCTGAAACACGAGGTTTTCAGCAGACCCGTGTTCAATCTCACGATCAGCAGGAATCAAACACTTAAATCTTTTAGCTTTAGTTTGATCCTCACTCAAATGGAGGAGACTTAGGACGTCCTTTTACACCCTGAATGAGGTTAGGGTGTGGGGCACAGGAATGTGTTACCTCGGTGCTGGAACAAGTGTGTTTGGAGATATGTCCAGTTGCTGTCCTGCTCAGCTGGTGCAGGGAGAATTCTCAGCCCTCTGAGTCATCTATTTTCTTGAGGCAAATTTAGAACGCTCATGAAACGTTACTTGGGTTTAAAGATGCCATGAGGAGTTTCTAAGTAATTACAAAAAAGTCTCACTTTTAGATATATGCCTGATCAAAATACACACTTTAATGTGAGTTTTATAGCATCAAAATAGGTTATCTCCTTAGCTTCGTGGTTGGGTCGGACAGGGCTGGACTGGCCTGGATACTCAACTTCAGGAACAAGACAATTAAAACTAGAGCAAATGTATATTATTCGGACACGTCTTAGAGCACCGGGCTGTAAGTAGCGATATATAGCGGCTACAAAACTACAATACTAAGTTTTCCAAAAATTGCTTGTTGTCACACATCAAAAACTACCGCTACGTAACTAGAAAGAGATACATTAACTCGTCGCTTTGCATCCTGTAAGTTGTTGAAAAAAGAAGTTGTAAATCAATGCAGAGTTCTAAGGAAGGTCTGAGCTGCATTCATTAGCATCACAACAAACACACACTTTGGCTTGTGTCACTTCTTTTGGTGCGTTCAAGTTGTAGTCAGAAGTAGGAATTTCCGAGTTCCGAGTAGGAAACTGCAACTGGAACGTCCCCCGAAGTCTGAATTTCCTACTGGGAACTCGGTGAAACCTCGCCACCCCCGAGTTGACAATTGAAGCTGGATGCCCCCAGTGTGAACAGTTATTTAGCTCCTGTAATAATCAATTTATTTGCACTTCTGACTGGGGTGTGTTGCTCTAGATCAGCTGTATACATCGTATTGTTAGACTTATATTTAATATATTAACAAAAATGCTGCCATAGTGAAAATTGCATTCTTCATACAACAACGCAGGGCGTGCTAACAACAGCTAACAATAGCCTGGTAGATTGGCATGTTTTTTTCTGACTTCAACCGGATCGCCAATAAGTCGGAGATGATGTCACTCCCAGTTCCGAGGTTACTGGAACACAGCGTTACAACAGTCGCCACATGTGCTCATGGGTAGCAGAGTCTTTACGTTGCTGGAAATACATTCTCCTCATAGCACCTTTAAATTCACCTTAAATCTTAATAAATAGCTAAACTAAAGTGTGTCCTGTAATTAGCATCACAGGTGTCTTCAAGCTTATAATCAGTCAGTCTGGCTATTTCAAGGCTGAAAAGTGGTCACTGTGCTGTTTGGTATCATGGTGTGTACCACACTGAACATGGACCACAGAAAGCTAAGGAGCGCGCTATCTCAGAAGATTAGAAATAAAATTATAGACAAGCATGTTAAAGGTAAAGGCTATAAGACCATCTCCAAGCAGCTTGATGTTCCTACGACTACAGCTGCACAGATTATTTAGAAATTTATGGTCTACGGGACTGTAGCCAACCTCCCTGGACGTGGCCGCAAGAGGAAAACTGATGACAAATTGAAGGGACAGATAATACGAATGTTAACCAAAGAGCCCAGAACAACTTCCAAAGACATTAGAGGTGAAATCCAAGGTCAAGGTACATTAGAATCAGGCCACACCAACAGTCGCTGTTTGAGCTAAAGTGGACTTAATAGAGGACATCACTGTTGTAAGCAAATCACAACAAAGCGAGACTGGAATTTGCAAAATGCATATTGACAAGCCGCAAAGCTTCTGGGAGAATGTTATTTAGACAGATGAGACAAAACTGGAGCTTTTTGTCAAGTCACATCAGCTCTGTGTTCACAGTCGCAAAAATGAAGCATATACAGAAAAGAACACTGTACCTACAGTGAAACATGGAGGAGGCTCAGTTATGTTCTGCAGCTGCTTTGCTGCATCTGGCAGAGAGGGTGTCTTGAATCTGGGCAGGGTACAATGAAATCTCAGGTGTAGAAGTCTCATTGAGAGATACAGAAATTGCCTGATAGCAGTGATTACCTCAAAAGTTTGTGCAACAAAATATTAAGTTAAGGGTCCCATTGGTTTCATCCAGGCCAGTTTCAGTATTTTGTTTTTTATAATAATTTTGCTAAAGACAAATTCAGCAAAACATAAGCTGAGCTTCGAACTGACTGAACTTGAGAAGATACAGTATTTGTCAACTCAACCTCAATGAAAGGACTAATTAGTAAAACCTACAGCATTCTAGCCAAGGAATGTCACAGTCTTCCAAACTCTATAAAAGAGTTGGGAGACGGATCTGATAATGAAGTTAGATGAAAATACCCGGAAAAATATTTCAGATAGGATACTTTCCTTTTCCAAGTAATAAAATTAAAGAAACTAATTTTAAGTTTATTCGCAAATTTTACCTAACTCCAGTAAAAATGCAGAAAATCTCTATAGAAAAAGAAGGAACCTTTATGTATATGCTTTGGCAATGTCATCAGCCTGAAAGTTTCTGGAAAAAGATTCACTTATTCACAAAATCTGTTTTAAAACTTGAAGTTTAACTATCCCCATGTGTATACCTATTGAGTGAAATAATTAATTGTCACTTGAAAAATGTAGACAGTTGATTATGATAACATACTTTGCCAAAGAAATGTATACACCTCCTTTGGAAAAATGAATCACCACCAACATTCAGCATATTCCTGACTCAAATTTCTCAATTTTTTCTTTTAGGATAAAATTACACTTAAAAATATAACCAGGGTCACCTATTTCATGACCTTTGGCATTACTTGTATTTCCAATTGTAAAACCAAGACTTGTGAATAGCTACATTTAATTTTTCACTGTTTATGTATCAATGTTCAGAAATTGAGGTTCATATGAGTACATGTATGCTGATGTTTTTTCTTTTCTTTTGGGGGAGATTCCTTGTTCACATCTGCATGATTTTACTTTACTTATGTCCTGTTTTTGTCTTCTATTTAATTTGTTATGTATATCTATCTATATATCTATCTATATATCTATCTATATATCTATATATCTATATCTGTCTATATATCTATATATCTATATCTATATCTATATCTATATATCTATATATATATATAGACACATATGTATATATGTATATATATACATATATATATGTATGTATGTGTATATATATATATATGTATATATGTATATATATATATATATACATATATACATATATACATATATACATATATATATATATATATATATACACACACACATATATATATATATATATATATATATATATATATATATATATATATATATATATATATATATATATATATATATATATATATATATATATATATATATATATATAATTAAAAAAAATAGTCTAATTATTAATTACCAGATTTATAATTAATTAATCATATTAATCGCATTTTAATCTCATATCTGCTTAAAGTACCCAAATAAAGAATTTGAATTCTAGGATATTATAAAATTGTAGTGCATGACAAATCAAATGAATACACTAAGAAGTGAAGATTTGTAAATCCACATTTTTATTGGTGACAGAATAAAACCAAAGTCAGGGCAACTTGTCCAGAAAATTCTAAGCTCAATCAGGCAACTCAAATTACACTTTAAGTGTGTTTCATAAATCAAATTCAAAATAAGAAAAAGGTCGAGGACATCCAGCAAACCAATTAGGCCTGATGCATTAATAAAGAATGGAGTACAAATATAGATAAATAAATTAAAAAATAAAATAAGACGAAGTCTTTAATATGCCATTCCTGCTGTCACCTGGGCTTTGTTTGGTTTGACTAGAGACGCATGTGTGTAGTGACATGTGCCACTGCCATGTACGGGTCCTCCAGCTGGACAATCTCAAAATGTTTGTGTACTACGATTAATCGTGATCAATTTTTTTAATGCGTTAATATGCGTTGTAATCAATTAATCTAATTAATGCACTTAAGTGACAGCCCTAATATATATATATATATATATACATATATACATATATATATATATATATATATATATATATATATATATATATATATATATATATATATATATATACATATATATATATATATATATATATATATATATAAACATATGATCCAATACCCTTCTGTGTAAATAGACAGAAGGAGAGAAGACTGTGGAGCATAATTGAGCATTTGTAAATAAATTTGATTGGAAATATATGTGAAACTTAATGAAAATAAAAAAAGATAAAAAAAAAAAACTAATTCAATAGCTATGTCTGATTTACATCAGGTAATTTTTTTTAGTTAATTTTGTTTATAATTTTCAATTTCATGCTATTTCAGTGACCATATGGGTTTTACTTTTTTAACAGAATTGTACCATCAACTTCCCCACGTCTGAATCTGATTCTCCACAGGAGAGGTCTGTCTGTTGTTGATGCAGCAGCGCCCTCTGCTGTCTGTGTCTGCACCTACAGCACCTACAGTGTAAACAGGAAATACATTTCAGCTGGAGAAGTAAGTGTAGGCTACAGCAAGATGAGAAATAGCAAAGTCGGAGATGGAAAGGGAATCAATTTAGTAATTTTTAAAATCTTATCACACTAATAGTTCAGTGAGTCATTTGTTAAGTTTACTCATATGTAAGTTAGCATTTTGTTAAGTTAGCTTTTTTATATCTACAAGGAGAGCAAAGTTGGCAGATTTAAATGCAATGACCTCTGACCCTCTTACAACAGGAAGTGAAGTGGGCACACCTGTAGTCGTGGAGAAAGCTGACAGAGCAGTGTTTTATTACTTTTATGACTGCAGTATCTGTACAGGTAGGAGCTGAACACTGGAGGGAAACAAACTAACAGAAGCACAGGTTTGTAAAGTACACTCCACATTAACTCTGTTTTATCCTTGTGTAAATGTTGGGAAATAGAAAAACAATTTGATGTTGTTTGGTGGAGGAACTTGGAGATTTTTGTTTATGATGCAAGTTATGGAGTTTATCTCTGAAGCTTTAAATGTCCTCTTTACCCACTGAAAGACTGTTTTAGACTGTGTAGGTTTTAAATTGAGACATTTCTTTAATTTAACTTGTAGATAAATTAGATTATACTCTGCAAACGCTCAGATTGAGGTAATTGTGTTTGTCTGTTCTCAAGTCAAAAATATCCAAACACTTGTTCAAATCCAATTCACTTAACCAGTTGAGATAGATATCTTACTTTAAGAAGTTAAAGAAAAAAAAGACATTGAATTGCTTGTAATCAAGAGAAAATATCTACCAATAAAAAAAGGACATTTGACCCAGTAGGGCCCTTTATTTAAGGTTTAACATCTGCTCAGGTCAAAGTTGTCTTGTCTCATTGGCAGATTATTTTATAAATTATTACAAGCAACTCAGGTCTGATTAACTGTTTGAATATCTTCAGTTAAGATCTTTACCCAAGCATGTAAATATATGAATTAGGGCTGTCACTTTAGTGCATTAATTAGATTATTTAATTACACCGCAAATTAATGCGTTAAAAAAGTTAATCGAGATTAATCATAGCACACAAACATTTTGATATTGTCCACCTGGAGGACCCGTACATGGCAGTGGCACGTCACTTCACACATGCGTCTTTAGTCAAACCAAACAAAGCCCAGGTGACAACAGGAATGGCCTATTTAAGACTTAGTCTTATTTTATTTTTGAATTTATTTATCTATATTTGTACTACATTCTTTAATAATGCATCAGGCCTAATTGTTTTGCTGGATGTCCTCGACCTTTTTCTTATTTTGAATTTGATTTATGAAACACACTTAAAGTGTAATTTGAGCTGCCTGATTGAGCTTAAAATTTTCTGGACAAGTTGCCCTGACTTTGGTTTTATTTAGTAACCAATAAAAATGTGGATTTACAGATCTTCACTTCTTAGTGTATTCATTTGATTAGTCATGCACTACAATTTTATAATATCCTAGAATTCAATTTCTTTATTTGGGTACTTTAAGCAGATATGAGATTAAAATGTGATTAATTTGATTAATTAATTATAAATCCCGTAATTGATTGGATACATTTTTTTAATCGTCTGATAGCACTATTATGAATATATAACTATTGTTAAATTCCTGTTAAACTGGGTCTGTAGCTGTAGTTTTACCCAGAGCTATAGAGATAGTACTATCTCTATAGCTCTGGTTTTACCGTTTGGTATTTTATTTTGAAAATCCTAGGCGGAAGTTGGCCTTGTACTAATGCTGCGTTCGAGGCAACCCGTAACTCGTGTTTTTCCCACCTGTAACTCGTGAAAATGCACTGGAACGGCAGTCAAACTTGTAACTTACAACCCGTGAACTCGTACCAGATCGATGTACTCCGAGTTACGACTTGTGACGTCACATCACTGCCTAACCAATAAGGCAGCCTCTAAATAATGACAAACACTGTTAAGTAAACTTCTGTTACATTATGCACTGTTTACCCGCTTTTGTTTCACTGAAATAAGGTAGTTGATAAAGAATAAATATTATGATTGCTACCATGTTGGTTAATTTACATACAAGAACTCCTGGCGCTCAAACTGAAGTCGTATTTTGCCTGGAACGCTTTCAGGTCGAAACTCGGAGATTTTAACTGGGAAAAATACCAGTTACGGGTTGCCTCGAACGCAGCATTAATGCGGTGCACTTAAGCTAGCTATTCCTCAGTAGCAATCGACCTGATGCAGTCTCTGCGCGGACATAAATTCTGCTTTAAATGTAAATTCAGTTGTTATTAAGCTTGAAACCCACCAGTACTCTTATTAACACGAATGTCTAACAGAATGCTGGAAGAAATAGTTGCTTTATTGCCTCTTAAGTGAATTTTCGGAGCTAGTAATGTTAGCTTGCCGCTACTGGGGAGTGAACGTGACTGGTGCGTCTTTTAACATGAACTTTCCTTTGCAGTCCGGAACAGACGTCTGAGCAACTTGCTGTTTATTCTTCACAGCTGTGGTTGTGTGTGCTGCCCCAAGTTTTCCAGGTATTCCTTGTAAATATGTTTAAGCTGTGCTATAATGTAATGTAAATACTGTTTTAGATAACAGTGATGTGGTTTCTGATACGTTCTTGCTGTGACGTGTTTCCACCACAAGATGGTGCTGTTGGTTTAACCCTCTGACTCCCAGGCAGTTTCTGGTTGTTTTTTTTGCTTCTCTCACATTTTTAGTCACTCTGGTCTCAATTTTATGAGCTAAATGAAGTCCAGCACCACTTTAGATTCAGAAAAACAATGGCTATTGGCTGGTGTAACTCAATTATGTCTACATGCAGTACAACAAAATTTACAAGCTACTAATATTTAGAAAAAAGGAAAACTAACATTCATTTTTTCTGTTTTTGTTATTTTTGAGTAAATTAAAAATAAGGAATTAGTGCACACGGCACATTTTCAGCTACCCTCCAGCCTGAGGATCATTATAAAGATAGTGGTGTTGGTAATACATTCAAAGAATCTACAAATTCTTTTACCTTGCTTGAAATTTGGAATTCCACGCCGTTTTTACGCCTGCCACTTTTCACTCACTATGATCTTATTTTTCTCTGCAGTATGAAGTCCAGCACCTCTGTTGATTCAGGACAACCATGACTATTGCCTGATGTAACTCTATTATGTGAAATAATGTTATTAAAGGGACTGTGAGGAGTTTCTAAGTTTTCTTTCTACCAAAAAGTCTCACTTTTAGATATATGCCTGATCGAAATACACAATTTAAGATGAGTTTTATAGCATCAAAATTGTTTATCTATAAATGACAAACAAAACTAGAGCAAATTTATATTATTTGGACACGTCTTAGAGCATCAGGCTGGAAGTAGTGATATATACAAAACTACAATACTTAGTTTTCCAAAACTTGCTTGTTGTCACACATCAAAAACTACCGCTACGTAACTAGAAAGAGATACATTACCTCGTCGCTTTGCATCCTGTAAGTTGTTGAAAAAGAAGTTGGAAAGCAATGCAGAGTTCTGAGGAAGGTCCAGGCTGCATTCATTAGCATCACAACAAACACACGCTTTAGTTTGGGTCACGTCTTTTTGTGCGTTCCGGTTGTAGTCAGAAGTAGGAATTTCCGAGTCCCGAGTAGGAAACTGCAAGTGGAACGTTCCCCAAAGTCAGAATTTCCTACTGGGAACTTTGTGAAACCTCGCCACCCCCGGATTGACAATGGAAGATGGATGCCTCCACTTCAACTGGAATGCTGATAAGTCGAAGATGATGTCACTCCCAGTTCCGAGGTTACTGCAACGCAGCATTACGACAGTCGCTGCAAAGCTCATGGCTAGCAGAGTCTTTATGTCACCGGAAATAGATTCTCCTCATAGCACCTTTAAAAATCAGCATATTCTACAACTAAAGTAAATAGTTAAAAACTAAATTAGAATGGACTGCTTGAATAGTGGTTTTTATATAGGATATTTTAGATGCAGGCTGACATAACCCGATATTTGTTTTTTGCTGATATCCGACCGATACCTGATATCAATATTGGATCAGGACATTCCTGGTGGTCACACCTCAATAGCTGTTCTAGAGTAAACTCTAGTAGCAGGGCCCGATGTTTATCTGCGACTGTTGGAAGAAATGCTCAAAAACTTCTATTTTTGTAATTTTATCAGAGATCACGGGTCCAGACAGAACCATCACTCAGTCTAAATACTTTAAAAGTAATGTAAGTCTAAACACTTTAGAAATATTGCTACAAAACCTGCCAAGTATTTTATTTTTCGAAAGAGATATTTCTGTTACCTTGTTGTGCATTTTATTTGTGTCATTTACCTTTAATTGAGAAATTTACTGATGTACGATCGCTCCCTCGATTAAATCGCAATATGGCTTGTTGCAATTTTCAAATAGCAGAAGGTTCGATATTTTTAGCCCACAATGTGTTGAACATTTTGGCATTGTGATGTACTTTTTGGAGTTTATTGCCTGTTTTTTACCTCCATTCATACACTTTTTTTTCCCACTTTTGGACCATTTTTTACCTTTTTTAACCCAGTTTTTACAACTTTATGCCTATTTTGCCCCCATTCATCTTTTTTTGGCTACTGTCGGAACTATTTTTGGAATTTTTATATGTTTTTTGAAATTTAATTTCAAATTTAATTCCCAATTTTGCTGCCATAATCAATTTTCCTGAGTCACTTTTGGATTTATTTTGTCAATTTTTCCCCTTTTTTTTGCAAGTTCATACCTATTTTAAACCTATTTATTAACCTTTTTCCGCTTTCATACCATTTTATGCAGTTTTTACAATTTCATACCTATTTTGCTTCTCTTCTTCGCTTCTCCACTTTTCCTCAAATCTTTTATCCTTAGATTAATTTAATGTCATATTGTTTTAACTATAAAAAGATCTACTGCTTTTGTTTGTGTAAGAATACATAAGATGAGGAACATTAAAACAATTGCAGAGTAAATTGCTATATTGGGGGAAACAATCGCGATTAGATTATTTTCTCAAATCGTTCAGCCCTAATTGTGTGTGCTGTCCCGTGTTTTGCAGAATAAATCAGACCAAGTGCCTCTTTCATCCTGCCTCGTGTCCATTATACCAAAGCAGCACCAGAACAAAATAGGAAAAGCAACATAATGATATAGTGGCTTAGAATCAGTGCAGTGAGATTTTTTTTGTCCCTAAACTGGACAAATTCTCTTACTAAGATCTGTGTTTTTTTCCGTGTATGTGATTGTCTTAATATGTTCAGTTTGAGATAATTGTACTGTAATGTTCTGTATCTGTGTGTTTTCGTGTTTCGCTCTCAGGCTGAAAAATGAATGATAAAAAGGAAAAATCAGAGTCTGCAGGATCTGGCTCTCTGTTTATGCAGAGTGATAATCCTCCAGATTACAGAGGTGAACCTGGAGCCTCCAACACAAAGTAAGACACAATTGCTTTAATTATCTCCGCTTAGGGGGTGATGTTATTGCTGGCATCTGTTTGTTTGAAATTTTGTGTGTTTGTTTGTCTGTTTGTTTGTTTCTTTGTTGGCAACATCAAAAAGCTATGACGAATTTTGATGAAATTTTCAGGAAATGTTCAGATTTGGAAAAGGAACAAATGATTAGATTTTGGGAGTGATGCGGATCAACGTAAAATTGCCATGACAAAAAATGCTACTAAAAAAAAACATACTGAATTAAAGGAGATATCATTATGAATCCAGTTGCTAATGGTATGTTTTCATGGTCAAGAAACAGGGCTCCAGAGTGCAACCATTTTGGGTGCACATGCATCCAAAATTTGTCAGAGTGCACCTCACATTTTTTCTTGGGCGCACTGGTGCACCAAGAAAAATGTTGGGAGCACTTTTACTATAGTGTGTGAAGTCGCATTCTACATTCAAATGTGTTGGAGAATAAGACCACCCAGTTAAATGTTATGTTGTTGGTTGTTAAAATCTGAATATTTTTTCTTTTTCAGCTCAGTTACAGCACCATAAACATTAGCTCTTTAATTTTGAAAGATTTTATTTAACTTGATATGTTTGGGTTTGAAATCTTAAATTTCAATTACTTAAGCAGTTTAATCACAAGCACTTTTATTTGCAAATGTTTTATTCTGCTTAATTTGTTAGTTTGAATATGTAAATTTCATTCTTGAAGCACCTTAAACGCTGTTTTTCTTTTAATATATAATTTTGCTTTGAATCCAGACAAGTAACATCTTATTCTTGTTTTAAAAAATCATTCGCATCATATCAAAGTTATGGAGAGTGATAAAATGGTGACTTTATGGCGTTAAAGCGACACTATGAAAAATTTGAACACCCCTTTTTTTTTGTTGGTGCACCTTAAATTTTTTTTTTAGGTGAACAGTAGTCAGTAGGGCTGAAAGATATATCGTTATCATATCGATATCTAGATATGAACATTTAAGATACTAATATCGAAAAGCAACAATATAAACAATGAAGATTTCCCCCACACTAGTCCTGCATGTACAGCTCTGGAAGTCACAACAAATGTAATTTTTATGACTACCCTTGAATGCACTGCTTAGTTTTTGCAGAACCCATAGTCATATTGTAGCAGAACGATATCGCGATATCTCCCATGAATATCGAGATATGAAATTTTGTCCATATTGTTCATTCCTAGTCGTCAGCAGTAGTTGTAAGGTTAAATAAATATTACCTTAAGCATAAGAATATAGTACAATTAAATAAAAGAAATGAAAAATAAGTTTGAAGACCCTGAAAAGTAACCTCAATAAATCCAACAAAAACATAAATAACCATTGTGTTTAGCTTAAACATAAGCATATTCTACAACTAAATTTAATAAATAAAAAATAAATTAGAATAGACTGCTTGTATCCGAGTGCTTATGTCAGAGATTTTAATGCAGGCCAATATAATCCGTTATTTGTTTCTTTGCTGGACCAATATCAGTATCGGATCGGGTCACCCCTATTGTCTGTATAGAAGATCGCCCATCATACATTGCACTACCATGAAGAACTATGTTTGTGTTTTATTACTTGAATAGTTTGGGTGGGGAAAATGAGATGAGCGTCTCTTCAGCATGTCAGGAGGCCCAGGAGTTCCTGAATTCAGAGAAAGAGCTCTCTGAGATCCACTGCTCTGCTCTGGCTGACATGCTGCAGATGTCAGAGGAGGTCCTGGATGAATTTGATCTGCGCAAGTACAAGACGACAGACGAGGGAAGGCAGAGGCTGATCCCAGCGGTGAGGAACTGCAAAAAAGCTATGTAAGTCCAGATGTCTATCCATACATCCATCAGTTTGTGATATGTATCATTTGACATATTTCAGCCAATCCTATCCATCACTGGGCAAGGAGTGGGTACACTGTGGACTTGTCGATCACAATATACAGAGGCAAATGCATAATTTTTTCATGATTTTTTTTGTGACAGACTTAACTATTGTGGACTCACAGAGACTCACTTCAAAGTCCTGGTCTCAGCTCTGATGTCTAATCCTTCCCATCTGAGAGAGCTGGACTTGGGCAGTAATGTGTACCTGCAGGATTCAGGAGCGAAGCTGCTTTGTGATTATCTGGAGAGTCCAGCCTGCAGACTGGAGACTCTGATGTGAGAATGTTGTTTGTTTACTTCTTGAATTAAACCTTAAAAATTCAAAGAGGGAAGACAAGTAGTCAGAACTAGGACTGGGCGATATTACCTAATCTCAATAAGATGATCAATTGAAGGTCTTTCCTTGATTACGATTAATGAACGATTGTTTTATGCTACGCTGGAACAATTTAGTGGTGATCAGTGGCGGCTGCTGGTCAGTCAGAGAGGGGAAGCTCATTTTTTCTGGCCTACATCTTAATTTTGTTTATTTATTTAAATGTAAATTCTTCCCTCCGTTCCTTTTCAAGAAAATGATCTGTGACCCTGTCGTACCAACTAGGTGTCTTTTCCAGGGATTTTAGCAGTGTTCTCTCAATGGCCGAGCTAGACTGCTTTAACGGCCTTGGCCCATTGTGTTGCGGGTGTAAGACTTGAGCCACTTTAAACAGGAGAAGCTCCTCTCCAGAACAACTGAATGTAAAACTTTGAAGATGCTCCGGTGGAGGGTTATACTTCAAGATCGCTGATTGGCTCATTTCACTGTCAATCAAAAAAGGGATTCAGCCTCAGACAGATCATCCAATCATCATGCAGAGTCGAGCGTCCAGGCCAGCCCACTGCCTCATAGACCCTCAGAGACGCTGAGCGGCCGATGGGCAGGACAAGCCCAGCGTTTATCCAATGACCGTCCAGTTTCCACAGTGGAACAACCCACTCTGCGCTTCCCCACTGAAGTCAGTAGAAGCTCAGCATCCAACTGTGTTAAAGCACTGAGACGCTGCGGGGATGAATGAGAAGGAAGTCGCGCCAGTTACCTGTGATAAGTAACTGATTCTGAACAAAAGATGAAGGTATTGTAGCGCATATTTAGTCAATGAAATGTACACACAGCAGTACAAATCACCACTTTTTTTGGGGACATTTTAGGGGAAGCTGAGTTTCCCTTGCAGTCTAAAAGCAATCGCCACTGGTGGTGATACCGATGGTCATCGACGCGGTCTTCCATCAGTATTTACGCTTAACTTCTCTCTGCTTGATGTCCTCTGCACAGGATCCAAAACTTGCCCAAATAATGGAGAAGACATTGTTCTTGGCTACAAGACCCTCTGATAGATTGGCGCTCGTCTCCTCCACGTTGGTGGCGCGTCCTTCACTCTTTGCGAGAGTGAATGTAGACAAATGGAGTGGGCGTGGTCACGTGAGTTACACAGGGGAAATAATCAAAATAATCAACATGAATAAAACTACCTTGATTATAGGGTCTAAATGTCGATTTAGAGTATTTTTCAATTAATTGCCTAGCCCTAGTCAGAGCTACACTCATTCTTATCTGAGGATTTGGAGTACCCAGAAGACAGTACACACTAAGGGCCTGATCGACTAAGATCCCAAATACTGGCACTAAATAATAATAATAATTGTAACTTTATTTATATACACTAAGAAGTTTTCCAAGTGCTTTGACAAATGGTCAGGAACAACAAACAATAAAGCACAAAAACTACAGCACAAGGAAACAAAAACAAAAAGCTTAGGTCAAAGGCACTCTTACAGAAAGACACAAAAGGCATAGAAGACACTAGTAGAAAAAGTTATGAGAAGAGCAACTGGAGCTTTCGATGACTTTGGGCCCCTGACTCATAGGCCCTTTCCATAAGTCATAGAAACCCAGACAATACAAGAACCATGCAACATAAAATGAGACAATGAGGACTGAAATAAAAGCTAAAAACAAGGCGATTGAAAGCAAAAAACAGGACAGAAAATATAAAAAGATGAAATTATAATGACAATAAAATAATAGGAATAATAGCAATGATAACATAAAATAACTCACATGAGCGAGAAATAAAAGTAATTAAAAAGGCTATCTATGAAAAGATAGTAAAGTGTGACAAAGGTGAATCATAGATTTGATAAAATCTAAGTTAAAAGTAAGTTACTACATTCATATGTAAACATAACAGAAAATTAAAATGGAGGATGGACTTAAAATAAGTGGGAGGTATAAAGATAAGAGCAGTACTGACAGAAAAGGCTAAAAAGACACTAAGCTAAAATAAGGAAGAGATAGAACATGAAACACGAAAGACAGCATCACAGAAGAGCAATTCTGTAAAAGTGAGTTTTTAAAAGTGAATTGTATGTGCAAACTAGTGTTGTTAAAAGTATCATTTTATCGATAAATATCGATCCTGAAATTTAGCAAACAATTCAATATAAAGTTCCCCTAGTATCGATAGATCGATACTCATCATCTTTCCCTGGTTAGACATGCGCTGGCGTCAAAACAATAACATACACACAGAGCGCACAGTGCATGCAGCTCCTCCCTCCCTGAGTGCTGCCTTGTAGTTGAGAGAGAGAGAGAGAGAGAGAGAGACGCTAGCTTACACTGGATTAATTAATGTCGTTGGCCGTTTTTTTTTTTAAATATGGCAAGTGCGGGACCCTCGCAACTTGAAGTATTTCCAGACGCTAGAAGTGCTGTCTGAAAATACTTTGGTTTTGAACCAGACTCACACGGAAAGCCGCAGGATAGTTGCAAGCGATGCAAACGGACTGTGTCAACAAAAAGAGTGAACACAACCAATTTAGCAAATCACCTCCGTGACAGACACCCCGACTTACTCAAGGACTTCAGAAACGGAGGTTGGTAACTAACAGTATAACTTAAAGCTTGCATCAGCGTGAGCTGTGTCGTCTTAGCCAGGGGCGGATTTGGTCATATGGGGGCCCAAGATAAACCCAGTCATTGGGGCCCTTCCCTGTACTGTGCTGATACATTTTTTAATTATTTTTATTCATTTTTCCAACTTATGGAATGGGTACAGAGAAAAAATAAACAAGGAACTTACAGATATTAAACAAGAAGAGGGGGGAAAAGGGCAGAAGAAGAAGAAATGGAGGGTAGTAAATAAAAAAAAAAAAAAAAAACTAAAATTAAATTAGATTGAATAATTTTATGAAAAGCAAACAGGATCAATAACTCAGTATTTCATCGGTTATCAGCATGCTGATACATTTTTATTATTATTTTAGTCTTGTACCAGGTAACAAAACAAAACTAAATGAATTTCCTTAAATTCTGTAATTTAGTTTAATTTTGACAGAAGGCGAGTTTTCTAATTAGTCCTGCTTTTGAAATCTGTTGCAGTTATCTGACAGCTTAAGTTACAATTGTTCTGTACTGTTCGTTAAATAAAAAGATACGTTTTTGCACTGAAAATCCCTGTGGTTACGTGGTATCGAAAATCGTATCGAAAATCAATATTTTTCAAAATATCGTATCGAAGTTAGAAATCCAGTATCGTGACAAGCCTAGTGCAAACTAAAAAATTGCATATGCGGATGATCTACCGGAGCAACAGAGTTTGAGGCAAATAAACACACTTGTGAACTTCAGCAGAGGCATCTCTGCATTGCCAGAAGAAACGCAATTTGGGAGACCATCTGTAAAAAGTACACAGCTCAAAAAAGGCATTGCTGGATAGATGATAGGTCTCTACAATCTTTTTTTGCTGTCTGTCATATTGATGGACAAAATCTGATTCCAATTAATCATAATCCAAATGACAGCGTCACGTAGTTACACAGCTCCAGCCCCAATAACCTCTCATGTGAGGAGCAATCTTACAGTTATGTACACACAGACTGCGCGGCTACTCTTGTACACTGAGAGCTTCTAAATCTGCATTCAGTGTGAAGAGAGTGTGATGCAGCTCCGAGTGACAAATGGAGGGATTTTGGCTGTGAAGGGGATCTTTTTTACATAGGTTAAATGACCTCCTTCATAATGTATTAAGAGCACAGAACGGAGAGGGTTTAATTTACATGTCTGTCTGCTTGAGCATGATGGCACACTGGATCATCCCTCTTTTTCCAGCTCATCACAATAGCAGACAGCCTCCAAATCTTTCCATCACTCATCAAAAAATTCAATCAATGACCGAAAATATGTGATTAATGCAACCACTGGTTCTTGCCACAGTGACCGCATGAATCTTTGCGTAATGCTGTGCCTATTTTGCACCAAAACAATGAGCGCAGTTGCGGGTTTGATAAATCACATAGTTGCTGCTAAATGATAACATTTGTATCTCCTCCCAGTATTATGCACGCCCTGGTACTCTGCATGTATTCTTCATATTTCATGAATTCAAACATGCTAAATGGATTGTTCGTGCTGTTTTGCTTCTTTAATAATCCTCAGTGCACCGACTTTAAGAGATCAGCTCTCAACAAAGATCAGCTTTAGCTGCGTTATCAAGTTTGCACTTGTTTTTATGCACACAATCGTTTAAAAGTTCAGGCCCTAAAGGTGTTGACCAGTTTCAGAACAACACAAAATTGATTGTAAAGATTACCATTCCATATTTGCATATAAGACAAAATTAACACAAGAATTAAACTAGCACCTGTAAAACTGGAGATGACGTAATTCTCAGTTCCCAAGTCCATGTTTGGAGATATTTGGAATGCACAACATCTACCATCAGTGGAACAGGAAGGATGTAAATTGTAGGCTACAACTAAAGTTAGCATCACATTGGTTGTTTGATTAAAAAGTCGATGGGATTTTTCACTGTGTTGATGGATCTTTTTTGATAATAGGATCTGTACAAGACAAAAGATTATGGAACCTACATGTTTTTCTCTTAATGATGATCTTGATGAACAAATGTATTCATAGGCCATTTTTATAGTCATAATTAGCAGTTCATTAGCAACTGTGGTTTTTTTTTTTTTTTTTTTTTTTAATGTATATTGTTGGGTGTTTTGTGCCTTTATTGATAGGAGAGAGACAGTGGATAGGCTTGTGAAAGGGGGAGAGAGAGTAGGGGAAGACACTCTGCAAACTGGTCACAGGCGGGATTCGAACCTGGACCGGCAGAAGCATGTACATGGGGTGCTAACCACTACGCCAAACCAGCACCCCGCAACTGTCGTTTTAAGCACATCAAATATGCCTTAAAATTCAAAGGTAGTGCAACAGGAAGTTCATAAACATTAAAAATGGAATAATTGTCTTGTTCACAAACCCTATTTCGGGTTTGCTCTTGTTGAAGTATTATCACGCATTCCATTTGGGAGCAAACTTACCATGCATTTGTTTTATGATTTTAGCATTACAAGAAGTGTTGCAGTTCAGTTTTAAAGAGGTTATCCAAAATATTTTCCATCTCAGATTATACGACTGTGATTTGACGGAGATCAGCTGTGCTTATTTGGCTGCAGCTCTGAAGTCAAACCCCTCCCATTTGAGAGAACTGGAATTGAGCTGCAACGGGCTGCAGGATTCAGGAGTGAAGCTGCTGTGTGACTATCTGCAGAGTCCACACTGCAGACTGGAGGCTCTGAGGTAAGAAATCATATTAACTCATTTTGTTAAGATACATGCATATATCTGTTGTGTTGCTACTAGGGATGTAACGGTTACCGGTAAAATGGTAAACCGCGATAAAATTTCCCACGATAATCGTTACCGTGTCCAATTAAAATTACCGTTATATCGTGCTTGATCACCACACTGCCTCAGTAACGCACGGTGATGCTGCTCTTTGACTGGAAAAGCCGGAACTATGTATCTGTCCTCCATTAAGGAGCCTCACGCGAGGTGCACATGCGCAGTTTGCATTGTTTGGTCTCTGAGTCTGACACATTCATTGACAAAAAAGACAAAAGAACTGTTATGAATATAACAATAAAGGGGTTAAATGATTTCAATTCTGTGTAAAAGTACTTTTAGAACATTTTGAGCACACTGCAACAATACCGTGATAATAATGATAACCGTGATAATTTTGGTTACAATAACCGTGATACAAAATTTTCATATCGTTACATCCCTAGTTGCTACTTAGTCTGAGTCGCAAGAGCAAGGTGGTAACAGGCCATGCAGATGTTTTTCAAGGGCCTTTGATAAAAAGGTCAGATACATACTTTAAACGTGAAAGGCTCAAATACCTGGTTTAGGATGAGAAGCAGGGATAACTAGAAGCACTCGGAGAGTGCAGACCTCCGCCAGCTCCACAATCCTCAGCCATATTGTCATTTTGACCATAAATATTACTCCTACCTTTATTTCATCAAAATATTTAGATTCCTTGACCATGAAAACATACCATTAGCAACTGGATTCACCATGATATCTAGTTTAGTTCAGTAGTTTCACAGAAATCACATTTTTCGCCATGGCGGCCAGACCCTGATCCGGATCAACACCAAAATGGAATCAGTTCTTCTTTTTCCCATGCTGAACATTTCCTGAAAATTTCATCCAAATCCGTCCGTTACTTTTTGAGTTATTTTGTTCACGGACAGACAGACAAACTCTCCCAAAAACATAACCTCCTTGGCGGAGGTAATAATAGTTTAGTCTTCTCGTTCTTTCTCAGTAAAAGCCCAAAACATTTAATTTGTTTTTATTGTCCTCAATTTTTGGCACATGTAAATCATTCTCCAAGAGATGATGGACCTGCTGCTTTATTTTTTAGGGGGTTTAAAGAAGCACTTAGTCATCACTGCTGCTTGATGATGCCTTTATATGCAATCTTATTACCTCCACCAAAGAGTTGATGTTATGTGGCGTCAGTTTGTTTCTCTGTTGGCAACGTAACTCAAAAAGTTATGGACGGATTTCATTGAAATTTTCAGGAAATGTCCAGATTGGGACAAGGAAAAATGATTAGATTTTGGGGGCGATCCGGATCACTTTCTGGATCCAGGGTTTTTTTAAAGGATTATTAAGACCATTTCTAGCATTTGTGCATATGTGCACCAAAAATAGTCAGGGCATTTGGGAAAAAAAAAGATACAGAACAAGTTTTTAACAGGTTTTACAAGATATCAAAGACTGTTCTGGATCCCTGCAAAATGCCGCATTTTCTGATCCTGAACAGTAAAATGTAGATATCATTGGAATTTTTGTCATAGTAAGGGAACAAATAAAGGCATAGACTTGCAACGAATGCTAAAATATAGCCAAAGTATTGCCAGAATTTTGTATATTCAAAAACTTTTGAGCTAGATCCAGAGGAAAACCGGCATGATAAAAAGCAATTTTCTTGAATAACTACTAAATTGAAATAGATATTATGAATTAATTTCCTCATGGTATGTTTTCATGGTCAAGGAATCTAAATATTTAGATGAAATAAAGGACTAATATTTGTTATGAAAATCGCAATTCAAGTGAGGGCTGTGGTGCTAGCAGAGGTCTGTGCTCTTTGAGTGCTTTTCTAGTTCAATATGTTCTTGTAGGGAATAGCAGAGTGTCCTACTCTATGGGTCTTTGTATATGATACTATTTTTAAAAAAAGAATCACTGATAAAAAAAAAAACGTACCAGAGAAAAACAGACTTGGTATGTAAAGACTTTTTTAAGTGGCTTAATGCTTATAAAACCTGTGCACTTTGCTTGGGGGCACCTTTGCAAATCAGTTTTCCTTCATCTACCAGGATATTGATGTCACCTTTTTCCAACTCTGTGTACTTAAGCCATGACCTAAGACAGAATGAACTGTGTAAAATGGGCAGTTGTATCTTTTTGAAAATCAGGGTATTTTAGTTTTTCTTTTGTACCACAAAACATTCTCCTTTTAGATTGACATACTGCAGCTTGTCAGAAGTCTGCTGTGCATTTCTGGCCTCAGCACTGAAGTCCAACCCCTCCCACCTAAGAGTACTGCAACTGAATGACAACAACGTACATGATTCAGGACTGAAGCTTCTGTGTGGCTATTTGGAGAGTCCACTTTGTGTACTGGAGACTCTGAGGTCAGCTCACTGTTTATTTGATGAAATTGGTTTTGGGCTGTCATCATAGTTTCCATTCCCTTGATTTGAAAATTGTTTGAACATTATGCATAAATATCGTTGTGATTGAGAACCTGTCTAATGATACGCATTATTTGTCTTTCCAGATTGTGGGACTGCTCCTTGTCTCTGGAAAGCTGTTTGTCTCTGGCCTCAGCCCTAAAATCAAACCCCTCCCATCTGAGAGAGTTACAGCTGGGACGAAATGATTTGCAGGATGCAGGAGTGAAGCTGCTGTGTGCTGCACTGGAGAGTCCAAACTGCAGACTGGAATCTTTAGGGTCAGACACCTCTGTGCTTCAGTTCTGAGTTTAGTATGGCGTTGGGATGTTGTTCTGTCATGTGAAAGGTCTTAGGTTAGTTAGCATTGAGAGTTTATTTTTTAATAACTATTGTTAAGAAAACCATGTAAGCAGTAAAGCACTTACAAAGAACGGCATTCTTTATATTGTGTAATACAATGCAGTAATAGATTTGTTAAGATAGACCAGTAGGTATAGATGAAGGTGTGATGTGCCATGTCCTCACATTCTTGTAAATTCATTTTATATCAGTTTTCAAAAACAGCTTTCTCAACATGTAATATACATATATAAAATGTAATGATGAATGATAGTGCCATCTAAAACTGTCACTATCATGTAGATAGTTTCTTACTGCCTTCTCGGAAGACTGATGTATTATCAATCTTGATGTTTAATGTTTATGGATGTTTGTGACATTCTCTGAGGTAGTTTTTTTTTATTTCTGACCTCTCGATTTCTTTCTGCCTTTTTCTCTGAGTATTTCCTGAAGGCCTTCCTTTATGACTCTTGACTCTATGACTCTACACCTATTTTTCTAGCACATTTTGTGATGTCTTCATTTCTAGTTCCTTTTATGTCCTTTTTTATTCCCCACCTTCTGGATTATTTCTGTAATCATTTTTCTTCTTTTTTGTTTTCTTTCAAGTCTCAATTTGTTTAAGTTAGTGACATTATGTGAAACATATAAGCAAAGAAAATATATTTTCACCACTCATAAAATGCTGTTTTTTTATCTGCTCAGTGTTTAGTTTTCCTTGGTTAGGTGTCCTTGTCTTAGGCTTCTACATTTTCCCCTCTTATCACTGAAGACATTGGTTTTGACCTTTCATTGACATTTTTCAGGTTAAGGTGGTGCAGTTTGTCAGAGCTTAGCTGTTCTTCTCTGGCCTCAGCTCTGAAGTCAAACCCCTCCCACCTAAGAGAGCTGGACATCGATGAGAACGACCTACAGGATTCAGGAGTGAGGCTGCTGAATGATCTGCTGGAGAGTCCAGGATACAGACTGGAGACTTTGAGGGCTGTTCCAACCTTTTTAGCTTCAGCCTCCCCAGAGCACATTTCCACCGGTAAATCTGTATTTGAAGAATGGTGACATGTGCGACTTCAGGGAACATGACTCACTCTAGAGGGACTGGAGCTGGGAGCTGAAGAGTCTTTGCTCAAATGTTGGTCCAGGATCTGGAGAGGGGAAAGATCATATTTATTTATCAATAGGGCTGCCACAAACAACTATTTTGATAATCGACTAGTCAACCATTATTTTTCTCAATTAGTAGACTAAGCACCAACATGCATGAATTGCAGCTTACCACATCAGCATGCAGCTGCTCTTATTAAACCATCATTATCTCCCAGCTTTAAGTGTTTAAGGTACGTGCTAACTTTGAATAAAGACAATTAAGATGGTAGTTAATTCAACTAATGAACTTTGCAGCTGTTATGGTGTTACAGCAAACACAAGGCTAATGAAATCGTCATTATTAATGTTAATGTTTACAACTATAAGTAAAAAGCTCACTGATGACAATAACATTACCAGCCAACTAGCCAATTAACTTACCAAGACAATTGTCCCTCATCAGAAATTGAATGAGCCAGGACATGCTTCCTTTTCAGATGCCTGTGCATCACAGTCGTTCTGCCATGGATTGCAAGTTCTGCCTTGCAGATTTTGCATTGTGCATTCTTCTCTTTTGTTTTGGAGAAAATACTCCCAAACTTTCAAACTCCGTTGCAAGTTAACACTTCCAGTGACATCAGGGATGACTCGTTTACCACAACAGCACATGTGCATCAAGGACAGAAAGGCAGATAAGACAGCTGAAGGTACAGTGAAAGTTTTACGAGAAAACTGCTGAAAAAACAACAAAAAATGACAATTATTAAATCAGTCGTCATCAATTTTGATTGTCGACAATCATCATGACTAGATGACTGATCTTGGCAGCAGTACTTATCAGTCACATGCACACTGATAATTAAATACTGAAGGAAAACATCAAACAAAAAATAAAATAGTTGAAAAGAAAATTACATTGATACCTCACCCTGCCTGGAGTCATGAATGTGTGCCTGCTGCAGGCAGCGGCGAGCGGGCTCCCTTGCGGCTCCCCTGCTGCTAACCAGGTGAGATTATTGTAGACTAATCAGCAGCATGTGCAGTGAGACAATAAAAGCAGTGCACCAGTGATTTGACTGAATGCAAAGAAACAGAGGAGGGCATCCACTAACGAAGCACTTCAGTAATGGGAAAAGGATTTTGATCTGAAAGGCTACTGGTAAGATCACATCCTTTGGTTTTGTTGTGGCAGTGTGTATTTGGGCAAATTTCCTTAGACTTTGTCTTGAAATGTGGGTTTAGTTGGTTTGAGTTAAGTTGATAAAATGCATTTATAGTATCGGTTAAAATATACTGAATTCTGCTTTATTTAAAATGCAACCAAAAAAATATTGACCTTGTGTGTAAAAATTGGGTATTTGTGTTTAAGAATAACAACGATAAATTGGTTTAAATACTTGATTTTATGTTAGTTGAAAATCAGTATTTAGTAAAAAATTTGTGGTAATACATTTGTCAAGGCTGAAACAAATCTGTATAAAATAGTTCAGGCTAATAAGGTGAAAAAACACTTTCAAACTAAATGGTTCTAAAATACAGACTTGTGTTTCTGCTAAGCCTATGTTAAATTAAATGTACTTTTACCTTGTTTGATGAAAATGCTACATTTATATACATCGACTTTTATTCTCTTGTGTGATTGTAGGTTTTTCAACTTATTTACTTACAGTCCAGTGGTTTAAATAAAAAAGAACAAGTGAGTGAACTGAGATGCTTGTCCGCAAGATTACAAAAGTACTGTACTGTCTTCATCCGCTTAACCTTGGCTGGGTCACAGGGGCAGCAGCCTAAGAAGAGAAGCTCAGACTTCGCTTGCCCAGGCCACTTTGTCCAGCTCTTCCCGGGAGATCCCAAGGCATTCCCAGACCAGCAGAGAGACATAGTCCCTCCCTCCAAGTAGTTCCCAAGGTCTCCTCTAATGTGGCGGGCTCTGAACCCCTCACCTGGGAGTTGTCTGGGAGATAATCGAATTTGATATCCGAGCCACCTCAAATTGTTCCTTTTAAGGTGGAGGAGCATTGGCTCTACTCTGAACTCCTCCTGGATGAGTATCTCTCTGAGGGAGAGCCTGACACACTGCAGAGGAAACTCATTTCAGCTGCTTGTACCCACAATCTTGTTCTTTCAGTCACAGGTCATGACCATTAGCCTTGCAGAGCAGATGGACCTGCCTGATTCTGAAATCTTGACCAGGCTCTGTCAATGGCCTGCATCAGGGTGTCCGGTACCCCATTTTCCTAGATAACCTCTAGCAGGACTCTACCAGGGACACAGTCAACCGGCAGACCTTCCCCTCTGGTATCACTTAACAGACGTTACCAGGGAGGCGAGAGGAGAGTGATCCCTGTAGGTAGTTGTCCCCCTTTTCCAAAAGGGGTCCAGTCTGCCAGTCCAGGGCCACTGCACCTGAAGTCCACTCGATGCTGCATAATTGTGTCCGTCATGACAGCCTCAAAACATCCAGGACCTTGAGGAACTCATCGGGATCTCATCCACACCCAGTGCCCTGTCACTGAGGAGCTTTTTGACCTCCTTGGCGACCTATGCCCCAGAGATAAGAGAGCCCACCAGAGTCCCCCAGGCCTGGTTCCTCACTGAAAGACGCACTGGTGGGATTGAAACCCCACTGTACATGCACCTAGCCTAGGGGCAACAAGTACTGCCATCCCCACCACAAGCTCACATTGCACCCGATCATGTTGGCCCCTCCCATAGGTTGTGAGCCCAGGCGAGGGAAACAGGAAACCAGTAATGTTCTTCTCCATTGGTCTTTGAGCTACACTTTATCTTTGCTCTTCACCCAAGACCTATTTATCTTGATGACCCTACCAGTGGCATGAAGCCCTCGACAATATATATTTCTCAAGGTGCCTTCACACTGAACGTGTTAAGTGTCCTCAGCGATCACTCTCCATGTAAAGTCAATGTACAGCTGCGATAGGGCAGGGTTAACCCTCCCGCAGTGCAACTGCAGGGTTCAAGGTGACCACTTCGCTCGTCGAGCATTACAAAGTTAAAAAAAAAAAAAGATCTTTTTAGGCGATGTCGTGTGTGGCTGTGTGGCAACAGCCAATCAGTGGTGTGTGCTTATGTGACAGTACCCATTACAGACAGTTCTTGCTCCGAATGAAGAGTAACAACACCTGTGTGGAGAAACATCGGTCAGTGAGGAAATTAGTTCCGCCTTGCCGGACCACAGAAAGCTCACAGACGATGCTGCTGCTGCAGGGCCATCAGCTGCAGTGTTCTTGGGCTCGTAGGCGAGTGAAAAGGATACAGTTGGAATAATGTCAGCTTATACATCCTATTATATGATATATCATATGAGCAGTGAAACTCAAGGGGACGTGATGACAACGAGCTACGGCGATGGTCGGCATAATCAAAAATGAGGTATTTATGGACATGCAATGTGATTTTCTTGGACAACGCGATTTCATTTGCGGAGTTGCATTTGGTGCGAATGCAGCTTAAAGATTATTGAGACATGTAAACCCCTCCACCGCGATAAGGTGGTGGCTCAAGGGAGAAATAGAAATATAAAATGAAATAATTAAGGTGTGGGGGTAAAACTAAAAACAGCTGTGGAATTTATCTATAAAATAAAATAAAATAAAATACAAAAACACATTTAGTTATAAAAACTCACAGCAAAAAATAAAACAGAAAAAAATCACAAAACACAACATTGAATAAAAAACAAGCTAATACACAAAGCTCAATAATAAGCTTTTTTTTACTTATGCATTTTTGTTGTTGCATTTTTTGTTGACATGGTGTTTTCATACATTCAGAAAAAGTCCCTGAATATTGTGGAATATAAACAATGTAAGAGTCTGAGGATGGCAGAAATTGATGCTAAATGGCTTTTGCTAAGAAGCAAAAACCGCATATGAATAGGACCCACAAAAATGGTCTGCTTCTCTTTGATTTGATTTTAGAAATGGACCTGATCTGAATGAAACATGATTGAACAACTTGATGAGCTCAGCAGGTAAAATTACTGAAAAAGTTTGAGCTGATAGTGTGGTGTCTTCAGCATAAAAGCTGGTTTCAACCACTTAAAAAAGGAGAAAACAAAACACCTAAGAATCCAGATTCCCCAGTCATAATTATGAGATAAAAAATCACATTTTGAGATCAAAAGTCAAAATTATGAGATTTGAAAGTCAAAATGCAAGATGGACAGAAATGTAAGAAAGAAAGCCATAAATCTCAGATAAAATGTCAAAGTTATTAGATGAAACGTCACTATTGGAAATGAAAGTATTCATCATTAGTTTAAAAAAAATGAATTTTGTCCTTGAAAAAGTTGAAATATAAGATAAAAATTCAAATTTGGGAGATTAAAAAGTCATTAACATGAAAAAAGTAATCAAAAGTCAGAATAACCAATTGAATGGCAAAATTATGGGATTAAAAAAAAAGCCAAAGTAGGAGATAATTGTCTAATTATGATTAAAAAAGACTATATACAATGTAAAAAGTCAAAATGAGATCCCAGTCACAACTATGGAATAAAAGGTCAGATATACAAGATAAAAGTAAAAAAACCATAGGCTAAAAAAGTTGGTAGCACTTTAGATTACCAATCACTTGTAAGCCATTTATAAGCTATTAGTAGATATTAGTAGATAGTTAATCATGAACTAATGAAATATATACATTTATAAATTATTATTAAATCATTTACAACTTCAGTTACAAGACTTCTTTGAACTATTAATAGGTATTAGTAGATAACCAATCACAAAAAAAATATTGGTTATCTAACCCTAACCCCAACCCCAACCCTTACCCTAACCTCAACCCTAACCCAAACCCCAATCCTAACCCCTAATCCTAGCCCCTAACTCTAACCCCTCAACTCTAACCCTTTCTATCTAGGTGTGGATGGTTAAAAAACATTTGATCTGTGACTCTGATTCTTTCACTGTTAGAAACTGAGATCACAACTAACAGAACTAAAAAAATAAAGCCGCAAATTTACTGTGGTTACAGAATTGAAGAAGTCTTCCTTTGCGCAACACTTGAGCCCTGACGGGGTTAAACAGGAAAAGAGATGAATACACCCAGATCATGACTCACAGCTGGGCATGTGATTACGTGTAATTCAAAAGGGCGGAGCTTCACTGGGAGCTTCACTGAGAGGGGATGTAAAATCAAGAGATGAAGCAATACACCTTTTTCACATGGAGACAGACGACCAGACACAGAAGAGAGCAAAGGAGGGGGAATGTCTTTGTACCTTTTGTCTCCGAACTGTGAAGAGAAAAATATTTATACAAAGTTTTGAAGGCTCAAGAAAAACTTTAAACCTCCTGTAACTCAAGAGCAAGAAGAACAAGAAGAGGTCCTTCCCCTTGGGCGAGGACCATAGTAATTTCACTTCCTTCTGAGCGAGTGTTCCTCTTTGTATCTTCCTGTCACAAGCTCACATTGGCAGTTGTTTGTCTGAAGGCAGGACACAAGATCAGTCTTTGTGTGGAGGAGAAGGAGGACGGTGCCAAGTCTATCCAGCGTGAGTGGTCCAAGGAAAACCCCCTAGATCTGAGCTGTAAACCTGGGGTCTTGGATAAAAGGTAAGACAGTTCAAATTTGGTGCTGTCCAGTTTTTATTCTGTCAGAGCTTCCTAAAGTATTCCTGCTGTACACTTGGGATTATAATTCATGTTGAACAAGAAGCTCCATGTGAGCAATGCTGCCGTGAGACACTGTGGGTACACTCACTGGCCACTTTATAAGGTACACCCAATCAGCACCAGGTTGGACCATCTTCTGCATTTCGGAGCTTCTTCATACTTATTTATTATTTAAACTTTATTTAACCAGGGAAGCCTCATGAGATTGTATATCTCTGGCCAAGACAGACAGACGAACAAGAAACAGAAATAAAACAATCTTGGATAAACACACATAAACAAATTCAGGGTCGCAAAAGAGTCAAAGCATCTAAAAGCTGAAGCATCTTCCTCTGATGCCTTCAATCTGCCTTTAAAAGGATTTATAGATTATGATTAGCTGTTTCAATATTAGGAACATAAGTTGTCCCAGTGTATCTAATAAAGTGGCCAGTGGGTGAAGAATGATCAGTGTAAACTGTGTGTGCTGTAAGGTCCCCACAGAGAGCTGATAATGAACTGATCACAGTGACAGGTTTTGATCTAAACCTGATCTTTGTTTGTTGGATGGTCTGTGTTACCTGGAATACTAACATCCTCAGACCGATAAGTTCATATCTTGTTAAACACAAATTTAAACTGTGTTTCTCTTAGGGAGAGGCAGGGAGGTGTTGCCACAGAGAAGCTGCAGAATGACTCTTCACTGTGTCAGGACGTCCTAAAGGATCCAGTCTCGACCAGCTTTGGACACAGGATGGACAGACGGTCTATCTCCTCGTTCAGAACAGGACATGAACCACAGACACAGACCAGCACTGCACAAAGTAAGACCACATAAGCATACTCAAGCAGTCTTCAAAACTGAATATATAAGGGATAGTTCAGGTTTTTTAAAGTTTGGTTGCTCAATGGCACTATAATTGCCAATGAAGTATTTTTTACACTGTGACCCAGAGGGGAGATAGCTGGGTTTGGACTCTGGATGATACCGAGCAGCCATTAAAAAGCTGTTGGCTTAACTCGACTCTATAATAAGATTATGTACAGCATGTCACTCGCTGAAGCCCCTGTGTCTCGAACTATTTTGTGATGCAGCATATGGGCTACATATCCTACAGTCTGTGATGTGCTCATATCAGCTGTTCAGGCCATCAGTCTGCACAGGAAACAAAGATCACTAATGATGTCCTGATGTTCATATTCAAAACAACAGGACACAGCTGGCAAAGGCCCAGGTCAAGTGAAGGAGATCATACCATGATCTTTTTGTTTTTCCCTGTTTGAACATCTGGAATAAACACAGAAGCGACTCATCTTTGTCATATCCAGGAAAGTTAGTGGCCTGAACAGATGATGAGAGGAAAGCAGCAAGCTGATGTCAGAATCATGAAATACACTCCTAAAAAAGTTTAGAAAGGTCATTTCAGTTGATTATTTCTCCCCCTTTTAACACCAGTTGGTGTTGTATTTTATGTCTTGTAAAATCCTGATGAGTCACCTTTGCAATGAGCTACAACTTAGTAGGATTATTCATTCTTGGAATGAGCAACACAGTTAAAAGTGTGGGTAGTGCCCACTTACTTACTGTCTAACTGTTCCATTTATAGCTTAACAGACAGCTAGACTCTTCCCTAACTTCAAAGCTCTGAAGACCTTGTCAGGTTTATTGAAGATGTTAAAAAGTAGGGAACAAAACAATCGAAAAGCACTTATCTGTAGGGCCCGACTGATATGGATTTTTTGAGGCCGATGTCGATATTTGGCAGGAAAAAATACCGATAACCGATTAATCGGCCGATTAATTTAAAACATATATACTGTATATATAATGTGATTTTTTTTTTTTTTAAACGGTCCCAAAACATAACAGTGAATATATAAATTACAGGCAGAACATTTTATAGTTTTGGTCATTCAGTATTTGTTTAACTTTACACCAGTAAGAGAATTTAAAGCACAATAACGTGCAAATAAAAAGCACTGAACTTCTGGTACATTAATTATATAACCTTAAAAAAAAGTCGCTCTGTATGTTGTACTCTTTGTTGATGAAAACTAAAGGTTGGATGTAGTAAAGGTAGAACAACTTCTAAAAAAGTTGGAAACAGATAACTGTGAGAGGAGAGCAACAAAAACACTCAGAAAACATTCTTTTCATAGGCATTTTTCTTTTTCTTTGTAGCTCTAAAGCACAAAATAAAAATAGTGTGCAAAACTGCAACAAAATTCCTGCAAAACTAAAAAAATAACTTAAAAAATTTAATTATATATATTATTTATGACATGAGTTACATGAGTTAATGTGCATGAGGAAATTAAAAAGATGTTGTGGGATACTGCACATATTTCTCAAACTTATTTAAAGAGGCTGATTAAAGCCCCCAGATATGTGAAGTCTCTCCTGGATCAGTCTGCTTATGATGACGTTTTATGCTCGGGGCAGCTATGCTAACGTTAGCTGGCTACTTAGTTTGCTAGGTGGTTAGCTTAGCTGCCGTGTCGGGAATAATCGGATAGAGCCAGATTTCTATCATAATCACAAGAACACAGTCATAGCTAAACTGATCCCCTTGCATCTGAAGGTCCAGTTCGTCAGTATTGAGAATGACAGAGGAGGAAACCGTCAGGAAGCTGTTCGGCGGAGCCCGGTCTGTGTGTGAGGCTGATATGTAGTCGAGCAGAGGTCTCGCTGTGTCCAGCAGCAGTGGGACATTGTGCACAGCGGAAAATTGTTCATCATGTGGGACTTTCAGGCTTTAATGGACAGCTCCGTGTGAGTGGAGACCAGTTATCCATACACACAGCATCAATAGAGAGCTGAGAGTCGCTTCAACGATGCGCGTCTCCACGTTTCACAACGTCATCAGCGTGGTTTGGACACCGAACAGCGTTTATTGTTTTATGAGAAATTAAGAATATTTCTGCGTTAAATCCGCAAAACTCTGGCCGATGTTGATTACTTTAAAAAAGGCTATAATTGGATGATTTAATCGGCCGGCTGATAAATCGGTCAGGCCCTACTTATCAGTTGCTTGCACCCTTTAACTTGAACAAAAGCACAGCATAATGTAGCTACTCAAGTGTAAGAATAACAGATAAAAAGAAAGAAAACTTCTGGATGTCACTGTCTTTCTGCAGAAGCCGTTGAACTAACATGGGATGCTTCACAGATGCAAATTTATGAATTTGAAATGCATTTGGTATGTGACTCAGAACTGTACACACAGCGGCGCAGGACGATGCTGCTGTTAAAACGGTCCGATCACAAGCCTGTCATGTCATGATTTTTCCTAAATATATTTTCTCTATGTTTTTTGAAGCCAACAAGGTTGTTTATTGAAGCATGAAAGATTTCTGACAATTTATCCCTCCAACCGCTGCTGCAGTCACACAGACGGCTGTGGAATGAGACGGCGCTGTCCGCGGTCCTGATCTGGTCCTTTTGTCAGAATCAGCACCACGGACAGTGCAGCATTGGTACAGGGCAAAAGCTCTCAGCCCTCAGTACAGGTCACTTGCAGGTGACAAGGTTCTTCTTATTTACACAGGCTGTTTATTTGGTACTGTCTCGTTAGCTGGTGTGTGTGGCTGCTGGAGCTCGTCCTGTTAGTACAATAAAACCCTCTCTGCTAAATGCACCATTATGTCTCTTTACGCAGCCGTCTCTGTGACAGCAGCAGATGCCTGCAAAGTGTAAACATACTGATATTAGCACCACTGTCAGTGGTTTAAAAACATTAGTAATTCCTAGTGTCTTAAACTGAGAATTTTGTGATACCGGATTAACTGCAATCGCACCATCATTGCCACTGTGATAGGATTTAGAGAATTTTTCTTTCTCTTTCTCTTTTTTCTTGTTTATTTCTTAATAAACTCATCATTTTGAGAAAGGCATCTCATTCCATTTTTCATTCCATTGAATGCAATGCACTTCTGTAGCAGGTCCAATCAACAGAGCCATTTTCCGTTCATGTTCTGAAAAAACCCATTCATGCACGAGTAACTTCGTCTTATCGGACAGAAGTCTTTCTCACCATTGACAATTGTTTCTGTCATTCCGTGTTTTAATTGAAATCTAGAAGTTGACACTGACGTGGAGAAGATCTGTTCTCCTATGACCATAAACAAACAAGAAAACTCAATGTGTGCGCTTTCTCTGTAGGTGCTTAATATGTGAGCCTACCGTTCTGATCAGACGGGAGAGGCTGATGATTGGTTTACATCATGTTATCAATTAAAGTTTGACATAAGTGTATCTGTCCATGTCATGAGCTTTTTTTGACGTTTTCAATGATAAATTTAATTCTATCTCCATGAAATAAATCCCAGATGGGTGGGCTCACATGAAGACAAGGCCACAGAAAAATCTACAGGGACTTAAATAATATTCTGATAAATCCGCCTCCTGATGAGAAAACAAGTGCCCAAAACATCCCAACATGATTGTCCATTAAGTTTTGATTTTTGAGTTTTTTTCTCCATTTCATCTCAAAGTGCTCTTCGGCTCTGTTATTTCCTTAGTGAGCTTTCTTGTTTGTTTAAGATCACAGGAGACCAGAACTTCTTCTCCGTCTTAGAATTTTTGGGTTGTTATGTTTGTGATGTTTCTATCTCAAGCCAAAGACGCAAAGGGCAGAATCAGAAATTTTGCATATTTTTACAAAAAAAAATCACCTGAAGTGGGTCATTATAAGGCATTTATTGGCACAGTTTACTGCTATGTATTGGTTAGCATCCGTACCCGGCTGTCTCCCTTCAGGGGAGAGTTGTTCTTTTGACAATCACATTTACTTGTGCCATGGACGTTGAGCTCTCCACCATCCATCCATCCATCCATTATCTAATCTTTCCCTCCACTTAAAAACAAAACAAGTAGAATTAACACTTTAAGGTGAAATTGTGTCTCTTTATTTGTTTACTGATTTAACTGCTCATATATTTTAGTATTAACATTGATCACATTGCTAAAGTCTCTTTGTTTTTTATACTCATTTCTCCTTTTAAGTGACAGGTAGTCTTCAGGAGATTTTAGATGATCATAAGGTCAGTCTGAGGAGCAGATGTGGACATGTTACTGAAGAAAGTGAAGAAACAGGAAGTAGAACCCTCCTCAACAGGATCTACACTGAGCTCCATATCACAGAGGGACAGAGTGAAGGGGTGAACACCCAACATGAAGTGAGACAGCTTGAAGAATTCAAGAAGAAGACCCAACATGAAACTCCAATCAAGTGCCATGAAATCTTCAAAACCCTCTCTGACCAACAGAAGCCCATCAGAGTGGTTCTGACGAATGGCGTTGCTGGAGTTGGGAAGACCTTCTCAGTACAGAAGTTCACTCTGGAGTGGGCAGAGGGCTCAGAAAACCAAGACATCAGCCTGGTGATTCTGATTTCATTCAGGGAGCTGAACCTGATCAGGCATGAGCAGTACAGTCTTCTAAAGCTGGTCCATGTTTTTCATCCAACGTTACAAAAGATGACAGCAGAAACCCTGGCTGTCTGCAAACTTTTGTTCATCTTTGACGGCCTGGATGAAAGCAGACTGTCACTGGATTTCAACAACAGTTACGATGTGTCTGATGTGACACGAACATCATCGATTAATGTGCTGTTAACAAACCTCATCAAGGGGAATCTGCTTCCCTCAGCTCTCATCTGGATCACTTCTCGACCTGCAGCAGCCAGTCAGATCCCTCCTTCATACATTGACAGGGTGACAGAATTACGAGGCTTCACTGACGCCCAGAAGGAGGAGTACTTCAGGAAGAGGTTCACTGATGAGGCTGTGTCCAGCAGAATCATCTCACACATCAAAGCATCCAGGAGCCTCCACATCATGTGTCTGATCCCAGTCTTTTGCTGGATGACTGCAACAGTCCTGGAGCACATGATGGGCACTGAGCAGAGAGGAGAGCTGCCCAAGACCCTGACTGATATGTACTCACACTTCCTGATGGTTCAGACGAGGAGGAAGAAGCAAAAGTATGATGAGGGACATCCTGGAGAACTTACCAAATCTGACAGGGAGGTTCTATTGAAATTGGGGAGGCTGGCATTTGAACATTTAATGAAAGGAAACATCATGTTTTACAAAGAAGACCTGGAGCAATGTGGTCTGGATGCCACAGAGGCCTCTGTGTACTCAGGAGTTTGTACTGAGATCTTCAAGACCGAGTGTGTGATCTTCCAGCAAACAGTCTACTGCTTTGTCCATCTGAGTGTTCAGGAGTTCCTGGCTGCAGTCTACATGTTCAACTGCCTAACAAGCAACAACACAAATGTTTTGAAGGCATTTCTGGGATGTAGAAATGCTGATTTGACTCTGGATGATTTTCTTAAGCGATCATTAAAGAAGTCCTTGGAAAGTAAAACAGGTCACCTGGACCTGTTTGTTCGCTTCCTTCATGGACTGTCTGTAGAGTCAAATCAAAGACTGTTTGGAGATCTTCTGGGTCAGACAAACAACAGTCCAGAGGTGATCCAGAAAGTTATCCGAAACCTAAAGTGGGGGAATAAGTCTATTTCCCCTGACAGAAGCATCAACATCTTCCACTGTCTAATGGAGGTGAATGACCTCTCAGTACATCAAGACATCCAAGAGTTTCTGAAGTCAGAGAACAGATCAGAGAAGAAACTTTTAGCAATCCATTGCTCTGCTCTGACTTACATGCTGCAGATGTCAGAAGAGGTTCTGGATGAGCTGGACCTGGGGAAGTACAAAACATCAGAGGCGGGTCGAAGAAGACTGATTCCTGCTGTGAGAAACTGCAGGAAGGCTGTGTAAGTCCAGAAGTGATTATTATTAAACATCAGTCAGGAGTTGATTTCACAATCAAAAAGTGTTCAACATTTCTCATATGAAGCACTTTAGCTGTTTGCCTTGAGTACATTTTCACAGTTACTATATTCTGAAAACCACAGTGTCTATTCAGCCATGTGGGGAAAGATTTTGGTCGTTCATTCCTTAGTTGTCTTTCTACATTTATCATATACGTTCTGTACCTATACATATACAGCAAAGTCAGCCTGGAAGTCAAAACCTACTCTATATTGCCAAAAGTATTCCCTCACCCATCCAAATAATCAGAACCAGGTGTTCCAGTCACTTCCATGGCCACAGGTGTATAAAATCAAGCACATAGGCATGTAGACTGTTTTTGCAAACATTAGTGAAAGAATGGGTCGCTCTCAGGAGCTCAGTGAATTCCAACATGAAACTGTGATAGAATGCCACCTGTTCAACAAATCCAGTCGTGAAATTTCCTTGCTCCTAAATGTTCCATTGAACTGTCTGCTGTATTATAAGAACGTGGAAGTGTTTGAATGACAGCAACTCAGCCACAAAGTGGTAGGCCACATAAACTGGCGGGGTCAACGTATGCTGAGGCCCATAGTGCGACAAGGTCGCCCACTTTCTGCAGAGTCAATCGCTACAGACCTCCAAACTTCATGTGGCCTCCAGATTAGCTCAAGAACAGTGCAGAGAGCTTCATGGATGGGTTTCCATGGCCAAGCAGCTGCATCAAAGCCTCACACAGCCTAGTGCAAAGCATGATATGCAGTGGTGTAAAGCACGCTGCTACTCGACTCTAGAGCAGTGTAGATGCTTTCTCTGAAGTGACAAATCACGTTTCTCCATCTGGCAGTCTGATGGACGAGTCTGGATTTGGTGGTAGCCAGGAGAACAATACTTGTCGGACTGCATTGTGCCAAGTGTAAAGTTTGGTGGAGGGGGGATTATGTTGTGGTGTTGATTTTCAGGAGCTGGGCTTGGCCCCTTAGTTCCTGTCAAAGGAACTGTAAATGCATCAGTATACCAAGACAATTTGGACAATTCCATGCTCCAACTTTGTGGGAACAGTTTGGGGCTGGCCCCTTCCTCTTCCAACATGACTGTGCACCAGTGCACAAAGCAGGTCCATAAAGACATAGATGACAGAGTCTGGTGTGGATGAATTTGACTGGCCTGTACAGAGTCCTGACCTCAACCTGATAGAACACCTTTGGGCTTAATTAGAACGCAGACTGAGAGTCAGGCCTTCTTGTCCAACATCAGTGTGTGACCTCACAAGTGTGCTTCTGGAAGAATGGTCAACTTTGTGGACAGCCTTCTCAGGAGAGTTGAAGCTGTTATAGCTGCAAAGGGTGGGCTGACGTCATATTGAATCCTATGGATTAGGAATGGGATGTCACTTAAGTTCATGTGCGAGTCAAGAGAGGTGAGCGAAAACTTTTAGCAATGTAGTGTACTTAACATCAGGTAGCTATGTTGAGGGTTTATAAGAGGTGAAAAATTTCCAGGAACTTTCCAGAAAATTTCCATGGGAAGTTATGCTGTAAAATTTTTAAATATAACAAATTGGAAACTATACATGAAATACATGGGAAATTTATGGGAATGAGCTGAAAATTGGGAGTAATTAAAACAAATTGTATCGTATTCAAACATAAATAGAAACTTTTTTGTAATGTGCAGAAACTGAAAACACATTTCGAAAGTATTTGATTTTAACAGATTTACTTGTAAATGTAACTACATTTTTTTTACTACATCACAACAGATTGTCCAACTGTGGCCTTGAAGGAGGTGACTATGAAATTGTGGCCTCAGCTCTGAAGTGCAGCCCCTCACATTTACGAGAGCTGGATCTGTCCAGGAACTTCCTGGATGACTTTGGAGTGAATCTGCTGTGTCTTGGACTGGAGAGCCTCAATTGCAGTTTAGAAATTCTGAGGTTAGACAAATGGCTGTAGCTCACATAAATATTCTTTGTTTTGTCAAACTCACAATCATATTCGATGACAACAAATAGTCTTGGTAATTTTTTTTCTCGTTGTGAAATTTAAGAAACTTGATTTAATCAAGAACATCTCTATCCTTTAAAAAAGTTGGCACTGTGTTCGGTTACAAAAGTATTATTGTGAGGACTTCTCAGTGAAGATAAAAATTTTCATTCAGCTCTAATTTCTAATGGTTTTATGCCTCACAGAAGTTGTAAACACCTTTATCAACTGATGTTTGTTTTGATTTCTGTTCTCCAATAAAAACTGCAATGTGTAATTAAACTCTCTGGACATGAACAGGTGCATGCAGCTGATTACTTTTGTCTGTCCAGAGGTTTATTGGCACAAATAATTACTTAGATACAAAATCAAAGGTCAAAAGTTTTGGCACAACTTTACCAACTTTCAAGGTGCTTGGAGAGAAAAGTGTTGAAGAGATCAGAAGAGCTCCAGCAACATCTAAAGTTCAGGAAACAGCTTTATTAGACCAACACATTCCTGCTTGTGGCCCTCATCAGGGTTATCAAAAAATGCATTACAGGCATCATTTGAATTGGGTAGGTTTGAAATGAGAAAAAATATATTATAAAACCTCAAAGCTAAACAGTAAGAAGTTAAAAGATTTGACCATACATGTTGATGTGCATCATGGTTCATAAATCCATGCACAAACAGACTCCAGTTTTTTATCTCTGATTTGCTCTCTGCACTGCCAGTCAACCCCCTGAGGTCAGGACCAAGTCTTCTTAGTGTCCAAAGGCTCAGACTAAAGGCGAAAGACCATGCAGTCAAAGTAGTTGCTTAGATGTCGAGAACACTCTTCACAGTTAAGTATATACTGCGATTTTTAGCTGAAGCTTTTAGAAAACATCTTTAAACAAATTAAATCAAATTGACATTTGACAACTTTGTGGATTTATTTTACCCCTATGCTGTTTCTGTATTTTATTGTGATTACTTTTGTGATTATTGTTTTTGTTGTTTTGTTATGTGACATGAAGCACTTGATGAGATCCATTAATTTAACCTTACTCAAAACCTTACATTGTTGTTAATTCTTCATCCAGATTAAGTTGGTGCAGGCTGTCAGAGATCAGCTGTTCTTCTCTGGCCTCAGCCCTGAAGTCAAACCCCTCTCATCTCAGAGAGCTGGAGCTGAACTTCAACAATCTGCAGGATTCAGGAGTGAAGTCTCTGTGTGATTTTCTGGAGAGTCCAAACTGCAGACTGGAGAGTCTGAGGTCTGTTCACCACTGAAAGGTTTTAAGATTTTAATAATGGTTCATATAATGACTTTTCTGTTTGTGTTTTATCGGCTGAAAAGTATTTATTGGATCCTTTGCTTGTATTTCCTGTTTCAGAATGTGAGAAAAGTTGATATTAATAACGAACTGCGCGTCACAACTTCAGCATGTGGTAGTGCTGTGTGATTATGCACATATTCATACATGTTGATGTGCATCATGGTTCATAAATCCATGCACAAACAGACTCCTTTTTTATCTCTTTTTTGCTCTCTGTACTGCCAGTCAACCCCCTGAGGTCAGGACCAAGTCTTCTTAGTGTCCAAAGGCTCAGACTAAAGGCTAAAGACCATCATGCAGTTGCTCAGATGTCGAGAACACTCTTCACAGTGGAATATATTCAGCAAACTTCAACTGAAGCTTTTAGAAAACATCTAAAAACACATTCAGTCATATTTACATTTGACAACTTGGTGTATAACATGCTGTTTCTGTATTTTATTGTCATTTGTTTTTGTGATTATTGTTTTTGATGTTTTGCTGTGTTTGTTTAAGCACTTGATAAAACAGAGCCATTAATTTAACCTTACTCTAAACCTTACCTTATCATTAATTCTTCATCCAGGTTGAGTTGCTGCAGCCTGTCAGAGATCAGCTGTTCTTCTCTGGCCTCAGCCCTGAAGTCAAACCCCTCTCATCTCAGAGAGCTGGAGCTGAGAAACAACAATCTGCAGGATTCAGGAGTGAAGTCTCTGTGTGATTTTCTGGAGAGTCCAAAGTGCAGACTGGAAACTCTGAGGTCAGGTCACCACTGAAAGGTTTTAAGATTTTAATAATAGTCCATATGCTTACTACCCCATTTTTTCTGCTGAAAAGTATTTGTTGGATCCTTTGTCAGTTTTTGCTGTTTCATTAAACTTGAGAAAAGTTGAAATATATAACAAACTGCACATCACTCATTCATGTGTTAAATCATCTTCAAATTCAAGGCTGGACTGAAACAGACAGTGTATTATGTTTTATGTCTGCTCGTGCAAATGTAAAATTGTTAGAAATAATTACATAGATACAAAATCAACCATGATGGTCTTTTTTGGCAAAGCTAAATAAATATAGTCCACAGCATGTTGCAGTGCTGCTGCAGCAGAGTGAAAGGATCTCCAGGTAAATGCAGGCCAGCAACGATGCTAGCATTGTTGTCTTGTACTTTTTCCATTAATGTGACAGCATTAAAGAAATTTGTTTCTTGTAAATAGAGAAAACTCTTCAAAGTGAAATATATTTTCCAATACTTCAACTGGCGCTTTTAGAAAACCTTTTAAAACAAATTCAATCAAATCGACATTGGAAAACTTTAATTTTTTTAACCCCTATGCTGTTTCTGTTTTTTAGTGTCATTTATTTTTGTGGTTATTGTTTTTGATGCTCTGTTATGTGTTGTAAGTACTAGAGAATTGTGAGCCATCAATTTAAACGTACTCTAAGCCTTACATTATCATTAAATTCTTCACCCAGGTTAAGTTCCTGCAGTCTGTCAGAGATCAGCTGTTCTTCTCTGGCCTCAGCCCTGAAGTCAAACCCCTCTCATCTCAGAGAGCTGGAGCTGAGCCACAACAATCTGCAGGATTCAGGAGTGAAGTCTCTGTGTGATTTTCTGGAGAGTCCAAACTGCAGACTGGAAACTCTGAGGTCAGGTCACCACTGAAAGGTTTTAAGATTTTAATAATGGTTCATATTCTGACTATGCTATTTGATTTTTATCTCCTGAAAAGTTTTAATCGGATCCTTTGTCAGTTTTTGCTGTTTCATTAAACTTGAGAACAGTTGAAATACATAACAAATTGCACATCACTCATTCATGTGTGAAATCATCTTCAAATTCAAGGCTGGACTGAAACGGACAGCTTCTTTTCAGTTGATGTGGCAAAATAATTGGCACAAATAATTACAATGATACAAAATCAACCACAATGCTCTGTGGTGTCAAGGATAAACAAATATAATGCACAGCATGTTGCAGTGCTGCTGCAGTATAGAGAAAGGACCTCCAGGTAAATGTGGGCCAGCAATGATACTAGCACTGTTTTCTTGTACTTTTTTCTATTGTGATAGATACAGAAACTTGCTAGCCAAAGGTGTTTTTTGTGGTGTGATAATGCACATATTCATACATGTTGATGTGCATCATAGTTCATAAGTCCATGCACAGACTCCTGTTTTTTTATCTTGTTTTTTTGTGTTCTGAAGCACTTGAGAAATATGAGCCATCTGTTAAACGTTACTTTAAAACTTACCTGGTTTGATCCTTTGTCAGTTTTGTCTGTTTCAGAACACTTGAGAACATTTTAAACTTGTAACAAGCTGAGCTCATTAATTTATTTGTGCACGTGAGAAATGTGAGCGATCAAATCAAAATTAAGATAAACCTTACCTTATCATTAATTCTTCATCCAGATTGAGACTCTGCGGTCTGTCAGAGATCAGCTGTTCTTCTCTGGCCTCAGTCCTGAAGTCAAACCCCTCTCATCTCAGAGAGCTGGAGCTGAACAACAACAATCTGCAGGATTCAGGAGTGAAGTCTCTGTGTGATTTTCTGGAAAACCCAAAGTGCAGACTGGAAACTCTGAGGTCAGGTCATCACTGAAAGATTTTAAGAATTTAATTAAAGTTTATACTCTGACTACCCAGTTTGTATTTTATCTCCTGACATACTGAAACAGTCTGCTTCTATTTTTTATTGTCATATACACTGCCTGCCTTAAAAGAAAAGTCTCCATCACAAAAAATTGTCACACACTCTTATATTTCATTAGACCACCTTTAGCTTTGATTGCAGAACACCTATGCTGTGGCATTGTTTCGATTAGCTCCTGCAGTGTCAGAGGATTTATTTCCATCCAGTGTTGCATTCATTTTTCACCAAGATCTTGTATTGATGATGGAGAGTCTGACCACTTGTTTATCCAGAAATAAGTAAATGTCTGGGAGGTTCATCAAACTGTTACTGAAGCCTGGACCTTAATAAGGTTGTCAGTCACTCCTGACGAGTGCATAGCGCTAAGCAGGTAGGTCTAAATTATGAGTGTTAATGTCTATCAACGCTATCTATACTGGTTGGGAAAAGAAGTACAAGCAGACAAGTGAATCCTTAAAAGCATCAAAAACGCAGAGAAGATAGTGAAGACATTCCAGTTTATCGATGTTTGTCTCCTTCAGTTTACTCTCTCTATCTCACATACTTTCGGGCTCAGTGTTGGGGTGGAAGCGGTCATCCCTTCTCTCCAAGTGACACTGACCAATCAAGAGGCTTCTCACAGTTTTCAGAGGAGGCCCCACCCATGAGAGTTAGGAAGGAACACAAGCAAAACTTTGAAAAGCAAACAAAACTTCAGTAAATGCAAACAAAACTTGAGAAAACACAAAACAATCTGTGGTTCACAAGAACAATATTTTGGTTTGTCAACAAAACCTGTTGATTTATCAAGATACAGTTTTAATCAAAAATATGTTTAATTTATTCTCCTGCATTTTTTTTAAATGTTGAAATCATAATTTTGTTTGCAACGGGTTTTTTGTTTTCAAATCTCTTCTTTTTGATTGCATAATAAAGAAACAAAATGAACTCCGTACTTAAACATATTAACATCTTTTCCATGACCACAGGATGTGTCTTTTGACACAACCACGATGGCCCCGTAGGACCCAATTTGGGTCAGCTTGGGTTCAAGGGAAAAGTTCCTCCACACAACAGCACAAAGCAGTGAACTGTGCCTTTAAGACTATAGTCATGTTGCACATCAAATTAAACAGGGAAAACTCAGCCACATGAACATATAAGCAACTATGACATACAAGAAACTCAAGTAAAACACCAAGCAACAAAAGCATACAGCAAGCTACCCTCATAAGCAAGACATCTACGGGAAGCTGAGACTGAGACCTTTCCATAGACACCAAATACGTTGCTGCACGGCCAAAATTTGGGAAACCAGCAGCCAAAGAAGAAGGCAGACCATCATGGTAGTCCAAAAGTGTGTCTTATCTTTCATATTTTGTCAGAAGTCATCAATTTTGAGATCCTCTGATTGTCCCTGGTGATGTACGGCACCTCCATGTTTGTTTGGGAAAAAAAAAAAGCGAACATTATTCCAGCTGTATCCTTTTCACTCACTTGTCAAACACAAAACTCTGCCCTGCAGCAGCGCATTCAGCAAGCCGGGCCAAGGAGGGCAGGATCCAGCGCATTTCGGCCATTTCGATTGACCAATGATGCATCAGAGAGGGTTTTGAGCACATCAAGTGTATTCTATAGGCTTAGAAGACTCGATAGATGTTTGAATCATCCAATTTGGCCTATCAACTAAAACAGTTTTTAGACATTTTTGAGTAGAATATGTCAGGACAACAATCCTAGAGTTTATTACGTGGAGGTTGTGCTACATATACATTTGAAACACCTAATTTATTAAACTTGGCTTTTATTTGACAAAATACATATATATTTTTGGCCTTTGGCTCAGTATGCACTGTTTTTCAAAATCCTTGCCTGACCATATTGTTATAAAACCTCTCTTATTTTTCTCTGCATCACTTTATAACTATAGTTCTTTGCAGGAATGATGTAAAAAAAAATCATTTTTAGAGTTTTACAGCCGCTCCAGCATCAATTCTTTGAGATTTTCACGATTTTTTTTTTTAAAGAGACTGTGAGGAGTTTCTAAGTAATTACAAAAAAGTCTCACTTTTAGATATATGCCTGATTGAAATACACACTTTAAGATGAGTTTTATAGCCTCAAAATAGGTTATCTATAAATGCTATTCCTTAGTTTCAAAGTCACAGGGTTGGACAGGGCTGGACTGGCCTGTTTCTCAAAAATTACTTATTGTCACACATCAAAAACTACCCCTACGTAACTAGAAAGGGATACATTACCTCGTCGCTTTGCATCATGCAAGTTGTTGAAAAAGAAGTTGTAAAGCAATGCAGAGTTCTGAGGAAGGTCTGAGCTGCATTTATCACAACAAACACACACTTTGGCTTCAGTCACGTCTTTGGTGCTTTCTAGTTGTAGTCAGGAGTAGGAATTTCCAGGTTCCGAGTAGGAAACTGCAACTGGAACGTCCCCCGAAGTCTAAATTTCCTACTGGGAACACGGTTAAATCTCGCCACCCCCGAGTTGACAATCGAAGACGGATGCCCCCAGTGTGAACAGTTATTTAGCTCCTGTAATAATCCATTTATTTGCATTTCTGACTGGGGTTTGTTGCTCTAGATCAGCTGTATACATCGTATTGTTATGCTGCGTTCACACCGCAAGCGACCCAGCTACCAAAGTCGCGTCGCCCACTGAGTAGCGTCGCGCATCCATAAATACCTTTTGGTAACCGTTGCCGTCGCTCGGTGACGTCACGTCCGCTCGAGTTTCACTGCGATCATATCATATATCACATTATAGGATGTATAAGCGAACATTATTCCAGCTGTGTCCTTTTCACTCACTTATCAAACACAAAACTCTGCTCTGCAGCAGCGTTATCTGTGAGTTTACCGCGGTCCGTCTAGGAACTAATGTCCTCACTGAGATTAGTTCCACCTAGACGGAAGTCATCCGCCCTGTAGTCCCTATAAATAACTGTACTGTCACACGTACACACCGCTGATTGGCTGATGCTGCACAGCCACACACATGACCTCGCCTGAATAGATCAACTTTTTTTTTTAACTTTGACATCGCGCGACGAGTGAAGTGATTGTCTTGTACGCGGCTGTCGCATCACGGGGGGGTTAGCCCCGCCCCATCACAGCTGTACATTGACTTTGAATGGAGAGTGATCGCCGAGGTAGTACAGGTAGCGTCTGGTGTGAACGCACCTTTAGACTTATATTTTCAAAAAGGCTGCCATAGTGATAATCACATTCTTCATGCGGTATTTCTGAACAACAACGCAGGGCGTGCTAACCACAGCTAACAATAGCCTGGTAGATCGGGATGTTTTTTCCTTCAACTGGAACGCCGATAAGTCGGAGATGATGTCACTCCCAGTTCCGAGGTTACTGGAACGCAGCATTACGACAGTCGCCGTACGTGCTCATGGGTAGCAGAGTCTTTATTTTACTGTTAATAGATTCTCCTCATAGCACCTTTAAAGCGAGGAGAAAATTTTGAAATTATTCTCACTTCTGTCTTCATTTACTCTGTCCCAGTAACACATATACTGATTATTACACATCTGGAAAAATCTCTCAAGTGTTACTTTTATTATGAAAACAATTCAAATAGACTTTGTGGTTGCAGACATACACTCTTCCTTGATTGGTATGTCATTTTCTAGCATAGGGCTTAAAAAAGGGGCTGAGAGTTAAAAATTGAGCTGGGGTTAAATAACATGTTGCCAGCTGAAAAATAATTGCCCATAAGCTCATGCCGATTTTCCTAGTTAAATCCTTGTGGCCACTCTTTTTTTTGACATGGCAGTGTATGTATTTTTGTGATTATTGTTTCTGGTTTTTGTTATATGATGTGAAGCACTTGAGAAATGTGAGCTATCAATTTTTCTATAAACCTTACCTTAATATTGAATCTTTATCCAGAATAAGTGGCTGCAGTCTGTCAGAGCTCAGCTGTTCTTCTCTGGCCTCAGCCCTGAAATCAAACCCTTCACATCTGAGAGAGCTGCAGCTGAACTACAACAAGCTGCAGGATTCAGGAGTGAAGTCTCTGTGTGATTTTCTGGGGAGTCCAAACTGCAGACTGGAAACTCTGGGGTCGGTAAACTGACTGTTACACATGCAAAAATGTATTCTGTAATTTGTTCAAAACAAAGAAAATGTTATTTTAGGGAGAAACACTCTAAGAGGTCTTTCTGTAGAATTTAGTCAAGCCAATGAGACTTCTGAAGTGTTCTGAGTTAATTCAGTCTCTGAGGAAAGTATGATGCCAGATCTGTTGGCCTAGATTCAAACTCTTGCTAATATGTTATGTTCTTTAATGCTGTTATTGATCAGCTAACATTATTTCATAATAATTTGTTTCACACTCAAAACAACCTTCTCTTGGAAATTGTTCCCTGCACAAAAATCTCTATCATGGAGTTTTAATCAAGTCTTAGTTAGAAAGTTTTGTTTTGCTCAATTTTTCAAAAATTCAACACCAAATTCATGGACACCCGACCCATCTCCATCATATTTGTTTCTGTAAAATTGAAATTTATTGAGATTCAAAATTCAACGCTGAAATATGTGGAGCACAATATGAGTGAAGTAATTTCCTTTTTCAGGTTAAGTTGGTGCAGTTTGTCAGAGATCAGCTTTGCGAATCTGGCCTCAGCTCTGTTACCTGAGCACTCCTATCTGAGAGAGCTGGACCTGGAAGGAAATGGGCTCCAGGATTCAGGAGGGAAGCTGCATGAACTTGTACAGAGTCCACGGTCCAGACTGGAGAGTGTGAGGTCAGTGAAGGATTTAAGACAGGCCTTGTTATCTTATGTTTGTTCTGCTAAGGGTATGCACAAGAAAATATTAAAATTAGTTTATTATAAATCAGGTCCATGACTTTGTTTTGTTGATTCTTGCAGGATTGGATTTCAATGGATCAAGACAGATGAACAAACAAAATGTTGAGTATTACTGAAATTTCAGCATTCCTAAATCAGTTCTTTATACTGTGTATGTCAAATCCTAGGATGGGAAATGTTCTCAGCTTAGTTTATTGTTTTCTTTTGTGTTACAGCCCTGAAGTCGAAACACTTTTCTTCATTAGATGACGTCAGTCTTAAAGAGGAGGGGGAAGAAAAGTTTCAGCCCATTATTGGTGATAAAAAGGTGAGGAAGAGGATGTACCTTTGTGGTGTAAGATTAAGATTTTTTCATTATTGTTATTTAACTCACCCATAATTCAAATGTTGAAGTTATTCAAAATTCAGTGGTAATAATAAAGGTTTTTTTGACATGGAAAGTTAATGTCAGACAAAATCCCTATGATCATACATTATTGTTGAACACACTTCTTAAGTTTTGTTTTCAAATTGATTAAATTGTGAAAAATTGTGAAAAGTTGATCTAATGATGAGGTTACCATGGAGGGAGGGAGTTGATAAAGGATCACTTCCTGGAAAGTGTGAGCCTTGATGATAAAAACACATTAAAACAAAAGTTACACTCTACATTTCCATCTCCCTCATTATAACACAATAACAGCCTCTGCATCAGCTGTTGTGTGTTCTGATGATCCAGTGAGAATTGAGACAGTCAACAGGAAACAGACGATATTTTACTTCCCCCTTTTTCTGTAGGGTGGCAGTTATTGCACGTGTCTCACAACAAGAAGGTTGCTGGTTCAAACCCTGTGTTGCTCAGGGCCTTTCTGTGTAGAGTTTGCATGTTCTCCCCGTACATGTGTGGCCTCTCTTTGGACACTTCATCCTACAGACCAAAAACATGTTTGTTGTGATAACTGGTGTCTCTGAATTTGCCCTTAGGTATGAATGTGAGGGTGAAAGGTTTTCTGTCTCTCTTTGTGGCCCTGTAATTGGCTTGTGACAGGTTCAGGGTGTACCCTGCTTTTCAACCTAATGTCAGCTGGAATAGGCTCCAGCCTCCTGTGACTCTGAGTGGGATAAGCGTTGCAGATAATGGATGGATGGATGATTATTTTGGAGCAAAGTCCTCCAACAAGATGTGTGTAATTTGAGCACAAAAGTTTGAATTCAGTATTTAACACCTAACATATTCCCAGGGGAGTTGGTATTTTCCTTCAAATAGTGAACTTTTAACTTTTTCTACAGGCTCCATCATCCTTGTCACCTGAGCAGACTGGCTCTACATACAGGTAATCTTTTGACAGCTTAATTTATGATTCATCAACTTGGTTTTAAATGATTATATAAAACTTGAACCTTTCTGACTTTTAAGAGATACTGGATTCTCTCATTCTTAATGAAACTGTGTGTGTTAAACATCAAAATGACGCAGCATGTGTGAGTTAGTTCACTCCAGAACCCTGAAAACATCCTCCTTAATGTGACACCAAACACTGATTGAATTTCAGTGAGGATAGACATTATAGACATTAGACAGTTGTCCCTATTGATCCAGTTAAAGGATATGTGGTGCAGTTTTTCTAGCCCTGTGTCAAATACAGATGGAAAAATCAATGAAGTTCCAAAAAGAAATCTCACTCATCAGTTCAATATTTTAGTTATCATTGTGATTAGAGTTAAGCATCTTAATTATAATATGGTTTGAATCTCAACACAATGTCTTCAATCCTGTTAGGATTTGACCCTTCAATGCATGGCTCTCATACTGCGCTCTAATTCATCCCAACAGTGTTCTGTCGCACTGATGTCAGAACTCTGAGCAGGCCAGTCAAGTTCATCCACACCAGACTGTCATCCATGTCTTTATGGACCTGCTTTGTGCTCTGGTGCACAGTCATGTTGGAAGAGGAAGGGGCCAAAATTTCTATGCCTTTGCTGAAGCATTCAGAGTTCCTTTGACTGGAACTAAGAGGCAAGGCCCAACTGAAAAACAACCCCACACTATAATCCCCCCTCCACCAACCTTTACACTTGGTACAATGCAGTCCGACAAGTATGGTTCTCCTGGCAACCATCAAACCCAGACTCGTCCATCAGATTGCCAGATGGAGAAGCGTGATTCCTCACTCCAGAGAACGCGTCTCCACTGCTCTAGAGTCTAGTGGCAAAGTGCTTTACACCACTGCATATCATGCTTTGCATTGCACTTGGTGATGTGAGGCCTTGGTGATGCAGCTGCTCGGCCATGGAAACCCATCCATGAAGCTCTCTGCACTGTTCTTGAGCTAATCTGAAGGCCACATGAAGTTTGGAGGTCTGTAGCGATTGACTCTGCAGAAAGTTGGTGACCTCTTCTCGCTATGCGCCTCAGCATCCACTGACCCCGCTCCGTCAGTTTACGTTGCCTACCACTTGGTGGCTGAGTTGCTGTGGTTCCCAAACACTTCCACGTTCTTATATTCTAGCTGACAGTTGACTGTGGAATATTTAAGAACGAGGAAATTTCACGACTGGATTTGTTGCACAGGTGGCATCCTATGACAGTTCCATGCTTGAATTCACTGAGCTCCTGAGAGCGACCCATTCTTTCACAAATGTTTGTAAAAGCAGTCTGCATGCCTAGGTGATGATTTTATACACCTGTGGCCATGGAAGTGACTGGAACACCTGATTATGATTATTTTTCAAACCTTTGTTTTTGGTGTCTCCATGTGGACTGGAGAAATGTCTTTTTGGCCCAAAGCATCACTTTCTGTGTGCCAACCTCTCCTTGAGCTGATGTCACACCACACTTCATTATCTCTGTTGTTTACATGTGCTGCAGCACACGTGAAGAATTCAGTTTGAATGTACTGTTTACATCCTAACACATTCTTTTTGTTGCTCTCTCACAATGATGCTGGCTTGAAACACTCCAACATTTTGAAGAAAACCCAATGATATTGTGTCACAGGCGGTCGTGTTGACTCATGGCTGTTATCACAAAACGACTCAAAATAAGAATTTTTCAAGACGATTAGCTATGTCTTGAACTGAATCACAAAGTTAGAAATATTTACCCAACACCCCTGCAGACACCAAGACACCAGGTTGCATATCATGGACATTGTTACATTCTAATAAACAGCGATTCACAGTGCATTCTTGTGCTTTCGTGTTGAAGAGGATGTTTTTTAAAACTTACACATGGGCTAGATTATTTAAGAAAAATGGAGGAAAACCTCACTTTCTGAAAATACCTGCCATGTGGACATGGCCTCAGATTGCGTGAGAATGAAGGTGAATCAGGGGTACTCAGTCTGGGAAAACTAGGTTTGTAGAATGTTAGTGATCATGAACATACTCTAAAAGTAGAATAGTCAAAGAGTACACAACTGTCAGCAGCTGTTAATCATGAAACATCTGCAGTAATTTGAAACATGAATGAGAAAAGAGACGTCAGCAGATGTGTGTTCTGATAAAAATGTCAACTTAAGAGAGCTGATAATGAACTGATCATAGTGACAGGTATTTCTTTTCTAAAACTGATCTTCGTTGGATGTTCTGTTTTACTTGGAATACAAACATCCCCAGACTGATATGTCCACATCTGACTAAACACAAATTTAAACTGTGTTTCTTTTAGGGAAAGGCAGAGAGGTGTAACTACAGAGGAGCAGCAGAATGACTCTTCAGTGTGTCAGGACGTCCTGAAGAATCCAGTGTCTACCAGCTTTGGACCGTGCATGGACAGACAGTTTATCTCCTCATTCAGAACAGGACATGAACCACAGACAGCCAGTCAGACCAGCACTGAACAAAGTAAGACCACATAAACATACTGAAGCAGTCTTCAAATCTGAATATATATGGGATAGTTCAGGTTTTTTTGAAGTTTGGTTGCTCAATGTCCATGGCACTATAATTGCCAATAAAGCATTTTTTACACTCTGACCCAGAGCAGAGATAGCTGGGTTTGGACTCTGAATGGTACTTCGCAGCCGTTAAAAAACTGTTGGCTTGATGAGACGCTACAATAAGATCTGTACAGCATGTCATTCGATGAAGCCCCTGTGTTTCAAACTGTTTTGTGATGAAGCATATGGGCTACGTATCCTTCTGCACGTGACATGCTCATATCAGCTGTTCAGGACATCAGTCTGCACAGGAAACAAAGATCACTAATGATGTCCTGATGTTCATATTCAAAACAAGACACAGCTGGCAAAGGCCCACATTAAGTGATGGAAATCATACTATGATTTTTTGGTTTACCTTTTTGAACATCTGGAATAAACACAGGAGTGACTTATCTTTGTCATATCCAGGAAAGTTAGAGTTTGTGCTTCAGTGACCAAAAACTGATCCCACTGCAGCACTCTGACTTGAAAAGCTGATGAGAGGAAAGCAGCAAGCTGCTGTCAGAGTCATGAAATACACTCCTAAAAAAGTTTGGAAAGGTTATTTCAGTTGATTATATTTCTTTTAACACCAGTTGGTGTTGTATTTTATATCTTGTGAAATCCTGGTGAGTCACCTTTGCAATGAGCTACAACTTGGTAGGATTATTCATTCTTGACATAAGAACACAGTTAAAAGTGTGGGTATTGCCGCCCCAGAATCCCCCTACCTCTGAAACAAAGCCTCCAGTTTTTCTTTCTTCTTGGGGTGTTGTCCTGACTTCACCAGTCTCATTGAAATTGAGTTTGAAATTTGTAACAGGGCAAACGCATTTTCTTTGGACACCACCCACACCTTTTGCTATGTTGCTTATTTCATGATGCAGGATCCTACAAGCTGTACCTCATTGTAAAGAGATTAATCACCTTTTCAGCAACATAAAAACAACAAGACATATTATTAAAGGGGAGAACAATTAACAGAAAAATGTGTCCAAACTTTGTCTTTATAGTCTTTGTTGTGGAAAATTGACATGCTGTATAGAATCTTACTGTTCTGTCCTTAATATATTTACCATTTATAGCTTGACAAACAGCTCAATTCTCTTTCCTAACTTCAAAACTCTGAAGGCCTTGCGAGGTTTATTGAAGATGTTGAAAAGTATGAAACAAAAACAATCAAAAAGCACTTATCAGTTGTTTGCTCCCTTGAACTTGAACACAAGCACAGCATAATATAGCTACTCAAGTGAAAGGATTACATCTGTTTCTCATCTTCTTTCCAAAATGAACTAAAATATTTATTTGTATGTTTTGTTGTGTAATTCTGGTAGCTCATTGCAGTCAATGAATAAAAGCTTAGACACCTTATCTTGTAATGACATGGTAAGGATCTTGTGATTAGGAGAAAGAAAAAGGAAACTGTCGCTGTCTTTCTGCAGAAGCAGTTGAACTTATACAGGAAGCTTCACGGATACAAATTCATGTACTCAAAATGCATCCAGTCAGGTTTGGTAGTGACTCAGAACCATACATACAGGGGTGCAGGAGGGTATTGCTGCTACTCCAGTTATCACTAGAACCGCTACGGCGGGCTGATCACAAGTCTGTCATATCATGAGTTTTCTTAAATACAAATTCTGTATTTTTTTTGGAGCCCACAAGGTTGTTTATGAAGCACCAAAGATTTCTGACAATTATCCCTCCAACTGCTGCTGCAGTCACACCGACAGCTGTTAATGAGACGGCGCTGTCCGCGGTCCTGATCTGGTCCATTTGTCAGAATCAGCACCACGGACAGTGTAGCATTGGTACAGAGTAAAGGTGCGTTCACACCGGACGCTACCTGTACTACCTCAGCGATCACTCTCCATGCAAAGTCAATGTACAGCCGCGATGGGGCGAGGCAAACCCTCCCGCGACGCGACAGCTGGCGACAAGACGACCGCTTCACTCGTCGCGCGATGTCAAAGTTAAAAAAAAGTTGATCTATTCAGGCGATGTCGTGCGTGGCTGTGCAGCATCAGCCAATCAGTACGTGTGACGGTGCTGTTATTCATCCGGACTACAGGGCGGATGACTTCCGCATAGGTGGAACTAATCTCAGTGAGAACATTTGCAGACGGACCGCAGTAAACTCACAGAGGATGCTGCTGCGTCATCAGCTGCAGAGTTTTGTGTTTGATAAGTGAGTGAAAAGGACACAGCTGGAATAATGTCCGCTTATACACCCTATTATGGGATAAATGATATGATCGCGGTAAAACTCGAGCGGACGTGACGTCACCGACCGTCGGCCGACGGCAGGCGACCAAACAGGTAGGCTATTTATGGACGCGCGACGCTACCTCAGTGGGCACGCGACTTTGGTAGCTGGGTCGCTTGCGGTGTGAACGCACCTTAAAAGCTCTCAGCCCTCAGTGCAGGTCACTTGCAGGTCACAAGATTCTTATTTACACAGGCTGTTTATTTAGTACTGTCTCGTTTGCTGGTGTGTGTGGCTGCTGGAGCTCGTCCTGTTAGTACAATAAAACCCTCTCTGCTAGATGCACCATTATGTCTCTTTTGTCTCTGTGACAGCAGCAGATGCCTGCTCAGTGTCAACATAATATTAACACCATCTTCATTGGTTTAAAAACATCATTAAATCCTAGTATCTTAAACTGAGAAGATTGTAATAGCACATTAACTGCAATCGTGCCATCATTGCCACTGTGAGAGGATTTAGAAAAGTTTCCTTTTTATTTATCTTGTTTCTTATTTATTTCTTAATAAACTTATCATTTTGAGAAAAGGTATCTAAGGTTTTTATCCATAGAATGCAATGCACTTCTGTAGCAGGGGTCTGCCACCTTTCCAATCAACATCATTGATCACATTGCCACAGCCTCTTTGTTTGTTTTTTTTAATTCTAATTTCTCCTTTTAGTGACAGGCGGTCTTCAGGAGATTTTAGATGATCATAAGGTCAGTCTGAGGAGCAGATGTGAACCTCTTTCTAAGGGATGTGAAGAAACAGGAGGTAGAACCCTCCTCAACAGGATCTACACTGAGCTCTATATTACAGAGGGACAAAGTGAAGGGGTGAACGACCAACATGAAGTGAGACAACTTGAAGAATTCAAGAAGAAGACCCAACATAAAAATTCAATCAAGTGCCATGAAATCTTCAAAACCCTCTTTGACCAACAGAAACCCATCAGAGTGGTTCTGACAAATGGTGTTGCTGGAGTTGGGAAGACCTTCTCAGTGCAGAAGTTCACTCTGGAGTGGGCAGAGGGCTCAGAAAACCAAGACATCAGCCTGGTGATTCTGATCTCATTCAGGGAGCTGAACCTGATCAGGCATGAGCAGTGCAGTCTTCTAAAGCTGGTCCATGTTTTCTATCCAGCGTTACAAAAGATGAGAGCAACAACACTGGCTAACTGTAAACTTTTGTTTATCTTTGACGGCCTGGATGAAAGCAGAATGTCGCTGGATTTCAACAACACTTACGATGTGTCTGATGTGACACAGACATCATCGATTAACGTGCTGTTAACAAACCTCATCAAGGGGAATCTGCTCCCCTCAGCTCTCATCTGGATCACTTCTCGACCTTCAGCAGCCAGTCAGATCCCTCCTTCATACATCGACAGGGTGACAGAAGTACGAGGCTTCACTGACACCCAGAAGGAGGAGTACTTCAGGAAGAGGTTCACTGATGAAGCTGTGTCCAGCAGAATCATCTCACACATCAAAGCATCCAGGAGCCTCCACATCATGTGTCTGATCCCGGTCTTCTGCTGGATGACTGCAACAGTCCTGGAGCACATGATGGGCAATGAGCTGAGAGGAGAGCTGCCCAAGACCCTGACCAACATGTACTCACACTTCCTGATGGTTCAGACGAGGAGGAAGAAGCAAAAGTATGATGAGGGACATCCTGAAGAACTTACCAAATCTGACAGGGAGGTTCTCTTGAAATTGGGGAGGCTGGCATTTGAACATTTGGATAATGGAAACATCATGTTTTACAAAGAAGACCTGGAGCGGTGTGGTCTGGATGCTACAGAGGCCTCTGTATACTCAGGAGTTTGTACTGAGATCTTCAAGACCGAGTGTGTGATCTTCCAGCAAACAGTCTACTGCTTTATCCATCCGAGTGTTCAGGAGTTCCTGGCTGCAGTTTACATGTTCAACTGCCTAACAAGCAACAACACAAAAGTTTTGAAGGCATTTCTGGGATGTAAAAATGATGATTTGACCCTGGATGATTTTCTTAAGCGATCATTAAAGAAGTCCTTGGAAAGTAATACTGGCCACCTGGATCTGTTTGTTCGCTTCCTTCATGGACTGTCTGTAGAGTCAAATCAAAGACTGTTAGGAGATCTTCTGGGTCAGGCAGACAACAGTCCAGAGATGATCCAGAAAGTTATCCGAAACCTGAAAATGGGGAATCAGTCTATTCCCCATGACAGAAGCATCAACATCTTTCACTGTCTAATGGAGATGGATGACCTCTCAATACATCAAGACATCCAAGAGTTTCTGAAGTCAGAGAACAGATCAGAGAAGAAACTCTCAGGGATCCACTGTTCTGCTCTGGCCTACATGCTGCAGATGTCAGAAGAGGTTCTGGATGAGCTGGACCTAAGGAAGTACAAAACATCAGAGGAGGGACGAAGAAGACTGATTCCTGCTGTGAGAAACTGCAGGAAGGCTGTGTAAGTCCAGAAGTGATTATCATTAAACATAAGTCATGTGCAAGTTGATTTCACAATCAAAAAGAGTCCAAAATTTCTAATATGAAGCCTGGAAGTCAGAATGTACTCAACATCAAGTGGCTAAGATGAGGGTTTCAAAGAGGTGTAACATTTCCAGGAACTTTTGAGAAATTTTTCATGGAAAGTTAAGCTGTAGAATTTTGAAATATCACAAATTTGAAACTATACATTAACTCAATGGAAATTTATGGGAATGAGCTGAAAATTAGGGGTCATTTAAGCAAAAAGCATCATACTTAAATACTTTTGTATTAGTTTGAACTCTTATTCGTCATAGGCAGACATTGAGAATACATTTTTAAAAACATGAGTTTTTAACAGATTTTTTGTAAGCATAACTTTTTGTTCTCCAAAATATTTATCATAACAGACTATCCAGCTGTAACCTTATAGAAGCTGACTGTGAAATTGTGGCCTCAGCTCTGAAGTCCAACCCCTTACATCTACAAGAGCTGGATCTGTCCAGAAACTTCCTTAAGGATTCAGGAGTGAAGCTGCTGTGTGTTGGACTGGAGAGCCCTAATTGCAGATTGGAAATTTTAAGGTCAGACAAATGGCTGTAGCACACATAATTTTTTAATTGTTTTGTAGAAATGAAAAACATATTCAGTGACTGACAACTAATGATCTGGTGAATTGTTTTGTCTGTTGTCTCTGCTTTGAAATTTAAGACACTTGAACAAATCTTGAACATGTCTTTCCTTTAAAAATTTCATCACAGGAATATTTAACTAATCCATATGGGAACGAGATGTTCGAATGGCCATTAGCTGTAGCGGCTAAGTTGGCTACTACAGCTAACGGCTAACAACATATAGCTAACAACAGTTAGCTGTTAGCTTAAACTTCCTTAGACTATTGTCTTACATTAAATTATACCACAGATGTATCATTTAACACATATGTAACATGAACCTTGTCAAAGACTATCCCCACAAGTTTTCCCAGTAAACTTCTGAGGAGAGCAGATTTCGCCAAGTATCACTGAATAACTTTGATGACCATAGACTAACAAACATGTCTGTGGAGAACTTCCGCACTTTCTGTTATTGTCACATCCCCGTGCAGCTCCTGCCTCTCGTCCTGATTGGGCAGCTAAGCGTTAAGCATCACTCGATTCTGAGTTACAATGTTAGGACACTGAGTTCAATAATCAATAGCGTTATAGCCATCAAGCCATCTTCCATATGCACCCATGTTGGATTACTCCCCCTGCTGGAGAGAAGAGAAGTTATACTGTATGGGTTCTTGTAAAAGCTTCCAGGAAGAGTCTCAAATTAGGTATTCTCAAACCTCCACAGTCTTTTTCTGCACAAAGTCTTTTAAGTCTCATCCTTATCCTATAAAAAAGGGTAGGCTTGAATTAAAAATGAAATAGTTAAACAATTTCAAGATTTGTTTTAATTGAGTCCTTTGTCAGTTTTGCCAGTTCGAGAAAACTTGAGAAAAGTTGATATTTATAAAAAATATTCACTGATCACTGATTTCTTTGTGCACTTGAGAAATGGGTCCCATCAATTCAACCTTACTACAAACCTTACCTTGTCGTTAATTCTTCATACAGACTGAGTCACTGTGGTCTGGCAGAGATGAGCGGTTCTTCTCTGGCCTCAGCCCTGAAGTCAAACCCCTCTCATCTGACAGAGCTGGAGCTGAACAACAACAATCTGCAGGATTCAGGAGTGAAGTCTCTGTGTGATTTTCTGAAGAGTCCAAACTGCAGACTGCAGAGTCTGAGGTCTGTTCACCACTGAAAGGTTTTAAAGATTTAATAATAGTTCATATTATGACATTCCTGTTTGTGTTTTATCAGCTGAAAAGTAGTAATTGTATTATTTGTCTCTGTGAAATCATCTTCAAATTCAAGGCTGGACTGAAACTGACAGCTTATTTTCATTTGATGCGTCTAGGGCAAATGTAACAATGGCACAAATAACTACATAGATACAAAATCAACTATGATAGTCTTTGTTGATCAGGGTAAATAAATATAATGCACAGCATGTTGCAGTGCTGCTGCAGCATAGTGAAACAATCTCCAGGTAAATGCAGGCCAGCAATGATCTTAGCATTGTCGTCATGTACTTTTTCCATTAATGGGATAGATACAGAAATTTGTCAGCCAAAGATGTTTTTTACAATGTATTTATGGGCATGTTCATACATGATGATGTGCATCTTAGTCCATAAAGCCATGCACAAACAGACTCCTGTTTTGTTTGTTTTTTTTATCTCTGATTTGCTCTCTGCACTGCCAGTCAACCCCCTGAGGTCAGTACCAAGTCTACTTGGCGTCCAAGGCTCAGACTAAAGGCTAAGGACCATCATGCAGTCAACATTGTTGCTGAGATGCCCAAGAACACTCTTCACAGTAAAAATATTCTGCGAGTTTCAACTGAAGCCTTTATAAGACATCTTGAAACACATCTATTCAAATTGACTTTTGAGCCCTTGGTGTAGTTTACCCCCTATGCTGTTTCTGTGTTTTATTGTTATTAATTTTTGTGATCATTGTTTTTGTTGTTTTGTTGTGTTTTTTATATAGCACTTCAGAAATGTGAGCTGTTAATTTAGCCTTGCTACAACCCTTACCTTATCATTAATTCTTCATCCAGGTTGAGTTGCTGCAGTCTGTCAGAGATCAGCTGTTCTTCTCTGGCCTCAGCCCTGAAGTCAAACCCCTCTCATCTGAGAGAGCTGGAGCTGAGCCACAATGATCTGCAGGATTCAGGAGTGAAGTCTCTGTGTGATTTTCTGAAGAGTCCAAACTGCAGACTGGAAACTCTGAGGTCAGGTCACCACTGAAAGGTTTTAAGATTTTAATTATTGTTCAAATTCTGTACCCTATTTGTATTTTATCAGCTGACAAACTGCACATCACATCTTCAAATTCGAGACTGGATTGAAACTGACTGCTTATTCTCGTTTGAGGTGGCACAACATTGGTACAAATATTTACATGGATACAAAATCAACCATTATACTCTGGTCTCAAGGCTAACTATATAATGAACAGCATGTTGCAGTGCTACTCAGTGTTGGGAGTCATGATGTTAAAAACAAAAGTGTTATGGGGGCGGACATTAGCTCAGTAGGTAGAGCGTCCGCCCCATGTACGGGGGCTGCCAACCCTCTGCAGCGGCTGCTGGGTCAATTCCCGGCCTCAGCCCTTTGCTGCATGTCATCCTCCCCCCCTTCACCTGCTTTCCTGTCAATCTTCAGCTTTCCTATATTTTCCAGTAGCTGGTAAAGTAATTAATTACTATTTTAGACATTGTAACGCTGTTGCCGCTAACAACAGTGAAATGTGGCATGTTGTTATGTACTGATATCAAACATCTGTTATCTGACCTGCCTCGCTCAGCCAGGCACAGGACAGGAGCTGTGCTGCAAACATAAGAGAACTTGATGCCAGAGTTGCCAGGTTGCCTGGTTGAAAAATGCAGTTGCTCATTTGTTCTTGTTGTGCCATCAAAACCAGGAGGGATCTGATGCTCACTCTACTACCAATATAAACTTTAGTCAGAAGTTACAAAAACTATTTGTACCACTTTAGACACAAATGAGAAATTTACTGTTAAAAGAGGGGCAAAACTGATATTTACAAAAGAAATCCTTTTATCATCGAACTTGCGGCCACATGTTTTAGACACTCAGGTGAAGAGAGGGGCGGAGCTGTCAACTGATCACCACTTGATGGTAAGTTGGCTCCAGTGGTAGGGGAGGATGCTCTTCAGACCTGGTAGGCCCAAGCGTGTGGTGCAGATCTGCTGGGAACGTTTGGCAAAGTCACCCATCAGAAAGATTTTCAACTCCCATCTCTGGGCAAAGTTCAATCACATGGAGGGGGAGGCAGAGGACATTGAATCCCAGTGGGCCTAGATGTTCTTGTTCTGGGCCTCTATTGTTGAGGCAGCTGATCAGAGCAGTGGCCATAAGGTGGTTGGTGCTGTCGTGGGGGCAAAACCTGAAACCTGCGTCTCAGGAGGGGTAAACAGTGTGCTGTCAACAGTGTCTATGATGGGGATGGCGCACTGCTGACCTCGACTCGGGACGTTGTGGATCATGTATAGAGTACTTCAAAGACCTCCTTAATCCTACCAGCACGTCTTGTGCTGGTAGCAGACCTGGCGGACTCTGTGGTGGGCTCTTCTATCTCTGGAGCTGAGATTGCTAAGGTAGTCACAAAGTTCCTCAGTGGCAGGGCTCCGGGAATGGATGAGATCCCCCTAGAGTTCTTCAAGGCCCTGGATGTTGTGGGGCTGCAATGCAAATGCATGGGCATCGCGGACAGTACTGTTTGATTGGCAGATTAGGGTGGTGGTCCCCCTTTTGAAGAAGGGCAACCGGAGGGTGTGCTCCTCACTCCTCAGCTTCCCCTGTAAGGTCTGTTTAGAGGTACTGGAGAGGAGTGTACGCTGGATTGTCGAACCTCAAATTCAGCAGGAGTTATGTGGTTTTCATTCTGGTGGTTAAACTGTAGACCAGCTCTATACCCTCCATAGGGTGCTCGAGGGTGCATGGGAGTTTGTCAAACCAGTCTACATGTGTTTTGTGGCTTTGGAGGAGGCATTTGACCGTGTCCCTCATAGAGTCCAGTAGGGAATGCTCCGGGAGTGTAGGGTAGCTGTGACCCCCTGGTATGGGCAGTCCGTTCCCTGTATGACCAGTGCTAGAGCCTGGTCCGCATAACCGGCAGTGCATCTGAGTCGTTTTGAGTGAGGGTAGGACTCCGCCAGGACTGCCCTTTGTCACTGATTCTGTTCATTACTTTTATGCTCAGAATTTTGAAGGTGCAGCCAGGGTGTTGAGGGGTTCCAGCTGGGTGACCTCAGGATCGGGTCACTGCTTTTTGCAGATGATATGGTCCTGTTGGCTTCGATGGACTGTGACCTGCAGCTCTCACCGGATCAGTTTGCAGCCAAGTGTGAAACCGCTGGGATGAGAAGCAGCACCTCCAAATCCGAGTCCATGGTTCTTGCCCGGGGGAGGGTGGAGTGCCCTTTCGAGGTCTGGGAATAGTTGGAGAAATTCAAGTACCTTGGGGTCTTGTTCACAAGCAGATGAAGGATGGTTAGGATGCCTCTTTGACACCTCCCTTGTGAGGTGTTCCAGGCACATCCCACTGTTAGGCGGCCCCGGGAATGATCCAGGACACGCTGGAGGAACTATGTCTTTCAGTTGGCCTGGGAACGCCTCGGGATCTCCTAGGAAGAGCTGAGCGAAGTGGCCGGGGAGAGAGAAGTCTGGTCTTCCCTGCTTAGGCTACTGCCCCTGCGACTCGTCCACGGATAAGCGGGAGAAGATGAATTGTTATGTGTTGTGAAGCACTTGAGAAGTATGTATCAATTTAACCTTACTATAAACCTTACCTTGTCATTAATTCTTCATCCAGAATGAGTCACTGCAGTCTGTCAGAGATCAGCTGTTCTTCTCTGGCCTCAGCACTGAAGTCAAACCCCTCTCGTCTGAGAGAGCTGGAGCTAAGCTACAACGACCTGCAGGATTCAGGAGTGAAGTCTCTGTGTGATTTTCTGGAGAGTCCAAACTGTAGACTGGAAACTCTGAGGTCAGTAAACAGACTGTAATAAAAATATAGGAAATGAATTAATTAGACATGGACCAGAAGCCCAGTATCATCAATGATACTTTTCTCCATCTTGTTCAAAATATTTGGTGCTCCTCTGTAATATGAACCCTCCTTTATATTTCCTTTTGCTGGTTTCAGGCCATGCATGATAAAGACAGGCCTGAATGAGAGGCACATGGAGGGAGCAGTGGAGCTATACAGAGCTTCTCTTCAGTGTGGCACCAATGACAGAAAACAGTGAAATCAGAATTTTGATTTTCTTTAGCGTGCCATTACATTCATGATAAACACAGGAGTGACCCATCTTTGTAATATAAAGAAAAGTTAGATTTATATCAGTTTGTACTCCAGTGACTGCTACCTGACCCTGCAGCAGCACTCTGACCCTAACAGCTGATCAGAAGAGAGCAGCAAGTTTCTGGCAGAAGGATACATAGCCCTGATGTTGCATCACAGAATAGTTCCAAACACATGGGCTTTGTCATAGAAAGATGATTCACCTAGGGATGGGTACCTTTCACATTTGAACCGATACCATACCGATGCCCGGTACCTGGGAATCTGTATCGTTTTTTAAACCTTTCGCTATGTTCCATTTTAGGATAATTCAAGAATGAAGTTGGTGGAGCAAAATATGAGTGAAGGGTTATGAAATCATTGAAATCATTTCTTTTTTTATTCAGCTTGAGTTGGTGCGGTTTGTCAGAGATCAGCTGTGTTAATCTGGCCTCAGCTCTTTCATCTGAGCACTCCCATCTGAGAGAGCTGGACCTGTGTAGAAACGAGCTCCAGGATTCAGGAGGGAAGCTGCATGAACTTGTACAGAGTCCATGCTCCAGACTGGAGAGTGTGAGGTCAGTCAAAGACTGTAGACAGCTTGAGCTATCTACTGTTCTGCTAACTACGTATCTGAAGCAATGAGGGTCAGATACTTTGAGAAAATAACAACAGTTTATTTTAAATTGGATCCATGACATTTGAGGTTTTGTTGATTCTTGCAGGATCAATGGACGGTGTATCAGGGCAGATGAACAAACAATATGTAAGTATTATTGAAATTTCTACATTTCTAAATCAATCCTTCATACTGTATGTCAGATTCGAGAGCAAATGTTCTTAGCTTAGCTTTTTCTTTTCTTTTGTGTTACAGCCCTGAATTTGAAACACTTTTCCTCATCGGATGACTTCAGTGTTAAAGACGAGGGTAAAGAAAAGTTTCATCCCATTGTTGATGAAAGGAAGGTGAGGAAGAGAATGTACCTTTGTGGTGTAAAATGAAGCTTTTACATTGCTGTTATTTAACTTACCCATAATGCAGATGTTGAAGTTATTCAAAATATAATAGTAATGATAAAGATATTTTTGACATGGATAGCTAATGTCAGACAATCACTATGATCATACATTATTGTTGAACACCCTTCTGAAGTTTTGTTTTCAAAGGGATTCAGTTGTGAAAAATTGTTAGAAGTTGATTTAATAATGAGGTTACCATGGAGGGAGGGAGTTGTTAAAGGATCACTTCCTGGAAAGTGTGAGCCTTGACAATACAACCCAATAACAGCCTCTGCATCATCTGTTGTGTGTTCTGATGATCCAGTGAGAATTGAGACAATCAGCAGGAAACAGACGATATATTACTGCACTTATTTTCTGTAGGGTGGCATCATTATTATTATGTTATTGTATGTGTCTCACAGTTAGAAGGTTGCTGGTTCAAACTCCGTGTTGGTCAGGACCTTTCTGTGTAGAGTATGCATGTTCTCCCCGTGCATGTGTGGCCTCTCTCTGGACACTCTGACTTCCTTCCACAGACCAAAAACATGTTTGTTGTGATAACTGGTGTCTCTAAATTGGCCCTCAGTTATGAATATGAGAGTGAATAGTTGTCTGTCTGTATGTGGCTCGTGATGAGTTAAGGATGTACCCCGCTTCCAAATCTAATGTTAGCTGGAATAGGCTCCAGCCTCCTGTGACCCTGAGTGGGATCAGCGGTATAGATAATGGGTGGATGGATGATTATGTTGTTACAAAGTCCCACTACAAGTCGTTGAATGGTGAACTTTGACATTTTTCCACAGGCTCCATCATCCTTCTTACCTGAGAAGACTGGCTCCACATACAGGTAATCTTTTGAAATATCAAAAACACTCCAGCAGCTTAATTTATGATTCATCAACTTGATTTTAAATGATTATATCTGACTTGAACCTTTCTAACTTTAAAGAGATACTGAATGGATTAAGGGCGAATCCACATTGTACCCCTTAGCCCTTGTCTTACTCCTTGGTTTGGTGCGTTCACGTTGAGTGAAGTGCTGTCCCACTTCTCAGTAGGGCTAATAGCAAGGGCTACACAGCCCTCGAAACAAAGACAGACCGGGACCTCACTTGAAATGTAGGGGTAAGAAAATTTACGATAATACACCTCACCCGCCGACACAAAGCAGAGCAGGGGCCGACTGAATTGCTTAATTTTAAGTAACAACAATCTAGCTGTCAAAGTCATGGCACGGTTATTTTTGCATCTGCTTACGTCACAGTGAGTGGCTCTGGGTGATGACGCAGCAGGAATTGAGTGGTGTCTTGTTTCTCAGCTGTGTGTTTTCACCCCTTCCCCTTGACCCTCAAAACAGAGGGCGAAAGGGAAGGGATGGGACAAAGCGGAAGGGTTAGAATTGGGATTCACTCAAAATGTTGACAGAAGTTTTATTGGTAAACACACTCCAAGAGGAAAAAGACCTCCGAGGGGAGATACAAAAAAAATGCTTAAAGGCCAGACTAAGGTGTCTGAGGTCGAGTAAAAGAGAACACCAGCACAAACCACAGTTGGAGCGGCAATCCCCCGACACTGCAAAGGTGTCCAGAGCTGGCTTATATACTGACCAGTGATTAGGTGAACAGGAACAGGTGTGAGGCTGCAGTGCAGGGAAACTACGCCCACTCTTCGAGCAGCAGAGCGGAGAGGGAGAGAGGGAGGGGGAGAGCAGGACAGAGTAGGAGTCATCCTCACAGATCTGATATATTAAAGATACATGTGTGGCTTTTTGCGATGCAATACGATACAATTCACAACCAAATGAGGATACAGAGCAATTAAACACAATCTAGTTAGACAGAGTTCATGGGAAGATTTAACAGTGGAGGCTGTGCAATTCAATGAGTTTGATAATTTATTTAACAAATGTTGTCATTTAGCAGAAAGAATTCTCCCCATTGAGCAGCACAAAATGATTTCTTTCATGAACTAGAAAAGCACTCGGAGAGCGCAGACATCCGCCAGCACCACAGTCCTCTCCCATATTGTGATTTTTACCATCAATATTAGTCCTACCTTTATTTCATGTAAATATTTAGATTCCTTGACCATGAAAACATACCATTAGCAATTGGTTTCATAATGATATCTATTTTTCTTTAGTAGTTATTCACAAAAATCGCATTTTTCGTTATGGTGGATCCAGACGGTGATCAACACCAAAATTGAATCATGTCTTCCTTTTCCCATGCTGAACATTTCTTGAAAATTTCAGCAAAATCCATCCGTAGCTTTTTGAGTTATTTTGATACAGACAGACAGACTCTCCTGGACACATAACCTACTTGGTGGAGGTAACTATTAATATAAAGATGTCTTTTAGCACTTGCAATACCTCTGTAGTACTTTGCTAGTACTTTGGAAGCAGGAGAGATAGGGTAGCAGATGCCTCCACAACAGCAACGCGTGGTGCCGCTTCATGTGAGTTATCAGATTAGTCATCCGGCCTGTGCATTTTTCAGCAGTGTGGCACATTTTGCAAATTACATCTGTCTTGTTTAGTCATCTGTCTCTCTTGTAAAATCCAAGTCATTCAACAAAACACCAGTTTTATTCAACATTCACCAGTTTCAGAACAATAATCTGTTTTGCTAAAACTGATGCAACCTGCTGGTATTTTTAGTTTCAGGTGTCTTGGTCAAGGTGTGTTTCAGTGTGCTGTGACTGAACTGGTGCTTGTCACAGAAGGGGAGGCGAAGCTTCAGTACAAGACCATCCAGTGGGACGAGAACCTCCTCCAATCAGCTGGCAAGGAGGCTGCTGGGCCACTGTTTGACATCCAGTGTTCAGAGGGGGCTTTGTGTCAGCTGCAGCTCCCACACTGTGAATCAGAGGAAGGTACAGACAGATATGAAATATGAAAATGATAAACTATGGTTTGAATATTTGATCAATGCTTTGTTAAACGGACAAAAGTTGGACTGGTAATGTTTGGTCTGAGAGAACTTGTCATTATTTTAGCACTGAAATTTTGTTGTGAGCATGTAATTTTAGTTTTGTGATTAAAAACATGTTCTCTGTCTTTGCCAAATTCATGGTGCTGTTCCACAAAGCTGCCGTGATGTGGCTCCATCACATTTACACCTCCAGACATTCACATTCCATTTGCAAGGCCGTAACATCTGTGCGAGTACATGCTGCAGAAAGGAATGGGTGACATGGCCAATCCCAACATAAACACTCACGGTGTTCCTGTCTCCCGCGCAGTCTTCCTGCTCAACACTCTCCAATATCACTCTTCTGTTCGTCCCTCTTGAGAGATAACAAAGAGGGGATCCCTCGTTTCCTCAATTCTGTCACTGTGATGGTCACAGTGGAGGTGAATATCACAGGGGCGTTAATATCACGGCTTGAAGCAGCAGTGTGAATGTGACTTCTGTGAAATGTGATTTTTTTGGGACCACAACGACAAATAATGCAAATTCCACCCATCTGAGCAAATTCTGTCTGCCCCAATCTCAAAGCTTTCCTGCAGTTATGGTCTATGATCTTTGCTAATCATGTCAGTATTAGTTAACATAGCCGTGCTCTTTCACCCATGATGCACCAGTAACTCAACAGAGGGGTAGACGTGAGAGAACTGGACTCAAACCCTTGTTCTCTGATCGATGCAGCGTATGGACAGACTTACCCACAGAATCAAATATGTTTGATGAAACATTACAGGAAGACTTTAGTCTTGAGCTGTTCAATGACGTGACTGCTGTCAATAACCAACAGACTCCCCTCAAATCAGGCAGACTCAGGGACACCAAACAGGAAGCAAGAGGCTCATGAACAAATTAGGGAGACAAAGGAGCGTACATCTCTGCAGGACCTGAAAATAAGGAGAAATGGTTTGATTTATGGAGGACAGAATCCCTCTTTGATATGACCTCTTTGTACAATGATACTCAGGAAAGATGAAGACCAGAGTTAGAGGTAGGGCTTGGCGATATGGTCTAAAAATAAACTCACCATTTTTTTCCCTCATAAAACTCAAATTACGATTTTCATTGATTTTTTTCTCTCTCAAAAGAAAAAAAAAACTCCAATTGACACAAAAATGACATGAATGAAGCTCTGTCTTTATGTTGTCAAAATGAATTCCAAAGCCAATTAGAATTTCCCTCTTGAAATTAAAGTGTGTGCCATAAAATGTTGATTATGTTGTTCTAACACAGGCAGGTTTGTCAATATAAACTATGAAATTATTTATATATCTTCAAACTTTATAACAGCTTACAGTTTAAGTTAGTGAATGAAAAAAATATTGCTTTTTAATTTTAAATCTTCTGCAGAAAATAATTTGAAATAACCTATTTAATCAATATATTGCCCAGCCCTAGTCAGAGGAGACCTACAGATCTTTAAGATTCTCCAAAACTGATGTAGTTAATTAACTTATGACTCTTAGTTGAGAAATAAATCCAATAAATCTAAAGTTGCACCACTCTCTGCTTCCTCAGATCTGCTTGTTGATGACCTTTTGTCTGTGGTCCACATCTCCCATGATGGAATAAACTTCTTGACTCCACTGGAGGTCACTCACACTCATGTGGTCGTAGACGTCCCTCATCTTTCTGCTTTTGGCCTGGTCCGGAAGAAGGTGATAAGGTTATTCAAGCAAATAAAAGGCCAAGTCCTGCTGTTCCTTCGACCACTGGACAACGGGGATAAAGTGCTCGATGTTTTTCTGCTGCCGCACAACGTTGTTCTGACTGAGGTAAGTTATATGTTCTCTTAAACACCCTGTGATAATATTTTCAGGAAAAAGGTGTTGAAGGCTCTCTCTTCTGTTCTCCCAGTGGCCACTTTATCAGGTACCTCGATCCTCTCATTACAACTCCAATGTGCCATCTTTGTTTGTTTTTTTTTTTTCCTGCAGGTTTGTAAGCAACAAGAGGGCTCTACGTACATCCGGAGCTCCTCTAAATGTTCTCTCTACTGTAACCAACATTACAGCCTCCACTGTGACCATGAGGACTTCTTAATTCAACCAGAGGTGAGACAATCATATCCACCTCCAGTAGCCATGACCAGAATTATCATAAATGTATTTCCTGCTGCTTGTTGAAGAGGGCGAGACCTTGGTTATATTATGCATAACTCAAAGTAACATCTTAAGGCAAGGTGAGTAGTGGAGGTGTGAACAACAACAACGCCACCTGGGGACTTGCACCCCAGGATGTAAATATACTGTATATATCAACCAACCATGAAGGGCACAGGGTCCAAACAAAGTCCCCAGGTGAGAGAGAATGATTTCCAAAAAAATATAAAATAATTAACTTCATTTAAATGAGTAGCAAAAAAACAGTTGACAGGAGTATGGGATCTGCCCAAAGAAAGGGGAGGCTGAATCCCAAACCGCCCCCTACACACTCTCCCTACCCACTACCCCTCCGTTTGCGTGTCCTTGCGGAGGGTCCGCCATATTAAGGGCTATCCCAAACCACGTAGTGCGGAGGGGGAGTGGACCATTCAGCCCTTAAATGGCAAATCTGCATCGATGCAGGCTTTTGATGACATTTGCAGGAAGTGCAACGTCTAAATGGGAGAGGAAACAACATAAATGTAAGTGCTGCATGTGTCCATATGTTCCCCACACCATTGTCACACTGACAAAAATCCCATAAAGCCTGGTTCTAAAAGATTTAAATGAAACAAGCAAACCATACTCTATGCTGACGTGTGATATGATTGTGCAGCCCTGGCACCATAACATGTGAGCTCAATTGGCAGCATTATTCATTTCTTCAATTGGAATTGTCAGATGGTAATTGGATCGAAAGTCATGAGGAATCACTTAAATACTGTCCGACAGCATCACAATCATTGCCACAGGGTTACAGCCAACAGCCGTACGCGGGGCGTCTCTCTGTTGCCATGGCCACGAGGTTTTCAGTTTTACGGTGAAGTAAAGAGGGCCTCCCATTCTCACCCGTCATATTTACATACCCTCCCCCTTCAGTGGAAGTGCCCTCCATATCTACGAGTGTGACACTCGTTAGTGAAGGGGTAGTGTGTAGGGGGCGGTTTGGGATTCAGCCAATGTGTGAGGATTCCCCCTTCTTTGCCCCTGATTGGACTGTTTTTGCCTCCATGAAGGCTTTTATTAGTCCCCTACCTCACTGTTCCATGGGGAGTGGGCCTGGCTTTCCCCTGCACTGATCCTCTGCAGCAACACACCTGATGGAATCACCTCATGAGTGGAACCTACAAAGCTGGCTTTTTGACTACTCTCCAGTGCCAATGGATTTTATTTATCTATTTATCTATTTATCTATCTATTTAACAGTTTATTTGACAGGGGCCATACAAGACAAAGGACTGTCAAGCCAGAGCTAGCTATAAAGCTAATTTTCATCTGTGGTCCCTGTGCAAAGAAAACAGAAGAATGTACAATACAACGATAAAAATATACAATACAATAATAAAAGCAATACTAAAATACACGACTTCTTCCTGTATTCTGATGGACTCAAACTGATCCATGATCTCTGGTATGCGATAAGTAGGACAAACTCCATAGTACAAGAAACATCCCCATACCATGATGCTTGATGCGAATTAGCAGCCACACTGCCCCTGTTGCTATTGGGTCCAACTTCCTATCTGGCCACAATCTGTTTCTAGCTTTTGAAAACCAAGTACATTTACCTTTAGCATGTGACATAATACCCTGATCCACCTCTATTCCCCCTCTATCTAAAGGCCTCTGCACAGCAGAACTGCTTTTTTTTTGGAATTTGCACATAATTATAATTTCAAACATATAGCCAGTCAATGCAAGCTCACACACCAGTGACACAATGTAGGCAGGTGACCGCTGCAGCAGAACCCACAGCGGCTTAACAAGAGCTGTCTCACACAGTCTGTGCGTCAGTTTAACTCAGAAGGTGGAGCCCTGAACTCCTGCTGTCTCTGGAAATATGTGCAATTTTCTACTGCAGAATAATAATAACAATAATAATAATAAACTTTATTTATATAGCACTTTTCAAAACAAATGTTACAAAGTGCTTTACATAATAAAACCAGGCATTAAAAGAATTAAAAGAGGAAATAAAAGAGAAAAAGAGAGAAATGTGAGGAGCAGCACCGAAGACAATAAATAATAATAGACAATAAATAAAAGAAGGAAATAGCATCTATAAGATACAAACAATAAAAGAGTAAAACAATTAAGACAACAAGAGATAAAAGATTTAAGAAGCTGCCCGTGACACTGTCGGAGTGAAAGCAGCATTTCAACAATTAAAACACACTCAGCTAAAATCTCCAGTAAAAGCACATCTGTAAAAATGTTGAGATGATGTGAGACTTAAAAGAGGACAAAGAGTCTGCCATTCTGATCTCCTCAGGCAGACTGTTCCATAGGACGGGAGCTCTGACAGAGAAGGCCCAGTCACCTCTGGTCCTCAGCCTTGACCTCGGGACAGCGAGCAGGGTCTTGGCCGAGGACCTCAAGGTACGACCGGGCACATATGGCCTGAGGAGATCAGAAATGTAGTTAGGAGCAAGACCAGAGCGTGCTTTAAAAGTCAGCAATAAAATCTTGAAATCAATTCTAAAATGAATGGGGAGCCAGTGAAGAGAAGCTAAAACAGGAGTTATGTGCTCTCTCTTTTTGTTCCTGTGAGGAGCCGTGCCGCTGCATTTTGGACTAGCTGCAACCTCTGCACAATGTGCTGGTTTACGCATGTGTACAGGGAGTTGCAGTAGTCCAAACGAGAAGAAATAAAAGCATGAATGACAACCTCAAGATTTGTTCTAGATAAAATTGTCCTTAATTTCGATATTTTTCTGAGGTGCATAAAACAAGACTGTACAACTAGGTTGACATGCTGGTTCAGACTGAGGTTCTCATCAAAGATGACAACTAGGTTTTTACAGCTGGTAGCAATATTATTAGACAGTGACCCTAGATGTGTCTTAATTCCTTGTGAACCAGGGCCAACAATCAGAACCTCCGTCTTATTTAGGTTTAATTGGAGGAAATTCTGTGACATCCAACATGTTATGTCATTGATGCAGTTCCTCAGTGTGTTTAATTGGTTAAAATCATTTGGGTTAAAAGACAGATACAGTTGGGTATTGTCTGCATAGAGGTGAAAACTTAGATTATGGCTGCGGATAATATGTCCCAGGGGTAGCATGTAACACAGCAGAGAGGATGTGGGGAATATAAATGCTGTAAATATGAGACAGTCGGCCAACATTTCCTTTTTCCACCTGATTTTTTTAATTCCTCAGAGTTCTGGCCCTCTGCAACCATGTAAAGCCTTGCATTCATGCCAGCTTTCTCCCAACAGGGGCAGAGCTGATCATCACTGTGGTTAATTTGATGTTTTCATTAATCTCATTCAACCCCACCTTCAAAAAACTTAACAGGGTGCTGGTTTGGTGGAGTGGTTAGCAACCAGGCACCCCATGTACTTGCTTCTGCCGGTCCAGGCTCGGATCCCACCTGTGACCATTTTGCAGAGGGTCTCCCCTACTCTCTCACCCCCCTTCACAAGCCTATCCACTGTCTCTCTCCTATCAATAAAGGCACAGAAATGCCCCAAAAATGAATTAAAAAAACTGAACTATCCGTTTAATACGAGTTGATGCATCATGAACAAGTGTCTAATTTAATGATCTCTCTGATAATTTATTTGATTCTTTCTTCAGCATGAAAAATTTTCTGCTAAATATGGACCAAACATTTATCCAACATTTGAAGTTTTCCTCACTCCAAACTCAAAGAAGGTGACTTTGATTGTCCAGGACCAGGACGAGACAGAAGTCTGGAAACGGTTTGTGTGTCTGCCAGGTAAAAATTACTCTGTGCTTTTGTTTTTGATAAGGATGTTTGTTTTTCTGTTGTAGAAAACCAGAGCACCTGGAGAAAACAGATTTAGGATTAGGATTAGGATTTGGCAACTGGTGGCACAGCAGCCACATGCAACCCTCCTACCTCCTAAATGTGGTCCACCAGTTAGCTCCAAATATGAGAAAAGAGACATTTGTCCATTAAAAGAAACTCACAAAACTGCCATGAAACACCAAAAATAGCAACATTTCCTGATAAACATGGATGAACTTGTTTCAGTGCAGCTCCCTTTTAAGCATTTGTGAAAACAAAAACTACAGGAAGTAAAACTCACTTCAGGAACTAATAAAAACTCTTTAACCTTTGTCATAAAAATACCAAAACAGGCCAGAGATCTGTGTTGAGCTCACTAGATGAGGTATTACTTCTTACATTTAAGCTTAAATATAAAATGGTAACCAGGTTGCTATCCCTGCTGAACATCATGCATGATTTTAAAAGAATTCCACCATCAGTACTAAACAACTAAGCGCCTTTGGTCATCAGATGCAGAAATAATATGTTTAAAAAAGGATGAAGTTGATTAGTTGGAACACTAAATACATTGTCTTTGTGCTATGTTTAGTTGGACTAATCTTGTAAATTGATTTGCAAATCAGTGTGTTGATATTAACATTTTCTCAACATCCAGAATTTTTCTGAAATTCGGGTTCACAATGTCATTTGTTAAGCTTTAAACTTTGTGCTGTCATACACACCAAATACTGGACAAAGGTATTATTTGTTGGTTTATTTCCAGGTTCAAGGGAGGACAGGACCCCTGCAGTGAACAGGGCCCCTGCAGCGACAACAGAGACAGTGCGTTCCATCAGGCTTGAGTTCATCAAAAGAGTAAGTGATGAAAACCTGAACCAGCTCCTGGATAGGCTCCTGGAGCATGAAGTTATAAATGATGAGGAGATGCAGGCGATCAATTCCAAAGTCAGGGCGGATAAAGCACGAGATGTGATCGACAAAGTCCTACTAAAAGGGAACAGAGCCTGCTCCATTCTGATGGCAGCTCTCTCTGAGGTTGATCCATTTGTCTGGAGAGGGCTAAACCTCAGAAGATGAAGAAGAAGAAGAAACAACAATGGGATGGCATGATGTTGTTTCACAGCTGGTTCATCCCTGAATGGGAGCTAAAAATATGTATGAACATATTAAAGAGGACATTTTGTACGTGCCTCACAGCAATAACGTTTCCAGTTCAAGTCCCCGGTGGGACAGGGGCCTTTCTGTGTTAAGTTTGCACGTTCTTCCCATGCATGTGTGGGCTCTCTCCGGGCACTGCGGCTTCCTCCCACTGACCAAAAACATGCTCATTAGGTTAATTGGTGACTCTAAATTGCCCTGAGGTATGAGTGTGAGTATGAATGGTTGTCTGTCTCTCTATGTTGCCCTGCAATCGACTGGCGGAACCACAGGCTAATTACTGTCTGTAGTCCCCGGCAGGCTGATATAATGCATTAGTACAGGTAGGTACCTGGCAGTCAGTGGGTAGCATTAGCCTGCCTCTGCCTACAGTCATCAGATAAACTCTTCTATATGTTTTCTATTATTATCGTATTATCTTCTACTCATAAATAGAGGCTTTGTTTTTTGTCTTTGTCTGAAAATAGATAAAGTAACAACACTGTAAAAAAAAAAAGTCACAACAAGCATGCAAGACCTTTCAAAGTTGCTAAAGAGTTTATCTGATGACAGTAGGCAGAGGCAGACTCATGCTTCCCAAACTCTCAATGTTTGAGGTAAGCTAGTTAGCGGTGGGAAACCTTTGTCTCCTCCTCGTTACTGCAGGCAGTTGAAAGAATGGTGTCTATCCGGTTGTCGTGAACTCAGGAGTGACACAAGACACAAAAATGAAAAAAATGTTGAGGTTTAAAGCTGAGGAGGGAAACCTGTTTTAAATTTTTTTAAGACTCATTAATGCTACCATTTCTAAGCCTCCAGCTTTGACTTCTCTCTCTGCCCTAAAAGACCTTCTTCACTGTGTCACCTGGTTAAATTCCGTTCAAAGCTGTCTCAGTGTGAGTCAAACACTGATTTTTTTGAAGATGATCCTAACTGATGATTTTTAGCTCTTTCTGTAAAGACGTTGATGCTTTGAAATCTGCACATTATGGTCTGTATTTGATGCTGTAGAAATAAACATTAAGATATTAAAGCTAAAATGAATCTCACTCTTACCACTGTTCTTAAAGTTGCTCAAATGGATGTGAAATATTTCTGATGTCATGAAACAGTCCTCCTGTGGCATCAGGTATGCATTTTTATTTTGTATAATATCTCTGCATTAAACAAATGTCCAGCGGAATACTTGAGTTTAACAAAATAAAAGTCTGTTAATCACATGATATTCTCTATTTTTCCCACTAAGGAGGCAGCTCTGTTGTGTTTTAGTTGCCGAGACACCGACACACTAACACTCACCTACTGAACTCTGCAGGGTGATCGTGGCAACAGTCAAACTTTTACTCCACAGAGCCACTCATGATCCACCTCCTGGATTCTCTCTCTCTCTCCAGTCTTACTGTCTCTTCAGCAGCAGAAACTCGTCCTCAGACTCTGAACACTCAGCAGCTCCCTCAGGAAAAAGGTCAGTCCTGCTCTGCTTCTTCTTTTTAACAGAGCTGCAGTTCTGTAAGAAAGCAGGTTAAGCTGTATGGATCAGAAGTACTCAGACTGTTAACTTTATCAAACAGTAAGCCTGGATCTTAATGTTTGATAAAGTCATTATGATCGAAAAAGCTGTTTAGCTGTTAGGATTTTCAATAACAAAGGCCAAATTAATATCTAAAAATTGAAAGCCCTTCAGTGTAACTGCATATTGTTCTTGTGCAGTTGTTTGTTTTTGCTGCTCAGTGTAAAGGAGACATTAATCACCTCGAAGTTTGCAGGGACAAAGCCACCCATAAGCCACAGGAATGATTGTGATCAGATGAGCAAAGTGTGCTCCGATGCCAAACTCTGTGGGTGTATTAGCACCGGCATATGATTAGAGCAAACTCTTTTGAGGATAAGGCGCTAAAACAGGGCAGATTGTGTGAGCTAATTCTGCGTGAATTACAGCGCTATTAGCAGGAGCTATCCATTCTTTGAGGATCTGGCCTCAAGTGTTTTCTACATGTCTGCTGGAGGTGAACTTCGGCCTGCTGGACTGTGCTGATGGCAGCTTCCTGAACAGTCTGGAGAAGCTGCTGTCTGATGTCATGTTACCAGCCCTCAGATCGCAGCAGGTCTGTCCACTTTGTTTTCTGTGAGCTTGGACTCAAGAAGTCATTGAATAACCTCTTTTTAGAAAAACAGTGATTACCCAATGAACCAATTAACTCTCTAAATGAATCGAAAAATGTTGCTGTTAACAGCAGCAGAGGGTCTAACCTTTGTCTTCTCTGTTGTGGGATGAAATATTCTGTTTTTGTTTGCAGACTTGGGGCTCAGTGCAGGAGGGATCGTCAGGTCTGGATGTTCAGTCCTTTTTATCTTCAGTGGATAAATTCATTCATAATCTGAACTTGACCAGAGTCAGCATGGAGAGGAAGTTCAGGCTGCAGCATGTTGACCTTCCTGAGGTCATCAGTCACCTGAGCAGCCCTGCAGACTACACTGCTGCAGGTAGGGAGGCCCACCAAGGTCAACCCTATCTGCCTGTTCCCTTCCTTGGCGAATCACATTTGAACAAATAGCAAGCCAAAAGTGCCAAAATTGACCTTTGAGTAATCGCATTTTGGACACAAAAATCAGCATTTTTTTTTCTCCAGAAAACGGGGTAAAGATGCATGCTCTTCAGCCCGTTTAGCTTGCCATAGATTTTGAAGAGCTGCTTGAAAGGTTTACTTGGATTTATTTGATCTTCTCAACCAGTTTGTTCATTTGTGTAATATGGCGGCAAAATAGGAGTATTCGTCTATTTTAGGTAAAATGATTTACTTTAAACACCTAAAACCCTTTAGCTGTTCCACCAGACAACTTCGAAGAACTTATGTCACATGTAGATCACAAAAGCTAGACCTGATATGTAAATCTTGGTGTCATTATTTTAAAGCCTCAATAAATACCAAAATACCAAAACATCAGTTTTAAATCCACTGTTCAGAGTGACTTAACAGATACAAATGAGTAATTATAACCAGAATAAACAGCTGGTGCTTCTGTCCTCAACCAATAACAGGGAGCTGGTGGAGCATTTGGGGGACGTGCTCTCAGTGTGGACCAATCAGATCAAGCTGGTGCTGACTGAGAGCGAGCAGATGAGAATGGAGTCTGACGATGTGGGACCATCAGCTGAACTGGAGTACTGGAAGAGACGCATGGTCACCTTTAACAGGTAGACACCAAGAAGTAACATTTGAGGTCAGGATGGGAATATCGATATAGAGTATCAGAGTATTGATACTCTCACATGTGCTGTTTTGGTATTCATTACTGTTAAGCTGTTGTGCTTGTTTCTGTTTGTTTTTGTATTCATTGTTTTGTTTATGGACCTTGAAGCTGCCAGTAAGGTATCTTTATATCTATTCCCCTAAGATACCAATATTGAATGATTTCTAAAGCTCTATGGAGTGTTTTCAGTCTCCTTGTGTCATGTTACTGGAGACCAATTAGATGATCAAACAGCACTCAGCTGCACCTGCAAGCACACACACAGAAATTTAATACAGTTTTGTGGCAACATAATAGGATTGAAAGAAAGAAAACACAATTTTATGGATTGTTCCTCAAGAAATATTGTGATGTCGCATTTTATATCAGGTTTAGTTGATAATTCTTAATTTCAATCACTACAACATAAGCCGACTTCAGTATATTTGTTTAATTTGTGTTTGTATTTATGGAAGAATAATCAAGGTATCCAAAAAATATTAATATTTAGTCTGTAATTGTAGAATATCTAATTAATGTATCCTTTTGGACTTTACTTTACTTTACTTTATTAAGGATCCCCATTAGCACTCGCCAAGAGCGTGGCTATTCTTCCTGGGGTCCTATACACCCAACAAGACATACAAAAACATACACATCACTCATACAACATACATAGACAAAGGTTCACTTACAGAAGTTAGAACATTCAAAGAAAATTACATTACAATTAAATACTCCAACAATTCATACCCATCTGTTGGAAAAGGGTTAAATTATACCTCAATAATACCTTATTAGGACAAGTCATTACAGTTCATGATATATTGGTAGATATTGCTTTACCATCATTTTGAAAGCTTCTTTAGTATTGGCTTGAATGACATACCTTGGTAAAGAATTCCATCCCACCACAGCTCTGTACATCACTGTTTTCTGTATAACTGATGATCTGACTTTGGGCAGATTAAACCTTCCTTCTATAACATTCCTTGTTTCATAACCATGATGAGCACTGTGTTCTAATAACCTTTTATATAATATACTTGGTGACTGTGTTACTCTTATGTTTCTAATAAAGTTTACTGTGCAATAAGTGGACCTTTGACTAACCGTAAACCATCTCAGGCTGTCATGCATGTCTTTAACATTAGTTCTGTAGGAGCAGTTTAATGCACAGCGTGCGGCTTTGTTTTGCACAACTTGTAATTTCTTCATATCACTCTTTGAGGCACTAGACCAAATTACAAAACAATAATCAAGCTGTGACAGAACTAATGCATTTAAGATCTGTCTAATAACATCTGGGGGCAAACCCTTAGAAATTCTCCTCGTAACTGAAACAGCCCTTCCCATTTTGCTCACAATATTATCAACATGATTGGTCCAAGATAAAGTCTGATTTAAGGTGATACCCAAGAGTTTTGTCTCTTTCACTTGCTCAATATGAGTATTGTCAATCTTCAAGTTCAACTTTGGCTCAGATATCTGCTGATGTTTTGTTCCAATTAATATAGACTTTGTCTTGCCTATATTAAGTACAAGTTTATTTATTCTTACCCATTCTGTTACATATTTTAATTCTGTCTCTAGAGTATTATTAATTTCCTCGATTGTTGATCCTGCTACATATATGGTCGAGTCGTCGGCATACATTGAAATTTGGGCGTTCTGTAAAACTAAAGGAAGATCATTAATAAAAATAGGAAATAATAAGGGCCCAAGGCAGCTACCCTGAGGAACTCCACGATTAACTGAACTGAATTTTGACAGACTACCATTAAAAAGAACTGTTTGTTTTCTATTACTTAAATAACTCTCCATCCAATTTAATGCTGTGTCAGTGAATCCATATTGTTTAAGCTTGTCTAATAACAAAAAATGGTCTATTAAATCAAATGCTGCACTAAAATCAAGTAGAACAGCTCCTACCAATTTTCCCTTATCCATCTCACATTGCCATTCATCGGTCATCTGAGTCAAGGCCGTGCAAGTCGAATGACCAGGCCTATAGGCATGTTGATATTCTGTATTTAAGCCATTTACATCAAAATATAATTGAATTTGTTGAAAGATAATCCTCTCCATTATTTTACCTAAAGCTGGTAATAAGCTAATAGGACGACTATTTATACCTGAGAATGGCGCAGCAGTGTTTTTTGGAAGTGGAATTATTTTGGCTATCTTCCAAGCCTGCGGGCAGCTGGATTTCTCAATACTCAAATTGACAATATGACAAACAGGGGTAGCAATTAAATTTGCAACCAGGCTTAGGAATTTAGCATCTAAATTATCTACCCCCGGAGGTCTCTCTTTACATTTATTAAGCAGATTCTCAACTTCATCAACAGTCACTTTTGTCAGTCTAAATTTACAGTTCTTGTCTTCCATTGAGTTTTTGATTCTGATTGAAGGATTTTGAACTGTATGCTGCATATTATTCCTCAAACTGCTGATCTTAGAATTAAAATAATCATTAAAATAATTAGCTATATCAGCAGGCTTAGTTATAAACCTACCATCCACCTCAAGATGTGATGGACTTAATTTAGGCTTCCTGCCACTCATGTCATTTACTACGTTCCACATTTTCTTTTTATCATTTTTCACATTCTTTATTTTGTTCAAGTAAAACATTTGTTTTTTCTTTTTATTTAAAGCTGTTGCATAATTTCTTAGTTTCTTGTAGATTTGCCAGTCCGACTCAAAGCTTGACATAATCGCTGATTGCTTTGCTTCATCTCTTTGTCTCATAACATCTTTCAATTCATTGTCCAACCAGGGGGAATTCAAATTCCTTACTGTGCATTTTCTAATTGGGGCGTGCTTTTCAATAACTCGTAAAAATAGTGTATTAAAGCCACCAAGAGCCTCATCTGGATCGTCTATTTTTAATACTTGCTTCCAACATACATTTTTTACATCATCTATAAATAAATCTTTGTTAAATGTTTTCATTGATCTACTGTAAAGTATTTTTGGTCCTGATCTGGGCACTTTAGCTTTCCTAACAGTCACTACTAAATTATGATCAGTGCACCCTACTGGTATGGATAACGTTTTGGAACATAAATCACTACGGTTTGTGAAAATATGATCAATGCATGTTTCGCTTTTACCACCGTCTCTCCGTATACAAACTCTTGTTGGTCTATTCACCATTTGAGTCAAGTTGCATGTTCTAGCAGTTGATTGTAGCTTTGCTTTAAGTGGACAGCTAGATGAATTCCAATCAATATTGGTGTCTCCTAACAAGTAAATTTCCTGACCAAGATCACATGCTCTGTCTAACATTAAACACAATTCATTCAAATAAGCCATATTAGCACTTGGTGGTCTATATACACACCCAATAAGTATGGGTTTACCATGAGGTAAATTAATTTGCACCCAAATCACTTCAATATCCACAGCCATCAGATCCAATCTTACTTTTACTGGGATATGATTCTGGACATAGATTGCTACCCCCCCTCCGTGTAAATTCCTATCTCTTCTTAAAAGATTATACCCCTGTATGTCCATTGCCTCATCATTAACTGTATCATCAAGGTGAGTTTCAGATATTGCTAATAAATGAATACCCAGCGCTAATAATTCTGATACTTCCAATATTTTATTTCTCAGGCTGCAGATATTTATGTGAGCTAATTTAAACCCTTTTCTTGGAACATTAATTGTAATCATAATACTCAAGCTTACTTCTTAATAAGAAACATCTTCCCTCTAGTTTATGAACCCTTAAACACATAACACACACCTTCACACTCAACCACATACACACACATAAAATACCATGCATAATGTAACCTGTTATCCCACCCCCCCAAAAACCCACTAAGTACTACTATTTATACTAACATTGCCTGAATTTTTGCCTGAAATATAATAAATCTCCTATATGCAAATGAAATAACGAAAAAATTAAATAAAAAGAGCAAAATAATCATAATGATAATAATAAATCAGGCAAAACAAACAACAAATTAACTTCAGCATATGTTAGGCTATCCATTCAAAAGTCCCATGTTAGAGCCAATGTCATACTCCATATCATAACTCAAAATTCCGCAGACGCTATAGTCCTGACCCAGTACCTGATTGACAGCATTCCAGGACTCATGCTCAAAGAATTATTGAAAGATTATATTGTCTAGCTTCTGGACTACATGTTTCCTCTCTGTGCTTTTGTTTGATGAAAAACACTAAAACAGATCTTAAATATTCTCCATGCACTTCTGGAGATGTTTGACATCTTTATCTTTATAGTGGTAATTTGAATGAAGCTGCAGTTCCTCAGGTGTCCACTAGAGGCTGACCTCTGAAGTAGCACACACTCTGTGTTCAAATGTCCATTTTTTCATCAGAAAAATGTTCACAGCCTGGCTCAAAGGATGTTTTTGGTATGTCTGGGTGAAGTTCCACAGCTGTTCTTGTCCTCCAACTTCAGCATGAACATGGCTGATAGGATCAGAGCAGAGGCAGAAGCATTTCTCCTGAGGAGAGCTGGGCTGCAATATTCGAAGACTTTTCTGAACTTTGATTTACAAAGGATGAAAATGTTCTTGAAGTGCAGACCCATATGGGCAGCAATAAAAAATCCCCAACTTAAGGGTTTAGGCTTGAAGCAGCTCTGGAGAAGTTTCTCTGTGGGTGTGGATGGTTCAAGAGTTTAATCTGTGACTCTTTCACTGTTAGAAACTGTGATCATGACAAACAACTGAAAAATGAAGCAGCAAATTTAATGTGGTTCCAGACATGAAGATGAGATTTTGGAGAACAAGCTCTACCTCAAGTTCTTCCTTTACGCAACACTTGAACCCTGACTGAGTTCAACAGGAAAAGTGACAAATACACCACAGAGTCCCAGAGTTGCAGCTGGTCATGTGATTACCTGTAAATCAAAGGAGCGGAGCTTCACTGAACGCTGTCCATAAGCAGAAGTGCGACAGTACATTGTTAAGGGTTTGGCCTTTACTCACAGAGACAGCTAATCACACAGAGCAAAGACCAGAGGAGGGTGAGTGTCTTTGTCTGTACCTTCTTCCTCTGAGCTGTGGAGTATTAAAAAATTAAGCAATGTTTTGGTGGCTCAAAAAGAAAGTTTGAACCTCCTAAAACTCAAGATCAAGCAGAATAATTTCATTAATTTACTTTCTCGCTCTTGTGTGCTCTTCTGAGCGAGTGTTCTTCTCCGTATTGTCCCGTCCTGAGCTCACATTGGCTGTTGTTTCTCTGACTGAATGCAGGACACAAGATGAGTCTTCATGTGGAGGAAGAGGAGGACAGTGCCAAGTCACTGCAGAGTGAGTGGTGTGAGGAAGACCCCCCAGATCTGAGCTGTAAACCTGGGGTCTCAGACAAAAGGTAAGACGGTTCAGACTGGGATTTGGTGTTGTCCAGGTTTTATTCTGTCAGAGCTTCCTAAAGTTTTCCTGCTGTACACTTGGGATTATAATTCAGGTTAAACAAGAAGCTCCATGTGAGCAATGCTGCTGTGAGACACTGTGGATACACTCACTGGCCACTTTATAAGGTACACCCTGTGAGCACCAGGTTGGACCATCTTCTGCCTTCAGAGGTCCTTCATTCATATTTATTATTTAAACTTTATTAAACCAGGAAAGCCTCATGAGATGAAGAATCTCGTTGACTAAAGTGTCCTGGCAAAGACACACAGACGAACGTAGATAAAACAAACACGATAAACACACATGAACAAGTTCAGAATCAGAAAGTAGGAAGTCAAGAGTCAAAGCATCTACAAGCTGAAGCATCTTCCTCTGATGCCATCAATCTGCCTTTAAAAGGATTATAGAGACGCTCTATAAACTGAGTGTCATATTCAATTTACTGTTTCACCACATCCCAAAGGTGCTCTTTTGGATTGAGATCTGGTGCTGGAGTTCAGTGAACTCACTGTCATGTTGATAAAACTGTTTGAGATGATTTGAGCTTTGAGCAATCAGGGAGTTACTGAGAGGGGAGGGCAAGAAACAAAACCTGAAATGAGAGACAATGTGAGTGCTTTGAAAGTAGAACAGGAAAGACAAGACATGACATTGGAAGAAACAAAAGGGAACTTAACCTGGAAATGTGAGAGCCATAAAAAGTGATCAGTTCCTCCTCATATTCGTCTGCAGTTATGATGTCAAAAGATGCAACAGTTTTTAAAATTGTAAACAAAAACCTGTTGTTGGCATTTGTTGAAGGTAGATCCGTTTGTCAGTGAGTTCTTTAAGGTTGTATGTGTGGTGTACTGACCTGACATTGTTTTCTGCAGAGGATGTCTGAAGTATTATCCTTCAAGTAAACAGCATGTTGAGTTCAACTCCTGCTGAAGTGAATATTTTTCAAACCTTTGTTTTTGGTGTTTCCATGTGGACTGGAGAAAACATCTTTCTGGCCCAAAGCGTCACTCTGTTTGCCGACCTCTCCTTGAGCTGATGTCACACTACACTTCATTATCTCTGTTGTCTACATGTGCTGCAGCACACGAGCTAAATTCAGTTTGAATGAACTGTTTTCATGCTAACACATGCTATTTGTCACTCTGTCATGATGCTGGTTTGAAACACTGACATTTTGAATTAAACCCGATGTTATTGTGTCACAGGTGGTCGTGTTGACTGATGGCTGTGCCTGTGGTTACCGTGGTTACAGCAAATGTTGTAGTTAAAAGTAGTTATCACAAAACGACTCAAAAAAAGAATTTGTCAAGACGATTGGCTGTGTCTTGAACTGAATCGCAAAGTTAGAAATATTTACAACACCCCTGCAGACACCAGGTTGCATATCATGGACATTATTACATGCTAATAAACAGCCTTTCACAGTGTGTTCTTGTGTTTTCATGTTGAAGAGGATGTTTTTGAAAACTTACATGTGGGCTAGAATATTTAAAACAAAACGGAGGAGGAAAACCTCAGTTTCTGAAAAGACCTGCCATGTAAATGTGGCCTCAGATTGAGACGGAACAAAGGTGGATCAGGGGTAGGGTTGCCAACACCCAGAGATTGAAATAAGGGACACCTCCCGCGAGCGGCTGAAAAAGTCTGGGGTTTTTGGGGGGTCAAAAATGCATACGTAACAGCATTTTGGCACAGTTATACCTATATAACTGTATAACTTATACAAACACATTAGGCTACTGCATTATACTTACAGTAGCAAGATTGTAATAACAACTCATGATCAGTTTGATCAGTTTTTTGGTTGTTGCCTACGTATTTGGTAACTTAACTCCATTTCTTTTTTTTATTTTCAACTAAAGAAAAGTGCAAAATCACAACTGTAAAATCTTCTGAACAAAAAAACAACAAGGTGCAATATCTAAACTGAAAACACACACACACAGACACACACGACGTGAGTAGTAAACATTGGCATACTTCCACTTTCTCACAAACAGCTGCCTGCCTCTCCGCTAGTCCCTCGCTACACAGTACTGCATGCACATATCCACACACACAGGAACTGAGTCACATGCACATAAGCACGTAAACGCCGCAGTCACAGGCTGGAGCTGTGCCTGCCTACTCTGTCAACTGAGTGGTCCTAGTGCCCGTAGTTTACAGCTGGCCATGCAGGAAGGCAGCCAGACACACAATGCATGGCGCACACAGAGAAAAAAAAAAAGCATCTTCCCTTTAACATGTGGCTGGGACAAACAACATCCCGTCCAGGATGCACCCCTTTTGGTTCAAAAACCTGATGTCCCGGCAAATACGGGACGGTTGGCAACCCAAATCAACGGTACTCAGTCTGGGAAAACTAGGTTTTTAGAATGTTAGTAATCGTGAACATATTATACTGTATAAGTACAATAGTCAAAGAGTACACAACTGTCAACAACTGTTAATCATGAAACATCTGCAGTAATTTAAAACATGAATGAAAAAACAGGCGTCAGCAGATCAAGAATGATCAGTGTAAACTGTGTGTGCTGTTTAAGTTCAACTTCAGAGAGCTGAAAATTAACTGATCTGTCAGAGTTTTTTTTTTATTATCTAAAACTGATCTTTGTTTGTTGGATGGTCTGTGTTACCTGGAATACAGACATCCTCAGACAGATAAGTTCACATCTGTCTAAACACAAGTTTAAACTGTGTTTCTTTTAGAGAGAGGCAGAGAGGTGTTACCACAGAGGTGCACTCTTCAGTGCCAGGACGTCCTGAAGGATCCAGTCTCTACCAGTTTTGGACAAAGGATCTACAAACGGTTTATCTCCTCATTCAGAACAGGACATGAATCGCAGACAGCCATTCAGACCAGCACTGCACAAAGTAAGACCACATAAGCATACTCAAGCAGTCTTCAAAACTGAATAAGGGATAGTTTAGGTTTTTGAAGTTTGGTTTCTCAATGGCACTATAATTAACGATAAAGCAATTTGTACACTGTGATCCAGAGGGAGATAGCTGGGTTTGGACTCTGGATGATACCCAGCAGTCATTAAAAAACTGTTGGCTTGACTAGATGCTACATTAAGGTTCTGTGCAGCATGTCACTCGATGAAATCCCTGTGCTTCAAACTGTTTTGTGATGCAGCATATGGGCTACGTTTCCTTCTGCTAGTGACATGCTCATATCAGCTGTTCAGGACATCAGTCTGCACAGGAAACAAAGATCACTAATGATGTCCTGATGTTCATATTCAAAACAACAAGACACAGCTGGCAAAGGCCCATGTCAAGAGATAGATTAGAGATATAACGATATGAAAATTTCATGTCACGGTTATTGTGACCAAAATTATCACAGTTATCATTATTATCGTGGTATTGTTGCAGTGTGCTCAAAATGTTCAAAAAGTACTTTAAAACAGTCTTGAAATCATTTAACCTCTTTAATATTATAATTTTAACAGTTCTTTTGTCTTTTCTGTCAATAATTGTGTCGGGAAATGTCCTATAAGTAAACTTGTTTGAACTTTTTTTCATTAGAAATAAAAGTAAACAATTCTGGCAAGTATTTGTCATTATTTTGTGATAAATGCTTCAACTGTTTGTAATTAAAAGAATAGAAAAAAAAAGATTTGTACTTTAAACATGATTCACTTCATAAACAGTTGCAAATGAACATGTTCAAAGTTTTGAGACAGCCAAAAATAAATGTAACCTATTTTACAAACACTCACACATTTTTGTTTGCCTGCAGCATTAGTATCCATGTTACAGCTCGTTAGATTAGACCAGGTCCAGGCCTTTTTTTAAATTTAATTTTTGTTTTACTAATGACAGTCCCTGAGGTAATTAGCCCCCTTCATGACCCTCCTCCGGTCTCCTCTTTCCATGGCTGATCTCCTTCACATCTCCTTCTTTAACGTTCCCAAATTACGATTGGTTAAATCCATAAAAATGAACAATGACGGAAAAAGATGGTCTATTACAACAAAATACAGAGAAACAAAGCAAATAAACTGTGAAATAACGGCAGAAACACACTCCAGATTTATTCTAATGCTGTTATTTACGACCTTTATACATTTTTACACAGAAAATCCTGATAAACCGCCTATAAATCACTCAGTTATGGCTCACTGAACCCCTCCTTTCTCTCAGTCTGCTCATTTACTCCAGTTGCAGACACACGTAGTTCCGGCTTTTCCAGGCAAATAGCAGCATCACTGTCAGTTATGGACACAGTGTGGTGATCAAACACGGTTTAACAGTAGTTTATACAGGACACTGTAATGATTACCGTGGGAAATTTTACCGCGGTTTCCCATTTTACCGGTAACCGTTACATCCCCCGCCACATCAAGTGATGGAAATCAGCACTTTGACCATTTGTTTTGCCTGTTTGAACATCTGTGATCAACACAGGAGTGACCCATCTTTGCCATATCCAGGAAAGTTAGGGTTTGCACTTCAGTGACCACAAACTGATCCCACTGCAGCACTCTGACCTGAACAGCTGATGAGAGGAAAGCAGCAAGCTGCTGTCAGAATCATGAAATACACTCCTAAAAAAGTTTGGAAAGGTTTACATGTTGGTAGGATTATTCATTCTTGGCATGAGCAACACAGTTAAAAGTGTGGGTAGTGTGGGTAGTCCCTTCCATACAGGACATTTCACACAGGCGCTGTTTAGCCAGAGCTCATCGGATCTTCTCAGACTCCTCCCACCCTCACCATGGACTGTTCTCCCTTCTAGCGTCTGGCAGAAGGTTACGCAGCATCTGCTGCAGAACAGCCAGACTCAGAAACAGCTTTTTCTCCCTAGCTATCAGACTGCTGAATGCTACATAACCACCCACACCTACAATGGAAAACCTTTGGACCTTGTATGTGAAAAATTTCTCTTTATTATGGGACACTTCACACTACCTCCTCTGTTTGGTTCAGTGCAATATTTCTTCTGTGTTACATAATGACTGATTTTTTAATCTCTAACAGTGCAATACACTTCATTTCATGTAAATATTTTTGTCAATAGTCATAGGTCACTTTTCACTGACAGTGTTAAACGATATTTCTTGCATAGCCCTTGTATTCATATGTATTTTTTAATACTGTTTATTCAGGCACCAATAGCATTCATATTTTTATACACTTATTTAATGACAATATGACTGTGTTGTTACAATCCAGGAAGCCAATGCAACGAAATTTCATTCCAAGTGCACTGCTGTGTAATTTGCGTAATGACAATAAAGGAAGTCTAAGTCTCTTTAGGTTTGATTTTTTAGCTTTTTGTCTCTATTTCATCTCAAAGTGCACTTCAGCTCTGTCGTTCCCTCAGTGAGTTTTCTTGTTTGTTTTCAGACACATGGTTTCAGAACTTCTCTTTTGTCTAAGAGTTTTTGGCCGTGATGTTTGTATCCCGAGCTGAAGACACTCAGTGCAGAATCACCTCCTTGTCGAAGGTTCGATGTCGCTGTTGTCCAATCAAGTCCTCCGATTCTCTGTCCACACACGCACTTGTCCAATTAATATTATACACCCGCGATGCAAGCAAAAGTTTAGGACAAATGTCAGATGCTACAGGATTTAGGATTCAGGATTTATTAATTTTCTAAAGTGGGAAAATGTGCATTAATGAAAATATTTAGGTACCCGGTTCGATTCCCGGGTCGGGAGGGCCTTTCTGTGTGAAGAGTGCATGTTCTTCCCGTGCATGCCTAGGTTCTCTCTGGGCACTCTGGCTTCCTCCCACAGACCAAAAACATGCTCATTAGGTTAATTGGTGACTCTAAATTGTCCTTAGGTATGAGTGTGAGCGTGAATGGTTTTCGGTCTCTCTATGTGGCCCTGCGATTGACTGGCGACCAGTTCAGGGTGTACCCCGCCTCTCACCCGATGATAGCTGGGATAGGCTCCAGCCCCCCGCAACCCTGAAAGGGATAGCTGGTTATAGAAAATGAATGAAAATTGACATGTAAATGAATGGAATTATAGCTAAGCGACTAATTTTTCATCCCCAGTCCAATTAGCAGGTTGGTGTCAACACAAAAAAATCAAAACAAACATAAAGGATAGAAATAAAACAGACAGAGCATATTAAAAGACAGAGCAACAATGTAGATGACATACAGTCCAAGGATTAACAGAGGCTGTGAGTTGGGAGACCGTGGGAATGATACACAGTGAATTGTAAAGTGTCATAGAGCTTAAGTGCAAAATATGAAAGTGCACAGTGCTAGCTGCCCTGGAGCTCAGGTCACCATTATATTATCTTGCACAATGCCCATTATTGCACAGAGATTAAAGTGCCCATTGAATTGCACATTACCCTACAGCTCAGGATCACAAAGTTCCAGATTGAATATAATATTGCACGATGCCCAAAGCACACGGTTGCACATGCAGATGTGTGGTAGATATTGCACTAACAAAGCATACATAGATGTCTTATGTACGCAGTGGACAGTCATGGGAGAACAAAACAGAAACTAAACGTGAAAGAGTCTGAATTACTACTTAATATAGATAAACTATCAGTGTAACAGCACACCTACTTTAGTTTCTAGTCGAGCAGTTTCTTTTTGCATATTTTTACAAAAAGAAAAAATCTCCTGAAGTAGGGCCATTATAAGGCTTTAAGTGGCACTTTTTACTGCTATGTATTGGCAAGAATCTACCTGGCTTTCTCCCCTCGGAGGACAGTTGGTCATTTGCTTTGTTGGCAATCACATTTACTTGTGCTGTGGGCCTTGAGCTGTCCATCCATCCATCCATCCATTGTCTCTACCCCTAACTTTTGTTTACTGGTTTATATTCTCAGATATTTTGGTATCAAAATTGATCTGTCAAAGTCTCTTTTTTTGTTCATTCTTATTTCTCCTTTTAAGTTACAGGTGGTCTTCAGGAGATTTTAGATGATCATAAGGTCCGTCTGAGGAGCAGATGTGAACATGTTATTGAAGGAAGTGAAGAAACAGGAAGTAGAACCCTCCTCAACAGGATCTACACTGAGCTCTACATCACAGAGGGACAGAGTGAAGGGGTGAACACCCAACATGAAGTGAGACAGCTTGAAGATTTCAAGAAGAAGACCCAACATGAAACTCCAATCAAGTGCCATGAAATCTTCAAAACCCTCTCTGGCCAACAGAAACCCATCAGAGTGGTTCTGACGAATGGCGTTGCTGGAGTTGGAAAGACCTTCTCAGTGCAGAAGTTCACTCTGGAGTGGGCAGAGGGCTCAGAAAACCAAGACATCAGCCTGGTGATTCTGATTTCATTCAGGGAGCTGAACCTGATCAGGCATGAACAGTACAGTCTTCTGAAGCTGGTCCATGTTTTCTATCCAGCGTTACAAACGATGAGAGCAGAAACCCTGGCTGTCTGTAAACTTTTGTTCATCTTTGACGGCCTGGATGAAAGCAGACTGTCACTGGATTTCAGGAAAAAGAAAGTTGTGTCTGATGTGACGCGGACATCATCGATTAACGTGCTGTTAACAAACCTCATCAAGGGGAATCTGCTTCCCTCAGCTCTCATCTGGATCACTTCTCGACCTGCAGCAGCCAGTCAGATCCCTCCTTCATACATTGACAGGGTGACAGAATTACGAGGCTTCACTGACGCCCAGAAGGAGGAGTACTTCAGGAAGAGGTTCACTGATGAGGCTGTGTCCAGCAGAATCATCTCACACATCAAAGCATCCAGGACCCTCCACATCATGTGTCTGATCCCGGTCTTCTGCTGGATGACTGCAACAGTCCTGGAGCACATGATGGGCACTGAGCAGAGAGGAGAGCTGCCCAAGACCCTGACTGACATGTACTCACACTTTCTGATGGTTCAGACGAGGAGGAAGAAGCAAAAGTATGATGAAGAACATCCTGAAGAACTTTCCAAATCTGACAGGGAGGTTCTCTTGAAGCTGGGGAGGCTGGCATTTGAACATTTGGATAATGGAAACATCATGTTTTACAAAGAAGACCTGGAGCGGTGTGGTCTGGATGCCACAGAGGCCTCTGTGTACTCAGGAGTTTGTTCTGAGATCTTCAAGACTGAGTGTGTGATCTTCCAGCAAACAGTCTACTGCTTTGTCCATCTGAGCGTTCAGGAGTTCCTGGCTGCAGTTTACATGTTCAACTGCCTAACAAGCAACAACACAAAAGTTTTGAAGACGTTTCTGGCATGTAAAAATGCTGATTTGACTCTCATTGATTTCCTTAAGCTGTCATTAAAGAAGTCCTTGGAAAGTAAAACAGGTCAGCTGGACCTTTTTGTTCGCTTCCTTCATGGACTGTCTGTAGAGTCAAATCAAAGACTGTTAGGAGATCTTCTGGGTCAGGCAGACAACAGTCCAGAGGTGATCCAGAGAGTTATCCGAAACCTAAAGATGGAGAATCAGTTCATTTCTGCTGACAGAAGCATCAACATCTTCCACTGTCTAATGGAGATGAATGAACTCTCAGTACATCAGGACATCCAAGAGTTTCTGAAGTCAGAGAACAGATCAGAGAAGAAACTCTCAGGGATCCACTGCTCTGCTCTGGCCTACATGCTGCAGATGTCAGAAGAGGTTCTGGATGAGCTGGACCTGAGGCAGTACAAAACATCAGAGGAGGGACGAAGAAGACTGATTCCTGCTGTGAGAAACTGCAGGAAGGCTGTGTAAGTCCAGAAGTGATTTTCATTGAACATCAGTCATGTGCAAGTTGATATCACAATCAAAAACATTTCTCATATAAATTATTTTAGCTAACATTCCCAAAACTGAAGAGTTCACTCACTGGGGGAAGATCTTTGTTGTTCATTCCTTAGTTTTCTTTTCACATTTATCATATACAGTACATTCTCAGCAAAAGTCAGCCTGGAAGTCAAAATGTACTTAACATCAGGTGACTATGATGAGGGTTTAAATGGAGTGGGAAATATTCTGGAACCTAACAAAAAATTTCCATAGGAAGTCAAGCTGTAGAATTTTGGAAAAAAAAAATTGGAAACTATACATGAAGTACATGGAAATGTATGGGATGGAGTTGAAAATAAGGGGAAATATAAACATACAGTATCATATTCAAACATAATGATAAACTTTTTGGCTCATATGCAGATATTGAGAATATGTTTAAAAACATTAGAATTTAACAGATTTATTTGAAAGTCTAACTTTTTTTTTTCTCTTTCCCTTGTCTGCATTATCTTTTCAGCTGAGCACTGTGTCCAGTGGCAGCTTTGGAAAGACCAATGCATTTTTTTTCTAGCAGTGAGAGATGAGTAAATAAATGTGATTCACTGCTATAGTGACCATCACCAGCCCTCCCTGTAAGCTACTCCATCAAACAAACTTTATTTAACCCCTGATGTGAGCTGAAGGGGAGGGCTGTGCCACACCACAGTGTGACAGAAGGGGAAATAGTGACAGATAGGACAAGACAAGACAACAGGGAGGGGGACAAAGTGTAAGTGTAACTTTGTGTCCTCACATATGCATATCAACAGACTATTCGACTGTAACCTTCAACGAGATGACTATGAAATCGTGGCCTCAGCTCTGACATCCCACCCCTTACATCTACGAGAGCTGGATCTGACCAACAACAACCTGGATGATTCAGGAGTGAAGCTGCTGTGCGTTGGACTGGAGACCCCTAATTGCAGACTAGAAATTCTGAGGTCAGAGAAATGGCTTTAGCTCACATAAATATTCTTTGTTGATCAAACTCACAATCATATTTAATGACTGACAACTAATGGTCTTGGTAATTTTTTTTTTCTCTTGTTTTGAAATTTATGGAACGTAAACAAGTCTTGAACATCTCTATTCTTTAAAGAGTAAACACTGCTCAGTTACAATAGTATAAATGTGAAGACTTCTCAATGAAGATCAAAATTATTATTCTGCTGTATTATGCATGACAGAAGTATGAAACACCTTTGTCAGCCTATGTTTGTTTTTATCTCCATTCTCCAATGAAAAACTGCAGCGTGATCCTCAGTCTGTAACTAAACTCTCTGGACAGGAACAGGTACATACATCTGATTACTTTTGACTGTACAGAGGTTTATTGGCACAAATAATCACATCAGTCCAAATCAATGGTCTGAAGTTCTGGCACAACTTCACCAACTTTCAAGGTGCTTGGAGAGAAAAAGACTTGAAGAGATCAGAAAAGCTCCAGCAACACTTGTAGTTCAGGAAACAGTTAGACCCTCGCGTTCCTGCTTGTGGCCTTCATCAGGGTCATCAAAAATGCATTACAAACATCACTTAAATAGGGTTGGTCAGAAATGGAGAAAAAAAAATTAAAACGTTAAACAGTTACAAAATTTGACCAGTCATGTGCAGCCACATCTGGGTCAGCCAATCAAAATTCTGTAGGGGTGTTTCAGTTCAGTCATAATGTGGTCTGAACCAATGAGGTGCTGACAGGGAGTGAGGGGGCGTGTCCAAAGGAGGTAACAGTGGCACCATTTTTGGTCAAAGGCCTGAGGAATAGCTTCCATTGGATGGTATTTGAATTAATTTAGCATCCATCTGAAAGTGCTTGGTGAGTAGACGATCAGAATAATATTAATAAATAACCATAAGGCATAAAACAGGGAAATACAAAGGTTTAGATAAGGCAGATTCTAAACATAGATGACATATGATAAAATGTAAAACATGAATGTTTTTTTATCTGCTGAAAAGTATTAATTGGCTCCTTTGTCAGTTTTTCCTGTTTCAGAAAACTTGAGAAAAGTTTATATTTATAAGAAACTGCACATCACTCATCTCTGTGTGAAAACATCTTTGAATTCAAGGCTGGACTGATACTGACAGCTTATTTCCATTTTAGGAGGCAAAACATCGGCACAAATGTTTACATAGATACAGAATGCAAACAGAGACAAACAGTGGGAGGAAAAAGTAAGTACCCCCTTTGTAATTTTGTACATTTTTGCCTAAATTGGCTATAAAATTTGGTCTGATCTTAACTCAAATCTCAAGAATGAGTAAACGGTGTCTGCTCAAACTAATACCACCTAAGCAATTACATGTTATCGTATTTTTATTGACCATTAGATGTTAACATTCACAAGACAGGGAGGAATAAGTAAGTACAACCCCCTGACTAAGGTGGACTTTACACGAGTACGAATTTGTAAGACTCCGGTAAAATAAACTATCGATCTGGTGATACTTACACACGGAGACGCGTATTTGTCCATGTTCCGCATCTTTTTTGAAAACGGGTTCGCAGGTGGATAGCTGCGTATTCGTCTTCATGCCGTAGTTGGTATAAACAGATAAGTCCGGAAAAGACGGTGACCTCATAGCACCCCTCCTCCTTCCAGCCCCCCAACCCACGCTGTCACACACTCCAACAACAACAACAACAATGGCGGCAGCCGGGCTGATTCTGATCTTGTTCCAGCAGCTATAAATATTGCTACGACTTTTATACCAACATTTGCTCACAGAACACCAACAACACCAGCTACGGCAACAACAGCAACAAGGTTCACGCAGAGATGAAGCATGTTACGCGTGCATGAGCACTTGTTGACGTGGAATCCACCTCAGAGCAGAACTGTGATGTTACGAGTGTAGTAACCCAAGAACTACATTACCCAGCATGCAATATGGGTTGGGAGCATGCGTGGGAACCCATAGGTACGTCCAGGCGTGGATTTTGCATTCTCAAGTAAATACACAAGCCTATGTACAATACGATTTGTAAACAACAATACATGTTTTGATGCTGACGCTCAGACAATACGGTGCCGTCCTCGTGTGAGGAAGGCCTGAGGATCCTCCAAGAGCTAGTTAGTCGAATTTATGAGTTAGGTGTGAGCCAACCTGAAGTTCAATTACTAAGGTGTGGCTTAAAGCTGCCCTGCCCACTGGAAAACACACACCAGGTAAGAGTTGTCTCTTGATGAGGGGCACTGTCTGATGTGCACCATGCCTTGCTCAAAAGAACTCTCTGAAGGCCTAAGATCAAGAATTGTTGATTTGTGTAAAGTTGGAAAAGGTTACAAAACCATCTCTAAAAGTCTTGATGTTAACAAATCCACGGTGAGAAAAACTGTCTACAAATGGAGACAGTTCAGCACTGTTGCTTCTCTTCCAAGGAGTGATCGCCCTGTAAAGAAGACTCCAAGGGCACAGCGCAGGATCCTCAATGCGGTAAAAAAGAACCCTAGAGTGTCAGCGAAAGACTTACAGAAATCACTGGAACATGCCAACATCTCTGTTGACACATCTACAATGTGTAAAACATTAATCAAAAATGGGTTTCATAGGAGAACACCACGCAGGATGCCATTGCTGTCTAAAAAGAACATGGCTGCACGTTTGAAGTTTGCAAAAAAGCATTTAGATGCTTCACAGCGCAACTGGTAAAATATTCTGTGGAGTGATGAAACCAAAGTTGAATTGTTTGGTGGGAACACACAACGTCATGTGTGGAGGAAAAATGGAACAGCACACCATCATCAAAACCTTATTCCCACTGTTAAGTATGGTGGGGGGAGCATCATGATGTGGGGCTGCTTTGCTGCCTCAGGGCCTGGACAGCTCGCCATCATCAATGGAAAATGAACTCGCAAGTTTACCAAGATATTTTGCAGAAAAACCTGAGACAATCTGTCAGACAGTTGAAGCTCAAAAGAGGATGGGTGCTGTAACAGGACAACGACCCAAAGCACAGAAGCAAATCAACTTTAGAATGGTTTCAGAAGAATAAAATAAGTGTTCTGGAGTGGCCCAGTCAGAGTCCTGACCTAAACCCAATTGAGATGCTGTGGCATGACCTCAAGAAAGCTGTTCACACCAGACACCCCAAGAATCTTGTAGAACTGCAGCAGTTTTGTGAAGAGGAATGGTGCAAGATTCATCCTGATCGTTGTGCGTGCCTAATCTGTAGCTACAGGAAACGTCTGGTTGAAGTTATTGCTGCCAAAGGAGGGTCAACCAACTATTGAATCCAAGGGTGTACTTACTTATTCCCCCCTGTCTTGTGAATGTTTACATCTTATGGCCAATAAAAAAATGATAACATGTAATTGTTTGGGTGGCATTAGTTTAAGCAGACACTGTTTACTCATTCTTGTGATTTGAGTTAAGATCAGACCACATTTTATGACCAATTTAGGCAGAAATGTACAAAATTACAAAGGGTGTACTTACTTTTTCCTCCCACTGTAAGTGAACTGGATGCTAGAGTTGCATCTTTTTTTTATTTGATTTGATTTGATTTATTTAAAAAGGGACCATGTACAATATTCAACATAAATGTCACCATTTGATGCATTGTACCAGAGTTAGCTTGAAGCTAATTTGCATCTGCAGTCCCTTGGCAGGTCACTGCAACAGCTTGTAAACTTTGGCAGTTGCAGGTAGCGTTTCAGGCATGTTCCAAAAATGCAGTTGTTCATTTGTCCTTGGTGTGAGCCCCAACCCAGGAGGGGTCTGACGCTCATTCCACTGCCAACACAAACTCAATTTAGAAGTTTCTTTTTTTTTAAATTATCTTTTTATTGGAGAAATGAAGCATACAAATATATATGTATTAGTGCTGTCAGGTGATTAAAAAAAAAAATCTAATTAATTACCAGATTTGTAATTAATTAATCTAATTAATCGCATTTTAATCTCATATGTGCTTAAAGTACCCAAATAAAGAATTTGAATTCTAGGATATTACGAAATTGTAGTGCAGGACTAATCAAATGAATACACTAAGAAGTGAAGATTTGTAAATCCACATTTTTATTGGTGACTAAATAAAACCAAAGTCAGGGCAACTTGTCCAGAAAATTCTAAGCTCAATCAGGCAACTCAAATTACACTTTAAGTGTGTTTCATAAATCAAATTCAAAATAAGAAAAAGGTCGAGAACATCCAGCAAACCAACTATGTCTGATGCATTATTAAAAAATGTCGTACAAGTATAGATAAATTAATTCAAAAATAAACAAGACTAAATCTTAAATATGCCATTCCTGTTGTCACCTGGGCTTTGTTTGGTTTGACTAGAGACGCATGTGTGAAGTGACGTGCCACTGCCATGTACGGATCCTCCAGCTGGACAATATCAAAATGTTTGTGTGCTACGATTAATTGCAATTAATGTTTTTCATGCATTAATTTGTGTTTAATTAATTAATCTAATTAATGCACTAAAGTGACAGCCCTAATATGTATATTTATATATATATCTGTATATATATATATATATATATATGTATAGATATACAACCTTTTCAATATTATTTAACTTTATTTTACAACATCAGTTTCCTCTTTTCCCCTTTTTTATGAATAAACATATGAAAACTCATGAACCAAGGTGGCTTACACAGTATATTGCCAGGAAGAAAAAAAACATCATTCATTCATTTATTTTCATACCCGGCTATACCTTTCGGGGTTGCGGGGGGCCGGAGCCTATCCCAGCTATCATTGGGCGAGAGGCGGGGTACACCCTGAACCAGTCGCCAGTCGATTGCAGGGCAACGTAGAGAGACCGAAAACCATTCACGCTCACACTCTTACCTAAGGGCAATTTAGAGTCACCAATTAAAGGAGACATATCATGCTTGTTGCTCCTTTTCACTATGCCAGACTAGGATGCCTGTAAAGCCTTTTTTTTTTTTTTTTTTCCCTTGTCTGCATTATCTTTACAGCTGAGCACTATGTGTGGTGGCAGCGTTGGAAAGACTAATGCATTTTTTTTCTAGCAGTGAGAGATATGTGAATATGATTCACTGCTATAGTGTCCATCACCAGCCCTCCCTGTAGGCTACTCCATCATATAAAACTTTATTTAACCCCTGATGGGGGCTGAAGGGGAGGGCCGTGCCACACCACAGTGTGAAAGAAGGGGAAATAGTGACAGACAAGACAAGACAAGACAACTGGGAGAAGAACAAACAGGTATTGTAGTTAGTTTAAGATAGTAGTTCAAGTGCTGTGCTGATGCAAGTCCATACTGGAAGTATGTGGTGTGTATGAAGAGGGTGGCTCATGTGTAGAGTGCTGGGTCCCGACCCAGATGTCCCAGGTTAAATCCTGGCTCAACTGTGCTAAACAAGGGGACAATGCCAAAGATGGGGGCCACCTGTGGTCACCGCCCAGGAGACAGTGGGTGCCGTTCTCTGCCTGCGTTCCAACGGGGAGTTAAGATCCGGACAGTGCCTCAGGGGGCCCCCGGTGGTGTAAAAAGGGGCCAGTCTGTGGTTGGTGGGGCTACAGTCCTGGTCAGGGTAGTCATGTATGGATGAGGGGGGATGGGATGAAGACCTCGGGTAGTGGGTGTGGGAGGGAAGGTGGGAGTGGGGTGAAGACCCTGGTTCGGGTAGTGGGTGTGGAAGTGTGTGTGTGGGGGGGGGGATGAAGACCCTGGTTCGGGTAGTGGAGGAGGAGGGGAGGTTAGGAGAGGGATGAAGACCCTGGTTCAGGTAGTGGGTGTGGGAGGGGGGGTAGGAAAGGGATGAAGACCCTGGTTCGGGTAGTGGATGAGGGCAGCGGGTCAGAACTGGGTAACTAGATGGAAAGATGCCCCCGACCACCATCACCAGAGTATACTCACCATATACTCACTATCGTCTTGGGGTCCCAGGGACCTGTGCTACTTCAAATGGTAAAAAAGAGAAAAGAGCAAAACAGAGCAGAACGGCAGTACTAGGTTGTGTATTGTGTGTGTGTGGGTGTGTATGCGTGTGTATGAGCGCGTGTGGAGGGTATTGGCAGGCAGAAAAAAAAGAAATAGAAATAGAAGTGGGATTTAAATACTTGGGGGTTTAGGTGTGCAGAAAATCAAAAAGGTGACCAGTGGTCCTGATGTTCTGCAGTGTGGTTTAGAGGGAAGCCAGATTTTCCAGGAAACACACTCAGAAAGGAGATTTTTCCACTGGGCTAAATTTAAGGAGTTCCTTGATTTCCAGTTTAAGGATCGTTTTCTTGGCAATGGTTAGGGCCACAAGAAAGAGTTTCTTTTTTGCTTGAGTACAAATTAAGTGAAGATACGTCACCAAGTAAGCAGAGTGAGGGAGATAGTGGGATGTGGCTTCCCAGAATGAGAGATAGGGACTCTGTGACTTTTATCCAGAACTGCCTAACAGGTGCGCATTGCCAGGTGGCGTGAATGTAGGTGTCAGGACAGTTCTGTGTGCAATATGAACATAGTTCTGTCCTAAAACCCATCTTAAACAGTTTTTGTGCAGTATAGGGGGTTCTGTGAATGATTTTATATTGCATGAGCAGGAGATTTGTGTTTTTGGTCATAAAATAAATGTTTCCTAAGATTGTAGCCCAGAAATCGGCATCAGGAGCAATAGAGAGATCCTCTTCCCATTTACTGGAGGGTAATGTAATGGATTTGTCAGTCTCCTCCTTCATTGCCCCACAATAGCGTTCTCAAATTCCTCATTTTAGGCCATTATGAAGCTCTCGTAGAAACACTTGGATCTCAGGATGATCTACAGTTACCTTGCAACGTCACAGCTCTGATTGGTCAGTTCTATCGGGGGTAGAGCAAACCTGTCCTTCCTCTTCTACTGTATTTTCCGGCAGGCTCAAAGCAGCGATCACAGATTGAGTCCCCCCTACAGGCCAGAGCTGGTAATGAGTGAATATGAGCTAGGACCTACACAGAGATGGGCACTCGAAGTTAAGACTCAGACTCGAGTGGCACTTTCGAGTCGCATTTTTGGAGACTCCAGACTTGACTCAGACTCGACCCTGAAAGACTCGAATTGACTCGACTCGAGATCAAAGACTCGTGGGTAATCTTAATTTTATGGAGGGTTTTTTGAGTGTGCTGGGAGCGTTTGTCCCTCTCTTACCTCGCCTCACTTTTCTCCCCCTCCGCGGCCGCTTCCAAACCTCGTAAATTTGTGTCGTTAAGGAAGCACCAGACAGGGAAGTCACCGTGTGGGGAATCCGGAAGTTTCAAAATAAAATACGATTTACAGACTCTCGAATGTAAATTTCCTCAGATGTTTGTTATTACATCAAAACCGGAAGGTCAGCAGTCGGTCAGAGGGTCCCAGAAACAGCATGACACCATGGACGAAGAAAAGTGCACTGTAGAGGTACAGAAATATATAACACTGCATACATTACACAAAACATATTTTCTGCACGGCTATAGGTGGACAGAAGTTGAATAATTCACAAAGCTGTGTGGTTGGGACCAGCAAAGGGTTAGAGAAGCGAAATGAAGTGTTGTTTATTTCTTTTCTCAGTCTATAACATGTTTTATGAGCGTGTGACATTGCTATTCTCGAGAGCCTGTGTCTCTTTGGGGATCAGCCCTCCCCCTATGCCACGGCTCTGCTCTGCGCCTTCAGTGGGTCTGTCAGGGCAAAACCGCGCTGCACGGCTTTCGGGGAATTTGAGGTTCTGTCCCACCCACATATCAGTCATCAGTCAGTCAGTCATCACCAACCATCAGGGCAAGCACAAATGCTCCCCCGCCAGCTTTGCTACCCTTTATATTGACCTACTGCTACACAAACTTCCAACAGCACGGCTACCACCTCTCACTACTTTATTTTATTGTATTGTTAAATACCATATAGTTTCTTTTTGGCTGCTCATGGCAAGTTTGTTTTGCATCTGACCATGGCATGCATGAGCACAGAAGAAACTTTTTCAGGAAGATAAAAAAAAGTCTGAATAGAAATTTGGATAAATTGTATATTTGCCAGAGGCTACATCATATATATATATATATATATATATATATATATATATATATATATATATATATATATATATATATATATATATATATATATATATATATATATATATACACACACGCACACATATATATATATATATATATATATACACATATATATACATACATGTATATATGTGTGTGTAAAGACTCGTGACTCGACTCGGACTCTAGATCAAAGACTTGTGACTCGTCAAGTCTTGCCCCTCAAAGACTCGAGAATTGACTCGACTCGAGGTCAAAGACTCGTGACTCGACTCGGACTCTAAATCAGAGACTCGTGGACATCTCTGGACCTACATACCCCTGCTGGTGGATGTGTTCCTCGGTGATGGTTTTGTGGCTAACGGACATCACAGAGGAGGAAGTGTTTTATCAGATTACTCCAATAAAAAGAAAGGTACCTCGTGTCGTCATGACGATTTAAATCTCGCGGACATCTCGCAATGACCTATTTTCGGAGGCATCAAATCTCGTTCTAGGATATCAGAAAAAATACAATATTTCATTTTTTGAAAATTAAGGGGGTGTAAGGTCTTGTTTTCAAATTTATTATATTATATGTAAATATTAAATCATGCATCAGCATGATATGTCTCCTTTAACCTAATGAGCATGTTTTTGGTCTGTGGGAGGAAGCCGGAGTGCCCGGAGGGAACCCACACATGCACGGGAAGAACATGCAAACTTCACACACAAAGGCCCTCCCGACCGAGGAATTGAACCAGGAACCTTCTTGCTGTGAGGCACGCGCTCTATCAGCTGCGCCATCGGGCCGCCCAAAAAAAAAAAAAAAAAAAAAAAAACATAATAAAATAAAATAATAATAATAATAAGACAAGAACTACCTCACGGTTAATGATGTATGAGACAAGAACATACATGTGAAGTGTACATTATGTCTGAGAGCAAAGTGTTTGTGTCTGTTGTGAGTAACTCTTAAAGCTGGTGACCAAGTACACAAATAACGATTTTGATAATGGCAGCACTGCTGTTGGCGGCCAAGTAACAACATAGAAGGACACAGAGCCAGAGTAAGGCCATTCAGGGAGACAAAGCTTTTTCAACAAAGTAACACACAATTTCTTTGCCTGGTAATTAAATACATTCATGAAGAAGTAATCCTGTTTGTATAAATTACTTTTAGAGAAAGTAAATAGTAACTACTAAAAAGAACAGTTTTTAAAGTAATTTGTCAACACTGATGCTACTGCAGCAAAGTGAAAGGACAAATAATTACATAGATACAAAATCAACCATGGTCAGAGGATTTAATAACGGACTCTCAGCTTCACACACATTCCTTCCACTCTTTCTCTAACCATCTGTGGACTGGGCTCTGCTGACAGCAGCATGGTGGGAGACAAAGTGAGAGGTCTATATGGATACAGTTGTGAAGTCCATGTAAGTAAAAGTGGAGGGTAATATATATAAAAGTATTTAGTTCTTTGTTTGAAATGAATTGACAATGCAGTAAATTCTCTTAGGGTATCTTTGCTTCATTGTTTCAGATTCACAGCGCTGCATGTGATGAAATCAGCGATTTTATCATACAAGGAGAATCATTAAAGATAATAATAATGTCCATTATTGCAATCAGTGTAATGTTTGGTTAAGTTTTGACCAAAGCGTGTGACCGTGGATATTCAACCCTCAATGATAGGCTCTCCTTGAGATTCACAAAAAACTGACAAGAGATTTACTGATTCGTTCGACTAAAGTTCTCACCGTGTTTGATTTGAAAGGATCTCTGGATCATCTGCTTTCCGTCTAATTATTTCTACATTCTGTGTGGCTGCCCCAAGTCAATAGGACTGTGCCTGTCAGATAGTAGAGGATGTTTCTTCATTCTTTACAGTTATTGCTTTGTCTTCAGTTTGGAACAACGTGTTCTTCAGTCGTCTGAGAAAAGAGTAAGCTCATGAATAAAATTATCTTTCTAAAAAACATTAAAAAAAAATAAAAAATGTGAACGATATAGAAACTTGTTAGCCAAATGTGTTTTTATAGTGTGTTTGTGGACATATTCATACATGTTGATGTGCATCATGGTCCATAAAACCAGACACAAACAGCCTGTTTTTTTTAATCTCTGATTTTCTCTCTGTACTGCCAGTCAACACCCTGAGGTCAGGGCCAAGTCCTCTTAGTGTCCAAAGGCTCAGACTAAAGGCTAAAGACCATCATGCAGTCAAAGTTGTACCTCAGGTGTTGGAAACACTGTTCACAGGAAAATAAATTCTGTGAATTTCAACTGAAGCACTGAGAAAACATCTTAAAACACATTTATTCATATTGGCTTTTGACCCCTTGTACTTTTTTTTTTGCCCCTGCGCTGTTTCTTTCGCTAGTTGGCATTTATTTCTTTCATTATTGTTTTTGTTATTTTGTTATGTGAGTTTAAGCACTTGATAAAATAGAGCCATTAATATAACCTTACTATAAAGCTTACCTTATCATTAATTCTTCATCCAGATTGAGTAGCTGCAGTCTGTCAGAGATCAGCTGTTCTTCTCTGGCCTCAGCCCTGAAGTCAAACCCCTCTCATCTCAGAGAGCTGGAGCTGAACAACAACAATCTGCAGGATTCAGGAGTGAAGTCTCTGTGTGATTTTCTGGAGAGTCCAAACTGCAGACTGGAAACTCTGAGGTCAGGTCACCACTGAAAGATTTTAAGAATTTATTTATAGTTCATATTCCTACTACCCTATTTGTATTTTATCCACTGAAAAGTGTTAATTGGATCCTTTGTCAGTTTTTCCTGTTTCAGAAAACTTGAGGAAAGTTGATATATATGACACACTAAACATCACTCATTTCTGTGTGAAATCATCTTCAAACTCAAGGCTGGACTGAAACAGACAGCTAATTTTAATTTGATATGGCAAAACATTTACAAAAATTTTTACAAAGATACAAAATCACATTTTTCGCCATGGCGGCCAGACACTGATCCGGATCAACACCAAAATCGAATCCCTTCTTCCTTTTCCCATGCTAATCATTTCCTGAAAATTTCATCAAAATCCATCCATTACTTTTTGAGTTATTTTGTTCACAGATGGACGGACAGACAGACAAACTCTCCCAAAAACATAACCTCCTTGGCGGAGGTAAATATATTCTGCAAACTTCAAGTGAAGCTTTTAGAAAACATCTTCTAACACATTCATTCAAATCAGCATTTGACCGCTTGGTGCAGTTTTTCACCCCTATGCTGTTTCTGTATTTTATTGTCATTACCTCTACCAAGGAGGTTATGTTTTCGGGAGAGTTTGTCTGTCCGTCCGTCTGTCTGTTCGTTCGAACAAAATAACTCAAAAAGTAATGGATGGATTTGGATGAAATTTTCAGGAAATATTCAGCATGAGAAAAGAAAGAACTGATTCGATTTTGGTGTTGATCTGGATCAGCGTCTGGCTGCCATGGCAACATATGTGGTTTCTGTGAATAACTACTGAACTAAAATAGATATCATGCTGAATCCAATTGCTAATGGTATGTTTTCATGGTCAAGGAATCTAAATATTTCGATGAAATAAAGGTAGGACTAATATTTATGGTGAGAATGACAATATGACTGAGGACTGTGGCACTGGTGGAGGTCTGCGCTCTCTGAGTGCTTTCTAGTTTGGTTTTGTGATGATTGTTTGTGTTGTGTTATGTGTTGTGAAGCACTTGAGAATTGTGAGCCATTAATTTAACTGTACTATAAAGCTTACCTTATCACTAATTCTTCATCCAGATTGAGTTGGTGCAGTCTGTCAGAGATCAGCTGTTCTTCTCTGGCCTCAGCCCTGAAGTCAAACCCCTCTCATCTCAGAGAGCTGGAGCTGAGCCACAACGATCTGCAGGATTCAGGAGTGAAGTCTCTGTGTGATTTTCTGGAGAGTCCAAACTGCAGACTGGAAACTCTGAGGTCAGGTCACCACTTAAAGGTTTTAAGATTTTAATTATAGTTCATATTCTGACTACCCTGTTTTTTACTTTAACTGCTGAAAAGTTTTAATTGGATCCTTTGTCAGTTTTTCCTGTTTCAGAAAACTTGAGAAAAGTTGATATTTTAACAAACTGTCCATCACTCATTTCTGTGTGAAATCATCTTCAAACTCAAGGCTGGACTGAAACAGACAGTTTCTTAAAGTGCAAATGTAAAATTGGGAGAAATATTAACATAGATACAAAGTCAGTCATGATAGTCTGTGTTGTGAAGGCTAAATAAATATAATGCACAGCATGTTGCAGTGCTGCTGCAGTATAGTGAAACAATCTCCAGGTAAATGTAGGAAGACAAAGATGCTAGCATTGTCGTCTTATACTTTCTTATATTAATGTGATGGATGTAGAAATTTGTCAGCCAAAGGTGTTTACAACAGTCTGTATTTCAGACATATTCATACATGTTGATGTGCATCCTGGTCCACAAAGCCATGCACAGACTCTCTGCACTGCCAGTCAACCCCCTGAGGTCAGGACCAAGTCTTCTTGGTGTCCAGAGGCTCAGACTAAAGGCTAAAGACCATCATGCAGTCAAAGTTGTTGCTCAGATGTCGAGAACACTTCACAGTAAAGTATATACTGCAAGCTTTAACTGAAGCTTTTGGATATATATCTGCTGGTCAGTAAAAGGTCCACGATTCGTACTGATGTCCACAACAAGTTTAATCTTCACAGAAGATACACCAAGGAGACACCGTGAAAACTAGAACAGATAAGACAGGGTTTTAGCCCTTGGCTAAATCATTTGACATTCAATTGTCAACAAACATATTTCATAACTCATAATTGTTTCCTAAGATTAAACAAACAATGTAAACAATATTTACTGTGTTCGCCTGCTGACCAGCAGTTAGGAAAAAAGAACGGGATGATAAAGTTTTCTACAGTACCCGCCATTCTCTCTCTCTCTCTCTCTCTCTCTCTGTTGCTGCATGCAGGTTTTCGAAAGAAAATGTCATGTGACATTCAATAAAATACTTTGTCGACAGGACAACAAAACAGATAAACATCTTCTTTCTAACATATAATTTACTCATTTAACAGTATGACCTCCTTTTAAAGACTGCATGTAAATGAAAACAAATAAGCAGTCATATTAAAATAAAATATAAACTTTTAAATTCATGCGTTGCTGTGGCAATCTATCTAACTCAAACTGCGCCCATTACAGAAAACATCTTAAAACACATTTATTCATATTGGCTTTTGAACCCTTGTTGTAATTTCTTACCACGGTGCTGTTTCTGTATTTTATTGTCATTTTGTTTTGTGATGATTGTTTTTGTTGTGTTGTTATGTGTTGTGAAGCACTTGAGAATTATGATTCATTAATTTAACTGTACTATAAACCTTATCTTGTCATCAATTCTTCATCCAGATTGAGTGACTGCAGTCTGTCAGAGATCAGCTGTTCTTCTCTGGCCTCAGCCCTGAAGTCAAACCCCTCTCATCTCAGAGAGCTGGAGCTGAACTACAATGATCTGCAGGATTCAGGAGTGAAGTCTCTGTGTGATTTTCTGGAGAGTCCAAACTGCAGACTGGAAACTCTGAGGTCAATAAACTGTAATGCATACATATTTTAAGTGTATAATTTGTTCAAAACAAAGAGAAATGTTGGGAGGGGGGTAATGGGTTTGGGGGGACTTTTTTGTCATTAAAAGGTAAAACGCTCTAATTCTTTCTGGAGAATTCAGTCAAGCCAATGAGACTTCTGAAGTGCTCTGAGTAAACACAGTCTGTGAGGGGAGTATGATGTCTGATCTATTGGCCCGGCTCATCTTCAAACTCTAATAATGTGTTGTGTTCTTTAATATTTTTGTTGATCAGCTAACATTACTTAAAGCTATGGTCGACGATTTGAAAACCAGTTTGACTGTTGAGACAGATTTGAAAAACGCAGCCTGCCCCCCCTTCCCTCACCCCTCCCCTCAATGTTCCAAGATTCCCCCCCCCCCCCAGCTCGTGTCACCTCATAACAACAAGCCCCCTCCGATAGAGCAACAAGCCAGCTGGCATAACAACAAGAACAACCAAAAACAACTCAACTCAACTGAAAGTAACAAACACGACAGTCATCCCCCTTGTAACACACAGCAGTAGCCGTTTCAATTGGACCAGCGGCGAAGTGGGTCTGGCGTCGCCAGAGCAGAGCCGATTGTGGGGAAGAATTTATCTTTCTCGGCCTGTCTTCACCAGCTCAGTTCACAATGCTAATGATGAGGGGCTAACAGGCTAACATCTATTGACAGAGCCAACCCGCTCCTACCAACAACGTCCAGTCATTAGCCAGTATAGGCACAAACTGACCAGAGTTATTCAGCAGACATCTCCCACTGTAGTAAACAAAGCTCTTACCTGTTCAACCAGGGGCGGAACAGCGGTGCTGAAAGTCTGACAGCAGCCGGCGCTGTGGCCGTTCGCCAGCCGGCGCACAGTCCTCAACCCGCGGGCAGCTCTGCAGTCTGAGCTCCGGTCGTTCGCCAGCCCGTGGCCCATGCTGCGGCCAGCCGTTAGGTCACTGGCTGCCGCCGCGATGTTCAACAATCCCAAATCATTCTGCAGCTTCTTCCACCATACGATAAGCCAATTATGAGTCTCCGTTGGGACCTGTATTGCTCATATTTCTTCCTTACTTCAGCCGTTTCCTCGAAACTTTTGCGTTTCCTTCTCTTCGATGTGGAGGGTAGCAGAAGCTGCCTCCCGGCCCCATGACGCTTCAGTAGCTGTGCAGCTAGTGCTCACCGGTGTGTAAGCGAGGTAGAGGGGAGGAGGCGGTACCAGGGTGCACAGCAGGGGAGGCAGGGGATTGATAGACTCACGGACCAATCGGCGGTTCGGATTGGTCAACTATTATGCTGCTTTGCAGCTGAATGGATTTTTCATTCTTTTGGTCTTTATATTGCCCAGATTGGATCATAGGACCATGACGGCCTTATAAACGGTGTTATTAAGATGTATCAAGCTTCCAAATCATACACCATAGCTTTAAGAATAATTTGCAAAGCAACTTTCTCTCTTCAACATCATTCCCTGCACAAATTTCTCTGTCATGGCGTTTTAATCAAGCCTTCATCAGAAAGTTTTGTTTTGCTGCATTTACAGTAATTCAACAATTAAGTTGGTGGGGCACAAAATGAGTGAAATAATTTCCTTTTTCAGATTGTGGTTTTGCAAACTGTCAGAGATCAGCTGTCATAATCTGGCCTCAGCTCTGTTATCTGAGCACTCCCATCTGAGAGAGCTGGACCTGAGTGGAAACGAGCTCCAGGATTCAGGAGGGAAGCTGCATGAACTTGTACAGAGTCCACGGTCCAGACTGGAGAGTGCGAGGTCAGTGAAGGATTTAAGACAGGCCTTGTTATCTTATGTTTGTTCTGCTAACCACAGATATGCACAAGAAATAAAAAAAGGGTATGCACAAGAAAATAATAAGAACAGTTTATCATAAATCAGGTCAATGACTTTTGGGGTTTTGTTGATTCTTTGCAGGATCAGTGGACGGTTTATCAGGGCAGATGAACAAACAAAATGTTGAGTATTATTGAAATATCTGCATTCTTAAATCATTCCTACAAACTGTATATGTCACATTCTAGGATGAGCAAATGTTCTCAGCTTGGCTTTTTCTTTCTTTTTTGTTACAGCCCTGAAGTCGACACACTTTTCCTCATCAGATGACGTCAGTCTTAAAGAGGAGGGGGCAGAAAAGCTTCATCCCACTGTTGATGATAAAAAGGTGAGGAAGAGGATGCACCTTTGTGGTGTAAAATTAAGATTTTTTTTTCATTGTTGTTATGTATCAAAATATAATGGTAATGATAAAGGTATTTTTGACATAGAAAGCTAATGTCGCACAAAATTAGTATGATCATACATTATTGTTGAACACTGTTTTTAAGTTTTGTTTTCAAAGAGATTAAATTGTGAAAAGTTGTTAGCAGTTGATCTAGTGATGAGGTTACCATGGAGGGAAGGGTTTTATTAATTATCACTTCCTGAAAGGCGTGAGCCTTGATGATAAAAACACAATAAAACAAAAGTTGCACTCTACATTTCCATCTCCCTCATTATAACACAATAACAGCCTCTGCATCAGCTGCTGTGTGTTCTGATGATCCAGTGAGAATTGAGACAGTCAGCAGGAAACAGATAATATATTACTACACTATAGAGTTTGCATGTTCTCCCTGTGCACGTGTGGCCTCTCTCTGGACACTCTGACTTCCTCCTAAATTGCACTTAGGTTTGAATGTGAGTGTGAATGGTTGTCTGTCTCTCTCTGTGGCCTTGTAATTGGCTGACTACTGGTTCAGGATGTACCCTGCTTTAATCTAATGTCAGCTGGCTCCAGCCTCCTGTGACTCTGAGTGGGATAAGCGTTGTAGATAATGGATGGATGGGTGATTATTTTGTAGTGAATTCCAACTAATTTGTGTGTAATTTGAGCACAAAAGTTTGAATTCAGTATTTTATCACTTAATATATTCCCAGGGGAGTTGGTGTGTCCCTTAAAATGGTGAACTTTGACCTTTTCCACAGGTTCCATCATCCTTCTCACCTGAGCAGACTGGCTCTACATACAGGTAATCTTATGACACATCAAAAACACTTCAACAGCTTATTTTATGATTCATCAACTTGATTTTAAAAGATTATATCAAACTTGAATCTTTCTGACTTTTAAGAGATACTGGATTTTCTCATTCTTCATGAAACTGTGTTTGTTAAACATCACAAATTGTTTATTGTTTATTTCTTGAAATGACTTGAGAGACAGTCCTTATAATAATTTGCCTTAGCATTTCTAGTATTGGTTTTACATTTATTCCTGAATTCTTTATAAGTGTTCAAGTCAGACAAGTCATTTGTTGTATGGTATTTTTTCAAAGCCTGATCTCTTTGTTTAAATAAGTTTATAAGATCTCCTTTAATCTTTGGTAAATGTTGTCCTTTGACTTTAATTATTGTTCAGGGAGCATGCTTATTAATTATCTCAACAAGCTCTGTATAGAGGTAATTCCATGCATCCCTAACAGTTGGTATAAGTTGAAATCTTTCCCAGCTGATGTTTAGGATATCTTGAATATAGAGTTCAACATTGATATTAGTTTTTCTCACTTTGATGAATTTGGGAGGAGAATTAGGCATTTTGATTTTCCAAACACAAAAAATGAAAGAGTGGTCACTAAAAGAGTCAGGTAATACCCCAGACTGTATGATCCTGTCAGGATGGGGGACTAGGATCCAGTCAAGAAGAGAAGAAGAACTTGGACCAATTCTTGTGGGTTCCTTTATAAGTTGGGTTAAATTAATGCTGTCAAAAAGATTAGGATCATTACGAGATGAGTGATCTGTCCAGTTGGAATTGAAATCACCTAAAATGATTTTTTCATTGGTGCAGTCTAAAGAGTTGATAGAGGATAGGATACATTCAGTTTTTCAGCTAGAGCATTGGGGGGTTTATAAATATTTCCTATGGTACATCGTTTATTCTCATGTAGAATAATTTTGACAAAAAAGCATTCAAAAAGTTGAGGACTCACAGTTGGTAAAATAGGTTCTGCAGTCAAATTTGAGAATAGATATATCAAAAGACCCACTCCTCTTGAGCCCCTGTCTTTTCTATATAAGGTGTAGTTATCAATAGTGACTTCATCATCAGAGATGTTGCTGTTTAACCAGGTTTCAGAAAGAGTTATTACATGAGGTTTATTATAGGTGAGCCATACTCTCAATAAGTCAATTTTAGGGAACAAGCTTCTAATGTTCAAGTGAATAATATGCATGCCTTTTGCAGAGTTCATTATATTAAGGTGATACAAAAATAAATATGCAAGTAAAGTGGCAGCAAAAATCCACAAAGATCATCATTACAAATACCGTTAAGTAATAAATAGGGGCTGGTGAACAGGAAAGCAGTACATGTGAGCTAGTTAAGTCCAGAACCCTGAAACACATCCTCCTTAATGTGACACCAAACACTCAGTGGATTCAGTGAGGATAGACATTATATAGACATTAGACAGTTGTCCCTATTAATCTAGTTAAAGGATATGTGGTCCAGTTTTTCCAGCCCCTGTGTCAAATACAGGTGGAAAAACCAATGAAGTTTCAGAAAGAAATCTTACTCATCAGTTTAATATTTCAGTTATCATTGCGATACATTTTTGAGGAGAAAGAGGATAACTAGCTGAGAAATAAAATTCCATTTGTTTCTTTAAATACTGTATGTAGAAATTAAAAGATAAATAAAAATAATTTAGGTTTATTTTTCCAATCCATTCAACAGAACTTTTCACTCAACATTCATCAGTTTCAGTTTCATGATGCAGCCTGTTGATGTTTTTAGTTTCAGGTGTCCTGGTCAAGGTGTGTTCCAGTGTGCTGTGACTGGACTGGTGTTTGTCACAGAAAGGGAGGCGGATCTTCAGTACAGGACCATCCAATGGGACGAGAACCTCCTCCAATCAGCTGGCAAGAAGGCTGCTGGGCCGCTGTTCAACATCCAGAGTTCAGAGGGGGCTTTGTGTCAGCTGCAGCTCCCACACTGTGAATCAGAGGAAGGTACAGACAGATATGAAATATGAAAATGATAAACTATGGTTTGAATATCTGATCAATGCTTTGTTAAACAGAGACAAAGACTGGTAATGTTTGGTCCAAGAGAACTTGTGATTTTTTTAGCACTGAAATTTTGTTGTGAGCATGTAATGTCAGTTTTGTGATTAAAAATGTTAAGTCTGCCAAATTCACGGTGCTGTTACACAAAACTCCCGTGATGAGGCTCCATCACAATTACACCTCCAGACATTCACATTCATTTTGCAAGGCTGTAACATAAGCAAGAGTACATGCTGCAGAAAGGCATGGGTGACATGACCAATCCCGACATAAACACTCACTCACGGTCTCCCGTGCAGTCTTCCTGCTCACCACTCTCCAATATCACTACTCTATTTGTCCCTCTGGAGAGGTAACAAAGAGGGGATCCCTCGTTTCCTCAATTCTGTCACTGTGATGGTCACAGTGGAGGTGAAATGTCACAGGGGCGTTAATATCCCGGCTTGAAGCAGCAGTGTGAATGTGACTTCTGTGAAATGTGATTTTTTGGGGGGACCACAGCAACAAATAATGCAAATTCCACCCATCTGAGCAAATTCTGTGTGCCTCAATCACAGCAGCTTTCCTGCAGTTATGGTCAATGATCTTTGCTAATCATGTCTGTATTAGTTAACATAGCTGTGCTCTTTCACCCATGATGCACCAGTAACTCAACAGAGGGGTAGACGTGAGAGAACTGGACTCAAACCCTTGTTCTCTGACTGATGCAGCGTATCGACAGACTTGCCCACTGAATCAATAATGAAACATTACAGGAAGACTTTAGTCTTGAGCTGTTCAATGACGTGACTGCTGTCAATAACCAACAGACTCCCCTCAACTCAGGCAGACTCAGGGGCACCAAACAGGAAGCAAGAGTCTCTGCAGGACCTTAAAAAATAAGGAGAAATGGTTTGATTTATGGAGGGCAGAATCCCTCTTTGATATGTCCTCCTCTTTATACAGTGATACTCAGGAAGGATGAAGACCAGAGTTAGAGGTAGGGCTTGGCGATATGGTCTAAAAAATAAACTCACAATTTTTTTCCTCATAAAACTCGATTTACAATTTTAATCGATTTTTTTCTCTCTCAAAAGAAAAAAAACCCTCCAATTGACACAAAAATGACATGAATGAAGCTCTGCCTTTATGTTGTCAAAATGAATTCCAGAGCCAATTGGAATTTCCCTCTTAAAATTAAAGTGTGTGCCATAAAATGTTGATTATATTGTTCTAACACAGGCAGATTTGTCAATATAAACTATGATATTATTTATATATCTTCAAACTTTACAACCGCTTACAGTTTAAGTTAGTGAATGAAAAAGATCTTGCTTTTTAAATTTAAATCTTCTGCAGAAAATAATTTGAATTAATCGATGTAATCAATATATTGCCCAGCCCTAGTCAGAGGAGACCTGCAGATCTTTAAGATTCTCCAAAACTGATGTAGTTAATTAACTTATCACTCTCAGTTGAAATATTAATCCAATAAATCTAAAGTTACACCACTCTCTGCTTCCTCAGCTCTGCTTGTTGATGACCTGTTGTCTGTGGTCCACATCTCCCATGATGGGATGAGCTTCTTGACTCCACTGGAGGTCACTCACACTCATGTGGTCGTGGACGTCCCTCATCTTTCTGCTTTTGGCCTGGTCTGGAAGAAGGTGACAAGGTTATTCAAGCAAATAAAAGGCCAAGTCCTGCTGTTCCTTCGACCACTGGACAAGGGGGATAAAGTGCTCGATGTTTTTCTGCTGCCGCTGGCGTTGTTCTGACTGAGGTAAGTTACGTGTTCACTAAAACACCCTGTGAATATATTTTCATGAAAAAGGTGTTGAAGGCTCTCTCTTGTTCTCTCAGTGGTGACTTTATCAGATATCTCGATCCCCTCAAGACAACTCCAATGAGCCATCTTTTTTTTTATTTTCCTGCAGGTTCGTAACCAACAAGAGGGCTCTACGTACATCCAGAGCTCCTCCAAATGTTCTCTCTACCGTAACCAACATTACAGCCTCCACTGTGACCATGAGGACTTCTTAATTCAACCAGAGGTGAGACAATCATATCCACCTCCAGTAGCCATGACCAGAATTATCATAAATGTATTTCCTGCTGCATGTTAAAAACCTGTGTACAATAAGAAGAGGGCGAGACCTTGGTTATATTATGCATAACTCAAAGTAACATCTTAAGGCAAGGTGAGTAGTGGAGGTGTGAACAACGACAACGCCACCTGGGAACTTGCACCCCAGGATATAAATATACTGGATACATCAACCAGCCATAAAGGGCACAGGGTCCAAACAAAGTCCCCAGGCGAGAGAGCATGATTTCCCAAAAAAATAGTAATTAACTTCAATTAAATCCCTAACCCTAATGCTGCGTTCACACCGCAAGCGACCCAGCTACCAAAGTCGCGTCGCCCACTGAGTAGCGTCGCGTGTCCATAAATACCTTTTGGTAACGGCTGCCGTCTCTCGGTGACGTCAGGGCCGCTCGAGTTTCACCGCGATCATATCATATATCACATAATAGGATGTATAAGCGGACATTATTCCAGCTGTGTCCTTTTCACTCACTTATCAGACACAAAACTCTGCAGCTGATGATGCAGCAGCATTATCTGTGAGTTTACCGCTGTCTGTCTAGGCGGAATGTCCTGAGTACTGAGATTAGTTCCGCCTAGACGGAAGTCATCTGCCCTGTAGTCCGGATGAATAACTGCACCGTCACACGTACACACACCGCTGATTGGCTGATGCTGCACAGCCACACACGACATCGCCTGAATAGATCAACTTTTTTTAACTTTGACATTGCTCGACCAGTGAAGTGATCGTCTTGTCCGCGGCTGTCGCATCACGGGAGGGTTAGCCCCGCCCCATCGTGGCTGTACATTGACTTTGAATGGAGAGTGATCGCCAAGGTAGTACAGGTAGCGTCCGGTGTGAATGCACCTTTACCCTTCTTATTATTAATTAAATGAGTAGCAAAAAAACAGTTGACAGGAGTATGCCTAAAGAAAAGGGACGATGTGGATTCCCCCTTCTCTGCCCCTGATTGGGCTGTTTTTGCCTCCATTGAGGCTTTTATTAGTCCTCTGCCTGACTGCTCCATGGGGAGTGGGCCTGGCTTCCCCTTGCACTGATCCTCTGCAGCTACACACCTGATGGGAATCACTTCATGAGCAGCACCTACAAAGCTGGCTTGTAGACTCATCTCCAGCGCCGTTGGATTTCTACTTCTACATTGGCTTGTTGGCTGTCTCTCTAGCTCTAAACACATTGTGACTGAGCTAAGCTTTTTGGTCCCCTGTTGGGAGTGTTTTGCCCTAGTGTATACTCTGTGTTTTTTGGATTGTCTCTCGTATACTCACCTTGGGCCTCTGCTCCTTCTATTCACTGTGCCTCCATGAGCCCTCACCACACCAACCAACTATATGCAGTCACGTTCATATTAAAAGCAGTGTGTTTAAAAAGGTGGTAAACCTCAAAATTCTTCAATTAATTTCTTTTTTAATACACATAAATGCATTGGGGACACTGCACATTCTATTTCAAAGCATGAAAATTTGAAAAAGTTATTGAGTTTGATATTTACCGAAAGTCAAGATATATAATGTTCAAAAAAATTGCAATTGTTGATATCTTCATTTACAAACTCAAAATGTGGTATATAAACTAAGAATTGCTTGATGGTTCAACTTTCTTGAGAATCATAAACTAATATTTAGATGCATAACCACGGTTTCTGATAACTGCTTCACATCTGTGTTGCATGGAGCCTACCAACTTCTTGCACCGGTCAACAGGTATAGAAGCCCAAAACAATTGTACTACGTTCCACAGTTGCCCTAAATTACTTGGTTTTCCTTCATGAACTGCATTTTTATTAAGATAAAGGCCTGGATTGTGCTGGTCACTCCATTACTTGAAATTTGTTTGTCTGGAACCGTGATTTTGCTCGCTTGCTGGTGTGTTTAGAGTCATTGTCTTGTTGAAACACCAATTTCACAGGCATTTCCTCTTCAGCATACAGCAACATGACTTCTTCTGGTATTCTGCTGTACTCAAACTGACCCATGATCCCTGGTATGCAATAAATAGGACCAACAATATAGTACAAGAAACATCCCCATATCATGATGCTTGCTACGAATTAGCAGCCACATTGCCCCTGTTGCTATTGAGTCTAACTTCCTATCTGGGCACAATCTGTTACTAGCATTTGAAAACCAAGTACAAACATTTAGCTTACCAAGAGCTGTCTCACATAGTCTGTGTGTCAGTTTAACTCAGAAGTTGGAGCCCTGAACTCCTGCTGTCTCTGGAAATGTGAGCAGCTTTCTACTGCATTACATAACAGAGAGGATGTGAGGAATATAAATGCTGTAAATATGAAACAGTTAGCCAACATTCCTTTTTCCACCTGATTTTTTTAATTCCTCAGAGTTCTGGCCCTATGCAACAATGTAAAGCCTTGCATTCATGCCAGTTTTCTCCCAACAGGGGCAGAGCTGATCATCGCTGTGGTTAATTTGATGTTTTCATTAATCTCATTCAACACCACCTTCAAAAACACTGAATTATGGGGTGCTGGTTTGGCGGAGTGGTCAGCAACCAGGCACCCCATGTAGTTGCTTCTGCCGGTCCAGGTTCGAATCCCGCCTGTGACCAGTTTGCAGAATGTCTTCTCCTACTCTCTCTTCCCCTTTCACAAGCCTATCCGCTGTCTCTCTCCTATCAATAAAGGCAAGAAATACATCTTTTTAAAAAAAACTGAACTATACCTTTAATACGAGTCGATGCATCATGAACAAGTGTCTAATTTAATGATCTCTCTAATGGATTATTATTTAATTATTTCTTCAGCGTGAAGAATTTTCTGCCAAGTATGGACCAAACATTTATCCAACATTTGAAGTTTTCCTCACTTCAAACTCAGAGAAAGTGACTTTGATTGTCCAGGACCAGGACGAGACAGAAGTCTGGAAACGGCTTGTGCGTCTGCCAGGTAAAAATGACTCTGTGCTTTTTTTTTTTTTTTTTGATTAGGATGTATGTTTTTCTGTTGTAGAAAACCAGAGCACCTGGAGAAAACTGATTTAGGATTAGGATTAGGATTTGGCAACTGGTGGCACAGCAGCCACATGCAACCCTCCTACCTCCTAAATGTGGTCCACCAGTTAGCTCCAAATATGAGAAAAGAGACATTTGTTCATGTAAGGAAATTCACAAAACTGCCATGAAACACCAAAAATAGCAGCATTTCCTGACAAACATGGATGAACTTGTTTCAGTGCAGCTCCCTTTTAAGCATTTGTGAAAACAAAAACTAAAGGAAGTAAAACTAACTTCAGGAACAAATAAAAACTCTTTAACCTTTGTCATAAAAATACCAAAACAGGCCAGAGATCTGTGTTGAGCTCACTAGATGAGGTGTTACTTCTTACATTTAAGCTTAAATATATAATGGTAACCAAGTTGCTATCCCTGCTGAACATCATGCATGATTTTAAAAGAATTCCACCTTCAGTACTAAACAACTAAGTGCCTTTAGTCATCAGATGCTTACAGACTTTCTGGAAGAAAACGTAGTAATTCACAGGCCTGAGCACTCTGCTGTCCCAACTTCTTTTGGATGTACTGCAGGCTTAAAAATTGGAAATAATATGTTTAAAAAAGGATGAAGTTGATTTATTGGAACACTAAATACATTGTCTTTGTGCTATATATAGTTGGACTAATGTTGTAAATTGATTTGCAAATCAGTGTGTTGATAACAGTTTCTCAACATCCAAATTTTTTCTGAAATTGAGGTTCATAATGTCATTTGTTAAAGGAGACATATCATGCTTGTTTCTCCTTTTCACGATGCCAGACTAGGATGCCTGTAAAGCATTTCTGCCCTCAGTACAAGTCATTTAGTTCCTTCATTGCCCCACAATAGCGATCTCAAAATCCTCATTTTAGGCCATTATCAAGCTCTCGTTGAAACACTCGGATCTCAGGATGACCTACAGTTACCACGCAACGTCACAGCCCTTTGTGCTCTGATTGGTCAGTTCTATTGGGGGTTGAGTCAGCCTGTCCTTCTTCTTCTACTGTGTTCTCCGGCAGGCTCAAAGCAGCGACCGCGTATTGAGTCCCCCTACAGGCCAGAGCTGGTAATGAGTGACTGTGAGCTAGGGATCTACAGTCATGGAAAAAAATTATTAGACCACCCTTGTTTTCTTCAATTTCTTGTTAATTTTAATGCCTGGCTCAACTAAAGGTACATTTGTTTGGACAATTATAATGATAACAACAAAAATAGCTCATGAGAGTTTAATTTAAGAACTAAGAACTATTCATTTTCCATGGTTTTCTTGATAATAACCAAAATTACTTGAATTCTTACATCAATAGCTATGGCATTGTACCGCCAAAAACACTACTTTTAAGCATTCCATGTTTTCTTTTCTGTTTGCTTTAAACACATGATACACACAAGAGTTAATACTTGATTGCATAACCATTGTTTTTGATGACTGCAGCCATGCGTCTTGGCATGCTCTCCACCAGCTTCTGACATTGTTCTGCTGTCACAGCAGCCCATTCCTGTTGGACAAATTCAAACAAATTTTCTTTGTTTTTGGGCTTGTGGTTCTCCATTTTGAGTTTGATGATTTTCCACAGGTTTTCAATTGGATTAAGATCTGGTGATTGAGCAGGCCAAGGCAAGGTGCGAATGTTGTGGTTCTCCATCCAGGCTTTAACTGACCTTGCTGTGTGGCAAGGGGCATTGTCTTGTTGGAAAATCCAGTCATTCGAGGCAGGAAAGAGTTTTCCAGCTGATGGAAGAAGACTGTTTTCAAGGGTAGTCCTGTACATGACCTGGTTCATTTTGGCCTTCACACAATTGCATTTGCCCTGTTCCACTCAGACTGAAACAACCCCAGATCATGACTGATCCACCCCCATGTTTTACTGTAGGGCAAGACAGTCTGGGTTGTAAGCTTCTCCAGGCTTCCTCCTAACCAGTAAGTTGGCTGGAGTGGGCATCAATTCAAAATTGGATTCATCACTGAAGAGAACCTTAGCCCAATCATCAACAGTCCAATCCTTGTGGTCTCGTGCAAAGAGTAACCGGCCTTCCTCTGCCTTTCATTGATGAAGGGCTTCTTATGCGTTTCTGTGTGACTTCAAACCAGCTTCAACAAGTCGGAACTGTCCTTGCTGAACAAGTCACATTTCTCGACAGTGCCCACTCATTTTAAGGTCCCTGGAGGTCTGACGACGATTCCTGACACAGGAACGGATGAGTGCACGGTCATCTCGTGGGGTAGAAAGACGTTTCCTGCCACAGCCAGGTAGCAATTTGGTAGTGCCATGTTCAGCTTGTTTTTTTGTTGTTGTAATGAACGGCTGTCTTGGAGATCTTCAGTTTTTTTGCTACCTGTCTCTCACTCATGCCAATTTCCAGCAGTGCCAAGATGGCTGCCTTTGTGGCTTCACATAATTCTTTTGTGTTAGGCATTATGTGAGAGCTGACAACTTCTGAGTTGTGCTACGGCTTGAATGTAAGCAGGAAACCACTCTGGGCCTTTGCATGTGCAGTGCTGCTTGTGACATGAAATGGCCTCTTATATACCCTGGGAATCAATTAAGCTTAAGAATGTCAAATAGGACATAAAGTATTATGTGACCAGCTGCATTTTTTGTTGTGTTCATTGTATTATATGTTTAGTGGTACCAGATATTAGAATGAACAAGAAATTGAAGAAAACAAGGGTGGTCTAATAATTTTTTCCATGACTGTATATACTGCTGCTGGTAGATGTGTTCCTCGGTGACGGTTTTGTGGTGAATGGACATCACAGAGGAGGAAGTGTTTTATCAGATTACTCCAATAAAAAGAAATGTACCTCGTGATGTCACGACGATTTAAATCTCGTGGACATCTCGCAATTACCTATTTTCAGAAGCATCAAATCTCGTTCTAGGATATCAGAAAAAATACAATATCTGATTTTTTGAAAATTAAGGGGGTGTAAGGTCTTGTTTTCAAATTTATTATATTATATGTAAGTATTAAATCATGCATCAGCATGATATTTCTCCTTTAAGCTTTAAACTTTGTGCTGTCATACACACCAAATACTGGACAAAGGTATTATTTGTTGGTTTATTTTTAGGTTCAGATCTGCAACCTGTTGTCCAAACAGTGGATAGGACCACTTCATTTCAGAGGGTCCCTGCTGATAGCTGGGCTCTTGCTGAGAGCCAGACCTCTACAGTGAACAGGTTCTCTGCAGCGACAACAGAGACAGTGCTTTCCATCAGGATTGAGTTCATCAAAAGAGTAAGTAATGAAAACCTGAACCAGCTCCTGGATAGGCTCCTGGAGCATGAAGTTATAAATGATGAGGAGATGCAGTCAATCAAATCCAAAGGCAGGGCGGACAAAGCACGAGATGTGATTGACGCAGTTCTACGAAAAGGGAACAGAGCCTGCTCCATTCTGATGGCAGCTCTCTCTGAGGTGGATCCATTGGTCTGGAGAGCGTGAAGCCTCAGAAGATGAAGAAGAAGAAACAACTATGGGATGGCATGATGTTTCGTAGCTGGTTCATCCCTGAATGGGAGCTTAATTTATGTATGAACATGTAAAAGAGGACATTTTATCTCAGGTTCATATATTCACGTTGATGACTGCTAAAGTATGTTCACTATCATGTTAAATAATCCTTCTAGGTCCACAGACTGAAGACCCCTGATCTACCTCCACTTTCACTCTGTCTAGAGCTCCATTCACACCGAACGCGACTCTGCGACAATAATTGGGTGTCCGTAAATACCTTATTTTGGTCACTGACAGCCATCGCCGTGGCTCTGTGACGACACATCCGTCACATTTCCTTTTTCACTCACTTAACGAACACAAAACACTGCAGCTGATGCCCTGCGGCAGCATTGTCTGTGACTTTTCTGTGGTCCGTCGAGGCGGCAGTAATGTCCTCACTGACTAATGTTTCCCACCCTGACATAGATTGTTACTCTGTAGTCTGGAATAAAACCCTTTCAGTCACGGTATCATCACACACGCACACACCACTGATTTGCTGTTGCCGCACAGCCACACACGACATCGCCTGAGAAGATCAACTTTTTTCAACTTTGATGATTAGCGACGAGTGAAGTGATCACATTGAACACTGCAGTCGCATCGCGAGAGGGTTAACCCTGCTGTTCAATGACTTAGCATGGAAAGTGATCTCCAAGGCCGTTTTTATAAATCACAGGTTTTTCTGTCCATTTTGTCCTTCTGTCCACATGTAAACTGTGTTTAAGATCTCTGCGTGGTGATGTCACTCAGTGTAACCTTCTCTCTGCTGTCTCCATGTGCTGCAGCGGGCGTTTGTTCAACTTTTTTAAGTGTTGAAATCTCAGCTGTTTATAAACCAACACAGACTTTCTGTCCCTTCTTTACTGTGATGCTGCTTTAAAACACCCAGATGATAGAAACGCTGCCGATGTTTGGACCTGGGGCCTGTACTACGAAGCTGGATTAAGTCATCCAGGATAACTTTGCGACAACTCGCTGAACTTCACTGGATCTCCGTCATCCAGATCTGCTGTACTACGAGGCTCGTTATCAACTCGATAAGTGAATCTGGCTGGGATCTGTGCGCGCACACATAAAATGGGCGCGGTTAGCGGCCCCGGAGCATTTTCCACAATGGAGAAGAGAGCAGCCTACTTCACGGCGGAGGAGCAGCAAATAATCCTGCAAAAGTATGAGGAGTACCGCAGTATTATCCAGGCCAGGAGCAACACGGTGAAAAACATGGCCCTACATTTTCCAGAAACACAAATCGCTGAAAATGTAATAAAGAACTCATCCACATTAAACTAAAATTATGTAATTAAACAGTCTTTTAAATGGTGACGAATAATTATTTTTATGTATTTTAAATGTAATTTAATTAGCCTAAATGTAATATTTAATTTCACTTTTATTGTACTTTGGATCTAAAACAACATTTGTCCCACTGTCATGATCCACCGCTATTGGACAGTGTAAAACATTTCCTCTTTTCTGTTAATAAAAATAATAAATGGACAGTGTTGATAACACTGGGATAAATCTATGAATGAAATTAAACGTAAATTAGATATTTAAAAATATTTGTTCCAACAAAATTCTGTCCCTCGGTGTCATGGTGTTACTACCAAAATTTGGAGATCATATTACATTAGACAACATTTAAGATATGATGATTACTTATGTAGGCTAATTGTAATTGAACTTTACACCAAAATTATTGTTACTTGACTTTATCTATAATAAAGTTCAGTACAATTATCAGCATGTGTCTTTTATCAGAAGTAAACATCCTCGGATCAAACGTTATCACTGACATTGAGAAATAATGTCAATCAAGCGGATTACTTCGGTCACGAAAAAAACACTCCCGACGAAGCGCTCCTCTTACAATTTGTGCACCGACATTAACCGGTTCTAGCAGAAATGGGCAAGCCATTTTCCAAGACAGCAAATTGGTGACTGTGTGGTCTTTTATGCCCGCCCGAGAGAACCGATTGGTCAGCGGGCGGTCTGTCACACCCCGTGAGCTCTTATCCTGGAACTTAACCTGCTCCGGACCAGGTTGGGCGTTCAGCATCAGTTACCGGGGCAACGTGTCTGGATAAAAAGAGATCCACATTCGTAGTGCGGAAAACCTGAAACTTATCCAGGAAGTTATCTCTCTAAGAGCTAATCCAGCTTCGTAGTACAGGCCCCTGATCTGGTGTTTTTGTTTCCCAAGTCACCATGTTGACTGGTGACCCATGGGCACTTGCTCTGTGGTTACTGTGGTTGTTGTAACCAACAAGAGTGCCCACAAAACTTTTTAATAACAGAATCTGATCAAAATCAACAGGTGTGTCTGGAACTGAAATATAAACAAAGGAGTATTTACTCAATCACCAGTTAACACAGCAGCAAGTTAAACCATAACACCAGTGGGACATGGTGGTTGGAATAAATCAGAAAATTATACTGATTTAACATAGAAATTGCAAGAAAAGGGGCAGGTCATGGACAAAGTAACGAGGTAATAAACAGCATTTAAAATGACATTTTTGTGTTTTTGTCTTTTCATGTAGACCAGCAAATTTTTTAAATGGATATGTCAACTATCTTTTCCTCATGTCTTGCCTCACTCCTGAGTCCATGACAACATAGAGACAGACAACATTCTTTCAACCATGCATGCAGTAACAAGTAAGACATGGACAAAGCTCACCACAACTAACTAGCTTGGGAGTCAGTAGCTAGTGTTCGCCTGCCTCTGCCTACAGTTGTCCGATAAACTCTTCAGAAACTCATGGTCCTGTGTGCTTGTTTTTTCCACTGTGTTATCTTCTACAATTATCTTTTTGTCTTCTTGAACTCATAAAAAGAGACTCTGTTTTTTTGCTGACCTACTTGCAATCACATCTGCGGTGGATACGTAGGGTTTAAGTAGGAAGCTGTCATGTCCGTCAGGTTCACTTTTGTCACCTTTTGTGTTGTTCTTTCTGTTTTATTTTAAATTCACTAATTCTTATTTCTGTTTGTTCTGTTTTTAGGTTTTATTTAAACAGATAATTTCCCCCTGAGATCATGATCTCATTTACAAGGGTGAAGTGGCCAAGAGGTCATCAGCACACCTCATAATAAATACAAGTTCAAGATGAAAGTTTAAGGCAATAAATAAAAAAAAACAATAAACATGGTAAATAATTCAACAAATTCACAGTAAAAGTGATCATTTTAAGGGACAGTAACAGTTCAAATTCACAGGCATTGCTTATAGGATCCTCACTGCCCAGTGAGAAAAAACGGACGAAAAGCTTCAAATGAAACCATTTCTGACATTTTCATTTCAGTCTGTATAATGTTCTAGGTTGTGAGGGCAGCATAATCAAAAAGCCTGTTTCCCCAGTTGAGTTTGGACTGTGGGCACAATTAAGTGGTAAATTGCACAAGAGTTTAAGGCGTAGGTACTCTTCAATCTCTGCAGAAGAGAACACAGGTAGGATGGAGCCGAGCCAAGGAGAGATTTATAAATCAACATCATCAAGTGGGTTTACCTCTTTGAGCTCAGGGAGGGCCACTCAGCTTTGATATAGAGCTCACAGCGGGGAGTGAGATGACCTCAGCCAGTTACAGAAGGCAGTGCGCAGTGATCAACAGTGACTAGAAAGATTTAGTGGAGGTACCCATGGGCAAGACATCACCATAATCAATCAATGACAGAAATGTTGCAGAGAAAAGATATTTCCGAGCTCTGACGGAAACACATGATTTATTCTGATAATAAAATCCAAGTTTCACCTTCAGTTTATGGACCAGGTTGGCAATGTGAGTCTAAATGAGAGCTTGAAAGCCGAGGTCCTTATAACTGGTGACCAGCTTTGTCTGTTTGCCACTGATCGTTGTAATGGTCCTGACCGGCTTTGTTATTTCATACTTGTGTGAACAAAACATGATTTTAATTTTCTCCGCATTTTAAAACAATACAAGTGATTGTAGGTGAGCCTGAACTGTATTAAAAGTTGTCTGTGTCATGGTACTTGTAGTTCAGTATTATTTTGTATTATGTTCCTTGGTTAGACCTCTTGTGTTTCCTTTTCTTTCTCTCATGGTCCTGTTTTTGATCTTAAATTACTTGTTTTGTGTCTTGTTTCCCTTTTCTCTCATGTTTCCTGTTTTGTTTTGTATAGAAGAGCATCAGAGCCAGTATAGAAGGAAAAAATAATTTTAAGCAGATTAAAGTTGAAATGACGAGAATAACAGCAATGTTTTGATGTTTAAGTCCAAATGATGAGAGAAAAGTTGAAATAATAAAGTTTAAACACAATTTTGTGATTAAAGTCAAAATGATTGAATTACAGTTACAATCTCGTGAACAAAAGTCGAAAGATGATATAACCCATAGAAAATATAGGGCTACTAAACCCATAGTTTCCGTCTAAACAGAGAGTTCTGTTTATTCTCCACTAGATGTCGCTCTAAACAAAGCATAAATGCATTCAAAAAAGTAATACCTGCAGCCTCTATGTTACTGTGATGTCACTTCCTGTATCTTCGCGCTGCAGACGTTTCGCCTTCAGCGATGAACTTAACTGGTATAAAAACCCATAAATAATTAATAACCCTTGCACATTTCATTTAAAGACTTTGAAGTTGGTGTTAATAAGTTGTTCTCTTATCAGAAACCGAGCTGTGAACCAGAGGAAGATAAATTCTGTCGAGTTATTCATGACAGAGAGCCTCCGGTGAGTTAAACTCCATGTTGAATGCTCGTCTGTTGTGTTGCTAACCACAGTGAGAAGATGGCCTATGTAAGCTATATATGAACAAATTATGTTACTGTAAGACCAAATAGGGTTATTAAAGGGTTTTACAATGTTAACACTGCACTTTATTGTCCACTGTTGTATGGTTTTAATGGTTTAAAAAGATCAAGAATGCAAATGTTTTATGCTAATCGTTAGCACGGGATGCTAACGCTAACAGGTAATCAGTGTTGAGGGTATGCTGTCCTAATGAGGAGTGCTAGCTCATGCTAATCGCTAAGCTTAAAGCTAATGCGGCCCAGACAGTGTGTTAAAACCATAAAGGGTTATTTCAGCTGTTTTAATGATATGAAATCATTTTGTTTCAATGGATTTAAGCCACTTATGGAATAGTTCATTTTATAAATATGTTTACGTTTCCTATTGTTATGAAAAAATGTAGTTTTAAGGAAAATTACAAGTTACCTCATTTCATTTTCATGTTTAATGTGTAAAATATTAAAAATGTGTTTTAAAAGAGTTAAAAGGCAAATGTTAAGTTTAAAAGCTAATTTAAAAAGAGGTTAAATACTGAGTAAAAACTGGTTAAAAGGATAAATAAAAAATGTATTTTGCTAAGGTACCTTGATAAAAGGTAATTCATGACCAGTAATTCATTTATATTTTGTGGTTATACGCACTAATAGTTATGATGCAAAACAATTTATTTCATGATTATTCAAAGTATTTCCTTGGTCTTTGGATTTACATTATAAAATAATTAAAGGAACTAAGAAGTTAATGAAGTCTCATGTTAGAAATAGAAGAACTTACAATTCTGCACTTATTGTGTAGGTTGTTTTTTTTTTGTTGTGCAACGAGAAATTCTGATGAACAGTGATGGCGAACTTTGCCCAGTGAGTCTGAGGTGGTCTTGGAAGTAGGGATGGGTATTTATAAGATTTTATCAATACCAATGCTGTTAACGATCCGGCTAATCGGTCCAATTCTTTAACGATTCCCTTATCGATCCCAGCAAATTTCGCATGTGGACAAATGGTCTCATTTTCAGTGGCAACAATGCCAAACAGTACATCACAGTATAGATAACTGCTTCTGCAAGTTGTTGGTGTTTCCACTCACTTGTGCAGTAGGTGTAATTAAAATTAAGCCACAATTCTGACACTTCTGAACCCTGTCAGTGAAAGGAATTGATAAGGGAATTAATTCGCATAAAGATAAATGATATTCTTTGATGGAACTGTTAACGATTCTCAATTGGAATTGGTTTTCGATAAGGGTGCACCGAACATTCGGAGGCCGAATATTTTCGGCCGAATAGTGCAAAAAAAGCCATATTCGGTCTTCGGTGGAGTGAGGTAATAACAAGGCCGAATAGTACCCCCCCTCAGTAAGAGTCAAACACTCTCTTATCCACCCTGCCGAAAACAACACAGTCACATGGGGTTAAACTCTTTGTCGAAGCTCCGCTGCACTCGGCCGTATAACTTGGATGAAAAGCTGACGGCTGAGCCCACAAATAAGTGGAGGACGAAAGACTGAACTATATTTCACGGAACACACAGTCTGGTCTTTGAATTTAAGTTTGCCATCAACGGTGTAGAACCAAAACTACTTCCACACAGCTCTCCTCAGAACAGTTAAAGCCCTAATTAGAGCTGTTTACGTCCACTCCGTCCGCTCCACTCGGAGCGGAAACTCTTTGGCTCGAGAGAGCACCGGATGTGTCTTTGGGTCAAGCTGCGCTCACAGCGCCCTCTGTTGGACGGAACGATCCACTGCTCCAGGCCTGATGTGTCCCCACACTCAATATTTTACATTCAAATATTTATTTACAATTCCATTATGGATATTTATTCCCATATTTGATCGGTTATTCAAATATTGAATATAAAGTGACAGCTTTAAAGCAGTATTGTTGGTATTATTGGTCTATTGGTATATATCCATCAGTGGACATTAATATTTTTTAATGCATGTTTTGTTTTGTTTGAAGGCTTAATATGAATGAAAAACTTTGTTGGGCTTCTTGAGTATTACTCTACTGGAATATTAAAAAATGTCAAAATATTTAATAAACAATTTCTTTTAAAAACATGTCTAAAAATGTACTCTAAACTATTAATGCACTATCAAAAAATATAGTGAACTACTTTGCCGCCGCATTGGATATTCGGTTTGGTATTTGGTATTCGGCCCAGCATTTATTTATTATTCGGCTTCGGCTTCGGCCACAAATTTTCATTTCGGTGCATCTCTAGTTTTCGATTCCCATCCCTACTTGGAAGCGGTGTGGCCAGCTGTGGGACCAGCCAGAGGATGTCGGATTTTGCTTGATTCACTTTCCCTGTTTCCTGATAAGATACTCACACACTGTTAACCTACTCGGGTTGTAGCAAATACAACTGACATAGATACAGGACGTGTAAGACTGAACTTAAGTACATTGATATTCCCCTTGAAAAGAAGCGTCAGAGTTGGAGAGCCCAACTACATGGACTATTTATTTTGATTTTGTTTGTTTATTTTTACACAGCTCTATTTTGTTTTTGTTTTTTGTTTGCACTGCTGTATATATTTGTAGATGCTGTCTAGGCATTAAAACTGTCATCTGTTCAAATCAACACTAACTCCTTTTGTGGATCATTAAGGTGTTTACTCCTCATGAACTTAGGTGATGTTGGCGTCTCATTTTCCCAATTCAGTTAGGACTAGAGATGCTACAATAAGAATTAGGTCAACATACAAATTTATTCCCAACATTTCAGCTTTTCTTCTCAACATTTTGACTTTTTTCTGGACATTTCAACTTTTTTCATGAAATTGTACTTCATTTTTATTCCCCTCATTTCTATTTTTTTCTTGTCATTTTAACGTTAATCTTGAAATTTCAACTTTAATCAAAACTTTCCCCAAATTATTTTCTCCATGTAACATGGCCCTTATACTCTTCTGTAATTTTGGAATCCCTGTGTTCCTTGTGTTGCTCTCCTGCCCTCCCTTCTGTATGTCTCCCTGATCATGATTCCCTCCACCTGTGTGATAGTCTCACCTGTGCTCAATGTGTCTCCAGTGTATTTAGTCTCTGTGTTCTCAGTGTTGGGTCATCCATCTTTCCTGTCACACTCCCTGAGAAAGTCTATTGTCTCCAGTGTCTTCCTGTTGATAATTCATGCTCCTCTAGCATTTTTTAGTTTTCTTTCTTGTGTTGTACTTTGTAGTGGTTTTGATTTGTACTATGAGTTTAGTTTCCAGCGTTTGTCTTCCTTTGTTTGAACCTGTTTTCTTTGACACTTTTTAGAGTTTGCTCTTTGTTGTACAATATTAGTGTTGGTTTGTTTTTAATCCCTCTTTGTTAGTTTTCCATTTGTTCCTGTTTTGCTTAGATTTACATTTGGGTTCTTCCCGAAGTGTTCGTTCAGTTCTTTTTACACCTAGTGTCTAGTCTTTGTGAAAGCTTTTTGTTTATTAATTTGACTTTTTGTAAAGGAGTAGTTTTTGGTCTTAGATCCTGTTTCAGGTGTTTAGTAAAACATTGATTATCTGGTTTTGAGTCCTCACCTTTTTTCTATTTAGATTTTGAACATATTTTGACAGTTTGTAAAAATTCTAAAGCCTGGGCAAGAGAGGATGAGCAGCAATAAATTGGTATTGACATAAGTGATCACACAAGTTGTTGGTGTAAATAGTAAATAAAATTGGTCCCAGGACTGAACCTTGAAGTACTTCTTTAGTGATGTTCATGAAAGGAGGAGGAGCCACTCACTTGGACACACTGGGCCAGATCCTCAAAAGGATTGCACTGCTTATGTGACCGATAAACCTGTGCAAATGACAAAAAAAAAAAAAGTATGCAATCCTCAAAGCATACTCAAAGGGTGAAATGCACGCACACTGAACCCAAACTGCACTGCTGCTCCTACCTGCACTGGTCTAATGTGCATGCATGTAAATTAGGGAATGTTAATCAATTCAGCACAAAATTGCCCCCTTCCTATGCAAATGAGCCTCGTAGCACATACTACCACCTAATCTAAACCAGTGCTAATTGCCACACGCAGTTTACTGTGCAAATTACCACCTGTGAGACCCGTATATAAAATCTGTGCAATTTCTCTCCCTTCCCCTCTCTCTCTCTCTCTCTCTCTCCCTCTCTCTCTCTCTCTCGCTCAAAATGATTGCATATTGCACTGAGTTTGTTGTAACTGTGGAGCAGAGCCTATGTAAGGGTGGTCAAGCCAGGACTCTCCGCTAATCATGGCAGCAGTGGTTGTAGCCAGACAAGGGCACCGATACAGGTGAGATGGCAGGCACACACAAAGGATTTGTCAGAGGAGAGAATCACTTTTTGAATTAAGAGATAATGAAATCATTTGCAGATAGCGGTTGCCTGACCACATGATCCTTACGCGACTAGATGACATCAAGGATGACGGTAATATAGCCGACTGTGTTTGTCTCTGTGACCATTTTAAGTAAACATTAGGCTTTACACGATCACGATTTTTGGGCCGATCACCGATCAGTGAGCTTAAATAAACCGATCACCGATCCGATCACGCGAGGAGCAATATTTAAACTACTTGTTTATGTACTTATATACTTATGTACCATTTCCTGAGTATCAATCTTGTCATGCCCCAATCTGACTGAGATACAAGGGTTAAACATCAATGACCTCTGGAGGGCATTAAAGGACTGACAAGTTCGGTTAAGTTCAGTCTGGACAATCAAAAATATAACCCAAGACAAAAATAATTAGCACAACTTATAGTAATTAAATTACTTTATTGTAATTAATTACTTTCCTGGAACAAGTTAATACTGCAAATTAAGGACAGTAATGCTGCCTCAAACATACTGCAGCATATCAATGAAATTAATAGTCTCACCACAATACGTGTGCCCTGGGAGGCGGTAGCGTGGATCAAAGTAAGATAGCAGCCGTTGAAATGCAGGGTTCTCCACAATATTAAACGGCAGGTCAGACAGCACAATGAACTCCAGCAGCCTCCTTGTGCCACCCATGGATACAGTCTATGGTGCCACCCCTTGCCTTCTCACTGTCCCGACTATACGGACGAGCAGCACTGTCTTAAGTTGTTTGCTTTAGCATCCGTTTCGGAGTTTGCTTTTCTTTTTCTTTCTCCGCGCTGCGTTTCTTGAACTCGACATGCTCCTCCGGATGTATCTTTTCCAAGCGCCTGATTAAATTTGTCGTGTTGAATTCTTTTGCCGATGTTCCCCCGCGAGGTACTGTAGCGTTGCATATACTGCAGATAGCTTGTGCTATGTCTGTTTCTCTCACTTTGAAAAACTTCCACACTTCCGACATCTTTGTTTGTGTCGCCCGGATGTTGCTGAAGATTCAAAGAAACTTTATTGTCCGTCACATAGCGACAGTACTCAAAACAGGAAGAGGCACGAAGACGAAAATGAAGTTATTTTTAAATCATGAATCATTAGCTCTCGGATACAAACAAATAAACATGTCGATGCTGTGAAACTAGTTTGGAGTAAATGAGACAGATTTTAAAAATTTCAACACGACCATGACGTCATTAATCGATCGGTGATTTATGACATGACGCCCGATCCCGATCATTACAAAAACTGCCAAATATCGGCCGATCCGATATAGCCGATATGATCGGTGTAAAGCCTAGTAAACATGAACAATTTGTCTAAATACAGACTGTTAAAAACCCTATGATGCCCTTGACCACTTTTTGATCATTTGAGTTGTATTTTTTGCATTTGTTTTGGCAGTTTCAATAACAAAGGCTAAAAGAAAAACAAACAAACAAACGGAATGAACAACAGAAAAAAGAAGACAAAAAACGACACTTATGAACATATGGTCCTTTGACCACTTTGAACCACTTATTGGTCATAATAAATAATTAGAAGTTGTTTTTTCTTCAGGGGCACAATTAATACTTTGACATTTAAACAATTGACGTCTGTGTCTCAGGAGGCAAGAGTCGTCCACTAAATGCCGAGTGCTTCACTAAATAAGGGCATAAATCAGTAATACCAACACAAGCCTGAGAAATAAATACAACTCAGCTTCTCGTCCTGACAATAGCAAATCAGCGGCCTCAGCGGTAGGTCAGAGTGGGTTTTATGTTGACCAAAAGACAGGACCACAGACAGCTCTGCTGCAATGTAAATAGATCAGTAAAGAAGATCCCGGAACATGGACAGCTCTGCGCCAACTTGTTTCTATTTATTATTTATCATATGTTTATATTATTAAAGATAATCAGGACAATATAATAAATAAATCAACATATAAAGTCTTAACCATTAGAAAACGTAAAAAAAAACATGTCAATGCCAAATGAGGTTATTATAAATTACATTTATTTTTCTTTCCTGCCTCTTAATTGCCATCATGTGCAGGCGGCTCAGGTTGACTCTCCCCCCTTACAACAAGCATTTCTGGCCTCATGAGCAGCAGCAATCCGACTCATGCCCCCCATCATCTCTGCATGACTCGCATGCATTTGTGCTCTCAAGCCCAACTTTTTTTTTTTTTTGACCTGCTACAGCACTTCAGCTAACGTGAACTATTCGTTATAGCTGCAAGTTCATGTCTTGTACGTCGCTGTTACTGCTTATTGTTCTTGTGCCGTTGCCCAGTGTAGGAGACATCGATCTCAAGTATGCAGGAACAGAGCCAGCTATATGCCACTGGGATTATTGCAGTCAGAGGCATAAAGTGCGCTCAGATGCCAAACTATGTGGGCGTGTTTGTGCCTGCAAATCATGAGAGCAAATTCTTTTGAGGATAAGGCGCTACAACAGGGCAGATTGCATGAGCTATTTGTGATGATGACAACACAAATGATGGCGCTATTCGCAGGGGCAATCCATTCTTTGTGGATCTGGCCCACTGTGTTTAGTAGGATGAAAAATCTACAAACAAGGTGTAAGCCTGGCTTCATCTGTTGATCTTACGCTGTGTATGAATTTGAAGTGTGTGATCTACAGTATTAAATGCTTAAGACAAGTCAAAAGGTGCCACGCAATATTTTTGCAATCTATGGCCTGAATAAAATAGTTAAAAATCTTGAAAGCAGCAGTAACAGTACTGTGCTGAAAACAGCATGGTACTGTGGGCTTGTTCTTGTCTTGTCACAGAGTGTTTCTCCCCGACCTTTTCTCATCACCCCTCACTACCTCATGTCTTTAGCCTCGTGTCACCCCCATTTTCTAGTTCATTCTTCTTCATAGTTAAGAACCTTGCCTGTTTTTGACGCTGCCTTTCTGCCTCATGTCATGATACTTTTGCTTGGTTTAATATTGTACACAAACTCTGCCCTGTAAGTAAAAAACCTGTTCAGGCAAAGAGACTGATACAACCTAAAGCACACATACCTGGGCATGTGATGACCTGTGAATCAAAGGGGCGGAGCTTAACTGAAATCTGGTCAAACAACAGAGATGAAGCAATAAATTGTGAAGGGTTTGAAGTTTGGTTCACAGAGACAGACAACCACACAAAGGAGAGACCAGAGGGTGAGTGTCTTTGTCTGTACCTTCTACCTTTGAATTGTGGAGTAAAAAATATTTAAGCACAGTTTTGGTGGCTGAAGAAAAAAAACTAAGAACCTTTTGTTGTTCAAGAACAAGCAGAATACTTTCGTTATTTCACTGTCCTGAGCTCATTTTGGCTGTTTCTCTGACTGAATGCAGGACACAAGATGAGTTTTTGTGTGGAGGAAGAGGAGGATGGTGCCAAGTCTCTGCAGAGTGAGGGTCAGAGAAGACCCCCAGATTTGAGCTGTAAACCTGGGGTCTCAGACAAAAGGTAGGGATGTTCAGAGAGGAATTTGGTGCTGTCCAGTTCTTAATCCGTCAGAGCTTCTTAAAGTATTCCTGTCTCACACATGGGATTATAATTCTGGTTGAACAAGAAGCTCATCATATCAGAAAGAAAAAAAAAAGACCACTTTCCAATCGGATCAGTGGGTTTACACAAAATTTAGATTTTAAAGAGAAATCATTATCAAATTTCTGCCACTTACAAACCTGAGAAAGTCGTGTTTAGAACAAGACTATGTTATTGTGAACTAGGAGACAAAGAGCACAGGTTTTTAGCTTGGCAGATAAAGGAACAGCAGTCAAACAAGAAGACATTACTTTGTGCATTTTTAAAAGATGCGACTGGGGCACGTGGAGACCGACACAGGGTTTATAGCATTTTATTTGGTCTGCAGGAGAGACAAAACACATAATTTGCCCTCTGTTTCTCTGTCTGCATCTCAGCTCCTTCATTGCAGAGCAGTACTATCCAAACAAGTTTGTCCATTAGCAATGTGTATAAATGCAACAAAATTATACATAAATATGTAATTAAGAAAAACATGAAAAAAATATTTATTTCACAACTCATACCAGTACTGCTGAAAAAAAATACATTTTAATATGAATTATATAAAAAAATCACCAAAAAACTATTTAGCACAGGTCATTAATGAAACAAACAGTAACACATGGTGGACAAAGTAAAAAGACAAACATGGGGAAGAGAGGAAACTCAGATTGCAGGGAATTATGTGGGAGGGACAGTGCACAAGCTCTCACTTTATGCTGATGATATTTTGTCATTTCTGACAAGGTCTGAAACGGTAAAAGACACATTTAAAATAAATCAGTCAAAGAGAACAAATTCTCCCAAATTCTAATTCAGCCCCTCCTTTTCCTGATCATATTTACCATTGATGATCAAAACATGCGTAAAATATTTAGATGTCATGATAGAAAGTGATCTTGATAACCTTGTTAAATTGAACTATATCTCGTTATTAAAGAAAATTGGCAAAGATCTTGTTAAATTGAACTATATCTTGAACAGCGTCTCCTCTAAGCATGTTCTCATGCTGCCCCAGTAACAATCCTTGATTTTGGATTGCTTCCTTCAGCTGCTCCATTTTGGCTGTTTCCACTAATGATGAGTGGATTTGCTGTCACAGAATCACCCAGAGTGTTTTAAGGTGGACCCAAAAGTTCAAAAACAGAGACTGAAGAAAACAGTTTAAAGTGATTTATTTGGTGGCTCCAAAAACCAGGCAACAGTGAACAAAGGTGTATATACAGGTGAAGGCGGTGGCAAGGGCTCGTGGAAGACCTGGGAAAAAGAGAGCAAAAGGTTCGGCTTAAGGCCAGAGTAACCTCAGGTAAGACACAAAAAGAGACGAGTTGACAACAAACCGGGGTTTAGAGTGCAATCCACTCGTGCTTCCTTCTTCTTGGAGCCTCATTAAATAGGGAGCGCTGATTAGGAGATGGGAAGCAGGTGTGTGGGAGCTGGAGAGCGTCAGAGAACACGCCCCTGCAGAGTGAGTCCATGAGGGAGGGGGAGAGCAGAGAGCTGAGGCTGGAGAACCCTCACAGCACAAAAACAAATAATACAACATAATAGCCAGTGCAGCAGATCAGAGGGAGGAGGAGAATCTGAACATACAGGTTTTGAATAAGAGTAAGGATTCAGTATTGCAGAGGTCAGGGGGAAGTGGGGTCCATAACTGGGTGACCTGTGGTTACCAGGCTGTCAGAGGGGACAGACAGATGGGCAGAGGAAGAGGATCAGAGGGCACGGGCAGGTACAGAGATGTTAATGAGGTCAGAGAGCCGGTGGAGCTGCTGCAGGATCCTGTGATGTGATGAATGGATAGAGCCCTTGACACAATGTGAGCTTCTGAGTTCTGGACCAGTTGAGGTTTATGGAGGATTTTCTTGGGGGAACTGAACAGAAGGGAACTGCAATAGTCAAGTCTGGTGGTGACAAAACTGTTGACCAGAATTGCAATGAGGGAGGGACAGAGGCGGTTGGTATTTGGGAGGTGGAAGTAGGCTGAGTGGGTTATTTCTTTGATGTACAACACAGCATCGTTTTCCTGCTGCTTAACAGACGGTTTTCTCTTGCCCCGATGTTGGAGGGATTCATGATTGGCTATATGGATTCGTGTTGGGTGTTGGATGTATATATTTATACGGTGTATGTATATGTGTATTTTTATGTGTATACAGACCTGATCAAAATCTGAAGACCAGTTGAAAAATTGCTAGAATATGCATTTTGCACATTTGGACCATAATGAGGTTTTAAATAGAGCTACAATATGCAAAAGCAAGAAGGGGGAGTGTGAAAAAAATCACTTTGAAAATGTAATTTATTGAAAACAACAAGTAAACTGAAATAGGCTGTTTATCAGCTGATCAAAAGTTTAAGACCATCGTTCAAAAAATTACAAACTCTCCAAACCAGAACAAAAATGTTTCTCAGTAGGACTCAGTAATGAGTATATATATGAGTTATAAACTTCCCTTGCCATCCATCCCCACATGTTCTCTATGGGATTTAAATCAGGGGAACATGCGGGATGGTCCAAAAGAGTGATGTTATTCTCCCTGAAGAAGTCGTTCGTCAAGCGAGCATTGTGAACTGCAACGTTGTCCTGTTGAAAAACCCAGCTGTTACCACACAGACGAGGGCCCTCAGTCATGAGGGATGCCCTCTGCAACATCTGCACGTAACCAGCCGCCGTTTGACGACCCTGCACCACCTGAAGCTCCAGTGTTCCACTGAATGAAAAAGCACCCAGATCATGATGGACCCCCCTCCACTGTGCCGGGTAGAAAACATCTCAGGTGGGATCTTGTCATGCCAGTAATGTTGAAGCCATCTGGACCGTCAAGGTTACATTTTTTCTCATCAGAGAATAAAACTTTTTTCCACCTTTCAATGTCCCATGTTTGATGCTCCAAAGTCTAAACGGGCAGTTTTGTGGCATTGAAGGAGACGAGATCTTTGAATTTGTTTTTTGTTTTTGAAACCCTTTTCCCACAGATGCCGTCTGATGGTTATTGCACAGTCGGCACCAGTAAGGGCCTTAATTTGGGTCGAGGACCGCCCTGTGTCTTGACGGACAGCCAATCGGATCCTCCAGCTCAGCGCAGGTGTAATTTTTTTGGGTCTACCACCTGACTTTTTGTTCCATAATGCTGAGGATCTTCCAAAAAATTTTGAATGACTGTCTTACTGCATCCAACCTCAGCAGCAATGGCACGCTGCGAAGGGCCTTGCTTATGCAGCTCGACGATCCGACCACGTTCAAGAAGAGAAAGCTTCTTAGCTTTAGCCATCAGGAGGGCATGACCGTGTGAATGCCTGACAGAAAATGATTTTTTTTTTTTTTTTTTTTTTTTTTTTTTTTTTTCAATTTTCACAATAACATAAAAACAAACACATATAATCAAACTTAACATTCAAACATTCAAACATGGGGTGCCACTCATCTAATAAAACAAAAATACATGTTGTCCAGTTGGTGTCTTGAGAACCAGAAGTGAATTTAAACATAAAAAAGGCGTTTAGGGAGGATGTATGATTTCCATTTTTCCCATAATTCATAAAATTTTTTACTTTGAAGTCTCAGTGAAAAGGTGATTCTTTCCATTGTATATATTTCATGAATAATATTGTACCAATCATCTAAAGTTGGAGCTTCTAACTTGAGCCATTTTTTGGTAATTGCCTTCCGGGCAGCAATGCTCAATATTGAAAACAAATACTTGGTTTTCTTATTTGTTGAAGACAACAAAATTCCAACAAAAAGTTGCTCCCAGTTAAATGTAATGTCTGTCCCAAATATATCCACCAGTTCTTTATGAATATCTCGCCAGAACCTGTTAACTATGGGACAAGCCCAAAACAGATGAAAATGGTTGGCCTCCTGGGATCCACAATTCCTCCAGCAGGTGGAAAAGCCTGTATGGTGAAATTTCTGTACAGGTGTAATAAAATATCTAATGATACTTTTCCACCCAAATACTCTCCAAGAAGTTGAATTTGTAATTTTCCATTGACTCTCACAATATCTTTCCCAGCTTTCCTCTGAAATTAGCGAGTTATTTTCTTTTTCCCATCTTTGTTTGACGAGTAAGGTATTTTTTGATTTAACATTGTGAAGTCCTCTATATAATCTTGAAATTATTTTTAGGCCTGGGTCTCCATTATAAGCACTCATGAAAACTTTGAGGAGATCATTCTCAAACGCACTTTGAGTCTTTAGAATTGAGCTGTTTATATAGTGCCTGACCTGCAAGAATCTGAAAAAATCACTACTGTTCAATCCATATTTTCTTTTCAGAGTTTGAAAACTACATAATGATTGTTGGATAAAAAAAGTACAGTATGCAGACAAGCCTTGTTTTGCCCATTTACTATAACTGATATCTTGTCTATTGGGGATAAAGTCGATGTCATGTGGACACCATCTTAAGATTTTTATCTCTTCAGACAGGCCAGTCATCTTGATAACATTTAAATATGTTTTGAGAGATAAATTAATCCAGGTGTTCCCAATTTCCAAAAGATTTTTAATCAATCTTTTGTCCCCCAAGCGAGCCTGAATTGGAACTGTCCCTGAAAGATTTTCTTCAACGCTTTTCCATCTTGACTGAAAGTCAGGGTTGCACCAGCAAACCAAGGGTCTTAACTGGGCAGAGATGTAATAATGCCTTAAACAGGGAAGTGCGAGCCCCCCTTTATTCCTTGGTAATTGCAATGTTTGGAATCTAAGCCTTGGTTTTTTCCCTTTCCAGATATATCGTGATAATATTCTGTCCCAGTCATTAAATTGCTTATCTGTGATTTCTACTGGAAGTGTTTGAAATAAGTACAATATTCTTGGTAAAATATTCATTTTAACAGATTCAACTCGAGACTCAAAGCTCAAAAAAGGCAGTAAATTCCACCTCCTGATATCCTCATTTATTTTATGATTCAATGGGTCATAATTGAGTTTATACAGATTTATCAAATCTTTAGGGATGTTTACCCCCAAATATTTTATGTGTTTCAGGTCCCAATCTTGTTGGAGACAAGAATGTATGATGGGGCTAGGTTTAAAATTGAAGCAAAGTATCTGGGTCTTTTGAATGTTTACTTTATAACCTGAAACAGCACTGAAAGCATTTAGGAAAGACAAAAGAGTCATAACTGAGCTGTCCGGGGATGACAAATAAATTGAAATATCATCTGCAAAGAGGGAAATTTTATGCTCTTGCTCTGACATTTTGATACCTCTGATTTCATTATTTTGATTTATTCCCTGGCTAAGAGCTTCAATAAATAAAGCAAACAACAAGGGGCTTATTGGGCACCCTTGCCTGGTTCCTCTTTCCAAAACAAAAGAATCTGATATTGCTCCATTTATTTTAATTCTAGCACTTGGCTTACAATACAGTGCTTGGATAGTACCAATAAAAGTCTGATGGAACCCAAATTTTCGCAAAACCTTGTAAAGAAACTCCCAGTTAACCCGATCGAAGGCTTTTTCAGCATCGAGACTCAACATCACTACCGGAATTTTACCCTTAACTACATGTTCAATTAAATGTAAAGTCCGTCGTATATTATCTTGCGTCTGTCGTTGCCGGATAAAACCTGTCTGATCTAGGCTAATTATATTAGGGAGAATTATTTCTAGTCTTTTAGCCAATATATAAGTAAAAATCTTGTAATCGTGATTCAGAACACTTATAGGGCGGTAACTTCCGCAATCAAGTTTATCTTTCCCCTCTTTTGGAATTAGGGAAACTACAGCCTCTCTCCATGAGGGAGGGATTGTTCCCGCCTTAAGAACATGATTATAGATGATTTTCATTTTAGGGATTAAAAGATCCTTCATCTCCTTATACCATTCAGCGGGAAAACCATCTGGTCCCGCTGCTTTATTTGGTTTTAAATGTGCAATTGCTTTTCTAATTTCCTCTTCTAATACCTCACTAGTTAGAAGCTTGTTTTCATCTTCTTTTACTTTGGGAAGTTTTAATGATGTTAAGAAGGTTTCCATTTCTGTTTCATTAATTTTTGGCTGGGAGTATACCTTTTTGTAAAAACTAACAAATGTTTTGTGTATGTCTTTTAATTGGTGATGGACCACTTTTGTATCAGTCTCCCTGATTTTATGGATATTATTCTCAGCTTGTTGTTTTTTTAATCTGTAAGCAAGTAATTTAGCAGATTGTCCTCCTGCCTCATAATATCTTTGTCTAATAAAAACCAACTTTTTTTTAATTTCATCTGAGTATATTTCATTTAACTCATTCTTTATCTTTTTAATTTCTATTTTAGCTCCTGGACTCAATGTTTTCTTGTGTTCACTCTCTAGGATTTTTAAATCCATCTCTAACTGAGCCATCTTTGCCTTTCTTTTCCTTTTCAAATTAGAACAGTATCCAATAATCTTTCCTCTCAGGACTGCTTTACATGCATCCCACAATATCAGTGGAGACACTTCTCCATTATCATTTTCCTCAAAATAATTTTGAATGTCCTCCCTTATTTTACCTCTCATTTGATTCAGGATTGCTGTGTTTAATCTCCAAATGTTTTTTAGCTTTTCACAATTTATCTCAACATCCAATAAAATTGGAGAGTGGTCTGATATGTCCATTGTTCCAATATTACAGTTTGTTACCCTCCATACGTCTTTTTTGAACATAAAAAAGTAGTCCAACCTTGAGTAAACTAAGTGTGGGTGTGAAAAGAAGGTAAAATCTCTTTTAGTGGGGTTTAAATCTCTCCAGACGTCTGACAGGCCTAGCTCCTGAAGCATACATTTTAATCTCTTTGTTTTCTTTCCTCCTACCTCATAGGGTTTAGAAGTATCTAGAGTAGGGTGAAGCCTGACATTAAAATCGCCCCCACAAATGAGAATACCCTGTGATTCTGAAATAATCAAGTCAAAAATTTGCTGAAAGAAACTCCATTCAGATCCTGGGGGTGCATAAATATTCAAAAATGTAACCAGGACCCCTTGCAAATAACCTCGTGTCATTACGAACCTTCCTTCAGGATCCTTTTTCTGAAAAATGCAATTGAAATTTAATCTTTTTGTAATCAGGATAACTACACCCCTTTTTGAAGCTTGACTACAGGAGGAAAAGAACAAATTGTATTTCCATCTTTCAAGTTTTTTATGTTCCAAGTCTGTTAAATGAGTCTCCTGAAGGAAGGCTACTTCAACTCCTTCTCTTTTTAACTTAGCCATGACTTTACCCCTCTTAATCGGGTTCCCCAGACCATTTACATTGTAAGTAATTACTTTAACTGTCTTGGTACTCTCCATTGTATAAGCTCTATTATATTTCCAGCCCCTTCACACCCCTGCAAAAGAAAAAACCGTGCACCCCCTGTGCCATAAAGAACAATAGCACACCTACAGCTTAAAACACAGAACATATTTACAAGAACGAGAACCTCCAAATATAAGGCAACTTTCAAAGCCTTAATACTCTGATGTAATAAGAGTGTAGAGGGAAAGTCTCTTTCTCTTAGCGATGAGAGAGGGCCCTCTTCAGCCCGTGGGCTGATGCATGGGTCCATAATGTCCAGCATAAGGTCTCCCGACGCCGAATCAGACTATTTTGAACATGCCTTAATATTTAACACGCAGCAAAAACGGCCACACGAGTGAGGAAAAGTCTTAGTGATATAATATAACAGAAATCTAGCAAATGCTAAAGAAAAAGGACGGGGGATTGTATCCCCCAAAATAGTATTAATATTAACCAGGTTAGGTCGCTGATCTGGTCCAGTAGGGACGTCGCTCGTTTCACAAGCGCCACGGGTATCCCCCTCTCCACCATATCCAGCGTCGCCTCCTCTATTGAGCCATAAGTCATCGTTCCATCCTCATAGAAGACCCTCAATCTGGCCGGGAACGGCGTCTGAAATCTTATACTTTTTTGCTTAAGTGCAGCCTTGGCCTCCGCGTACTCCCTCCGCTTCCGCAGCAGCTCCGGGGCGTAGTCGTGGTCTATATTAACCTTGTTGCCTTGAAATTCAAATCCTTTCTTCTGCCAAGCCCGTTTCAGAATGTCCTCTTTCATCCGGTAGCTCGAGAATTTGACCACCAGAGATTTTGGCGGAGCTCCGTCCGGGGGTCTCTGTGCTGCCGCGCGATGCGCTCTCTCCATGGAGAATGCTAAGGAGGCAGGGAGCTCCAGGCCTTTCCTCAGCAAATCTTCCACAAATGCCAACACTGAACTCGAGTTGTTTTCAGCTCCCTCCTTAACTCCGTATATTCTAACGTTATCGCGCCGAGAGCGCCCTTCCAGGTCTGTCAATTTAGCCTCCGTTTGCATCTGTAACTTTACCAGCTCTGACAGCACATCCTCCGTAGATTGGATTCGAGTTTCTGCCGTGTTAATTCGCCCTTCTGCTTCATCCATCCTCGTATGCATTTTGGATATGTCCTCTTGTATGCCATTAAGCTGCTGATTCGAGTCTTTTCTGAATTCTCTCAACTCCTTTAGGATTAGGCTCCAATGTTCTTCTCCCCGAGCCTCCTGATGTACGTTGTCCTCCATGCTATTGGCATTGCTAGCCTGAAGCATGTTAGCGTTGTCTTCTCCACCGTGTTCTTTACCTTGAGTGGCAACTTTCTTTCCTGTCTTAGGCATGTCACTATTGCCCAAAACTTAAAGCTATAAATTCACTGTAAGTCAAAATAATTCGAGTAATTATGGGCAGGTTCTAACCACTTAATGTCGGGAGCCTGTCGGTCTACGCTGCTGACATGTCGCCCATTGGTCGGAAGTCCCCCAGAAAATGAAAATTTTGAGCAGATTTTGGCTTTAATAGCCTGTGGTCTTAAACTTTTGATCAGGTGATTAACAGCCTATTTCAGTTTACTTGTTTTCAATAAATTACTTTCTCAAAGTGATTTTTGTCACACTCCCCCTTCTTGCTTTTGGATATTGCAGCTCTATTTAAAATCTCATTAAGGTCCAAATGTGCAAAATGCATATTCTAGCAATTTTTTTTAACTGGTCTTCAGATTTTGATCAGGTCTGTATATGTATCTATGCATATATGTGTATCCATAAAATGAAGAGCTTTGTGCTCTATTGTAAAGTGTCTTGAGATAACACTTATTATGAATTGGCGCTTTACAAATAAAGATTAATTGATTGATTGATGTGTGATGTGAAGGAGGGTGTGCTGTCGAGGCTGAAACCCAGACTCATTACCTTAGGGGAGGGGGAGATGGAGGACGGTCAAATGGAATATTGAAGCTGCTAGATTTGTTGGGAGTGGATCTTGTGCCAATTGAGACATTTCTGTTTAAACAGGTGTGCCTAATAAAATGGCCAGTGGGTGTTTATGTAAAATCTAACTTAGTAAAATCATTGAAACTGAGTCACCAGTTAAGTGTGCGAAAAACTCTGATGCTTTAAATCGTATCTAGAAATTGCTGAATGCTTTGATTCTACGTAGTTTGTAAACTGCTGTTGTCCAAAGAAGACCTAAAATCAAGTCAGAGTCTTAACTAACATCTCATTCATATCCAAGCATGTTTTTTATCCTCTCATGTCACAAAAACTCCCTCAAACAGTCTTTTTAGTCCAGAAATATTTGACCACAAATTATTAAGGATTTAGCCTCAAATTCAGCAAAACAAGTTCACTCCTGACTGGTCTCAATTTTTAAGATTAGGAGAACCTGTGCCCATACTGAAACTGAGGAGGACCCAAAAGCATGACTTGACAAGTCCAAAATTTCAAAGAGCATTTAATTCAGAATCAGCAGGCAAAAATGTGAGGTCAAAAAAATATACTTCAGTGAGATCTGAACTCTGAAGGACACATGGATAATGCTGGAGAGTGAAGACACGAGGTACAATAACAATCTAGCCGAGAACCAGAGGGGAAGACGGGTTAAAATACATAAGGTAAACAAGCATGGGAGACGCAGGAAGGAGCACAGGTGTAAGGAATCAGCAATCAGGGAAACACAGAGAGGGGAGGGTAGGAAACAAAGCCTGAAGAGACAAGGATGAGTGCTTTCAAAATAAAACGGGAATGACAAGACATGACACATGAGGAAGAAACAACAGGGGAATTTGACCTGGACATGTGACAGAGCCATTAAATGAGAAAGAGACGAAAAAGTGATCAGTTCCTCCACTAAATGATTCATTAACTGTAACACAAAATCTTCCCTTGAGGGGTTATTTGATGTCTTGTCACATTCGTCTGCAGTTACGATATCAAAAGATGCAACAGTTCTTTAACTCTGCAGACAAAAATCTGATGTTGGCATTCATTGCAGGCAAATTCGTTTGTCAGTGAGTTCTTTAAGGTTTTATGTGTGGTGTACAGACATGACATTGTTTTCTGCAGAATTATTCTTCTTCCTCTCTGTGATATCTTTGTTGAAAGCAGCATCAGGTGCAGGAACTGAGACAAAGAGGAGTACAAAACACATCACTGCACCATCCACCAATGTCAGAAGTGTAATTTATATTCACTCATGATGAATGTATTTTTTTCACCTAAATCAAATTTTTATGGTTTTTATTCCTTCATAAAACAAGAGCAAAGAAATAACAAACATTACCCACAGTGTGCGAGCCCTGCAGCTCTCCAACAGAACTGTGAAGAGTGAGCGAGAGAACGATCTCGAGGACGGTCAGTGCAGGAAGCTGAACTTTAACACAACCCAAAGAGGCAGGATAGTTCAGATTAAGACCTCATTTTAGCAGGTTATTCAAAACAGTCTTTCCTTTGCATGTTGGCTATAGTTAAATAGAAAAAAGCACACTGGGTTCAACTCCTGCTGAAGTGAAGATTTTTCAAACCTTTGTTTTTCTGGTGTCTCCATATGGACTGGAAAACGTCTCTCTGGCCAAAGCATCACACTGTGTGCCGACCTCTCCTTGAGCTGATGTCACACCACAGGTCATTATCTCTGTTGTTTACATGTGCTGCAGCACACGAGCTGAATTCAGTTTGAATGCACTGTTTACATGTTAATACATTCTTTTTGTTGCTCTCTCACTATGATGCATAATTGAAACACTCCAACATTTTGAACAAAATCCGATGTTTTTGTGTCACAGGCGGTCGTGTTGACTGATGGCCGTGCCTGTGGTCACCATGGTTACAGCAGATGTTGAACCCCAAAAAAGTTGACAAAAAGTTGTATTCATCTCATGCATATCATGGACTTTGTTACTTGTCAATGAACAGCCTTTCACTTTGCATTATTGCATTTTCATGGTATCTGCATATGCTTAACAACACAAATGTCAACAACTGTCAATCATTAAACACCCCCAATTATTGGAAACATGAATGAGAAAAGAGACGTCGGCAGATGAAGAATGACCAGTGTAAACTGGGTGAGCTGTATAAAGTTCAACTTAAAGGGAAACTCCGGTTTTTTGACACCTGGACCTTATTTTTAGGTTTGTGCATGCTCATATACTCACTCAGACAAACATCGTGCAGCTCGGAGTCCTTCAGAAGTTATTTAGATCCAACCGATGTAGCCGCACTTAGCGGGGGCCACGGCAATGGAGCTTCAGCGCGGGACATAATCTCTGCAAAATCGCTCGTCTCTACCACAACCCGGTTTGTCATTGCAGAGAAATCCTCCAGAGTAGTCAGACATATATTCCTGGATAGATCCATACGCTTGTCAGCCGGTTTCAAGTCCCACTCTGAGCAGCAAACACACTCCTCTTCTGTTGCTATAGGCGAACACTGTCCATAAGCGCACCACCAGTTAGCATTGAGTCGTGGACGTGCTCCTGAGCGAAATGAGCGATTTTGCAGAGATTATGTCCCGCGCTGAAGCTCCTTATAGGGCAAAATCGCTCATTTCGGCTATATTTTTTCATCCATCGCCAGTGTTATCATAAAGTCAGCTCGTCTACCGTCTTCAGGTGGGTCAGCTGACCTGGTAAACAAACTTTTGATGACGTCATAGCCGCGCGACACAAAGGTACAGCTGACCTACTTTTTAGCCGGCAGCAACATGGCAGAATATTTATCTGATGTCGAAGAGTCAGACTACGACGACCGGTTTGAGTCTGAGTACACGGACAAGGAGCTCCATGAAAGAAGAATGTGGAGGGAGAGAGACGAACAGCTGGCTCAAGAACAACAAACAGGAGCACGTCCACGACTCAATGCTAACTGGTGGTGCGCTTGTGGACAGTGTTCGCCTATAGCAACAGAAGAGGAGTGTGTTTGCTGCTCAGAGTGGGACTTGAAACCGGCTGACAAGCGTATGGATCTATCCAGGAATATATGTCTGACTACTCTGGAGGATTTCTCTGCAATGACAAACCGGGCTGTGGTAGAGACGAGCGATTTTGCAGAGATTATGTCCCGCGCTGAAGCTCCCTTGCCGTGGCCCCCGCTAAGTGCGGCTACATCGGTTGGATCTAAATAACTTCTGAAGGACTCCGAGCTGCACAATGTTTGTCTGAATGAGTATATGAGCATGCACAAACCTAAAAATAAGGTCCAGGTGTAAAAAAAACGGAGTTTCCCTTTAAGAGAGCTGATAATGAACTGATCACAGTGACACATATTTCTTTTTTTTTATCTAAAACCGACCTTTGTTGGATGGCCTGTGTTACTTGGAATACAAACATCCTCAGACCAATAAGTTCCCATCTGGCTAAACACAAATTTGAACTGTGTTTCTTTTAGAGAGAGGCAGGGAGGTGTTACCACAGAGGAGCAGCAGGAGGACTCTTCAGTGTGTCAGGACATCCTGAAGGATCCAGTCTCTACCAGCTTTGGACACAGGATCTACAGACGGTTTATCTCCCCATTCAGAACAGGACATGAACCACAGACAGCCGGTCAGACCAGCACTGGACAAAGTAAGACCACATAAGCATACACAAGCAGTCTTCAAAACTGAATATGTGGACCAGAGTCAAAGGGATAGTTCATGTTTTTGGAAGTTTGGTTTTTCACTGTCCATGGCACTATAATTGCCAATTGTGCATTTTTTTACACTGTGACCCAGAGGAGATAGCTGGGTTTGGACTCTGGATGATACCTTGCAGTCATTAAAAACTGTTGGCTTGACGAGACGCTATAATAATATTCTGTACAGCATGTCATTCGATGAAGCTCCTGTGTGTCAGACTGTTTTGTGATGCAGCATATGGGCTATGTTTCCTTCTGCCAGTGACGTGCTCATATCAGCTGTTCAGGCCATCAGTCTGCACAGGAAACAAAGATAATGATGTCCACTAATGATGTCCTGATGTTCATTTTCAAAACAACAAGACAGCTGGCAAAGGCCCACATCAAGAGATGGAAATCATACTATGACCTTTTTACATCTGGAATAAACACAGAAGTGACCCATCTTTGTCATATCCAGGAAAGTTAGAGTCTGTGCTTCAGTGACCACAAACTGATCCCACTGCAGCACTCTGGCCTGAACAGCTGATGAGAGGAAAGCAACAAGCAGCTGTCAGAATCATGAAATACACTCCTAAAAAAGTTTGGAAAGGTTATTTCAGTTTATTTCTCCCCCTTTAAATACCAGTTGGGGTTGTAATTTATATCTTTGAATTCCTACCTTTGCAACAAGGTACAGCTCGCTAGGATTATTCATTCTAGGCCTGAGCAACTCAGTTAAAAGTGTGGGTAGTGCCCCCCCAAAAATGTGCCAAAAATCCCCCTGATACAAAGCCTCCAGTTTCTCCGTAAAGACAGGATGAATGATCTTGTTGGGGTGTTGTCTTCCTTATCCACTTTGCAGTCTGTTTTTCAGTTCCCCAGTCTCACTGAACTTGGTCCTGAGTTTGAAACTGGTACCAAGGCTGACGCGTTTTCTTTGGAACTTTTGCTGTGTTGCTCATTTGATGAAAGCAGGATCCTTAGAAGCTGTACCTTGTTGTAAAGGTGATTAATCATGTTTTCAATGGTATGAAAACAACACTGAGACATATTACATAGCATTTAGGTTTGATTTTTGAGCTTTTTGTCTCTCATCTCACCTCGGCTCTGTGGTTCCCTAAGTTAGTTTTCTTGTTTGTTTTCAGTCACATGAGAACAGAACTTCCCTTTTGTCTGAGAGTTTTTGGCCGTCATGTCAGTGATGTTTCTATCCCGAGCTGAAGGGGCTCAGTGCAGAATCACCTCCTGGTCAAAGGTTAAGCGTGGCTGTTGTCCAACCAAGTCCTCTACCTCTCTCTTCACACACACTTGTCCAATCAGCAATGACTGATGTGGCCCACAAGTACCTCCTTCTTCTGGTTGCTTAATGCTGTTGTGCTTACTGTGTTGAGCTTCAGGGCCACTGTAGGAGAGAGACCATGATCAAACTAAATGTATACACCCACGATGCAAGCAACAGTTTAAGACAAATATCAGATGCTGCAGGATTTAGGATTCAGGATTTATTTATTTATTCAAAATGGGAAAATATGCATTGATTAAAATTTACATGTAAATGGAATTATAGCCAAGCGGCTAATTTCCATCCCCAGTGTAATTAGCAGGTTGGTGTCAACACAAAAGAATCAAAACAAACATCAAAGATAGGAATAAAACAGACAGAGCATATTAAAAGACAGAGCAACAATATAGCTGACATACAGTCCAAGAATTAACAGAGGCTGTCAGTCTGGGGACCGTGGAAATAATCCTCAATGAATTGTAAAGTGCCATAGTGCTTAAGTGCCAAACACGAAAGTGCACATATCTGGCTGCCCTGGAGCTCAGGTCACCATTATATTGTATTGCACAGTGCCTACAGCCCGGGATTATAAAGTTTCAGATTGAATGCAATATTGCACAAAAAGCACATGGTTGCACAGGATTGAATGCAATATTGCACTAAAAGCACATGGTTGCACATGCAGATGTGGGTAGATACATTAACAAAGTATACATAGGGATATCTTATGTACGCACATGACAGTTGTGGGAGGTGCCTAAACGCACTGGAGTCCATACGACATATACAAAATTAAACACGAAACAAAATTAAACACGGATTCACTCACATGCCATGATACACTTCCATGGTGTCACTTTCTCACTTCCTAGTTTAGCTTCACGTGACATCACTGCCTGTTGCTCAGTTCCTGATCGAAAGAACATAACAGAAACCAAACTTAAAAGAGTCTAAGTTAGTACATAATATAGATAAACTAACAGTGTAACAGCACATTCACTTTAGTGTCTAGTCACAAAACATATTTTATTTGCACACATTTACAAAAAAAAAAAATCTCCTGGGAAGTGGGGCCATGATAAGGCTTTAAGTGGCACAGTTTGACAAGGCGTATTGGCAAATATCTATACCTGGCTTTCTCCTCTTAGGGACAAGAGCGCTGGTCATTTGCTTCGGTTGGCGTCACATTTACTCGCGGCTGCGGCCTGAGCTGTCCATTCATCCATCCGTCCATGCATGGTTGATCCCACCCATCCCCCAATTAAAAAACAAAACAAAACAGACTTAACCCTTTAAGGTGAAATGAAGCTTAGCGAAAGTTCAGTCAGGAAGACTATCTTCCTGCGCATGCTCTTTCTGTCACTATCTCTATCCGTTCTTGGCTCCACCTCTCACCTCTTTTCTCCCAATCACAGTCAGCCTATGATTACCTCTCAGCCATTCACGTCTTGGCGTCATATTTAAATATGTTCTCCCTCTCTGCAGTCGGTCAGCTGTCATTCAGCGAAAAGGTTGACGTGTCATTTTGCATGGCGTTTACCTCTTTATTTCGCCTTTGTGTGGTCGCCGCTTGCTGCATTATGCCAGATTCTGATTCGGATAACATACTAGAGCATCTGGATCCATCCGGAGAACTTTTGCCTGAAACAGCCCATTCCTTTTCAGCTCAAGGCAAGAGCGCTCGTATTGCTCAGGCAGAGCAGGATTTTTTAATTTCTCAGCTGAGAGCAAGCGGCATTTCCCCAGCACCCAGGCTCAAACTATCTCAGCTCAAGGAGTTGGCAAGTCTTGTCGCTACCAGCGGTTCCCCCTAACGCTTCCTCGGCCGATGAAGCCGTCGGACCTGCAGTGTCCTTCCGCGGTCGCAAACGACCCAGGTTAGCGACAACTACCCGTTCAAAAAAGGGTAAATCCTCCACTAGAGCTGCTCCGGTTCCTGCTGCCGCTGTCTACACCGCTCCTCCTGTGACCGCAGCTGCTGCTGCCGCTCCTGTTCCTGCTGCCGCTGCTGTCTACACCGCTCCTCCTGTGACCGCAGCTGCTGCTGCCGCTCCTGTTCCTGCTGCCGCTGCTGTCTACACCGCTCCTCCTGTGACCGCAGCTGCTGCTGCCGCTCCTGTTCCTGCTGCCGCTGCTGTCTACACCACTCCTCCTGTGACCGCAGCTGCTGCTGCCGCTCCTGTTCCTGCTGCCGCTGCTGTCTATACCGCTCCTCCTGTGACCGCAGCTGCCGCTGCCGCTGCCGCTGCTGTCTACACCGCTCCTCCCGTGGCCGTTGCTGCTGCTCCTCCTGCCGCCGCTGTCTACATCGCTCCTCCCGTGGCCGTCGCTGCTGCTCCTCCTGCCGCTGCTGTCTACAACGCTCCTCCTGGCGCGGCTGTCTACAACGCTCCTCCTGCCGCTGCTGTCTACAACGCTCCTCCTGGCGCGGCTGTCTACAACGCTCCTCCTGCCGCTGCTGTCTACAACGCTCCTCCTGCCGCTGCTGTCTACAACGCTCCTCCCGGCGCTGCTGTCTACTACGCCCCACCTACGTCCACTGCTGCTGCCCCTCATGCCGCTGCCACCTTCAGCGCATCACCTGCCGCCACCACCTTCAATGCTCTTCCTTTCGCAGCCGCTTCCAACGCTCCTCCTGCTGCTGGCTTCGCTGCTTCTGCCGCCGATCCTGCAATTCCTGCCCCTGCCAGCGCTGCTCCCTCTACGGCGCCTCAGGACATCATTTTATCCAACATTCAACAATTGGTGAGATCTGTCCAAGTCATAGATTCTCGTCTCAGAAGCGTAGAATCCTCTTCAGCTCCTTTGCATCACAGCAGTGTTCTCCCTCTGCCTGCCACTAGCAACTCAGCAGTCTCGTCATCTCAATCTCTGGCATCCGCTGTTCCCGCCCCCATGATAGGTAGGCCTTATATTCCCTCAGCAGCAAACATTTCTCAGACACTTAGACAAAAAAATTCTGCAAGGAAAATACGTCAACCTGGTCAGCATCATCCTTCCCTCTCCAGAGTGTGATCAAAAAATCTCATCTAACGAGAACGTGTCAGTCATTCTCAAATCTTCTGATCCCCGCCTTTCCAGAGATCTCTCCATAGGGGAATTTCTCGTAGCGCTCGGAATATATAGAGATGTTATTTGTGCTGTCTATCCCGAACGTAGAATAGAATTAGATGCTTATTTAGCACTGATCGGTGACCTTCACCTCAGATACGGGAGAAATCTCTTTTATCAGTATCATAAAGCTTTTGCTAATAAGGCTGCCCTGCTCATTTCTCAATCAAATCTGTTACCTAACTGGTCAGTGTTAGATTCAGAGATCCTCATCATGCTCATCGGGGGCTCTCAGGCCGTCTCCTGCCTGTCATGCGGCAACATAGGTCACATCCAGTCCCTGTGCCCTCAGCTACCTTTCGCGCAGCAGTCCTCTCGAGCAGCAATTCCTCCCCTCTTCTGTGTTCCTTCTGCTTCATCCGTGACTGATAAACGCGGTAGAAAGGTGGAGCTATTTAACAACAAACCAATATGCAATAACTTTAATGAGAATATTTTTACTTACCCAGTCTGCTTTTTTCTTCATATTTGCAGCGTGTGCAAGGATGCGCACCCCAAATCAGTGTGCCCCCGCCGTCTGATCCCTTCCCGTCTGGCTAGTGCTCGGCAAACGAACCGGCGCAACTCAAAAAACTCCTGAAAATTCATCCATCAACCCCCATAAACATTCAAGCCCTGGCAGCAGAACTTTCCAATCACCCTGACTCCTCTTCACAAATCACCTGATCACCGGACTTTCTCAAGGGTTTCGCGTGGGCGTTATCTCCCTCCCGGACATTAATTTCGTCTCAAATAACTTGCAGTCCGCTTTGAGAGAACCCGATATTGTGTCTCAGCTGTTAGGGAAAGAGCTCAATAAAGGTTACTTAATTGGCCCCTTTGATTCCCCTCCTTTTCCAGTGTTTCGCACCAGTCCTATAGGTGTTGCCACCAGGAAATATTCTGGCAAGAAAAGGCTCATTTTCGATTTGTCAGCTCCGCACTCAGGCCCCATACCAAGCGTCAATAGCCTCATTCCTCCCGTTCCTTTTTCTCTGCATTATTCTACCGTGGACAACGCTATAAAATTAATAAAAATAGCAGGTAGGGGAGCTTGGTTATCCAAAGCAGACATCACCGATGCTTTTAAAATCGTCCCCATTCATCCTTCCCAATGGCACCTCTTCGGAGTTAAGTGGGACAAAAAATTTTATTTCGCCGTCAGACTCACTTTCGGCTACAGGAGTAGTCCCTTCATATTTAATCTCGTCTCTGAGGCCCTCTGCTGGATTTTGCTAAATAACCTTAGACTCCCAGCAGTGCTCCATCTCCTGGATGATTTTCTGCTCATCGACCCCCCCATGACAACTTCAGCTCCTCCTTGACAAAACTAAGGCAATTGTTTTCTAAGCTTGGCGTGCCTCTCTCTGATGAGAAAACACTTGGCCCCGCTACATCTCTAGAATTTCTAGGCATCACACTCGATACCCTGGAGATGAAAGCTTCCCTTCCAGAGCAGAAACTTCAACGAATTTGTAGCATCAGTCAGTCCTTTTCTTCGGCAGGGTTCTTCTCAAAACAGCAGTTACTATCTCTTCTAGGCCACCTAAACTTCGCTATGCGTATCATTCCTCAGGGTCGCTCTTTTATCTCTAGGCTTCTAGACTTGGCCTCCTCCGTTCCAAATTTACACGATCAGTTAGAGCTAGATGAAGGCTGTCGCTCTGATCTAAAATTCTGGTCGCAGCTGCTAGATCAGTGGAACGGCATCTCTTTTTTCTACGATGACATCGTGCGTTCTTCTGATGCCATCCAATTCTTCACGGATGCGGCCCCATCCGTGGGTTTTGGGGGGTTTTATCAAGGCCAGTGGTTCGCTAGTCACTGGCCCCCTTCTTTTTCAGAGCTAGATTTCTCCTCCGCTCTCTATGAAATCTATCCCATCGAAGTTGCATGCCATGTTTGGGGTCATCTATGGCATCGTAAAAGAATTGCTGTGCTCTGTGACAACAAAGCTGTCGTAGACATAATTAACAAAGGTCGCTCTTCCACCAGCGCAATCATGCCCTTCATGAGGCGAATTACATGGCTATCAGTTCATCTCAATTTCATCATTACAGCTCGTCACGTGCCCGGGCAACATAATGCTATTGCTGACTCTTTGTCCCGTTTTAAATTTCAGGTTTTCCAGAATATCTGCCCAGATGCCAACATTTCGCCAACACCTGTCCCCTCTCTGAACGAGCTGGCCCTGTATTAAATAATTCACTGCTTTCACCTCTTCTTTTTTCTGCAAAATACTACATGAGGAAAGGGCTAGCAGCTTCCACGTTAAAAACGTATGACTTTGCCTGGATTACTTTTGCTACTTTCTGTTCCAACTTTAACGTTTCATTAAAACCTGTGCATATAATAAACATCTGCGCTTTCATCACTTACTGCTCAGACGTTCGCCATTTCAAGCCACAGTACATCCGTGGCTTACTCGCTGGGATTCAATTTAACATTAGATGTTATGATCCTTCCTTTCCCAGCTTATTCTCTAATCCTTCAGTTAAGCTTTTGCTCAAGGGTATTTCGAAATGTTTTCCTTCTAAGAAAGATAACAGAAGACCCATTACACTTTCCATTCTACACAAAATGTTATCCATTCTTCATAAGGGTCTGTTTTCACCTTATATTGATGCCTTATTAAGCAGCGTATTTTTACTTGCTTTTTATGGATTTCTAAGAATCAGTGAATTTACTACTTCTTCTCATGCTTTCAACCCTTCCGTAGATATCTCCTTTTCTGATTTGGCCTTCTTTCCTAAGTATTACAACCTATTCCTCAAACATTCTAAGGCTAAAGGCGCATGCTCTATAGTTATATCTCGCATCGACTCTCTCTTTTGCCCGTATAAGGCCATGATTAAATATTTACGCCTCAGATCAGCTGCTAGTTCCTCTCCTCTTTTTCTCACCCCCGACAATCATCCCATGTCAAAAACCTGGTTTAATCATCATCTCAAGAAAGTTCTCGTCTCATGCAATCTCTCGCCCCTACACTATTCTAGTCACTCTTTTCGCATAGGTGCTGCCACTACAGCAGCATCTCAAGGCATATCGTCTACTTCACTCCAGCAAATGGGCCGCTGGTCTTCCTCTGCTTATACCTCCTATATTCGCCCCGACTCCTCCTCTATCCTGGACGCTCAAAGATCTCTGAAACCTTGATTAGTAAGTAATACATTTCTCTGGTGGTGGTGCTGCGTTTAGCTCATCTACGCTCCGTGGTGTTCTCATACTCTTATTCTAGCTCTTCATCTCCTACTTAATGCATCTCATTATGTTAAACCTTCTTCGTTAATATCTGTTATTTTCTCTAATTTCATTTCTGACTTTCCTCATTCTTTATCTTGCTCTATTATCTAGGTTACATGCTAATATTTCTTTGCAGCTCGGGGTGATTTTCTTTCAGCTCATTTACTCATATTTATTCATTTATCTTTGCTGACTTAATATTCATCGTTTATCAGCAGTTGTGTTCGCTACAATGACTAATTTTCTCTTTTATCAGCATCTGTTCCACAGCTTCCGGCTGTTTACCTCCTCTCCATTAGCAGCCAATTCGCAGCATCCCGATAATTTATTCTCTATTACTTCTATTTCACAACCTCCAGCTGGCTTTCTCCTCCACATCAGCAGCCGTTTTACAGCATCCCGCTGGTTGTCTCCACTCCTTCAGCAGCTGTTCCACAGCATCCGGCTGGTCATTCCTCTTCATCAGCAGCTGTCCATAGCATCCGGCTGTTTATCTTCTCTCTATCACTTCTGTTTCACAGCCTCCAGCTGGCTGTCTCATCTCCATCAGCAGCTTTCTCACAGCATTCGGCTGATTATCTTCTCTCCATCACTTCCGTTTCACAGCCTCTGGCTTCCTGTCTCATCTCCATCAGCAGCTGTTCCACAGCATTCGGCTGATTATCTTCCTTCTATCACTTCTACTTCTCAGCTTCCGGCAGGCTGTCTCATCTCCATCAGCAGCTGTTCCACAGCATTCAGCTGATTATCTTCCTTCTATCACTTCTACTTCTCAGCATCCGGCTGGCTGCCTCATCTCCATCAGCAGCTGTTCCACAGCATTCGGCTGATTATCTTCCTGCTATCACTTCTACTTCTCAGCATCCGGCTGGCTGTCTCATCTCCATCAGCAGCTGTTCCACAGCATTCGGCTGAATATCTTCCTTCTATCACCTCTACTTCTCAGCATCCGGCTGGCTCTCTCTCCATCAGCAGCTGTTCCACAGCATTCGGCTGATTATCTTCCTGCTATCACTTCTACTTCTCAGCATCCGGCTGGCTGTCTCATCTCCATCAGCAGCTGTTCCACAGCATTCGGCTGATTATCTTCCTTCTATCACTTCTACTTCTCAGCATCCGGCTGGCTGTCTCATCTCCATCAGCAGCTGTTCCACAGCATTCGGCTGATTATCTTCCTTCTATCACTTCTACTCCTCAGCATCCGGCTGGCTTCTCATCTCCATCAGCAGCTGTTCCACAGCATTCGGCTGATTATCTCCCCTCTATCACTTCTACTTCACAGCCTCCGGCTGGCTGTTTCATCTCCATCAGCAGCTGTTCCACAGCATCCGGCTGATTATCTTCTCTCCATCAGCAGCTGTTCCACAGCATCCGGCTGATTATCTTCTCTCCATCAGCAGCTGTTCCACAGCATCCGGCTGGTTATCTTCTCTCCATCAGCAGCTGTTCCACAGCATTCGGCTGATTATCTTCTCTCTATCACTTCCGTTTCACAGCCTCTGGCTGGCTGTCTCCTCTTCATCAGCAGCTGTCTCACAGCATCCGGCTGATTATCTTCTCTTGATCACTTCTACTTCTCAGCCTTCGGCTGGCTGTCTAATCTCCATCAGCAGCCGTTACATAGCATCCGGCTGGATATCTTCTCTCCATCAGCAGCCTTCCACAGCATCTGGCTGGTTATCTTCTCTCTATCAACATCTGTTTCTCAGCTTCTAGCGGTTATTTCCTCTCTTTTAGTAGCTGTATCACTGCATCCTGCTTTGTCCTAACTAATACCTCTATTCGTCTACCTACCCAGGCTGATTCGTATTTTACTTTTACATTTAATTACCTTCTCTTGGTTAATTATCTTTTGCTCCCACTATCAGCAGCTGTTACGCAGCATCTGGGTAACTATTATCTCTCCATCGGCGCTTCCTGCAACAAACTACATTGTTTCTTTTCCTTAGGCTTATCCTTATTGCATCTATTATTATTTAATTGCATATTTGATGTTCCCTAATCCCCGTCTCTCCTTCTCTGTTCTAGCGACGAGTTTAAGGTATGGTATACCTTATTTTTGGGGGGGAAGTTTCCGGGGAGCATCATTCATTTCTCCTGCTCCTTGAGATGATCACTTCCTCGGGGCCTAAGCGCCAAAGACTTTCATTCATCAATTCTTTATATCTGTTCATTAAATTTGTCACTCGTACTTTTCGTCTCACTTCTTATTAGTCTTTCCTGATTGAAATGAAGCTTAGCGAAAGTTCAGTCAGAAGACTATCTTCCTGCACATGCTCTTTCTGTCACTTCTATATCAGTCTTGGCTCCACCTCTCACCTCTTTTCTCCCAATCACAGCCAGCCTATGAGTACCTCTCAGCCAAGCACGTCTTGGCCAGCATATTTAAATATGTTCTCCCTCTCTGCAGTCGGTCAGCTGTCATTCAGCGAAAAGGTCGCGAAGCCCACCTCCACCCCTTCACCAACTCTTCAGGCTGGTCATCCTTCAAGTCTTCACTCGAAGCACCACTCCTCATCACCACCACCAGTGTCTAGGCTCCGGGGGGGAGTTTCCGGGGAGCATCATTCATTTCTCCTGCTCCTTGAGATGATCACTTCCTGCGGGGCCTAAGCGCCAAAGACTTTCATCATCAATTCTTTATATCTGTTTCATTAAAATTGTCACTCGTACTTTCGTCTCTACTTCTTATTAGTCTTTCCTGATTGAAATACGGGATCTTAATTGTTAACTGATTTATATTCTCAGATATTTTGGTATCAAAATTGATCTAACTGTCAAAATGTCTTTGTTTTTGTCAATACTCATTTCTCCTTTTAGTGACAGGTGGTCTTCAGGAGATTTTAGATGATCATAAGGTCAGTCTGAGGAGCAGATGTGAACATGTAACTGAAGAAAGTAAAGAAACAAGAAGGAGAACCCTCCTCAACAGGATCTACACTGAGCTCTATATCACAGAGGGACAGAGTGAAGGGGTGAACACCCAACATGAAGTGAGACAGCTTGAAGAATTCAAGAAGAAGACCCAGCATGAAACTTCAATCAAGTGCCATGAAATCTTCGAAACCCTCTCTGACCAACAGAAACCCATCAGAGTGGTTCTGACCAATGGCGTTGCTGGAGTTGGGAAGACCTTCTCAGTGCAGAAGTTCACTCTGGAGTGGGCAGAGGGCTCAGAAAACCAAGACATCAGCCTGGTGATTCTGATTTCATTCAGGGAGCTGAACCTGATCAGGCATGAACAGTACAGTCTTCTAAAGCTGGTCCATGTTTTCTATCCAGCGTTACAAAAGATGAGAGCAGAAACACTGGCTGACTGTAAACTTTTGTTCATCTTTGACGGCCTGGATGAAAGCAGACTGTCACTGGATTTTAACAACAGTTACGATGTGTCTGATGTGACACGGACATCATCGATTAACGTGCTGCTGACAAACCTCATCAAGGGGAATCTACTTCCCTCAGCTCTCATCTGGATCACTTCCCGACCTGCAGCAGCCAGTCAGATCCCTCCTTCATACATTGACAGGGTGACAGAAATAAGAGGCTTCACTGACGCCCAGAAGGAGGAGTACTTCAGGAAGAGGTTCACTGATGAGGCTCTGTCCAGCAGAATCATCTCACACATCAAAGCATCCAGGAGCCTCCACATCATGTGTCTGATCCCGGTCTTCTGCTGGATCACTGCAACAGTCCTGGAGCACATGATGGGCACTGAACAGAGAGGGGAGCTGCCCAAGACCCTGACTGACATGTACTCACACTTCCTGATGGTTCAGACGAGGAGGAAGAAGCAAAAGTATGATGAGGGACATCCTGAAGAACTTACCAAAAGTGACAGGGAGCTTCTCTTGAAGCTGGGGAGGCTGGCATTTGAACATTTGGATAATGGAAACATCATGTTTTACAAAAAAGACCTGAAGCGATGTGGTCTGGATGCCAACGAGGCCTCTGTGTACTCAGGAGTTTGTACTGAGATCTTCAAGACCGAGTGTGTGATCTTCCAGCAAACAGTCTACTGCTTTGTCCATCTGAGCGTTCAGGAGTTCCTGGCTGCAGTCTACATGTTCAACTGCCTAACAAGCAATAACACAAACGTTTTGAAGGCATTTCTGGCATGTAAAAATGCTGATTTGACTCTGGATGATTTCCTTAAGCTATCATTAAAGAAGTCTTTGGAAAGTAAAACAGGTCACCTGGACCTGTTGGTTCGCTTCCTTCATGGACTGTCTGTAGAGTCAAATCAAAGACTGTTAGGAGATCTTCTGGGTCAGACAGACAACAGTCCAGAGGTGATCCAGAGAGTTATCAGAAACCTAAAGATGGAGAATCAGTTTATTTCTGCTGACAGAAGCATCAACATCTTCCACTGTCAAATGGAGATGAATGACCTCTCAGTACATCAGGACATCCAAGAGTTTCTGAAGTCAGAGAACAGATCAGAGAAGGAACTCTCAGGGATCCACTGCTCTGCTCTGGCCTACATGCTGCAGATGTCAGAAGAGGTTCTGGATGAGCTGGACCTGATGAAGTACAAAACATCAGAGGAGGGTCGAAAACGACTGATTCCTGCTGTGAGAAACTGCAGGAAGGCTATGTAAGTCCAGAAGTAATTATCATTGAACATCAGTCATGTGCAAGTTGATTTCACAATCAAAAACATTTCTCATATACATTTTTTTAGCTAACATTCCCAAAGCTGAAGAGTTCACTCACTGGGGGAATATCTTTGTTGTTCATTCCTTAGTTTTCTTTCTACATTTATTCAAAACATTCTCAGCAAAAGTCAGCCTGGAAGTCAAAAAGAACTTAACACCAGTTGACTATGATGAGGGTTTAAAAGGAGTGGAAAGTTTCCTGGAACTTAACAGAAAATTTCCATAAGAAGTCAAGCTGTAGAATTTTGGAACAAAAAATGGAAACTATACATGAAGTCAATGGAAATGTATGGGATGGAGTTGAAAATAAGGGGTAATTTAACCATACAGTATCATATTCAAACATAATGATAAACTTTTTGGCTCATGTGCAGATATTGAGAATACGTTTAAAAACATAAGAATTTAACTGATTTTATACTGAAAGTGTAACTTTTTGTCCTCACATATGCATATCAACAGACTATTCGACTGTAACCTTCAAGGAGATGAATATGAAATCGTGGCCTCAGCTCTGACGTCCAACCCCTCACATCTACGAGAGCTGGATCTGTCCATCAACAACCTGGATGATTCAGGAGTGAAGCTGCTGTGTGTTGGACTGGAGAGCCCTAATTGCAGATTGGAAATTCTGAGGTCAGAAAAATGGCTTTAGCTCACATAAATATTCTTTGTTGATCAAACTCACAATCATATTTAATGACTGACAACTAATGGTCTTGGTAATATTTTTTTTTATCTTGTTTTGAAATGTATGGAACTTAAACAAGTCTTGAACATCTCTATCCTTAAAAAGTTGACACTTTGTTCAGTTGCAATAGTAGAAAAGCAAAGACTTCTCAGTGAAGATCAAAATTATTATTCTGCTGTATTATGCATGACAGAAGTATGAAACACCTTTGTCAGCCTATGTTTGTTTTTATATCCATTCTCCAATGAAAAACTGCAGTGTGATCCTCGGTCTGTAACTAAACTCTCTGGACAGGAATAGGTGCATACAGCTGATTACCTTTGACTGTCCAGAGGTTTATTGGCACAAATAATCACATCAGTCCAAATCAATGGTCAGAAGTTCTGGCACAACTTCCACAACTTTCAAGGTGCTTGGAGAGAAAAAGACTTGAAGAGATCAGAAAAGCTCCAGCAACACTTGTAGCTCAGGAAACAGTTCGACCCCCGTGTTACTGCTTGTGGCCTTCATCAGGGTCATCAAAAATGCATTACACACATTACTTAAATAGGGTCAGTCAGAAATGGAAAAAAAAATTAGAAAAGTCAAAAAGTTAAACAGTTACAAAATTTGACCAGTCATGTGAAGCCACATCTGGGTCAGCCAATCAAAATGCTGTAGGGGTGTGTCAGTTCAGTCATAATATCATCTGAACCAATGATGTGCTGACAGGGAGTGAGGGGGCTTGTCCAAAGGAGGTAACAGTGGCACCGTTTTTGTTAAAGGCCTGAGGGACAGCTTCCATTGGATGGTATTTGCATTAATTTAGCATCCATTTGAAAGTGCTTGCTGAGCAGACGATCAGAATAATATTAATAAATAACCTAAGGCATACAACAGGGAAATAGAAAGGTTTAGATAAAGCAGATTTTACACATAGATGAGATATGATCAAACTAGTGCTATCAGACGATCAAAAAAATTAATCTTATTAATTAGCGGATTTATAATTAATTAATCTAATTAATCACATTTTGATCTCATGTCTGCTCAAAGTACCCAAATAAATAATTTGAATTCTAGGATATTACAAAATTGGACTAATCAAATGAATACACTAAGAAGTGAAGATTTGTAAATCCACATTTTTATTGGTGACTGAATAAAACCAAAGTCAGGGCGACTTGTCCAGAAAATTCTAAGCTCAATCAGGCAACTCAAATTACACTTTAAATGTGTTTCATAAATCAAATTCAAAATAAGAAAAAGGTCGAGGACATCCAGCAAACCAATTAGGCTTGATGGATTATTCAAGAATTCAGTAAATATAGATAAATAAATTCAAAATTAAAAAGACCTAGTCTTTAATCGGCCATTCCTGTTGTCACCTGGGCTTTTGTTTGGTTTGACTAGAGATGCATATGTGTATACATGGCATGTCACTACTATGTACGGGTCCTTCAGCTGGTCAATATTAAAATGTTTGTGTGCTATGATTAATCTTGTGATTAATTTTTATAACACATTAATTTGTGGTGTAATTAATTAATCTAATTAATACACTAAAGTGACAGCCTCAGATCAAACGTAAAACATGAATGTGTTTTTATCTGCTGAAAAGTATTAATTGGATCCATTGTCAGTTTTGCCTGTTTCAGAAAACTTTAGAAAAGTTTATATTTATAAGAAACTACACATCACTCATTTCTGTGTGAAATCATCTTTGAATTCAAGGCTGGACTGAAACAAACAGTTTTTTTCCATTTTAGGAGGCAAAACATTGTCACAAATATTTACATAGATACAGAATGACAACAGAAGCATAAGAGAACTGGATGCTAGAGTTGCAACGTCCGCATAGTAGAAGCAACTTCTTTTTTTGAAACGTTTATTAACTTTGGCAGTTGCAGGTTGCGTTTCAGGCATGTTCCAAAAATGCAGTTGTTCATTTGTCCATGGTGTGAGCCCAAACCCAGGAGGGATCTGATGCTCATTCAACTGCCAACACAAACTCGATTTAGAAGTTTCACAGATTATTTTGCTCCACTTTACACACAAATGAGAAATTTAATGTTAAAAGAAAGACAACACTGATGTTTCCACCAAGAGGAAATCCTTATAGCCAGAACTAAATGTATCTCTGATGAAGCTGTTTCTGTTTTGACCTTAATCAATCTGTAGAGAATCAATATGATACTTAAATAAAAACCTGACTTTGTCTGTTTGGTTAAAGTTATTAAGGTTAGACTGACAGTTGAGTGATAACAGAGTTATACATAACAGTAGACCCTCCCTTATGAGCCGAGGCCATACTGTTGTTTTGTGAGTTCAAAATTTACAGGAAATTTACACTTTGTTTAAGTAGGGCTTAAGAAAATTGATACTTTTATTATATATTGTACTTGAGGTATTTTGTAGGTAAGCTTTATTTATGTTTTATTTTGATGAAGATATTTGGTTTCTGGCCCTTTAAGAGAGCTCTGGCTTTTGCATGGGTCAGACGGCTAAACAGTTTTTCTGCGGACATTGTGGAGGCTCAACTAGCTGGGGAGCCATACGGTTTTCTTACCACGGTTACTGTGTATTAGAAATCTTCCAGAAGGAAGAATAAACTGTGGAATAAAGTTTTGTGTGTTATAACTCAAGACGGGCCTGGACTGGATGATTACTTGGAGACACAGGGATACGTGAGTAAGCCACAACACTACCAGCTAGCCAAAGTTTGTCCATTACACTCTCTTCACTTCTGTATAAAGAATAGGATGGCCCACTTCCAAACAAATGAAAGTTAAATAAGTAAACTAAGAGACTAATAAGAAAAAAAAATCACTGTGAAATTGAAAAGTATTGTTGATGAACATTAAAACACTCCATGAAGATTTCTCTTTTTTAAAAAAGTGGCATAAAATAAAATACAATGTCGCACTTTAATCAAATAGATGGAGATTGCTTGTTTGGCCTTGTTTTTATCAACCTGGTTGCTTATTTCTGTTGAAAAATCTGGCAATACCTCTAGATCTAACAATGGTGAGTCTGGAGTGGACTGTCAGTTTAAACTGTTTTTTTCAGGATTTGAGAACAAGAACTACCTCACAGTTAATGATGTATAAGACAAGAACATACATGTGAAGTGTACATTATGTCCCAGAGCAAAGTGTTTGTCTAAAAGCTGGTGACCAAATACACAAATAACGGCGTTGATAATGGCAGCGCTGCTGTTGGCAGGCCAGGTAACAACATGGAAGGACACAGAGACAGAGCCAGGCTGTTCAGGGAGACAAAGATTTTTCAACAAAGTAACACACAATTTCTTTACCTGGTAATTCAATACATTTATGAAGAAGTAATCCTGTTTGTAATTGAATTACTTTTAGGGAAAGTAAGTAGTAACTAGAACAGTAAAGAACAGTAATTTGTCAACACTGATGCTACTGCATCAGTGAAAGGACAAATAATTGCATAGATACAAAATCAACCATGACAGTCTGTGGTGTCAAGGTTAAGTAAATATAATGCACAGCATGTTGCAGTGCTGCTGCAGTATAGTGAAAGGATCTCCAGGTAAATGTGGGCCAGCAGTGATGCGAGCATTGTTGTCATGTACATTTCACATCTAATGTGATAGAATTAGAAATTTGCGAGCCAACTGTGTTTAAAGTTTGTTTCTGGACATATTCATACATGTTGATGTGCATCATGTTTTATAAATCCATGCACAAAGAGAGTCCTGTTTTTTTATCTCTGATTTGCTCTCTGCACTACCAGTCAACCCCCTGAGGTCAGGACCAAGTCTCCTTGTTGTCCAAAGGCTCAGACTAAAGGCTAAAGACTATCATGCAGTCAAAGTTGTTGCTCAGATGTCGACAACATTTCATAGTTAAATATATTCTGCAAACTTCAATTGAAGCTTTGAAAAAACATCTTAAAACACATTCATTCAAATCAGCATTTGACTGCTTGGTGCAGTTTTTCACCCCGATGCTATTTCTATATTTTGTTGTCATTTGGTCTTGTGATTATTGTTTTTGTTGTTTTGTTATGTGTTGTGCAGCACTTGAGAATTGTGAGCCATTAATTTAACCTTACTCTAACTTTACCTTATCATTAATTCCTCATCCAGATTGAGTCTCTGCAGTCTGTCAGAGATCAGCTGTTCTTCTCTGGCTTCAGCCCTGAAGTTAAACCCCTCTCAATCCAAGGTTATAATAGTTAACTAAAACTAAACTAAATATGAAAACTAAAATGTAAAATACATTGCAGTTAACTTAAACTAATAAAAACTAGAAATGAAAACAAAAACGATAAGTAAACTAAAACTGTATCTTGTGTTCACAAAACTAACTGAAAGTAACATTATACATAAAATGTCCTTCGTTATCGTTTTTGACTATATTTATTCGCCTTTAGGATTTTAATTAATCCGACACATCTTCCCAACCAATTTTACGACAGTTTTCGGCAGTTGTCAGCGCCGTACGGCACCATCATCGCGACGTACTGGGACGTGCTTGTTTACTGCACTGACTGGGGGTGTTTTTCAAACCGCCCCCTACACACTATCCCTACCTACTACCCCTCTGTTTGCGCGTCCTCGCGGAGGGTGGGCCACATAAGGCCATCCCAAACCAATTCGCGGATAGGGTTAGTGGGTCCGTGTACTTTTCGGCCATTTCATTTTTCGTGTTGATATGCGTAAACGGAAAACGGGAAACCATCCGATTTTCCGATTTCCGTTTGGATGAAGGGAAACGAAAAACGGGAAACGACTTGTTTCCCGTTTTTCGTTTGGTAATCGAAAATCCAAAAACGGAAAACGAGCCTTTATCTGGTATCTATCACGGGTTTATTATTCACAAGCTGGGTTATAAAATACGGCCGTAATTCCTTTCCTGAGGCTTGCTTTGCCTTCACCCGGAAGCACTTCCTTCTTCTGCGCTGCCGATTGTAAGTTGTGTTGAGATAACACTCGTTATGAACTGGTGGTATACAAATAAAGATTTGATTTATAATACATTGCAGAACCGAGGCTTACCTTGTTCTAATGTCTTACTGTCCATCTGGTAATATGTGTTTAGAATGTAGTTTGACAATTGTAATGGCTATTTATTAATACATGGTAATAACAAATACATTTATTCGGATCTAAATACAATTTACAGAACTAGCATTATATTTCATTAATGTCTACAGTGAAAGAAGGCCACACAGTAAAAGAAAATAGATATATAGTGAGAATTTGAAACTCAACTTATAGTAAACAATTATGATTACGGATGATGCTTCAAAATGAGCTTAAGGCGGAATGTGTATGTTCCCTAGGAACCAAAATGTTCTATTCAATTGTTGCTTTATGGACCAATTTGAGTGAGGGACCCAGAATGAATGGGCTGAGCGGCAATGTCTTAGACACGTCTGTGAAACTGTTAATAAACAATTACCCAGTTGGGTTAAAAGCATAAATTCGAGAGGGCTCCAGTCTCAGCTGGACTGTCTTGATAAATTCTGTAATTATTGGACTAAGAAAGAGACAGGATCTTACAGAACAAGGAGGAGAAGCAGCAGCGCAGAAGAAGGAAGTGCTTCCGGGTGAAGGCACAGCAAGCTTTACGAAAGGAATTACGGCCGTATTTTATATCCCAACTTGTGAATAATAAACCCATAATAGATATCAGATAAAGGCTCGTTTTCCGTTTTTGGATTTTCGATTACCAAACGAAAAACGGGAAACGAGTCGTTTCCCGTTTTTCGTTTCCCTTCATCCAAACGGAATTCGGAAAATCAGATGGTTTCCCGTTTTCCGTTTACCCATATCAACACGAAAAACGAATGGCCGAAAAGTACACGGACTGTAGTGGGCTGTAAAACCCTCCACAAGCGAGTCTGCATGGATGCCGACTCGCTGAACTCATGCAGCGCTGCAGTGTGTCCGGCGTCAGCCATGGAGAAACCAACAAACAAATGTAAGTCCCACGCAAGTGCCTGCACAAACTCTGTTAAACTAAGACAAATAATTCATGATTGTCCTCCAGATGTTTTCAACTTTAGCTGTACATGTCACTGAGTATGAAATTAAGGCCTACCCTGCATCAGTCCAGAAAACAGTTTATTTGATTAAATGTTTTATATTTACAAGGAATATAACAAAAAACAATTCATTAAAGTGAGAGAGAAAAATGAAAGCTCTTCACTAAGACAAAGAATAACAAAGAATAAGTAAAATAATTTGTATTATCCTATTGTAACAGGCCCCGTGCGAAGGGTCTGTGTCCAGATTAAAATGTCCTGTGTAAACCAGGAGAAAAGAATGAGACGGACATCAAGTGGTGTGTTCTTTCCTCGCTTCTGCCAGTCTGTTTATTTCTTACATAGAAATATGTTTCTCTTTAGCACAAACTGTACCTCTGTTAGTCTTTATCCACAAACATTCATTATTTCAAAGCCAAATTGTGTATCATTGTGTCCATACTTTACACAGTCTTTCATCTTTCCTTATACAAAAAAAAGGTCTTTTAGCATGTGTTTCTAACTTGGATTATGGGAAACCCCATTTAAGTACTAGCAGGGCAGGCTAATGCACAAAAATTATCAGAACACACAGTATATATAAGATAAAAACAAATAACTGGTATTTTCCCTGACTTTTCTACTCTTAAAGAATGTCAGGGGAGCCTTACAGAATTCACAAAACAAAAGGGAGCGCCAAACGGGACACGGCAATCACAACGTGTCACTCAGATAAAGGTAGTATGCTAGGCTAATATTTACGAGCCGCTGACACCACGGACATTACAATGAACAAAGTACATCTACTGGCCCTAAAACTACTGTCATCACGACATTATCGAAACAACAACAAACTGAAAAAGTTGTTTTGACATCATTTGTGCTTCATGACTTCAACTAACCTGTGTAAACCAGGAGAAAAGAATGAGACGGACATCAAGTAGTGTTTTCTTACCTCGCTTCTGCCAGTCTGAAGACGAGGGCTGCAGTACACGCTAAGCCGTCTCCAAGGAGGGTTGAGCCCCCTTGTGGCGTAATCTGGTAATACACCCTAAACAAGCTGTATACAAACTTACAAAAATACAAATGCTCCCATTCAGGAACTTTTATATAAAATATAACATATTAGAAACAAAATACACAACGAAATTGTGATCACACATTTCTGTGTGTCACACTATGATAAAACAAAAAAGGTTTTTAATTACCTGAGACACGTTAGTTAGGCTAATTTCAGCACTGAGATACATATAGAGAATGTGAAGGTACGTCATGCCGCTGTGCATTGTGGGATCGTAGGCGCCATCTTTGGAGGAACCCGTACATAAACAATCTCTACCGCTTTCAGCTGAATTATCACGGTGAATTAACTTAAAAAAAGCCATGGTCGGGCAGTATTGTTGTGTTAAAAGCTGTCACAGTCGATCGCATGATAAATCCGGAAACAGAGTGGATAACGGTATCCGCTTTTTCTCCTTTACGAAGTGGAAAAAAAACGAAGGACCGCAAGTTGAGGACATAACAAAAAGACGAAGGATCGCATGGGTAGCAGCAGTGCGAAGAAAAGACCTCACGTTCAATCGGATTCCTGGACATATGAGAGTGTGCTCTCTTCATTTTCAGTCAGGTGAGCAATTTGTTGTTTTCTTTTCACAACTTTAGGTAGTTTTTCCTCGTATATGTGCGTGTGTGATTGAGAAAGACAGTTGGCGCCAGAACATTACTCGGGTTGTCCAGGCCTTTTTAGAGTCCATGTTTTTCTCTGGTATGCTAAATAAATCTCAGTGATTTAATGATTAATGTTAGAACCTGTATTAATTGATCAAATTCCCCGGTCTCTGACACTGCAGGGCAACCTTCCTATGAAATGCAGGAAACGCAACCTGACTGGGCGCCATCTTTGCTTCTGGGACATAGTGAGGTGAAGGCAAACAACAAAGACAGATTCGAACGGCAGCTGAAGAGGACCAAAAGCCAAAGAGAGAGGACAGTTGAACTCGGAGAGGACGGTGAGGTGTACAAAGAGGAGAAAAGCACACAAGAAGTGAGGGGGCTACCACAACATCAGGAGGGAGATGGAGCTCTGCAAATGGAGGAAGGTTCTCATCAGAAACAGGTGGAGAACAGGGCACCACAAGAAGTTGGTGCTATGGCACATCCTGATGACCATTGTGAAGAGGATTGTGAAATGTGCCAGAGCAGGTGTGATGAAATCAACAGTCTCCTAGAAGAAAATAGGATTTTGAAGGATAAGCTAGCTCAAAGAGAAATGACAGCAGAGTTTCTGAGGTGTGATGATAACAGAGTAAAATTTTACACTGGACTTGTGAATTATGACACATTAAATGTGTTGTTGTGTCATGTAGTGCCTTTTCTGCCACAGGGAAAGAGAAAGCTCTCTCCATTTCAGATGGTACTGATGACTTTAATGCATCTAAGGTTGGATCTTCCATTGCAGCACATTGCTCATTTATTTGGTGTGCACAGAGGAACAGTGAGTGCTGTAGTTCAGGAGACCATCAATGTTCTCCATGTACGCCTGGCTCCCTTGGTGCATTGGCCAGACAGAGACAGTTTACAAGTTAGTATGCCACATCAGTTTGTTGAGACATTTGGGAAACGTGTAGCAGCTATAATTGACTGTTTCGAGGTTTTCATTAAAAGACCATCCAACCTGCTAGCTAGGGCACAAACATTTTCACACTATAAGCACAGCCACACACTTAAATATCTGATTGGCATAACTCCTCAAGGAGTTATTTCGTTCATTTCAAAAGGGTGGGGTGGACGCACCAGTGACAAAAAAATAACAGAACTGTGGCTTTCTGGATCAACTTCTTCCAGGTGACTTAGTCCTAGCAGATCGAGGTTTTGACATTCGGGAGAGTGTTGGTATGATGTGTGCTGAAGTGAAGACTCCAGCATTCACAAGGGGTCAGCGACAGTTGGATGCAAAGGACGTAGAGGAGACAAGATCCCTTGCAAGCCTGAGAATCCATGTGGAAAGGGTCATCGGTGCTGTCAGGAACAAATACAAAATACTGTCCTCAGAAATCCCAATTGATGGTTTTGCCCTGTGAAGGAGAAGAAATCACATTCCTGGACAAAATTGTTGTTGTTTGCTGTGCTCTCACAAACATGTGTCCAAGTGTTGTGCTGTGAAGTGCTGTAAATTTGATTCTCACTGCCACTTATCTTAACAATGTATATATTATGTAAATATCTCAAAAGTCATGTAGCTGGGGCTTTTTTGTAACTTGTTTTGTAATGTCTCTTTTAAAGGGACTGTGAGGAGAATCTATTACTGGCAACTTAAAAGATTCTGCTACCCATAAGCACGCTCGGCGACTGTCGTAATGCTGCGTTCCAGTAACCTCGGAACTGGGAGTGACATCTCAGAGTTATCAGCATTCCAGTTTAAGTCGGAAAAAAACATGCCGATCTACCAGGCTATTGTTAGCCGTTGTTAGCACGCCCTGCGTTTTTGTTCACAAATATCACATGAAGAATGTGATTATCACTATGGCAGCATTTTTGTAAATATAAGTCTAACAATACTATGTATACAGCTGATCTAGAGCGACACACCCCAGTCAGAAGTGCAAATAAATGGATTATTACAGGAGCTAAATAACTGTTCACACTGGGGGCATCCATCTGCCATTGTCAACTCGGGGCTGGTGAGATTTTACTGAGTCCAGGAGGAAATTCTGACTTTGAGGGACGAAGTAATGTATCTCTTTCTAGTTACGTAGCGGTAGTTTTTGATGTGTGACAACAAGCATTTTTTGGAAAACTTGTTATCGTAGTTGTAGCTGGCTATTTATTGCTACTTACAGCCCAGTGCTCTAAGACATGTAACATAAATAATAAAATAATAAAAAATTTGCTTTAGTTTTAATTGTCTTGTTCCTGAAGTTGAGTATCCAGGCCAGTCCAGCCCTGTCCGACCCGAATGGAAGGTTAAAGAATAGCATTTATAGATAACCTATTTTGATGCTATAAAACTCATCTTAGAGTGTGTATTTCGATCAGGCATATATCTAAAAGGGAGACTTTTTTGTAATTACTTAGAAACTCCTCACTGTCTCTTTTATATGTATTACAGTGAAAAAAGTAATCCAATTCCAATGTCCTTTTCACTTTATTAATACTGATGTGAATTTTTCTGTTTGATACCATGAAATCGTTGAATAAAGACTATGCAAATTCATTTCAGTGTGTCTGTAGTGACTTTTCTCCATTGTAATGAAACGTTAAAAAGCAACAATAAAGTCACTGAGTTGCTTGATTGATGGCAATAGTTGACGCGTGAATGATTTCAAACAATCAAATTTATTTTCTCATGTTACAATGTATCTCAACAAACAAAATCAAAGTGGGCAAAACTTCCGCTCTGTCCTAATAACAACTTTCAATGCCAAACAAAAAACTGATTTATTTTGCCTTCATGGTCTAAAAACTGTTTGCCTTCCACCTCCACTCAAGCAACAACACCTGATCCATTATTCTCTGATGGATTAAAGTAACAATATGTAACTTTAACACCTTATCTTAGCTGTTTTCAAGGCCGTCTAACAGTGGAGAGTCAGTAAATAATGCGAATAGTCACTCCCTCTCTCCCTCTGTGCAGCCGTGACAGCTTCACTAGCGCTCAGTAAGTCTGGGGCGCGAGCCGGGGCTTACTGCCGTAAAGCGGTTCAACTGCTGTACGGCTCCGGAGGAGTTCAGCTTATGGCCGATCTAAACAGAGGATCACAGACGCGTGTGTCCTGTTTTTATGAAAGCTGAGGCTATGATATGAAAGAGGACTGTGACGGATGAGGACTGGGAAAGAAAGAGGAGGAAAAAACGAGTAAAAAGCCGGACCAGAGAGAAGACTTTTAGTGATGTTTTGAACTACGTGAATCAACAGGCTGAAGTCAGACTGAGAGCTCTTCTGCTGCTGTCAGAGGGTGAGTAAAGAAGTCTTTACATGTTTGTTACTTGATTTGAGCTGCTGGGGTTTTATTCTGTCACTTTACTGATCAAAGAAATAAGAAAGAAATACGCCCTTACTGTAACGAGGCTCGGTCGTTACTGTTAGCATGTGTGTTAGCCTCACATGCTGTTTTTATGAGTTATAATGGATTAGATTTAGAATCTAATATTATTATTATGATTAGTACAGCGGTGATGTTGAGTGTTGAACACTTCAGAGGCTGTCAACCAACAATCAGATGATCTGAAGTTAGCTCATGTCCTATTATTCTGTAATATTGGAGGTGATTACATAGAAAATGTAACGCAGGTGCATGAGATGACGATTATATATTCTGTCCAGTTCACTGACCTCAGTATTTATTTCAGGTATCAGCTCAGGTGATCAGCATCAGCTTCAGACAGGAGACACTAACACCACCACAGGAGTCAGAAAACAGGAGGTATGTTTTCTGAAATGTCTGCAGGGCTCAAAGTTTATGATTATAGTTTCACTGTTTACTGTCATTAATGAACCTTTGTGTGCTTGATCTATCCAAATAGTTAAAAAAGAACTGTGTGAAGGTTATTATTAGTATTATTATTATTGTTAGTCTGTATTAAATGATTATTAGGTACAATGCAGTGTGCCTCTGTAAACCTGTAAATCAAATAGTGTAATAAATACTGTATTTTATTTCTGATCTCTCTTCTATACCTGCCATATTTACAGTAACAATGTGCCTTTTTTGGGGGGATTCATAACGATTTTATTCTTTCTTGGTGAAATAACAAACAGGTTTACTCATTGCAATCCATCTAATCTTCATACACAAAATGTACTCGAAATACTTGGTATTTGACAACTACTAACTAAACAGATGTGAAATAAAAAACTGTAAAATAAATTTCTTTTCTTTTTCCAGGTATCAACAGAACTACAATCAAAAATATCCCAGAGCTGGAGTTTATAGGATTTTAAAGACACAGAAGAACACAGTTACATCAAGACCTTCAGAAAGCCATTATTCTGATGAGGATTCAAAATGGACCGAGCCTTCAATGATCCAGAAACCTGCTGCCAGTTCTTTCATTTCCACTTCAGCTCTTTCTCTGTATGATACAGTAAATAAGGGGGAGATTTGGGGCAGCTTTATATTACAAGTTAGCAAACACTGAAGTATTGACACAAGAGAATATTCTTTAATCATGTCTGATATTCTGCACATTTACTCTAAATAAAAACATTTCTACATGCTTCTGTAAGTTGATATTCAGTGTCCTAGCCCTTTTTCTCTTGCCTTTCAGGCATTTTTATATTTTCCAATTTGATCTTTATCTCTGTTGTATTATTGTAGCCCTACACTCAGTTTTACTATCGCCTATTTTTTTCTGTATTTGTTCTAATTGTATAATGGTAAGTAGTTTTATTTTGTACTTCAGCAAACACCACGACATAAACCAGATTTCCTAATAACTCCATATTCAACGTCCTGAACCAACCTGCTCCCAAGATTTGAACTGCCTTTTGTGAACAAATAAAGTTTTTGTTATTGAAATGAGTAGGTCTGCAGTTTATATGACATATACTTTAATAATGTTAAAAAAAATAAGTTACACAGTATTACATCAGTGAGTTTTGCACATCATAACATAAACACATCAGAAGGTCTCCTCTGGTCAGCTGGATCTCTCTGCTGCTCCTCCAGACCTCCTCATCTCTGATTCTTCTTCTCTTCTCAGGGCTCTGAAGTGGAGGTTCAGTCCTGTGTCTAACATACATATCGAAGCAGAAAATTACACAAATGAACAGACGTAACGTTACAGCCTAACTTTTTACCTAATGGCCACTGTCTAACTCGTACGTGTTAAAGTTTTTCACAGCTGATGGAGTTTATTCTTTACGTGTTTCATAAACTGTAGATGATGGTCTAGCTCAGCTGTGTCAGCACTCTGCTCCGTCATTATTGGCGTTTTCTGTGTCTCATATTTAGCAGCTTTGCAGAGAGAAGAGAGTCATCCTTCCAAAGTCATGTCTCAGAGGGCCTCAACGTAGTTTACAAAGTTTGTAACACGTTAAGTTTTCTCTATTAGCGGGTAACAAACGAGTCCCTCCTGGGTCGCCATTATACATCAGCCACTCGCCCCAGGCTAAAAGCTGCGGGCAAACTTACAGAATACACATGCAAACACTGAGCTAACTACTCACTGCTGATGCTTGAAAAACGATATATTAGGAAATAAACATGCTCAGACTGTACCTTATCAGTCCACATGGTTTCTATGTCTCTCTAGAGGTCTTTTCAGCTCGCTGCTCCTTCCTCTTTATGTAAACAAATGCACGTTGTTGTGCGGCGCTGAGTTTTACGACAGTGCAGTTACACCAACGACCACAGAGGGAGCTCGAGAGCAGAATAAATGGAATCCTACATATTGGGCCTTTAAGTAACCTCTTCCCTGTCCAGCAATCATGAACACTGCGCCCTCAAGTGGCGATAAAAAGCAAATAAAGAAACAACCAAACAAGAAATAACATCAAAATATAAGCAAATGGCCATTACAGTGTCATTAAAGTGTTTTGGTAAGCATACAGGATATCATTCCATAGCTAATGCAGTACTTATCAAACATTTTAACTACACAGAAATGGACTGCAAACAGCAGCATAACAGGAACAAAGTAATACATTTAAATTGTGCAAACAATATTTACAAGGTTGTAGAGCTTACTGATTAACTTCATCTTGTCTTCTTAGAACAAGTGTTTTTAGTGTTCTTTTTTAAATCAAAAAGGTATGGTTACTGTGACATGTTTCGACGTTACTCTGCCGTCTTCTTCAGAAGCTGTTATCCTGACAGCTGTGACATGTCTTTCATCAGCTGTTTCCGGGAGTAGCCGGCGGGACAGATTGATCACCTGATCTGTCCCGCCGGCTACGTCCCCTGTTGTCTGGCGGCCTCTGGAGAAGTGAATCCCAGGTGTGTGAGAGCTGGAAGGCTCCTTCATCCCTGTTGATGGTGTCTGTGCCCCGTTTCCTGATCTCTATCGACTCCTTTATCCATCTCTTGTATTTGTTGCTTTCTGATCCGATTAAAGTTGATTAGTCCCAGTCCATTATATGGTTTTCAGTGGTTTGATATTGCTGATTTTAAATTTTCCTGATCTCATTTCCTCATCTACAAGATACCATGCAAAACATGCAATAAATCATACACTGGGGAGACGGGAAGGTCATTCAGCACCAGAAGAAAAGAGCATCAATAGGAGTGCGAAAAACAAACAGCGACACGTCTCACCCGGGCAGAAAAGGAAAAGGCAAACCAGGAAAACTTAAAATCAGCAATATCAGACCACTGCAAACGGGAAAACCACATAATGGATTGGGACAAATCAACTTTAATCGGATCAGAAAGCAACAAATAACAAGAGATGGATAAAGGAGTCGATAGAGATCAGGAAACGGGGCACGGACACCATCAACAGGGATGAAGGAGCCTTCCAGCTCTCACATACCTGGGATTCACTTCTCCAGAGGCCGCCAGGCGACGGGGGACGCAGCTGGCAGGACAGATCAGGTGATCAACCTGTCCCGCCGACTACCCCCCGGAAACAGCTGATAAAAAGACACGTCACAGCTGTCAGGATGACAGCTTCTGAAGAAGACGGCAGAGTCACGTCGAAACATGTCACAGTAACCATACCTTTTTGTCTTTAAAAAAGAACACTAAAAGCACTTATGTTGTAGAACTACATTGTCATTCCAAAGACAATCTGTACTAGTTACAATAAGTTAACTTGGGAACAGCTCACTTTGAGCAAGAGCCACAAAACCACACATCATCTTTTGCAGGTGCACCTTCAAGTTCAACACAAGCTAAGTGGAACCACTTGATTTTACAGCTTTCGTTGTCACATGCTACCATGTCACCTATATCCTCTGTTCCATGACAGAGACACCACCGTTTGCTCTTTGCTTTTCTCCCTCTCTTTTTCCCCTTCGTAACAGTACTTTGTTGTAGTTCTTTTAAAGGCACGGTGGTGTTTGTCTCAGATGTTTGGGAGACTGGCCTAGTGTAGTGATGTGCAACCAGCTCAGGCAAAGACACAAATGTGAAAAATTCTTGTGCCTTCTTTAACCGGGCCTCCCAAAACTCAGAGTTTGGTCGTATGCGCAGAATAGCACAGTCTTTAGGTGTCCAGACAATAAAATCGCAGTACTTGCTGTCTGTAACAAATATTTGTGTTTGGACCTGTGTGAAGTAGGGATGTCCCTGTTTGAGCTGTATTTCCCCATCAACAATATGAAGGCAGAAATTACTGTCTCTGGCCAAACAAGCATCATGGATGGTGCTATGCTTTTATTTTGAGGGACATTTAATCTCAATGCAACCATTACCACAGCAAATACACCTCACTGTGCCATCAGGTGATGCTCCCACTTCAGGGAAAGCTGGGTTGATGAAAAATCCACATTTAGCAACCTGCTGATCATTGTGCTGTCTGCTGTTTTTTTCAATGTACGCCTCCATTGCATTTTCTTCATTTTTAATGCCCCAAAGCATGTCAGATGTAGTACAAGAGTTCTTTGGAAAACAAACATTTTTGACTGTGGATAGAGCTGGTGATTTCAAATTGGTTGAATAAACATCATGCATATTTGAGGCTGTAATCCTGCCAGCTCTGGCAGAAAACCAAAGGCCTGATTTACTTTGTTTTCTTGTACACCTTTCAATGTGTTTTGCCTGTTGAACTGACACTTGGGCAGCTGATTTTAGGGACTTGCAGTGCTGTTCCAGAACTGTGTGCTCACATCCATCCATTTTAGAGTCATGGAGGGAGACAAGAGATTTCAGTCTTGGAATAGGCTGCACAGGATCTCTGAACTCCTCACAGTACTCTGGCAGCACACTTAAAACTGCAGATTTACTATTTGCTTTATGGAGATCTGCATAAAAGTTTTTCATTTCCAACTGTGAAGGTGGCAGTGTCGGTGTGCTGACTTTCCTTGAATGAGTCCTCAAACCAGGCCTAATGTCAGTCTCACCATCCAGTAGTCTGTCCATGGACTTCCTGGATGAAGCAGCAGAAGTATAATTTATGTCATAGCCCGGAGAAGGATTCACTTTGTTCACATTTGTGGGTAGAATCCAGTATGCAGGTTGGTCTGTGACTGTCTTCATTTCTCTGCACCGTACTGTAGCTTCCACTTTGAAAAGCAGGGCACCAATGTGAGTGCATGTCTCACCAACACCTGCCATGCATGTACAATGTGCTGATTCCACTTCACCGTTCAACCTGAGTATGACCCAAGCCTTCAAAGGGGTCTCGTTAAGCCGCTGGGAGTGCAAGACCTTTGACGGAAAATAAACAACACATTTAGATTCATATCCAGAAAAGCATAATAATAATAATAAACCATCATGTAAAACCAAGTCGGCTACGTTCACACTACAGCCCTTAATGCTCAATTCCAATTTATTGCTCAAATTCGATTTTTTTGTTTGGCTGTTCAGATTACACCTTTAAATGTGGCCTGACTGCAGTCTGTAACGTGAACAGCTCAGGCTTCAGAAGTGACGCGCATGCTCAGTTTAACATTAATGGCATTACGCACAGCACGCAGTGATGAGGTACAACAAACACAGACCAAAACTGAGCTTCACACCGCCAGAAAACTTTGTTCCCATAACACAGAACCTGATGTTACAGCAGCTCACCTTGAGTGAGCTCTTATTAAAGTAATTATGGCTATATTTTATTTCTTATAAACCTGGAGGCGGACGCTCTCTCCCACTGACCCTGTCGATGACAGATCGCTGCTGAAGAGCCAAACGTCTCAGAGCCATAGCGCGCTGAAGAAGTTAACAAAGAGGCAAAAACTAAGTTTTGTCATCTGTTCTGATGTTTCGTAGCTTGTCTGAAAGCAGATCAGACAGGATCAGACTGTTTTGTGACTGAAGCTCTCTCGTATAAACATACGGCAGCGCGCAAATGCGCACGGATGAGATGGATTAGATCATCAGTGTCTCCGCATCCTGCAAACTGTAATTTTGGCCTGATGAATCCATTCAAAAGTCGGTGCAATGTTGATAACCTAAGTTAATCAGATATCATAATACAATGAATCGTCTGCTGTGCGTGTAATGGAGACGCCAGTCGATCGCCCCAGCGCTCTCTCACCTTCTCTCATCACTCCCTTAATGCATTATTGAATCAAGCTTGTAGCTGGAAAAACGACTAAAATTCTTTATTTTAGGGAAAAATGCATAAACTTTTTAATAATCATGTCTATATTAACCTCTGATGTTCTGTCCATGAAGTGACTTTGAAAACATTTGTCCTGAGGTGAACTGTTGGTCTGGAATGACGTCAAAGTGTCATTTCATGCGACCTGGCTGTTCAGACCGCGATCGCATTCAAGAAAATCAGATACATCCAATTAAGTACAACATTTCTGATTTGAAAATGTCAGGTTCAGCGTGACTTGTGCTGTTCACATGGTCAAAAACAGATCAGATACAGGTCACATCTGGGCCAAAAAATCGGATTCAGGTCACTTTTGACTGCAGTGTGAACGTAGCGCGCTTAGCTTACCTTAGCAAGTACGACAGTGCTCTCCGAGTCCTTCGGTGTGTGAATCTGTAGGTCTTGCACGCATCCGCTGCAGAACTGCTGATGGGCCTCCAGTGATTTATAACTTTTAAATTCTTTCAATGTATATGCACTCAGCCCAAATACAAGATAATTTACGATGTCCGGATACGACAGTGGTGGGAGTAAAGCGGGGTCTTGAGACCAATCCTTCACCATTAAAACGTAAGGATCGACATTATTAATATTTTGAAGCTTCTCCGTGTACCTCTTCCTTTCATCTAATTTAAGTTTGTCACAGTATGATCCTCCCTCCTTTTCTTTTACCTTCTCCATCTCGTTTTATGTGGTTTTTGTGATTTATATTCTTGTATTCTTTTTTCTTTCCTATTCTTACTGTATTTCCCCCTTTGTTTGCATTCGCGTTCCTCCAGAGATGGCGCTGACACCCAAAATACACCGCGGCGTGACGTCACGTTCACATTCTCTATAGGCTTACTAAAATCGTGTTGCAGAAAGGTTCTTTGCAAATATTTAGGCTATTTCTTATTTTTATGATCTACTTGTGATTTTTTTTTCCTAAACTCAAACTACAGGAAAAAAATGGCCTAGCTGCTTTTTGCTTCTCTGAAATTAAAACATTAAAAATAAAAACATAACACACCATCAGTGTTTAAGTTCAGTCCCAAAATATTAATAATAAATAATATTATGCCAGGGTTTAAAATATGTTGGGAAACTTTTGATAAATTGACCTTACATTAAATTATGCATTAAAGGAAGATTTTTTGTTCAATCTCATGTAATTTAATAAAGATGAATAAAATCAATATCCAGAGAGATTTTTTACAGAATGTGTTTGCAACAAAAGTACAGAGCCTAACATTTCACTGCTGCGTAATCAAACATAAAAGACCCCTTTAACCTCTGCACCTTCTGGAGGATCTTATCTGCTCATGTTTCAGTCACTGGTGGATCAATACAGAAAACTGCCACTCGTGCAAGATGCAGCGACAAAACCATGGAATTTTTATAAAATTCATGTTATATATTCTGTATCAAGTTTATATGATTTTCTTGTGTTTAAGTCAGCAGCCAACAGTACAGTATCAGCATTGACGGAGCAGTGAGCACTGTTGGACTTGAAAATATTTACTCTGACCTTTTTGAATCCTGCACCTGGCAAATAAGGTATGAAAAAACTAAAACTAAACTGAAACTAAACTAAAACTAAACTAAAACTAAGCCTTGTTGCAAAAATTAAAACTAAATAAAAACTAGAATGCCCGCTCTAAAACTAATAAAAACTAAACTATAATGAGAAAAACGATGTCAAAACTAATTAAAACTAAACTATAATGAGAAAAAGGTTTTAAGAATTTATTTATATTTCATATTCTGACTACTCTGTTTTTTATTTTAACTGCTGAAAAGTATTAATTGGATCCTTTGTCAGTTTTTTCTGTTTCAAAAAAAAAAAGAGAAAAGTTGATATTTATAACAAACTGAACACCCCTTATTTCTCTGTGAAATCATTTTCAAATTCAAGGCTGGACTGAAACTGACAGCTTATTAAAGTGCAAATGTAAGATTGGGAGAAATATTTACAAAGATACAAAATCAGTCATGATAGTCTTTGCTCTCTGCACTGCCAGTCAACCCCCTGAGGTCAGGACCAAGTCTTCTTAGTGTCCAGAGGCTCAGACTAAAGGCTGAAGACCATCATGCAGTCAAAGTTGCTGCTCAGATGTCGAGAACACTTCACAGTAAAGTATATACTGCGAGCTTTAACTGAAGCTTTTGGATATATATCTGCTGGTCAGTAAAAGGTCCACGATTCGTACTGATGTCCACAACAAGTTTAATCTTCACAGAAGATACACCAAGGAGACACCGAGAAAACTAGAACAGATAGGACAGGGTTTTAGCCCTTGGCTAAATCATTTCATATTCACTTGTCAACAAACATATTTCATAACTCATATTTGTTTCCTAAGATTAAACAAACAATGTAAACAATATTTACTGTGTTCACCTGCTGACCAACAGTTAGGAATAAAGAACGGGATGATAAAGTTTTCAGCAGTACCCGCCATTCTCTCTCTCTCTCTCTCTCTCTCTGTGTCTGTGTCGCTGCATGCAGCTTTCTGAAAGAAAACGTCATGTGACATTCCAAAAAAAACTTTATCGACAGGACAACAAAATAAATTAACATCTTCTTTTTAACATATGATTTACTGATTGAACAGTATGACCTCCTTTAAAGACTGCATGTAAATGAAAACAAATAAGCAGTCATATTAAAATAAAAAGCAACCTTTTATATTCATGTGTTGCTATGGCAACCCATCTAACTCAAACTGCGCCCATTACAGAAAACATCTTAAAACACATTTATTCATATTGGCTTTTGACCCCTTGTTGTAGTTTTTCACCACGGTGCTGTTTCTGTGTTTTATTGTCATTTGGTTTGTGATCATTGTTTTTGTTGTGTTGTTATGTGTTGTGAAGCACTGGAGAATTATGATTCATTAATTTAACCTTACTATAAACCTTACCTTGTCATTAATTCTTCATCCAGATTGAGTCTCTGCAGTCTGTCAGAGATCAGCTGTTCTTCTCTGGCCTCAGCCCTGAAGTCAAACCCCTCTCATCTCAGATGGCTGGAGCTGAACTGGAACAATCTGCAGGATTCAGGAGTGAAGTCTCTGTGTGATTTTCTGGAGAGTCCAAACTGCAGACTGGAAACTCTGAGGTCAGGTCACCACTGAAAGGTTTTAAGAATTTATTTATAGTTCATATTCTGACTACCCTGTTTTTTATTTTAACTGCTGAAAAGTTTTAATTGGATCCTTTGTCAGTTTTTCCCGTTTCAGGAAAAAATGAGAAAAGTTGATATTTATAACAAACTGTCCATCACTCATTTCTGTGTGAAATCATTTTCAAATTCAAGGCTGGACTGAAACTGACAGCTTATTTCCATTTGATTTTTCAAAACATTGGCACAAATATTTTCATAGATACAAATCATCTATGATACTCTGTGATGTGAAGGCTAAAATAATGTACAGCATGTTGCTGTGCTTCTTAATGTTGGGCGTAACGACATTACAAATAAAGGTGTTACTAACAAAATCATTATTTTCCAGTAGCTGGTAATCTAATTAATTACTATATTAGACACTGTTGGAGTTACCAACAGTAAAATGTGGCATGTATTAATGCACTGATATCTAACATCTGTTATCTGACCTGCCTCACTCAGCAGGCACAGCACAGGAGCTGTGCCACAAACAGACACACAAGAGAACTGGGTGCCAGAGTTGCCAGGTCCACATATTATAAGCAACTTTAGGCCTCTATTTCTGAGAATTTGCTTGTAAATATTGCTGTTCCGAAAATGTGGTTGATCATTTGTCCTTGGTGTGCCCCCGGATCTGATCCTCACTCTACTACCAATATAAACTCAAGTCAGAAGTTACACAGACTATTTGGCCAACTTAACACACAACAGAGAAATTTACTGTAGAAAGAGTGATGAAACTCATGTTTCAGCCAACAAGAACTCCTAAAAGCCAAAATTAAATGTATTTTTAATGTAGCTGTTTCTGTTTTCACCTTAATAAATCTGAAGATGATCAACATAAAAAATAAAAAAGCCTGACTTTGTCTGTTTGGTTAAAAATATCAAGGTTAGACAGACTGCTAAGTGATAACAGAGTTATAAATAACAGTAGCCTCTCCCTTCACTTCTGTATAAAGAGAATAGGATGCTCCACCTCCAAACAAACGAATGTTGAATAAGTAAATAAAGAGACTAATGAGAAAAATTGTCACTAAGAAATGTATAGTTGATTAAATTAGAACACTTCATGAAGATTTCTCTTTTCTAAAAAGTAATATGCCATTTATTGTTGTGATTGCTGTTTTTGTTGTTTTGTTATGTGATGTCAAGCAAAAGAGAAATGTGAGTCATCAATTTGACCTTTAAGCCTTACCTTATCATTATTTCTTCATCCAGATTGAGGAGCTGCAGGCTGTCAGAGATCAGCTGTTCTTCTCTGGCCTCAGCCCTGAAGTCAAACCCCTCTCATCTCAGAGAGCTGGAACTGAGCTTCAACGATCTGCAGGATTCAGGAGTGAAGTCTCTGTGTGATTTTCTGGAGAGTCCAAACTGCAGACTGGAAACTCTGAGGTCAGTAAACTGTAATGCGTTCCTATTTTAAGTGTATAATTTGTTTAAAACAAAGAGAAATATTGGGAGGGGGTAATGGGTTTAGGGGGACTTTTTTGTCATGAAAAGGTAAAACGCTCTAAGAGTTCTTTTTGTAGAATTCAGTCAAGCCAATGAGACTTCTAAAGTGCTCTGAGTAAACACAGTCTCTGAGGGAAGTATGATGCCAGATCTGTTGGCCCAGTTCATCTTCAAACTCTTAATAATGTTTTGTGTTCTTTAATATTGTTGTTGATCAGCTAACATTACTTAAGAATAATTTGCAAAGCAACTTTCTCTTTGAAATCATTCCCTGCACAAATTTCTCTGTCATGGAGTTTTAATCAAGCCTTCTTAAGAAAGTTATGCTTTGCTCAATTTAACAGTAATTCAACAATTAAGTTGGTGGGGCACAAAATGAGTGAAGAAATTTCCTTTTTCAGATTGTGGTCGTGCAGTTTGTCAGAAATCAGCTGTGCTAATCTGACCTCCGCTCTGTTACCTGAGCACTCCCATCTGAGAGAGCTGCACCTGGGAGGAAATAAGCTCCAGGATTCAGTGGTGAAGCTGCATGAACTTGTACAGAGTCCACGGTCCAGACTGGAGATTGTGAGGTCAGTGAAGGATTTAAGACCGGCCCTTTTATCTTATGTTTGTTCTGCTAACCAAGGGTATGCACAAGAAATAAAAAAAGGGTATGCACTAGAAAATGATAAAAAACAGTTTATTATAAATCAGGTCCATGACTTTTGGGGTTTTGTTGATTTCTTGCAGGATCAGTGGACGGTTTATCAGGGCAGATGAACAAACAAAATGTTGAGTATTATTGAAATTTCTGCATTCCTAAATCAGTCCTTAATACTGTATTTGTCAAATTCTAGGATGAGCAAATGTTCTCAGCTTTGCTTTTTCTTTCTTTTTTGTTACAGCCCTGAAGTCGACACACTTTTCCTCATCAGATGACGTCAGTCTTAAAGAGGAGGATAAAGAAAAGCTTCATCTCATTGTTGATAACCAAAAGGTGAGGAAGAGAGTGTAACTTTGTGGTTTAAAATTAAGATTTTTTTCATTGTTGTTATTTATCAAAATATAATGGTAATGATAAAGGTGTTTTTGACATGGAAAGCTAATGTCAGATTAAATCACTATGATCATACATTATTGTTGAACACACTTCTGAAGTTTTGTTTTCAAAGAGATTAAATTGTGAAAAGTTGTTAGTTGATCTAGTGATGAGGTTACCATGGAGGGAAGGGTTTTATTAATTATCACTTCCTGAAAAGTGTGAGCCTTGATGATAAAAACACAATAAAACAAAAGTTGCACTCTACATTTCCATCTCACTCATTATAACACAATAACAGCCTCTGCATCAGCTGTTGTGTGTTCTGATGATCCAGTGAGAATTGAGACAGTCAGCAGGAAACAGATGATATATTACTGCACTATAGAGTTTGCATGTTCTCCCCGTGCATGTGTGGCCTCTCTCAGGACACTCTGACTTCCTCCAACAGACCAAAAACATGTTTGTTGTGATGATTGGTGTCTCTAAATTGCACTTAGATATGAATGTGAGTGTGAATGGTTGCCTGTCTCTATGTGGCCCTGTAATTGGCTGACTACTGGTTCAGGATGTACCCTGCTTCAATCTAATGTCCTCTGGCTCCAGCCTCCTGTGACCCTGAGTGGGATAAGCGTTGTAGATAATGGATGGATGGATAATTATTTTGTAGCGAAGTCCAACTAATTTGTGTGTAATTTGAGCACAAATGTTTGAATTCAGTATTTTATCACTTAATATATTCCCAGGGGAGTTGGTATGTCCCTTTAAATGGTGAACTTTTACCTTTTCCACAGGCTCCATCATCCTTCTCACCTGAGCAGACTGGCTCTATATACAGGTAATCTTATGACATATCAAAAACACTTCAACAGCTTAATTCATGATTCATCAACTTGATGATGATATCTGACTTGAAACTTTCTGACTTTAACAGATACTGGATTTTCTCTTTCTTTATGAAACTGTGTTTGTTAAACATCATGAATTGTTTATTGTTTCTTGTTTATTTCTTGAAATGACTTGAGAGACAGTCCTTATAATAATTTGCCTTAGCATTTCTAGTATTGGTTTTACATTTATTCCTGAATTCTTTATAAGTGTTCAAGTCAGACAAGTCATTTGTTGTACAGTGTTTTTTCCATGCCTGATCTCCTTGTTTAAATAAGTTTATAAGATCTCCTTTAATCCTTGGTAAATGTTGTCCTTTGACTTTAATTATTGTTCAGGGAGAAAGTTTATTAATTATCTCAACAAGCTCTGTATAGAGGTAATTCCATGCATCCCTGACAGTTGGTATCAGTTGAAATCTTTCCCAGCTGATGTTTAGGATATCTTGAATATAGAGTTCAACATTGATATTAGTTTTTCTCAGTTTGATGAATTTGGGAGGAGAATTAGGCATTTTGATTTTCCAAACACAAAAAATGAAAGAGTGGTCACTAAAAGAGTCAGGTAATACCCCAGACTGTATGATCCTGTCAGGATGGGGGACTAGGATCCAGTCAAGAAGAGAAGAAGAACTTGGACCAATTCTTGTGGGTTCCTTTATAAGTTGGGTTAAATTAATGCTGTCAAATAGATTATGATCATTACGAGATGAGTGATCTGTCCAGTTGGAATAGAAATCACCTAAAATGGTTTTTTCACTGGTGCAGTCTAAAGAGTTGATAGAGGATAGGATACATTCAGTTTTTCAGGTAGAGCATTGGGAGGTTTATAAATATTTCCTATGGTACGTCGTTTATTCTCATGTAGAATAATTTTGACAAAAAAGCATTCAAAAAGTTGAGGACTCACAGTTGGTAAAATAGGTTCTGCAGTCAAATTTGAGGATACATATATCAAAAGACCTACTCCTCTTGAGCCCCTGTCTTTTCTATATAAGGTGTAGTTATCAATAGCGACTTCATCATCAGAGATGTTGCTGTTTAACCAGGTTTCAGAAAGAGTTATTACATGAGGTTTATTATAGGTGAGCCATACTCTCAATAAGTCAATTTTAGATAAACTTCTAATGTTCAAGTGAATAATATGCATGCCTTTTTCAGAGTTCATTATATCAATGATACAAAAATAAATATGCAAGTAAAGTGGCAGCAAAAATCCACAAAGATCATCATTACAATTACCATTAAGTAATAAATAGGGGCTGGTGAAGATGAAAGCAGCACATGTGAGCTAGTTAAGTCCAGAACCCTGAAACACATCCTCCTTAATGTGACACCAAACACTCAGTGGATTCAGTGAGGATAGACATTATATAGACATTAGACAGTTGTCCCTATTAATTGTAGCAATTATTTTCTGAATATTATTGGATATTAATTAAAGAAATTAACATTCATTTAATAACCAGTTTTGCTCTCGTTAAAGGGGCACCATCCTTTTTATACAAAAAAGGCTAAATTAACTTAATTACCTGATTTTTAAATTATTTTATTTAATTTAGATAAATCAATGAAGTCAAACTTTATCAGTTTAATCAATCTCAAATCTAAAGACAGAACTCTCATGCAGTGATGTCAATCTTCCAAATAGACTACCAACAGACAGAACTTTAAATATAAGGGGGATTTATTACAATGAATATATAAGACAAAATAAAATAAACACTTCAGAAGGAATACATTTCAGAGTTATACTGAATCAATGATGCTGTCAATCAGGAAAGAAAATATGAACCCTCAAGGAACATTTAAGTATATGGAGTGGCTATAGAGGATCTATTTTACGAATTAATCTACTTGTGAAAGGTCAAATCAAGGGGAAATTATTGGAGAATTAAACCAAGACACACTCAAGCCCATCTGAAAGAATACAGAACCGCCTTACTTTCTGCAGCTTTTATGATTGGATTTCAAACTGGTCCAGAGCTACTGGAGAGCCTGGAGGACTGTTCTGGTTTGAAGTTGTCCCAAAGGGAGGCGGAATTTCACACTCTATCCAGCACGATGGATCCAGGGAGGTAGATTGGACTGGCAGGTTCTGTTTAAGGTGAAGCTGGAGCTTGGAGCGTTGATGTCTTGATTGTATGAAAAAAATTGATTTGTATGTAACTCCAAAAATCAAGAATTCGTTGGCCAGACGAACACTATTCTGAAACTAATAACAAAAGTCCATTTACTATGAAGCAAATCTTTGACTGGCTTATAAAGAAAATCAGGCTTGCCACAAAAACTTAGACAAAAGAATTAAGGATAAATATGGAATCCAAATAGACATTAAAGTCAAAGAAGTGGTGTGACGAAGAAGAGGAGGAAGAAGAGAGAGAGGAGCATGTGTCTCTCTGGTTCTAAGGTACTTGCAGGGGGCAGGTCTTTAAATAAGTAACAAAACTTTATCAACTTATATTTGGCCAAAATTAAGTTGTATTTTGATTAAACATCCAATATAAGCACCCCAACTGGATAGGCAATCTCATGGTGATCGATTTGATACCAAATACTGTATATCTAAAGGATAAGAAAGAATTAAACAATTCATATCTTATTAAACAGTCAATTAAAAAAATAGATGTGGTTAACTTAAGACATATCAGTTAACATGCCTTTGGGGTGGTATGCTACCAAAACGTAAGATGTAGAAATCATATTAAAAGCATTCTTCAATAAAACAGAGTGATAATCCAACTTTTCATAACTTTGGTATTTTTAGAGCTAAAAACACAGAAGTCACAACATTAGAAAGCATTTCTCATGACAGGATAAAATATCACATTGTTAGATGTGTCCATTGTTTCATTCAAAGAGTTTAAAAGGTTCGTGGGCTTTCAGTGTGCACTCAGACGAGAGTCCTGCACTGGGTCGGGTACTCGCAAAAACAGCTGAAGTTGCGGGTGGTTTTTAAAAACTTTTTTTTTCACGGGTTCGGATCTGGGTGGAAAAAATATCATGCGGGTCGCGGGTTTTAGTTTGACACATCAAAAGTAATATAAAATAATAATAAATACAAAAAAATAAAAACGGAAGTTGTAAGCTGGTTGTAAGGCTGTGACCATAACAGAGCGGAGTGGGAACTCTTCACTTTGTTACACAATCTATGTAAGTGCACTGCTGTTTAAACTTTGTTCTCGCCACGCTACGCTTCAGACAGCACTGTTGAGTGTGTGCTCCTCAGTTACACACACACAGCTGCGCAGGAGGAGAAAAACTAACGCGTACCCGATGAATGCACTTTTTGGACTGTAATTTAGGCTAAGAGTCTATGACGAAAAAGAAAAATCTCCCGGTTCTCCCGATGTACAGTCTGGGCCTTAACGACTGGACAATATGCAGCGTTGCGTTCAAGTGCAACTCCAAAAAGGAGGACAAATAAGCGTCCGTCGCAGCCTCAAGCCGTATGCTAAAAAAAACGGAAGTTGTAAGCTGGTTGTAAGGCTGTGACCATAACAGAGCGGAGTGGGAACTCTTCACTTTGTTACACAATCTATGTCAGTGCACTGCTGTTTTAACTTTGTTCTCGCCGCGCTACGCTTCAGACAGCTTCAGACAAGGCATTTAAATTCCGGACTGTCCGGCCAAAATCCGGACGTATGGCCACCCTACACGGCTCATACCTGCTGAGCGTCGCTTAAAGGATAACTTCGGTTCCTGCAGCTTTTACATTGTTTATAGAATGAAGTAGAACAATATACTCACCCAGAAGGCTTTCCTGATCCAAACAGGGCTTCAGGAGATATTTAGATCCAAAATCGAGCAGCGAACATCTGTATAATGGTAGCACATAGGGCATACAGCGCTGCTCCTAAAACTGCATTATTCAGCCAAGAACTCATGTTTTTCACCAATATTCCATCATGATCCGTTCCGAAAGGCCCTCCATTACAGTCTGTGTCACTCCACACAGCGCTGTGTGGCTGTGCCGACCTCTGAACTAGTTTGTTTGCGTGCCTTCGCGCATGCGCAGTGCGGCTCATTGTTTCAGGGGAAGACTGCCGGTGTTCTGTCAGATTTTCCTACCTATCAGAAAGTGCTACTTTATGGTTCTACGCTTGCGCGTAATGTCATCAGTGTCACGCCAATATATTTTGCTCCGATTTCAAGCCGTCTCAAAGAGGCAGTAGGAGGCTGTAGCATCGCGAGGTAAGGTTGCATATTTTCTTTGCTGTTAAATAAAACTATCAGCTAACTGTGTTCTAAGTGTTAAACTTGAAGAAGTAAGTATTTTATGTTCTAGTACTGCGTGCGTACACTGTATTCTAAGCGCATAAATTGGAGGAGTTAGTTCTTTGTGTTGTAAAACTGGAATTTTTATTTGTCATAGAAATTCCTGCATCAAAGATACACTTTGAGGTTTAAAAATAAAGTCACAATACTTAACTCCTTTTCCCTATATCCAAGCAAGTTATGATGTATTTTTATGTTTATTTTAGTTTACTTAATCATTATTATTTAAAGCAATACCCCTCCGTCATTAATCTCAGCTAGTTTTGGTATGTTTTAAGCATAATTTAGGGCGGGAGCACATTTTCTTTGTTTAATTGCATCCCATCAGAAAATGCTACCTGTACCTGAAGTTCAATAAATCATTAATAATCATCTCTTTAGCCCTCTGTCATTAATCCCAGCTAGTTTTGATAGCTTTAATCTGTTATTTAGGCTGGAAGCATATTCTGATAGTTCAATATTACCCTATCAGAAAATGCTCCCTGTACTCAAAGTGTCAATAAATCATTAATAATCATCTCTTCAACCCTCTGTCATTAATCCCAGCTAGTTTTATATGTTTTTACTGGTGCTTTTTTGTGTAATGCTTTTTCATTCAGTGGAACACTGGAGCTTCAGGTGGTGCAGGGTCGTCAAACGGCGGCTGGTTACGTGCAGGTGTTGCAGCGGGCATCCCTCATGATTGAGGGCCCTCGACTGTGTGGTAACAGCTGGGTTTTTCAACAGGACAACGCTGCAGTTCACAATGCTCGCTTGACCAAGGACTTCTTCAGGGAGAATAACATCACTCTTTTGGACCATCCCGCATGTTCCCCTGATTTAAATCCCATAGAGAAAATTTGGGGATGGATGGCAAGGGAAGTTTATAAAAATAGCCGTCAGTTCCAGACAGTTGATGCCCTTCGTGAAATTAATGTGTTAAAAAAAATAATCGCAAGATTAATATTAGCTCACAAACATTTTGATATTGGCCAGCTGGAGGACCCAGCGCCACACATTCGTCTCTAGTCAAACCAAACAAAGCCCAGGTGACAACAGGAATGGCCTATTTAAGACTTAGTCTTATTTTATTTTTGAATTAATTTATCTATATTTGTATTACATTCTTTAATAATGCATCAGGCCTAATTGGTTTGCTGGATGTCCTCGACCTTTTTCTTATTTTGAATTTGATTTATGAAACACACTTAAAGTGTAATTTGAGTTGCCTGATTGAGCTTAGAATTTTCTGGACAAGTTGCCCTGACTTTGGTTTTATTTAGTCACCAATAAAAATGTGGATTTACAAATCTTCACTTCTTAGTGTATTCATTTGAATAGTCATACACTACATATTTATAATATCCTAGAATTCAAATTCTTTATTTGGGTACTTTAAGCAGATATGAGATTAAAATGCGATGCAATGCAATTAGATTTTTTTTTTAATCGTCTGACAGCACTTATATATACATATATATATATAATTGCGTGAATACATATATATATATATATACATATATTTATATAATTGTGTATATAATTGTGTATGTATGTATATATATGTGTGTATATATATATATATATATATATATTTATGTGTGTGTATATATATATATACATATATGTATATATATATATATATATATATATATGTATAGATATGCATATATATATATATATGTGTATATATACATATATAGAAAAGAGAGAGGGGAGATATATGTGTGTGTATGTATATATATGTTTATATTTTATATATGATCAAATGCTACCATTTGTTTTTGATTTCTGTGTTTATATTATATATTAAGCTATTCTGTAAACTGTCATCCATTGGCTATAATTAAAGACAAATATTTTCAATCAAAGAAACATGCTTTGGTCAAGGAGTCAATATGACAATGAATGTAAACGTTTTACCCTTATTGACAGAAATTCTTACTCAAGACGAAAGCACCAATAAAAACATATAAAAACTAGCTGGGATTAATGACAGAGGGTTAAAGAGATGATTATTAATGATTTATTGACACTTTGAGTACAGGGAGCATTTTCTGATAGGGTAATATTGAACTATCAGAATATGCTCCTAGCCTAAATAACAGATTCAAACATATAAAAACTAGCTGGGATTAATGACAGCGGGCTAAAGCCCAAATTCCACTGCATGCGTATCCAGTCCGTCTCCGCTCCGCTGCAGCAGCGGAGCCGATCCGTTTCCATTATAAGCAATGCGTGTACTTCCACCAGCTGCGGCACGGCTCCGTCACGGCTGCGTATCTGCTCCGCATCTGCTCCGCCGGCCTCCGGCACACGGAGCAGATATGCAGAGCTTCTATTTTTGCCGGACGCCGGACCACAGCGCAGCAATTTAGCACACAGACTATCGTGCGGGACAGGAAGTTGAGCACAAACACAAAATAAAAACATCCGTAGATGTTTCAAAATAAAATAAACCGAGTCAGCAAGTACCTGGAAAACATCATTTAGGGCGGAGACAGACCTGGTGTCAAAAGCTCAGTCTCACCCCACTTCACCATGGATGAGGAGCTTTTGATTTTGGAGGTGCAACACCACAAAATACTTTATGAGCTCGTTGACCTGCTGCAAGGCGGAGCCGCAATGCTTCGTAGTGCAGACGGATCCAGTGGGAGTTGACGCACGTCAGATGACGGAGCAGAGCGGAGACGGACCGGATACGCATCCAGTGGAATCCCGGTGTAAAGAGATGATTATTAATGATTTATTGATGCACTGAGTACAGGGAGCATTTTTTGATGGGATGCAATCGAACTTTTAGACCATGCCCTCCCCCCTCTACTTCAATTTTGATTAAAAATCAGAGGAAAACGGTAGAATGTCTCTTGCTACATGGTTATGTTAGCATGATTAGATAAACACAACAATAACGTAAGCAGCTGTAGGAAAAAATGCAGCGGAAGCAAAATTTGACAAGGCAGCAAAAATCGATAGACGAGTCTACCAGAAAAGGCTCCGGTAGCAAAATCTGACAAGGCAGCAAAATCTGACAGAACACCGGCTACACAACAGCTTTCTTCTTCCAGTTTTGTGCAAAATGGACGAATATCTATCGGATGAACATGTTGTGGAGGAGAACTTTGAATATGATGGGTGTCCTTACAGTTTCGAGCCACAGTATACAGATGAGGAGCTCATCGAAAGGAGGAAGCGCTCCAGAGAGTACTGCGCATGCGCAGAGGCATGTTAACAAACTTGAGTTCAGAGGTCGGCACAGCCACACAGCGCTGTGTGGAGTGACCATAGACTGTAATACATCCATGGGAGTGACACAGACTGTAATGGAGGGCCTTTCGGAACGGATTATGATGGAATATCGGTGAAAAACATGAGTTTTTGGACGATTAATGCAGTTTTAGGAGCGGCGATCTATGCCCTATGTGCTACCATTATATGGATGTTCGCTGCTCAAATTTGGATCTAAATATCTCCTGAAGCACTGTTTGCATCAGGAAAGCCTTCTGGATGAGTATATTGTTCTTCTTCATTCTATAAACAATGTAAAAGCTGCAGGAACCGAAGTTATCCTTTAAGTCTGGACAGAAAGTAAGTCTACTATTACACATGTAAAGGTCCTTTTAAGAGGTTAAAAGTTTAAAAGCATTAAACGTAAAAAACGAGTGATTTTACAGTTGTATGGGAGAAGATCACAGAGGGTTGATGATGGAGCTGAAGTCAGGCTTTTATTGGAAGAGTTGCTTCATTCAGGTGCGTTGTTTACTCACTGGCATCTGAACTATGGAGATATACCGTTCAATTTTCAGACAGTATGACCCCAAATGAATACTTTAAATACGGTTAAGGGTCGGGCTGTGGGTCGTGGTTCAACAGGTCGGATCGGGTTGCGGTACTAATCGGGCTGATGCGCGGGTTTGCGGTTCGGGTGTGGGTTTGTACGTCCCCGGGTCGGAGCAGGGCGGATCTTGAAAATTGGACCCATGCAGGACTCTGACTCAGACCACATCTGGAGCCGATGAGGGGTCTGAGTGGCCAGGGAGGTCAAGGGTCAACTTAGGTGCCACCTAAGAATTATTTATCACTTGGGAACTGTTTAGGTAAAAAGTTCAAGAGAAGTAAACACATCTCTTGAATCCACACCGATGTCTGTTCGTGGTACTTTGCAGGAGTTAAAGACAGACTTGATGGCGCCACATGTCTCTAAGAATTTACGGTCATGGTTCATGAAGACAGAATCAGGGAAGAATGGAGTGTTTTTGTCCTTTTGGAGTTTCTACAGTTGATCAGTTTTCGTCTTGCTACATAATCTAGTTATAGGATATGTGGTCCAGTTTTTCCAGCCCCTGTGTCAAATACAGGTGGAAAAATCAATGAAGTTTCAAGATGAAATCTCACTTATCAGTTAAATATTTCAGTAATCATTGTGATACATTTTTTGAGAAGAAAGAGGATAACTAGCTGATAAATAAAATTCCATTTGTTTCTTTAAATATGTAGGAATTAAAAGATAGATAAAAAAAATATTTAGGTTTATTTTTCCAAACAATTCAACAGAACTTTTTACTCAACATTCATCAGTTTCAGTTTAATGATGCAGCCTGTTGGTATTTTTAGTTTCAGGTGTCCTGGTCGAGGTGTGTTTCAGTGTGCTGTGACTGAACTGGTGTTTGTCACAGAAGGGGAGGTGGAGCTTCAGTACAGGACCATCCAGTGGGACGAGAACCTCCTCCAATCAGCTGGCAAGAAGGCTGCTGGGCCGCTGTTCAACATCCAGTGTTCAGAGGGGGCTTTGTGTCAGCTGCAGCTCCCACACTGCGAATTAGAGGAAGGTAGAGACAATGCAGTGCTACAGATATGAAATATGAATATAAACTATGGTTTGAATATTTGATCAATGCTTTGGATCAGAGACAAAAGACAGACTGTAATGTTTGGTCCGAGAGAACTTGTGATTTTTTTTACCACTGAAATTTTGTTGTGAGTGTGTAATGTTAGTTTTGTGATAAAAAAAAATGTTAAGTCATTGCCAAATTCATAGTGCTGTTACACAAACTGCTGTGATGAGGCTCCATCACATTTACACCTCCAGACTTTCACATTCATTTTGTGAGGCCGTAACATCCGTGCGAGTATGTGCTGCAGAAAGGAATGGGTGACATGGCCAATCCCGACATAAACACTCACTCACGGTGTTCCTGTCTCCCGCTGAGTCTTCCTGCTCGCCACTCTCCAATATCACTCCATTGTTAGTCCCTCTGTAGAGGGAGCAAAGAAGGGATCCCTTGTTCCCCCAATTCTGTCACTGTGATGGTCACAGTGGAGGTGACAAGTCACAGGGGTGTTAATTTCACGGCTAGAAGCAGCAGTGTGAACTTGACTTCTGTGAAATGTGATTTTTTTGGACCACAACAACAAATGCAAATTTCACCCATCTGAACAAATTCTGGCTGCCCCAATCACAGCAGATTTCCTGCAGTTATGGTCGATGATCTTTGCTTATCATGTCTGTATTAGTTAACATAGCCGTGCTCTTTCACCCATGATGCACCAGTAACTCAACAGAGGGGTAGACATGACAGAACTGGACTCAAACCCTTGTTCTCTGATCGACAGACTTACCCACAGAATCAAACATGTTTGATGAAAGATTACAGGAAGGCTTTAGTCTTGAGCTGTTCAATGACGTGACTGCTGTCAAAAACCAACAGACTCCCCTCAACTCAGGCAGACTCAGGGGCACCAAACAGGGAACAAGAGGCTCATGAACAAATTAGGGAGACAAAGGAGCGTATGTCTCTGCAGGTCCTGAAAATGAGGAGAGATGGTTTGATTTATGGAGGACAGAATCCCTCTTTGATATGTCCTCCTCTTTGTACAATGATACTCAGGAAAGATAAAGACCAGATTTAGAGGTAGGTCTTGCCGATATGGTCTAAAAATAAACTCACTGTTTTTTTCCTCATAAATGTCGATTTACGTTTTTCATTGATTTTTTTCTCTCTCAAAAGAAAAGAAAAACTCCAATCGACACAAAAATGACATGAATGAAGCTCTGCCTTTATGTTGTCAAAATGAATTCCAAATCCAATTGGAATTTCCCTCTTAAAATTAAAGTGTGTGCCATAAAATGTCGATTATATTGTTCTAACACAGGCAGATTTGTCAACATGAACTCTGAAATTATTTATATTTTATCAAACTTTGCAACAGCTTGCAGTTTAGGTTACTAAATGAAAAAAACTTGCTTTTTAATTTTAAATCTTCTGCAGAAAATAACTTGAAAGATTTCGATTAATCGATATATTTTCCAGCCCTAGTCAGAGGAGAGCTCCAGATCTGTAAGATTCTCCAAAACTGATGTAGTTAATTAACTCATCACTCTCAGTTGAAACATTAATCCAATAAATCTAAAGTTACACCACTCTCTGCTTCCTCAGCTCTGCTTGTTGATGACCTGTTGTCTGTGGTCCACATCTCCCATGATGGAATAAACTTCTTGACTCCACTGGAGGTCACTCACACTCATGTGGTCATAGATGTCCCTCATCTTTCTGATTTTGGCGTGGTCCGGAAGAAGGTGACAAGGTTATTCAAGCAAATAAGAGGCCAAGTCCTGCTGTTCCTTCGACCACTGGACAAGGGGGATAAAGTGCTCAATGTTTTTCTGCTGCCGCACAACGTTGTTCTGACTGAGGTAAGTTGAATGTTCTCTTAAACACCCTGTGATTATATTTTCATGAAAAAGATAGTGAAGGCTCTCTCCTGTTCTCTCAGTGGCCACTTTATCAGGTACCTCGATCCTCTCATTACAACTCCAATGGGCAATCTTTGTTTTTTTTATTTTCCTGCAGGTTCGTAACCAACAAGAGGGCTCTACGTACATCGAGAGCTCCTCTAACTGTTCTCTCTACTGTAACCAACATTACAGCCTCCACTGTGACCATGAGGACTTCTTAATTCAACCAGAGGTGAGACAATCATATCCACCTCCAGTAGCCATGACCAGAATCATCATAAATGCATTTCCTGCTGCATGTTAAAAACCTGTGTACAATAAGAAGAGGGCGAGACCTTGGTTATATTATGCATAACTCAAAGTAACATCTTGTGGCAAGGTGAGTAGTGAAGGCGTGAACAACGACAACGCCACCTGGGGACTTGCACCCCAGGATATAAATATGCTGTATATATCAACCAACCATGAAGGGCACAGGGTCTAAACAAAGTCCCCAGGCGAGGCATGATTTCCAAAAAAAAATAAAGACTTTATTCAATAACTTCATCATAAAATAATTAACAGGAGTATGGGACCTGCCTACAGAAAAGGGAGTGTGTGGATTCCCCCTTCTCTGCCCCTGATTGGACTGTTTTTGCCTCCATTGAGGCTTTTATTCGTCCCCTGCCTAACTGCTCCACCGGGATTGAGCATGATTTTCCCCTGCACCGATCCTCTGCAGCTACACACACGGGAATCACTTCATGAGCGGCACATACAAAGTTGGCTTGTAGACTCATCTCCAGCGCCAGTGGATTTCCACTTCTACATTGGCTTGTTGGCTGTCTCACCAGCTCCGAACACATTGTGACTGAGCTAAGCTTTTTGGTCCCCTGTTGGGAGTTTTTGCCCTTGTGTATACTCTGTGGGCCAGATCCACAAAGAATGGATTGCTCCTGTCAATAGCGCTATCATTTGTGCAGAAATAGCTCATGCTATCTGCTGCTTATCTTTGTCGCTTATCTTTAAAAGAAATTGCTCTAATGATATGGTGCAAACACACCCACACAGTTTAGCATCTGAGTGCACTTAATTCCTGTGACATATAGGTGGCTTTGCTCTGCAAACTTTGAGATTGACGTCTCCTTTACACTGAGCGCCAAAAAGAACATTTATACACTTGGAACAATAAGCAGTAACAGCGAGGCACAAGACACGGACTTGCAGCTACAGTGAGTAGTTCACGTCAAATGAAGTGCTCTAGCAGGTCAAAAAAAAAGTCAAACTTGAGGGAACAAATGCAGGCAAGTCATGCAGAGATGATGGGGACCATGAGTAGGATTGCTGCTGCTAATGAGACCAGGAATGCTTCTTTTGTAAGGGGGGCAGTAAGCCTGAGCCACCTGCCACATGATGGCAATTAAGAGGCAGGAAAGATAAATAATTGTGATTTATAATGATCACATTTGGCATTCACATTTTGTTGTTGTTGTTATGTGTTTCCAGAAATGGTTAAGGCTTTATATGTTGATTTATGTCCTTATTATATTGTCCTGATGATCTTAAATAATAATATAAATATATGATAAATAAAAAATATAAATAAACAAGTCGACGTGGAGCTGTCCATGGTCCTGAATCTTTTGTACTCACCAATTCACCTTCGAGCAGAGCTGTCCGTTTTCTTATTTTTAGGTCAACATAAAGCCCACTGTGATCTACCACTGAGGATGCTAAATTACTTCTGTCAGGATGAGAAGTTGAGTTTCATTTATTTCTTGGATTTGTTTTGGGTATTACTGATTTATCCCCCAATTAAGTAAAGCACTCGGCATATAGAGGGCGACCCTTACCTCCTGAGAGACAGCTGCCAAGTGTATACTGTAAATGTCAAAGTATTAATTATGCCTCTTAAGAAAACATTTCAAATTACTTTTTATGACCACAAAGTGATTGAAAATGGTCAAAGTACCATGTGTCCATTAGTGTCATTTATTTGTCGTCTTCTTTCTGTTGTTCATTTCATTTCTTTTGGCTTTTTTATTGAAACAGCCAAAACAAATGCAGAAAAAACAACTCAAACTCACACAAATACATTGGGGACACTGCACATTCTATTTCAAAGCCAGAAAATTGGGAACAGTAATTGAATTTGATAATATTTTACAGAAAGTCAAGAAATATAGTGTTAAAAAAGTGTTGACATCTTCATTTACAAACTCAAAAATGTAATATATAAACTAAGAATTGCTTGATGATTCAACTTCTCTGAGAATCATAAACTAATATTTAGATGCATAACCATGGTTTCGAATAACTGCTTTACATCTGTGTTGCATGGAGCTTACTAACTTCTGGCACCGGTCAACAGGTATTGAAGCCCAGAACAATTGTACTACGTTCCACAATTGCCCTGCATTTCTTGGTTTTGCTTCATGAACTGCATTTTTATGTCAGCCCACAAGTTTTCTAAGGGATTAAGGCCTGGATTGTGCTGGTCATTCCATTACTTGAATTTTGTTTGTCTGGAACGCTGATTTTGCTCACTTGCTGGTGTGTTTAGAGTCATTATCTTGTTGAAACACCAATTTCAAAGGCATTTCGTCTTCAGCGTATGGCAAAATGACTTCTTCCAGTATTCTGCTGTACTCAAACTGATCCATGATCCCTGGTATGCAATAAATAGGACCAACAATATAGTATGGGAAACATCCCCATATCATGATGCTTGCTGCGAATTAGCAGCCACACTGCCCCTGGTGCTGCTGGGTCTAACTTCCTATCTGGCCACATTCTGTTACTAGCATTTGAAAACCAAGTTTATGTAGCTTTTGCATGTGACATAATACCCCTGATCCACCTCTATTCTCCCTCTGTCTGAAGGCCTCTACACAGCAGAACTGATTTTTTTTGGGGGGGGGGGGGGGATTTGCACACAATTATAATTGTCAAACATATGGCCAGTCAATGCAAGCTCACATACCAGTGACACAATGTAGGCAGGTGACCACTGCAGCAGAATCCACAGAGGCTTAACGACAGCCGTCACACACATTCTGTGCGTCAGTTTAACTCAGCCCTGAACTCCTGCTGTGTCGGGAAATAAGAGCAGTTTTCTACTGCATAACATAACAGAGAACTATGAGTAATATCAATGCTGTAAATATGAGACAGTCAGCCAACATTTCCTTTCTCCACCAGATTTTTTTAATTCCCCAGAATTCTTGCCCTCACATTCAACCCAGCTAGGCTGTGATATGGCTCATAGATGTTCCTGCTTTTAATCCATGATGATGTGCTTGTAAATTGTTTTTGTCTCTTTTGTATCTGTCTGCATCTTTGTGGTTTTTTCTGCTGCCTGTCTTGGCCAGGTCTCCCTTGAAAAAGAGGTTTTTAATCTCAGGTTTTTTAGCCAGGTTGGAACCAAGCTGGTTAAATAAAGGTTAAATAAAAATAAAATAAATAAAAACCCCACCTTCAAAAAAACGGAACTATCTCTTTAATACGAGTCAATGCATCATGAACAAGTGTCTAGTTTAACAATCTCTCCAATAAATTCTTTGATTCTTTCTTCAGCATGAAAAATTTTCTGCTAAGTATGGACCAAACATTTATCCAACATTTGAAGTTTTCCTCACTCCAAACTCGGAGAAGGTGACTTTGATTGTCCAGGACCAGGACGAGACAGAAGTCTGGAAACGGGTTGTGCGTCTGCCAGGTAAAAATGACTCTGTGCTTTTTTTTTTTTTTTTGATTAGGATGTTTGTTTTTCTGTTGTAGAAAACCAGAGCACCTGGAGAAAACTGATTTAGGATTAGGATTAGGATTTGGCAACTGGTGGCACAGCAGCCACATGCAACCCTCCTACCTCCTAAATGTGGTCCACCAGTTAGCTCCAAATATGAGAAAAGAGACATTTGTTCATGTAAGGAAACTCACAAACTGCCATGAAACACCAAAAATAGCAGCATTTCCTGACAAACATGGATGAACTTGTTTTAGTGCAGCTCAATTTTAAGTATTTGTGAAAAGAAAAACTTAAGGAAGTAAAACTAACTTCAGGAACTAATAAAAACTCTTAAACCTTTGTCAAAAAAATACCAGAACAGGCCAGAATTCTGTGTTGAGCTCACTAGATGACGTATTACTTCTTACATTTAAGCTTAAATATGCAATGATAACCAAGTTGCCTATGCCTGCTGAACATCATGCATGATTTTAAAAGAATTCCACCTTCAGTACTAAACAACTAAGTGCCTTTGGTCATCAGATGCTTACAGACTTTCTGGAAGAAAAAGTAATAATTCACAGGCCTGAGCACTCTGCTGTCCCAGCAGCTTTTGGATGTGCTGCAGGCTTAAAATCAGAAAAAATATGTTTAAAAAAGGATGAAGTTGATTAGTTGGAACACTAAATACATTGTCTTTGTGCTATATTTAGTTGGACTAATCTTGTAAATTGATTTGCAAATCAGTGTGTTGATATTAACATTTTCTCAACATCCTAAATTTTTCTGAAATTTGGGTTCATAATGTCATTTGTTCAGCTTTAAACTTTGTGCTGTCATACACACCAAATACTGGACAAAGGTAAGATTTTTCGGTTTATTTCCAGGTTCAAGGGAAGAAAGTCTGCAAACTGTTGTCGGTGGACAAGACAAGAACCCTTCATTTGACAGGGTCCCTGCTGATAGCTGGGCCCCTGCTAAGAGCCAGGCATCTGCAGTGGACAGGGCCCCTGCAGTGAACAGGGCCCCTGCAGTGACAACAGAGACAGTGCTTTCCATCAGGATTGAGTTCATCAAGAGAGTAAGTGATGAAAACCTGAACCAGCTCCTGGATAGGCTCCTGGAGCACATCGTTATAAATGATGAGGAGATGCAGTCAATCAAATCCAAAGGCAGGGCGGACAAAGCACGAGATGTGATCGACATAGTCCTACGAAAAGGAAACATAGCCTGCTCCGTTCTGATGGCAGCTCTCTCAGAGGTTGATCCATTGGTCTGGAGAGGGCTAAGCCTCAGAAGATGAAGAAGAAGAAACAACAATGGGATGGCATGATGTTGTTTCACAGCTGGTTCATCCCTGAATGGGAGCTAAAATTATGTATGAACATATTAAAGAGGACATTTTATGTCTTATCTCAGGTTCATATATTCACATTGATGACTGCTAAAGTATGTTCACTATCATGTTAAAAAATCCTTCGAGGTCAACAGACTGAGGACCCCTGATCCACCTCCACTTTCACTCTGTCTAAAGCTGCATTCACACCAAATGTGACTCTACGACCATAATTGGGTGTCCATAAATACCTAATTTTGGTCACTGGCAGCCATTGCCGTGGCTCTGTGACGTCACATCCATCACATATCCTTTTTCACTCACTTAACAAACACAACACACTGCTGCTGATGGCCCTGCAGCAGCATCGTCTGTGACTTTTCTGCAGTCCATCAAGGCGGAACTAATGTCCTCACCAGTGCGATTGCTCTAAGACAACAAGGGAAGCTCAGCTTCCCCTAAAATTTCCCCCAAAAAAGTGGTGATATGTACTTCTGTGTGTACATTTCATTGACTAAATATGCGCTACAGTACCTTCATCTTTTGTTCATAATCAGCTACTTATCACAGGTAACTGGCACGACTTCCTTCTCATTCATCCCCGCAGCGTCTCAGTGCTTTATCACAGTTGGATGCTGAGCGTCTTCTGACTTCCATGAGGAAGCGTAGAGTGGTTTGTTCCACTGTGGAAACTGGGCGGTCATTGGATAAACGCTGAGCTTGTCCTGCCCATTGGACGCTCAGCATCTCTTGGGGTCTATAAGGCAGTGGGCTGGCCTGGACGTTCGGCTTCTGCATGATGATTGGATGATCTGTCTGAGGCTGAATCCTTTTTTGATTGACAGTGAAATGAGCCAATCAGCAATCTTGAAGTATAATCCTCCACCGGAGCATCTTCTAAGTTTTACATTCAGTTGTTCTGGGGAGGAGCTTCTACTGTTTAAAGCAGCTCAAGTCTTACAACCACAACACAATGGGCCAAGGCCGTTTAAGCAGACTAGCTCTGCTGGCCATTGAGAGAACACTGGTAAAATCCCTGGAAAAGACACCTAGTTGGTACGACAGGGTCACAGATCATTTTCTTGAAAAGGAGTAGAGGGTAGAATTTACATTTAAATAAATAAACAAATTTATGATGTAGGCTGGTAAAAATTGAGCTTCCCCTCCTTGGCTGACCAGCAGCCGCCACTGGTCCTCACTGACTAATGTGTCCCACACTGGCATAGATTGTTACTCTATAGCAGGGGTAGGCAACCTGCGGCTCCGGAGCCGCATGCGACTCTTTTGCCCCTCGCCAGTGGCTCTCTGGACTCAGAGGACAGAAGAGCAAAAAACTTCTTCTATGACTTGCATTGAACTCTAATTAATTGGTGTTATTTCTGCATGTTTTAGCACCATCTGCCTTTTTTCTTTTAATGACAATTTCTTGGTTTTTACATCGCTAACTTTGCGTCATGTGTGCACCTCCCATGACCTCTGCGTGACCTGCAGCAGGTCGGAGTGAGAGTAGGATGCTGCTGCATCTTTAGCTGTGAGCTCACTTGATGTTCATTTTAAGTTCTGATGAAGATGTTTTGATGAACTCTCATACTTTTAACTGCTGCTGTGAAGGGATTTAAACTTTTTAAACAGAGGCATGTCGGCGATAAAATTTTGGAAAAGAGGAGAGACACGGGGAGACGATAATTCAGCACGACTGACGGCGTTGTTGAAGTGAGGGATTTTTACACAAAGATATCAGGTGGATGTTTTTTATAACCATTTCTGCGTTATGATTGCAGTCAGTCAGTCTCTCCCCCTCACATGATCTCTCATTCACTAACTACAGACTCAGGTGTGTGAGTAACTGTGTTATATGTATATCTGACATTTTTTTTCTATGACACATCAAAATAGGCATGAAGCTAAATACTGAGTAATTATGTGGGATAAGCTTCTAAAACACTAATGAGATGTTGAAAAGCACCTCAAAAATCACAAGATTACTTCATGATTATGATAAAATTATGCATAATAAAGATCAGAATGCAGGAAAGAAATGATTTTAATTTAAAATGCGACGGGAAGACCTTCTGACCCCCATCTCACCTGATGATGTCAAATAAATATTTAGGATTTCTAAACTGAAAGTAAAACCTGATCCTGTGGGATAAAAAACGGAGCAACAACAAAGCAAAATAAAAAATGAAAATAACAGTGTTAACAGGGCTAATGTTAATAGATGGTTATTTTTGTTGACAAACCTAAAAATCAAAGTAAACACACCATTGTTGTCATTTTGGTTCTAAATGAATTACTAACACTAATGTCAAGTTAAAGCAACAAAAGTACATGACCCATTACAGAGCAGCCATGTCAGGTGGTAAAGCAGTTTGCTTATAGATCTAATGTCATTAAATTTCATTATAATGTAGTCAGCAGGTACCGCTGTTGTCATTTTAAAGTTCAAACGTGTTTTGTGGCTCCAGACAGATTTTTTTGGTAGGCGTGGCAAAATGGCTCTTTGTTTGGAAAGGTTGCGACCCTGCTCTATAGTCTGGAATAAAACTTCTTGATCACATACTCACACGCACTGATTGGCTGTTGCCGCACAGCCACACACGACATTGCCGGAGAAGATCAACTTTCTTCAATTTCGATCATGAGCAACAAGTGAAGTGATCCCATTGAACGCTGCAGTCACATCTCGGGAGGGTTAACCCTGCTGTTCAGTGACTCTGCATGAAAAGTGATCTCCAAGGCCGCTCAGTTTCCATTGGGTGTGTAGACACCTTAAAGCTTTGTCCTCACATAGGCAGGTTCTTTTATAATTCACAGATTTTTCTGTCCATTTTGTCCGTCTGTTCACATGTAATCTGTGTTTTAGATCTCTGCATGGTGATGTCACTCAGTGTAACTTTGAGGAACAATTTGACTCTTATATATATTGTATATAGTTTTTTCTTATCTATTTGAACTATCCTGAAATACTATAAAATCATTGCTTAGTGACATGACCTAACATAACCTGTACATGACCTTACATAGCCCCCTTCTTGTTAGAGACTGCTTTCCCACACACTACATGACCGTACATAGACCTCTTGGCCCTCTCATTACCTTTTCTTCCCACAAACTGAGTGATTGCCATGAACTCGCTGAACCTCTTGCACCTGCAAGGCCATCTTTCTCACCAAAAACAACCTCACGTGACCACATACAATGCTATAAAAGGAGTTGACACTGTATTAGTTTTCAGTTCAACTCTCAGACTGCTTTGGCACTCTTTGCTTGTAACTCTCTTGTCCAGACAAGAAGAAGAAGGAATTAAAGCTCCATTTGATTGCATCCAGCTGGTTTTCATAATTTTTATTCTGAACAAATGTTAGGTAAAGGTACGAACCAACTGAGTTATCTTAGGATTATAAAAGGAAAAATCGTAACAGTCACCTTCTCTCTGCTGTCTCCATGTGCTGCAGCAGACGTTTGTTAAACTTTTTAAGTGTTCAAATCTCAGCTGTTTGCAAACCAACACAGACTTTCTGTCCATTCTTTACTGCGATGCTGCTTTTAAACACCCAGATGATAGAAGCACTGCTGATATTTGGACCTGATCTGGTGTTTTTGTTTCAGAAGTCGCCATGTTGACTGGTGACACTTGAGCACATGCTCTGTCGTTAATGTGGTTGTTGAAACCAACAATAGTGCCCACAAAACTTTTTAATAACAGGATCTGCTCAAAATCCTCATCTATGTTTGTAACTAAAATAAAAACAACCAAGTAATATTTACTCAATCACCTGCTGTCACCAGTAAACACAGCAACAAGATAAACCATAACACCAGTGGGACATGGTGGTTGGAATAAATAGGTTGTTTAAAAACGAATTTAGACCCGCTTCTCCCTTCATACCTCACCCCTAGATCCAACCCCAAAAGCTGATGGACGTGCATCGTCATGGAAACAGCCTTAGAAACTGTGTACCTGACCAACGTAGCTAAGGTAACCCCGACTCATCAGACAACTCGACTGACAATATTGATAACATCACGACAACAGTACATTCTGGCAGATTAGACAATAAGATGAATGCCCGACGGCTGTTACTGTTATGTGAAGCACCACAAAGCTAAAGATGCTTACCTATCCAGCAGACAGACAGTGACATTCGCGTCCATTTTCAGGTCTTTCAATTGGCAGAGTTCCCTCCCCTGTCGGAAAGCAACACCAATGTTGACCTGAGTCTTCGCTCTTTCATGGTCATAGCCCTTCTTTTTCACTTTCTGCTCCTCTGACCTTTTTCTTTTGGGCTGTTTTTCAGCCATTGCTACTGCACATATTGTATCTCTCTCTTAAGCTAACTGCGCAACCTTTTCAATCAAAAGAGCCATTTTGCCCATCACGCCCACCAAAAAAATCTGTCTGGAGCCACAAACACATTTGAACCTAAAAAATGACGACAGCAGCACCTGCTGACTCTACATTATAATGACATTAGATCTGTAAGCAAACTGCTTTACCACCTGACATGACTGCTCTATAATGGGCCATGTACTTTTGTTGCTTTAACTTGACATTAGTGTTATACCATATTATTTTGAAGTAATTCATTTAGAACTAAAATGACAACAATGGTGTGTTTACTTTGATTTTCAGGTTTGTCAACAAAAATAACCATCTATTAATATTAGCCCTGTTAACACTGTTATTTTCATTTTTTATTTTGTTATTGTTGTTGCTCCGTTTTTTTTTTTTCTACAGGATCAGGTTTAACTTGCAGCTTAGAAATCCTAAATATTTATTTGACATCATCTGGTGAGATGGGGGTCAGAAGGTCTTCCTGTCGCATTTTAAATTAAAATCATTTCTTTCCTGCATTCTGATCTTTATTATGCACAATTTTATCAATCATGAAGTAATCTTGTAATTCTTGAGGTGCTTTTCGACATCTCATCAGTGTTTTAGAAGCTTATCCCACATAATTACTCAATGTTTAGTTTAATGCCAATTTTGATGTGTCATTAAAAAATTGTCATATATATATATATATATATATATATATATATACATATATATATATATATATATATATAACACAGTTACTCACACACCTGAGTCTGAAGTTAGTGAATGAGAGATCATGTGAGGGGGAGAGACTGACTGACTGCAATCATAACGCAGAAATGGTCATAAAAAACATCCACCTGATATCTTTGTGTAAAAATCCATCGCTTCAACAACGCCGTCAGTCGTGCTGAATTATCGTCTCTCCGTGTCTCTCCTCTTTTCCAAAATTTTATCGCCGACATGCCTCTGTTTAAAAAGTTTGAATCCCTTCACAGCAGCAGTTGAAAGTATGAGAGTTCATCAAAACATCTCCATCAGAACTTAAAATGAACATCAAGTGAGCTCACAGCTAAAGATGCAGCAGCGTCCTGCTCTCACTCCGACCTGCTGCAGGTCACGCAGAGGTCATGGGAGGTGCACACATGACGCAAAGTTAGCGATGTAAAAACCAAGAAATTGTCATTAAAAGAAAAAAGGCAGATGGTGCTAAAACATGCAAAAATAACATCAATTAATTAGGGGTTAATGCAAGTCAAAGACTACGTTTTTTGCTCTTCTGACCTCTGAGTCAAGAGAGCCACTGGCGAGGGGCAAAAGAGCCGCATGCGGCTCCGGAGCCGCAGGTTGCCTACCCCTGCTGCGCACACTACGCAACCTACTACCCCTCCTCCCCCTTTTGTCTGATCTGCGCATGAGTATGATCGCCCCCTGGATGCGGGGAGGTGTACTATGTTTTGGTAACTTGGCCCCAGCCACAGTATTTACTTGCTGAAATTCAGAGCCAAGGCTGTGTATTGAAACCAGACTTTTTTTTCAACATGCTGTCAGTGGGGACATCTTGTGGATGGAGAGGAGAAATATGGTAAATTTGACAAATAGTGCATTAGATTAGAAGATTGCTCACTACACCTTTAAAGCTTGGGAGGAAAAGCTGTTTTAAAATTTCCTGTGACTGATTAAGACTCATGAATGCTTCCATTTCTAAGCCCCCAGCTTTGACTTCTCCCTCTGCCCTAAAAGACCTTCTTCACGGTGTGACCTGGTTAAGTTCCTGCTCAAAGCTGTCTCATTGTGAGTCAAACACTGATTCTTTCTGAAGATGATCCCAAGTGATGATTTTTAGCTCTTTCTGTAAAGACGTTGATGCTTTGAAATCTGCACATTATCGTCTGTTTTTGATGCTGTAGAAATAAACATTAAGATATTAAAGCTAAAATGACTCCTCACTTTTACCACTGTCCTGAAAGTTGCTCAAATGGATGTAAAATATTTCTGATGTCATGAAACAGTTCTGTATTGTCGGGTATGCATTTTTATTTTGTATATTATCTTTGCATTAAACAAATGTCCAGTGGAATACTCTGAGTTTAACAAAATAAAAGTCTTTTTGATGCATTAATCACATGGTGATCTTTATTTTTCTCACTAAGGAGGCAGCTCTGTTGTGTTGTAGTTGCCGAGACACCGTCACACTAACACTCACCTACTGAACTCTGCAGGGTGATCGTGGCAACAGTCAAACTTTTACTCTGCAGAGCCACTCATGATCCACCTCCTGGATTCTCTCTCTCTCTCCAGTCTTACTGTCTCTTCAGCAGCAGAAACTCGTCCTCAGACTCTGAACACTCAGCAGCTCCCTCAGGAAAAAGGTCAGTCCTGCTCTGCTTCTTCTTTTTTGACAGAGCTACAGTTCTGTGAGAAAGCAGTTTAAGCTGTATGGATCAGAAGTACTCAGGCTGTTGACTTTATCAAACATTAAACCTGGATCTTAATGTTTGATAAAGTCATTATGATCAAAAATATGAAAACAATACAGCCTAAATACTAGAAGTGCATTCCTTCCTGGATGAAATAAGCCTGTAGAAACCAACTGTAATTTCCTATTTCTATCATTTTGGTTGGATGTATGTATTTTGAGAATTAACTGATTGTTTAAGTCTTGGCGTATTGTCTGACATTTTTATTTGATTAAGAAGAGGAGATACAAACGTCCATAGTGTATCTCTTTATAATGCAGGATCAGAGGGAGCCATGGACATCCTACATAACCACAGTAAAGACATTCATGAGGACTAACTCAGTTTTCATCAGCTGATTAAAGCCTTGCGAACACAACAGGAGTTTAAAAATCGTCTGATTCTGAAATCGGGTTGTGTCACACACGTAAAGAGAATCTTGACAGATTATCTTTTCTCAGATCTTTGGCACACACACACCACAAGAGCTAACAATCATGACAGCCGCACATTACAAGATTTCATCAACATTACCGGACCAGAGAAACGCTCAACGTGATCCTACGTCATCTCACCATGTAAACAAATACACGAAAGATGGAGACTAGTGCGGTATGCTGGCTGTGTCCATTATTTGCAGTGAGAAAAGAAAACAAAGGACCAGACGCATCTGGATGAAGAAGTGGTTGGGGAGACGCAGACAAATATTGAAATGAATTAATGATTAAATAAATCATTATTCCCTCTCACTTATTACTGTTAACAAGTAAAATGAGCTTGTATAGCTGATGTATATATCAATTTCACATGAGAGTGAGCTCTGTTGTCCTGGATATCAGCACTCTGCCACATTATTATCTCATCTGGAATATTTAATATGAATGCGATTTCTCTTCAAGGCTTGTCCTTTTCCCATCGGTTGTGATAATCTCTGCATGTATAAACATTTGTAGTCTTACCACAGGTTGACAACACTGTCCTTCATCTCTGCTGTACGGTCTTTGAAATCATTTGCAGTAACAGTTCCTAGGCCACATGATTCTTGCGCCACTGGATGACATCAAGGATGACAGTAATTTAGCCTGCCGTGTTCGTCTGCAACCATTCAACCACTTTTAAGTAAAGACGAATAATTTGTCGAAATACAGTCTGTTAAAAAAACCCTATGACCCCCTTGATTACTATTTGCCAATTTAGCTGTATTTCCTGAATTTTTTGGCTGTTTCAATAACAAAGGCTTAATTAATATCTAAAAATTGAATGCCCTTCAGTGTCACTGCATATTGTTCTTGTGCAGTTGTTTGTTTTTGCTGCTCAGTGGAAAGGAGATAACCTGACAAGCCAGATGGACAGCTCCATTTATCTGCCACAGAAATATTACACTAGTCTATCCGTGTAGGAGCCCTTTAAATTTGTTTTCAGGGCAGAACGTAAAAAAAAAATGCTTGTGATTGGACAATCGTTTGGCTCATCACATTCATCACAGACCAATCTACATCAAGCAGGGTTGCCTCCTATAATGTAACATATAGTTGCTAATGGCTAACAACAATTTAGAACAGTTCATAGCGATGGCCATCGTGGTGAACTTAGCAGCTAACTGCTATCAACAGTTAACGACCATTAGTTGCCAACTTAACCGCTAACAGCCAACAACAGTTAATGACCGTTAGCTGCTAATGGCCTTATACTATCGTCTTACACTAAATTATACCACACAGATGATTCATTTAAGACTTATATGTGACATGAACCTCGTCAATGCCAATCCCTACAAGTAAAATTCTGAGGAGGGCAGATTTCGCCAAGTTTCACTAAGTAGTCATGAGGACGATAGGCTAATCAGCATGTCGGTTCTCAACTTCTGGTTCTCAACATCCGGTTCTAAACCACTGGTTCTCAACTTTCTGCATTTTGCTGCTCCCGCCTCTCTTCCCTGATTGGGCAGTTAAGAATTCAACCAAGCAAATTTGTTGGACAACGGAGGCTGGCAAGACAAACCTGCAGGATTTAAGAATCAGGCAGGTCTGTCTGCCCTGCAAGGCTATAAAGGAGACGTCAATCTCCTTAAAGTTTGCAGGGACAAAGCCACCTACATACCACAGGATTTACTGCGATCAGAGAAGCAAAATGCGCTCAGATGACAAACTCTGTGGGTGTGTTAGCACTGGCATATCATTAGAGCAAATTCTTTTGAGGACAAGGCACTAAAACAGGGCGGATTGCCTGAGCTAATTTCGCCCAAAATATCAGCACTATTCCATTCTTTGAGGATCTGGCCAGAAATGTTTTCTTCACGTCTGCAGGAGGTGAACTTCGGCCTGCTGGACTGTGCTGATGGCAGCTTCCTGATCAGTCTGGAGAAGCTGCTGTCTGACGTCATGTTACCAGCCCTCAGATCGCAGCAGGTCTGTCCACTCTGTTTTCTGTGAGCTTGGGCTCAAGAAGTCATTGAACAACCTTTTTTTTTGAAAAACGGTGATTACCCAATTAACCAACTAACTCTTTACATGGCTATAATAATGTTGCTGATAACAGCAGCAGAAGGTCTAACCTTTGTCTTCTCTGTTGTAGGATAAAATATTCTGTTTTTGTTTGCAGACTTGGGGCTCAGTGCAGGAGGGATCGTCAGGTCTGGATGCTCAGTCCTTTTTATCTTCAGTGGATAAACTCATCCATAATCTGAACTCAACCAGAGTCAGCATGGAGAGGAAGTTCAGGCTGCAGCATGTTGACCTTCCTGAGGTCATCAAACAGCTGAGCAGCCCTGCAGACTACACTGCTGCAGGTAGGGAGGTCCACTGTCGTCAACTCTGACTGTTTCCCCACTTTGGTGAATCACATGTAAACAAATACCAAGCCAAAAGTGCCAAAATTGACAAATGAGTTATTGTATTTTGGACAAAGAAATGTTTTTTCCAAAGAAACAGGATAAAGATGTATGTTTGTTGGCCTGTTTAGCTTGCCATAGATTTTGAAGAGGTGCTTGAAAAGTTTACTTGTATTTATTTGATCTTCTCACCCAGCAGAATTTGTAAGACATGGCAGCAATATAGTAGCATTCCTCTATTTTAGGTAAAATGATTTACTTTCAACACTAAACACCCTTTAGCTGTTCCATTAGACAAGTTCGAAGAATTTACTGTAGGTCACATGTAGATTACAAAAGCTAGACCTGATATGTAAACCTTGGTGTCATTTTTTTTAAACCTCAATAAATACCAAATTATTAGTTTTACTTACGCTGTTCAGAGTGACTTATCAGATACAAATGAATAATTATAACCAGATTCAACAGCTGGCGCTTCTGTCTGCAGCCAATAACAGGGAGCTGGTGGAGCATTGATGGGGCGCGGTCTCAGTGTGGACCAATCAGATCAAGCTGGTGCTGACAGAGAGCAAGCAGATGAGGAAGAAGTCTGATGATGTGGGACCATCAGCTGAACTGAACAGACGGATGGTCACCTTGAACAGGTCGGCACCAAGAAATAATATTTGAGGTCAGGATGGGAGTACCAGTATAGAGTATCAGAGTATTGATACTCTCACATGTGCTGTTTTGGTATTCATTTCTGTTAAAGCTGTTGTGTTTGTTTCTGTTTGTATTTGTATTTATTGTTCTGTTTATGGACCTTAAATCTGTCAGTAAGGTATCTTCATATCTAGTCCCCTAAAATACCAATTTTAAATAATTTCTTGGCAAAATGTTGATCTGTAAAGCTCTATAGACTTTTTCAGTCTTCTTGTGTCATGTGACCTTGGAGACCAATTAGACTATCAAACAGCACTCAGCTGCACCTGCAAGCACACACACAGAAACTTAATACGGTTTTGTGGCTACATAATAGGATTTACAGAAAGAAAACACAATTTTATGGATTGTTTCTCAGGAAATATTGTGACGTCCCATTTCATATAAGGTTTAGTTGATAATTCTTCATTTAAATCACTACAACATAAGCCGACTTCAGTGTATCTGTCTAATATCCGTTTGTATTTATGGAAGAATAATCAAAGTATCCAAAAAATATTAATCTTTAGTCTTTAATTGTAGAATATCTGATAAATTCATCTTTTTGGACTCATGCTTAAAAAATTGTTGAAAGATTATATAGTCTATGTTCTGGACTACATGTTTCCTCTCTGTGCTTTTGTTTGATGAAAAACGTTTTTAAAAAATCTTAAATATTCTCCATGCACTGCTGGAGATGTTTGACATATTTATCTTTATTGTGTGAATTTGAATAAAGTTGCATTTCCTCAGGTGTCCACTAGAGGCTGACCTCTGAAGCAGCACACACTCAATGATCAAATGTCCAATTTTTCATCAGAAAAATGTTCACAGCCTGGCTCAAAGGATGTTTTTGGTATTTCTGGGTGAAGTGAATCAGCTGTGCCTGTCCTCAAGCTTCAGTATGAACATGGCTGATCGGATCAGAGCAGAGGCAGAAGCATTTCTCCTGAGGAGAGCTGGGCTGTAATATTCGAAGACTTTTCTGAACTTTGATTTACAAATGATGAAACTGTTCTGTGAGTGCAGACTCACATGAACAGCAATAAAAAAAAACCCACCCATGTAAGGGTTTAGGCTTGAAGCAGCTCTGGGAAACTTTCACTGTGGGTGTGGATGGTTCAAGAGTTTGATCTGTGACTATTTCACTGTTAGAAACTGTGATCATGACAAACAACTGAAAAATAAAGCAGCAAATTTAATGTGGTTACAGACATGAAGATGAGATTTTTGAGAACAAGCTCTACCTCAAGTTCTTCCATTATGCAACACTTGTACGTTGACTGAGTTAAACAGGAAAAGAGATGAATACACCGCAGAGCACAGAGTCATAGCTGGTAAAGCTATGCTAGAAGCAATAAGCCATTAAGGCTTTCACCTTTGTTCACAAAGACAGCTAATCACACAAAGGAGGGACCAGAGGAGGGTGAGTGTCTTTGTCTGTACCTTCTGTCTCTGAACTGTGGAGTAAAAAATATTCAACTAAAGCTTTGGTGGCTGGAAAAAAATTGAACCTCCTGTAACTCGAGAACAGCAGAACAACGTCACTTCCTTGTTCCTTCTGAGTGAGCGTTCCTCTCAGTATCTTCCTGTCCTGAGCTCACATTGGCTGTTGTTTCTCTGACTGAACGCAGGACACAAGATGAGTCTTCATGTGGAGGAAGAGGAGGGCAGTGCCAAGTCTCTGCAGAGTCAGTGGTCCGGGGAAGACCCCCCAGATCGAAGCTGTAAACCTGGGGTCTCAGACAAAAGGTAAGACGGTTCAGACTGGGATTTGGTGCTGTCCAGTTTTTATTCTGTCAGAGCTTCCTTAAGTTTTCCTGCTGTACACTTGGGATTATAATTCATGTTGAAGCTTCATGTGAGCATGATGCTGTGAGACACTTTGGATACACTCAATGGCCACTTTATAAGGTACACCCTGTGAGCACCAGGTTGGACCATCTTCTGCCTTCAGAGCTTCTTCATTCTTATTTATTATTTAAACTTTGTTAAACCAGGAAAGCCTCATGAGATGAAGAATCTCATTTACAAAAGTGTCCTGGCCGAGACGCACAGACAAACAGAAATAAAACAAACACGATAAACACACGTGAACAAGTTCAGAATCACATCAATCGGCCTTTAAAAGGATTAAAGAGACGCTCTATAAACAGAGCGTCATATTCAATTTACTGTTTCTCCACATCCCAAAGGTGCTCTATTGGATTGAGATCTGGTGACTGTGGAGGCCACTGGAGTTCAGAGAACTCATTGTCATGTTGAAAAAGCTGTTTGAAATGATCTGAGCTTTGAGCAATCAGGAAGTTACTGAGAGGGGAGAGCAGGACACGAAATCTGAAATGAAAGACAATGTGAGTGCTTTGAAAATAAAGCAGGAAAGACAGGACATGACATGTAATGAAGACTCAAAACGGAACTTAACCCGGAAATGTGACAGCCATGAAAAGTGATCAGTTCCTTCACTAAATGATTCATTAATTGTAACACAAAATCTTTTCTTGAGGGGTTAATTTGGTGTCCTATCACATTCTTCTGCAGTTATGATGTCTAAAGATTCAACCGTTTTTTTTAAATTGTAGACAAAAATCTGTTGTTGGCATTCATTGCAGGTAGATCCATTTGTCGGTGAGTTCTTTAAGGTTTTATGTGTGGTGTACAGACATGACATTGTTTTCTGCAGAGGATGTCTGCAGAATTATTCTTCTTACTCTCTGTGAGATCTTTGTTGAAAGCAGCATCAGCTGTAGGAACTGAGACAAACAGGAGAACAAAACACAGCACTGCAGCGTCTGCTAATGTCAGGAGTTTATTTTATAATCATTCTTGATTCTTGACATTTCATGTTTCATGTTTTTCTTCCTACAAAAAACAAGAACAAAGAAAAGAAATCATAAATGAAACCCACACTGTGTGAGCTCTGCAGCTCTCCAACAGAGCTGTGAAGAGAGAGGAGAGCGAGAGAAAGATCTCAAGAACGATCAGTGCTGGAAGCTGAACTTTAAAGAGGACAAATCATGCTTGTTTCTCCTTTTCACTATGCCAGACTAGGATGCCTGTAAAGCATTTCTACCCTCAGTACAAGTCACTTACTTCCTTCATTGCCCCACAATAGCGTTCTCAATATCCTCATTTTAGGCCATTATGAAGCACTTGTTGAAACGCTTGGTCTCAAGGATGACCTCGCAATGTCACAGCCCTTTGTGCTCTGATTGGTCAGTTCTATCGGGGGCTGAGCCAGCCTGTCCTTCTTCTTCTACTGTATTTTCCGGCAGGCTCAAAGCAGCGACCGTGCATTGAGTCCCCCTACAGGCCAGAGCTGGTAATGAGGGAGTGTGAGCGAGGGAGCTTTATACCCCTGCTGCTGGATGTGTTCCTCGGTGACGGTTTGGGGCTGACGGACATCACAGAGGAGGAAGTGTTTTATCAGATTACTCCAATAAAAAGAAAGGTACCTCGTGTCGTCATCTCGCGGACATCTCGCAATGACCTATTTTCAGAGGCATCAAATCTCATTCTAGGATATCAGAAAAAATACAATATCTCATTTTTTGAAAATTAAGGGGGTGTAAGGTCTTGTTTTTTTAAATTTATTATATTGTATGTAAGTATTTAATCATGCATCAGCATGATATGTCTCCTTTAACACAGTCCACTGAGGCAGGAACTCCAGCAGAGCTCTCAGGTTATGACCACATTTTGGCAGGTTATTCAAAAACAGCTTTTCCTTCTGGAAACAGGTAGACAGCATGTTGAGTTCAACTCCTAGTTTTTCAAACCTTTTTTATGGTGTCTCCCTGTGGACTGGAAAAAACGTCTTTTGGCCCAAAGCCTCACTCTGTTTGCCGACCTCTCCTTGTGCTGATGTCACACCACACTTCATTATCTCTGTTGAATTTAGCTCATGTGCTGCAGCACACAAGCTAAATTCAGTTTGAATGAACTGTTTTCATGCTAACACATGCTATTTATCACTCTGTCATGATGATGCTGGTTTGAAACACTCTGACATTTTGAAGAAAACCCGATGTTATTGTGTCACAGGTGGTCGTGTTGACTGATGGCTGTGCCTGTGGTTGCCGTGGTTACAGCAAATGTTGTAGTTAAAAGTAGTTATCACAAAACAACTCATGAAAAGAATTTGTCAAGACCATTAGCTATGTCTTGAACTGAATCGCAAAGTTAGAAATATTTACAACACCCCTGCAGACACCAGGTTGCATATCATGGACATTGTTACATGCTAATAAACAGCCTTTCACAGTGTATTCTTGTGTTTTCATGTTCACAGGATGTTTTTGAAAACTTACATGTGGACTAAAATATTTAAAGAAGAATGGAAGAGGAAAACCTCAGTTTCTGAAAAGACCTGCCATGTAAATGTGGCCTCAGATTGAGATAGAATGAAGGTGCATCAGGGGTAGGGTTGCCAACACCCAGAGATTGAAATCAGGGACACCTCCTGCGGGCGGCTGAAAAAATCTGGGGTTTTGGGGGGGTCAAAAACACATACATAACAGCATTTTGGCACAGTTATACCTATTACAGACTATACAAACACATTAGCCTACTGCATTATACTTACAATAGCAAGATTGTAATAACTCATGATCAGTTTGATCAGTTTTTTGGTTGTTGCCTATTTATTTGGTAACTTAACTCCATTTCTTTTTTTTATTTTCAACTAAAGAAAAGTGCAAAATCACAACTGTATAATCTGAACAAAAAAACAACAAGGTGCAATATCTAAACTGAAAACACACACACACAAACACACACACGGCACGACTGGTAAACATTGGCATACTTCCACTTCCTCACAAACAACTGCCTGCCTCGCCGCTAGTCACTCGTTACACAGTACTGCACGCACATATCCACACACACACTGGGACTGAGTCACATGCACATAAGCATGTAAGCGCTGCAGCCATAGGCTGAAGCTGTGCCTGCCTACCCTGTCAGCTGAGCGGTCCTAGTGCCAGTAGTTTACAACTGGCCATGCAGGCAGGCAGCCAGACACACAATGCATGGCGCACACAGAGAAAAAAATATATGTATTATCCCTTTACACATGTGGCCGGGACAAACAACATCCTGTCCAGGATGGACCTCTTTTGGCTCAAATACGTGACGTCCCAGCAAATACGGGACTTGGGTTGGCAACCCAAATCAGGGATACTCAGTCTGGGAAAACTAGGTTTTTAGAATGTTAGTAATCGTGAACATACTCTAAAAGTACAATAGTCAAAGAGTACACAACTGTCAGCAACTGTTAATCATGAAACATCTGCAGTAATTTAAAGGATAAGTTCGGTTTCTACAGCTTTCACATTGTTTATAGAATGAAGTAGAACAATACACTCACCCAGAAGGCTTTCCTGATCCAAACAGTGCTTGGGGAGATATTTAGATCCAAAATCGAGCAGCGGACATCCGTATAATGGTAGCAGACAGGGCATGAATAGCACCACTCCGAAAACTGCATTAATCGTCCAAAAACTCATCAGTTTCACCACTATTTCATCATGGTCCGCTCGGGCTACTCCTCCATTACAGTCTGCGTCGCTCCACAAATGTTTTTGTGACTGTGCTGACCTCTGAACCGAACTTATCCTTTAAAACATGAATCAGAAAACAGATGTCAGCAGATAAGGAATGTTAAGTGCAAACTGTGTGTGCCGTTTAAGTTCAGCTTAAGAGAGCTGATCAAGAACTGATGATAGTTCCAGGTATTTTCAACCTGATCTTTGTTTGTTGGATGGTTTGTGTTACTTGGAAAACTAACATCCTCAGACCGATAAGTTCACATCTTGTTAACCACAAATTTAAACTGTGTTTCTTTTAGAGAGAAGCAAAGAGATGTTACCACAGAGGAGCGGCAGGAGGACTCTTCAGTGTGTCAGGACGCACCGAAGGATCCAGTCTCTATCAGCTTTGGACACAGCATGGACAGATGGTTTATCTCCTCATTCAGAACAGGACATGAACCGCAGACAGCCAGTCAGACCAGCACTGAACAAAGTAAGACCACATAAACATACACAAGCAGTCATCACAGCTAATTATATAAGGGATAGTTCAGGTCTTTGAAGTTTGGTTTCTCAATGGCACTATAGTTGCCAATATAGCATTTTTACACTGTGACCCAGAGGGGAGATAGCTGGGTTTGGACTCTGGATGATACCCAGCAGTCATTAAAAAACTGTTGGCTTGACTAGACGCTACATTAAGGTTCTGTACAGCATGTCACTCGATGAAGTCCCTGTGTTTCAAACTGTTTTGTGATGAAGCATATGGGCTACGTTTCTTTCTGCCAGTGACGTGCTCATATCAGCTGTTCAGGCCATCAGTCTGCACAGGAAACAAAGATCACTAATGATGTCCTGATGTTCATATTCAAAACAACAAGACACAGCTGGCAAAGGCCCACATTAGAGATGTAACAATATGAAAATTTCATATCACAGTTATTGTGACCAAAATTATCACGGTTATCATTATTATCGTGGTATTGTTGCAGTGTGCTCAAAATGTTCAAAAAGTACTTTAAAACAGTCTTGAAATCATTAAACCCCTTTAATATTATAATTTTAATAGTTCTTTTGTCTTTTCTGTCAATAATTGTGTCGGGAAATGTCCTATAAGTAAACTTGTTTAAACTTTTTCAATAGAAATAAAAGTAAACAATTCTGGCAAGTATTTGTCATTATTTTGTGATAAATGCTTAAACTGTTTGTAATTAAAAGAATAGAAAAAAACTGATTTGTACTTCAAACATGATTCTCTTCATAAACAATTGCAAATGAACATGTTTAAAGTTTTGAGATGGCCAAAAATAAATTTAAGCTATTTTATATACACTCACATTTTTGTTTGCCTGCAGCATTAGTGTCCATGTTACAGCTCGTTATATTAGACCAGGTCCAGGCCTTTTTTTAAATTTAATTTTTGTTTTACTAATGACCGTCCCTGAGGCAAGTAGCCCCCTTCATGACCCTCCTCCGGTCTCCCCTTCCATGGCTGATCTCGACATCTCCCTCTTTACCATTCCCAAATTACGATTTGTTAAATCCATAAAAAATAACTATGACGGAAAAAGATGGTCTATGACGACAAAATACAGAGAAACAAGGCAAATAAATGGCGAAATAACGGCAGGAACACGCTCCAGATTTATTCTAATGCTGTTTTTTTACTACCTTTATACATTGTTGACACAGAAAATCCTGATAGACCGCCTATAATTCACTTAGTTATGGCTCACTGAAACCCCCCTTTCTCTGTCTGCTCATTTACTCCAGTTGCAACAGTTTTAATCACGTGCATTTCGGTCTTTCCTGCAGCTTTGTGTTTTACACAGGGTGACTGTGGTCACTCATACCCCTTTTCCACCAAGCTGGTTCCAGGGCTGGTGCTCGTGCTGGTGCTTGAGCCAGTTCGCAGTTGGTTCAAGTGAGAACCGGTTAAGAACCGTTTGCTTTTCCACAAACGGGTGCCGGCCAGAAAGCTACGTCATCACGTCAATGTATACGTCTGTATCCGTCTGTATCCGTCTGTATCCGTCTGTATGCTTCACGACAGTTTCCCATAACAACTAGCGTCAAATTTTATTGCCACAACAAAGATGGAGGACTACGTTGCGGTTCAAGTGTTGCTGCTGGCTTTTCGAGCCTTCCTTGGAGAGCAAAATTGGCGATCCAGCAAGTTAATCCTGCTCGACGATTATGCAAGGTCGTCTCCTCCACTGACCACTGCTGTTTCGTTTTACTATCCATTGTCATCTTCCAACTTATCTTCTTACTGCTTACCCCAAACTCATCTTTTTAAAAATGTCTCTCTTCCGTGTTTTTACCCTGCTTTGCTTGGTCAATAATCCCGGCCCCACCCCCTGATGTAAGCGCGTAGCCCCCGACGTAACGTGGTTCTTTCTGCTGGCCATGAAAAGAGTTGGTGCTTGCCAAGCACCGGTTTTGATGGTGCGTTCCAGTTGTAGTCGGAGGTTGGAATTTTCCACTTCCGAGTAGGAAATTTTATCTGGAACGCCCCCCGAGGTCAGAATATCCTACTCGGGGGAGACCTCGCCACCCCCGAGTTGACAAACAAAGATGGCAGCCCCCAGTGTGAACAGTTATTTAGCTCCTGTAATAATCAATTTATTTGCACTTCTGACTGGGGTGTGTCGCTCTAGATCAGCTGTATACATAGTATTGTTAGACTTATATTTACAAAACTGCTGCCATAGTGATAATCACATTCTTCATGTGATATTTGTGAACAACAACGCAGGGCGTGCTAACAACGGCTTACAATAGCCTGGTCGATTGGCACGTTTGTTTTTCCGACTTCAACTGGAATGCAGATAAGTCGGAGATGATGTCACGCCCATTTCCCAGTTCCCAGTTCCCAGTTCCGAGGTTAATGGAACGCAGCACGAGAGCCAGCGGTCGGTGCTTAGTCTGTGGAAAACCAAAGAACTGGTGCTAAGTCTGGCTCTAGCTCCAAACCAGCTTGATGGAAAAGGGGTATCTGTTTCCCCTCGACATCCTTTAAAATCCAAACTTCGAACAGACTTCAGCCGTTTCGAGTAGGAAAACCAGTGAGAGCCTCGCTCAGGCTCTCACTGGAAAGTTTGGAAAGGTTATTTCAGTTGATTATTTCTCCCCCTTTTAGCACTAGTTGTTGTTGTATTTTATGTCTTGGGAAATCCTAAATAATCACCTAAATAAAGGTACATCTTTGTAGGATTATTCATTCTTGGCATGAGAAACACAGTTAAAAGTGTGGGTACCCCCCCCCCAAAAAAAAAAAAGAAAGTGCCAAAAACCCCCCTTCCTCTGAAACAAAGCCTTTAGTGTCTCTGTAAAGAAAGGATGAAGAACTGATCTTGTTGGGGTGTTGTCTTCTTTATGTGGCAAGTGCAAAAAGGGGTGGGGCATGCGCCCTGCCCTCCCCAAAGGTGTATTTTTGGTGTCAATGCAGTTTTAATTTGAACCAGAGAAAAAGGGAGCCAGACAACGCAACCCTGGGATTTTCACCCTGGGAAATTCAAAGTCAACACTTAAGGGACTCAGGTCCATTTTACAAAGGAGAGCATGAGACATGGTTCTTATAAAAATACAAAAAATACTTTATTTATACAAATATCAGTAAAATTGATGTCTCTTTAAAAGAATCTCACTCGTGCAAGGAAGGGAAGAAAAGGGGCATAGCAGGGCTGGAGCTTACCAGTGGGAGGACTGGGGATCACAAGGGGGAGGAGAACCTCAAAAGAGGAGCACCCGGGTCGGTGACACTCGCTAGTGAAGGACAGAAGAAAACTCAAAACCACGGGATCCACGGCACACAGGGAAGGGACACTGCCACCAAGACACCAGAACCACCACCATATAGCTCCAGTCCTGCAAGGAGAGGGAAAATTAGTGGGGTTGGACACAACTCAAAAATATACAAACCCAAGAATAGAAAAATAGAAATAATTAACTAAGGCCACATGTGGCAGGAAAACAAAATGATCAAAGAAATAATTAACCCAAAATTAAGTCTGTGAAAATAGCATTTAACCACAGGAACAATTTAGAAATAAATAGATCCACACAATTACAAATCACTTCAAGTAAGAAAGTACCAGAACTCAACTTGCCAGAAATAATTATTAAACAAGACAATTTACCAAAATTGTATTGCTAACAAAAATCCTGAAGTCTAAACAAACCAGAGGATTCTAATTGTAATTAATTGCAAGTTGATAACCAAACAAACAAACAAAAGAAAAATAAAGCAAACAAAAGGAAAACTGAAGAAATAAGTCCCAATGTTAAATCAGGCTGTACAGGTAACAGAAAATTAAGGTGGGCCAACCCCGCTACGTGCACACATTTAAAATGACAACAGGCCCACAAGATGACAGCACATACACATTTACCAAAGGGCTACCCTAAATATCTGCAGCTAAGCCACACCATGCGGAGCACCGCCGAGCCAAGCGAAGCTAAGCAAAGCGGAGCAGAGCAGGGGGAAGCCAAGCGAAGAGGAACAATGCAAGGCAAGTACAGCGAAACAAAGCCAAGATAAGGCAAAATACAGAGAAGCAAAGCAGCAGTGTTTCAGTCGTGCCCATGATCCAGCAGTCTTTAACGGCACAAAAGATCACATGCAGGGACGCGGACAGAAGAGAGGCCTGCTCATGTAACTTAGCAGCAATACCCAGCCAGAGTATTACCGCAGATCAAAGCAGCGAGTACCGCTCGAGCTGCTGCAGCGAGAGCCGAACTGTAAACAAGTTAAAAAGACAAATAAATCTCAAGCAAAATCACTGCCCATTAAACTAGCACCTCCACCCAGCAGCTAGTGCTACCTTACCTGTATTATTGCTGCAATAGTTCAATCTATCTGTCGGGATCACATGCAAGGAGACGGAGGAGGAGAGATGAGCTTCAGCTTGAGCTCCACAGCTTCAGCGACCAAACACCGCTAGCGACAGCACGAGCGCCCAAACAGGGAAACCCTGCGAGCTGTAGCAGAGACTCGTGGATCTAAAAACAAACCAAGGGCCCAATAAATGACTCACATGCGGATTAGCACACAGACGGAGGCAGCTGCTGCTACGTTACCTGCACCGGTGCGGCTTGAGGACGGGTGTGAGGAAACGCCCGCATGGCTGAAAACTGCAGCAGAGCCCAGGACGACAGTGCAGGAGCACGCCTTGGCGAAGAGGAGAGTGACAAGGAGTCACGCGTTTAACACGTGTTTGAAACCTGGAAAAAAGAAAAGCAACGCGGACACACCACCCCAACATCACCACCCCAACATCACAAACCGGGACTAACAACAACAACAACAAAAAAAAAGAGAGTCATGAATTATGCCTTACGTGGAACAAAGGATTGGTCATAATATATCAAATACGGACACTAAAGGACAGTCAAGAATTATGTCATACTTCTGTAAATGGAATAAAAATTTATAACAATTTGATAATATGTGGAAAAGAGGAGACTAAATATTGAGAAAATGGGGACGGGACTAGATAAGCTCTGCTTCTCCCGTCTTCCCTTTCGGACATGTACATTTGATCAACTATTGACAATGTGTGATGCGGTATAAGTGTGCTGACGTGACCGAAATAAATATATCAATTCAATTCAATTTATTCAACTCCTATCCACCTATATCCGTGTATAAAAGATGTATGGTGTCATGTGTATAATGTTATATATTTCTGTACCTCTACGATTCACTTTTCTTTGTCCATGGTGTCGTGTTGCCTCTGGGACCCTCTGACCGACTGCTGACCTAATGCCCATGCCTTCGGTTTTGATGTAATGACAAATAATTGAGGAACATTACGTGCAAGAGTCCGTGCATTGTGTTTTATTTTGAAACTTCGGTTACTCCACACGGTGACTTCCTGCCTGGTGCTTTCTTAACTACAGCGGATTTATGAGGTTTGGAAGCGGCCACGCAGAAAATAGACGTGAAGTGTATCTCTCGCGCCGTGGCGCGAACCGGCACTTCAGCAACGCGGCGCTGACGCGCCGCAGCACGTGCAGTGGGATTTGCCAGATAGACTACAATGGGAGCAAAGTGCTCCGCAGTCCACTTCAAGGACGCTGCACTTTCGCATCCAGTGGAATTTGGGGGTTAGACATACAGGACAACAACGAACAGGCCTACAGGGAGGACCTGCCCCTTAATGTTGACAAAACAAAGGAGATCATTGTCGACACGAGGAGAACTCGACCCAGCCACGCATCACTGCTCATCAACAACACAGTGGTGGAAGTTGTCAGAAACATCAAGTTCCTGGGGGTGCACATTACAGACAACCTCAGCTGGTCTCTTCACACCACATCTCAGGCAAAGAAAGCACGAAGAAAACACAGCAACGCCTGCACTTCCTGCGCCGCATGAGAAGAGCCTCCCTCCCCTCTCCCATCCTCTCCACCTTCTACAGAGGGACCATCAAGAGCCTGCTGACCTTTTGCATCTCCGTCTGGTCTGGGAGCTGTAAGGCATCGAACTGGAAATCTCTGGTGAGGACAGCGGAGAATATCATCGGGACTCCGCTCCCCTCCATCCAGGACATTTCACACAGGCGCTGTTTAGCCAGAGCTCATCTGAACTTTTCAGACTCCTCCCACCCTCACCATGGACTGTTCTCCCTGCTGGCGTCTGGCAGAAGGTCATGCAGCATGGAACAGCAGGAACAGCTTCTTCCCCCTGGCTATCAGACCGCTGAATGCCACATAGTCACCCACAACTACACTGGATAACCTTTGGACCTTGTATGTGAAATATTTATTTTTTATCATGGGACCCTTCACACTACCTCCTCTGTTTGGTTCAGTGCAATATTTCTTCTATTTTATAGAATGACTGGTTTTTTAATCTCTAACAGTGCAATACACTTCATTCCATGTAAATATTTTTGTCAATAGTCATAGGTCACTTTTAACTGACAGTGTTAAACGACATTTCTTGCATAGCCCTTGTTTTCATATTTATTTTTTAATACTATTTATTCAGGCACTAATAGCATTCATATTTTATACACTTATTCCAAGTGCACTGCTGTGTAATTTGCGTAATGACAATAAAGGAAGTCTAAGTCTCTTTAGGTTTGATTTTTTAGCTTTTTGTCTCTCTTTCATCTCAAAGTGCACCTCAGCTCTGTCGTTCCCTCAGTGAGTTTTCTTGTTTGTTTTCAGACACATGGTTTCAGAACTTCTCTTTTGTCCGAGAGTTTTTGTCCGTGATGTTTGTATCCCGGGCTGAAGACTTTAGTGCAGAATCACCTCCTGGTCGAAGGTTGGATGTGGCTGTTGTCCAATCAAATTCTCTGATTCTCTCTCCACACACACACTTGTCCAATTAATATTATACACCCGCGGTGCAAGCAAAAGTTTCGGACAAATGTCAGATGCTGCAGGATTTAGGATTCAGGATTTATTTATTTTCTAAAGTGGGAAAAGGTGCATTAATGAAAATTTACATGTAAATGAATGGAATTATAGCCAAGCGGCAAATTTTTCATCCCCAGTCCAATTAGCAGGTTGGTGTCAACACATAAAAATCCAAACAAACATTAAAGATAGGAATAAAACAGACAGAGCATATAAAAAGACAGAGCAACAATATAGATGACATACAGTCCAAGCATTAACAGAGGCTGTGAGTTGGGAGACCGTGGGAATGATACACAATGAATTGTAAAGTGTCATAGAGCTTAAGTGCCAAATCCTAAGGTGCACCGTGCTAGCTGCCCTGGAGCTCAGGTCACCATTATATTATGTTGCACAATGCTCATTATTGCACAGAGATAAAGTGCCCATTGAATTGCACATTACCCTACAGCTTAGGATCATAAAGTTCCAGATTGAATGCAATATTGCATGATGCCCAAAGCACACGGTTGCACATGCAGATGTGTGGGTAGATATTGAACTAACAAAGCATACATAGATGTTTTATGTACGCAACAGCGGACAGTTATGGGAGGTGCCTATACACACTGAGCCCATTAGACGCTCATCAATCAATCAATCAGTCAATCAATCTTTATTTGTATAGCGCCAATTCATAACAAGTGTTATCTCAAGACACTTTACAATAGAGCATAAAGCTCTTCATTTTATGGATACACATATATGCATAGATACATATATACATATAAAATACACATACACATATATTTACAAATATATACATCCAACACCCAACATGAATCCATATAGCCAATCATGGATCCCTCCATCATGGCGGCAAGAAAAAACCTTCTGTTAAGCAGCAGGAAATCTTGAATGTGGATCCCAGTCTCATGATGAACAGCAAATCCACACGATGCTGTGTCGGGTGTGAGGGCAAAAGAAGGGAGGTAAGAGGAGACAAGTGGACTAGAATAAGAACTAAAATTAGGGACAGGTTCATGTACCATCAACCTGTCATCTGATTTATTAGAGGGTAGCCTCTTGAGATGCTACATCTCATTTTCAAGAGGGTCCTCATGTCTGAATGGTTGTGGTGATTATTTTCTAGAAGTATAATCTTAGATATTCTTACTGAAAATAAGAATTTATGGTAGTGACGAACTCATGGGTGCCCAGACCACAAGTGCATCCCAACCATATTTGTCTCCGTTAAATATAAATGTGTTAAAGGCCTCTTGAGATGTGACATCCCATTTTCAGAGGGACTTCATGACTATGTGGTAATAAAAAATAGATACTGTAGGTGTAACGATCATGGATATGGAGATCATGCTAATAACTACATGAACAGCTATATTGATAATGGGAATGGAGTGTTCCTAATAAAATGGCCAACTATGTGTCATGTTTATAACTGTAGTTTTGAGGCTTCATGACTCCACAGCAGCAGGCAGTCTCCACCAAGGATCCCAGGCAACTATGAGTCTAATTTATGAACTAATTTATTTATTTATTTATAAACTATGAGCTGGTCCCTAACTGAAAGCTTTATCAAAGAGGAATGTTTTAAGTCTAACCTTAAAGGTAGAGAGAGTGTCAGACTCCCGAACTGTGGTCGGTAAATTGTTCCAGAGAAGAGGAGCCTGATAACTGAAGGCTCTACCTCCCATACTACTTTTGGAGATTAATGGTACCACAAGTAGGCCGGCATTTTGGGAGCGTAATGTTCTAGAGGGGTTAGACGGCACTACAAGCTCTTTAAGATAGACTGGTGCCTGTCCACTGAGAGCTTTATAGGTGAGGAGAAGAATCTTGAATTCTATTCTATATTTAATGGGAAGCCAATGCAGAGAAGCTAAAACAGGAGTAATGTGGTCTCTTCTCCTAGTTCTAGTCAGCACACGTGCTGCAGCATTTTGGACCAGCTGAAGGCGTCTTAAGTGACTTGCTGGGACAGCCTGAAAGCAGAGAATTACAATAGTCCAGTCTAGAGGTAACAAAAGCATGGACTAGCTTTTCAGCATCGCTCTGGGACAGGATAGGCCTGATTTTAGCGATGCTACGAAGATGAAAAAAGGCTGCTTTTGAAATTTGCTTTATGTGGGAGTTAAAGGATAAATCCTGATCAAATAGTACTCCTAGATTTCTAACAGTTGTGCTTGGTGCCAGGCTAATGCCATCTATGGCAGTTAAATCACTAGAAAAGGATTCTCTAAGGTGTTGAGGGCCCAGCACAATAACCTCTGTCTTGTCTGAGTTAAGAAGAAGAAAATTTCTGGCCATCCAGGTTCTGATGTCCTTTAAACAGGCATCTAGTTTGTCTAACTGGTTTGTCTCACCTGGCTTCAGTGATACATAAAGCTGTGTATCATCAGCGTAGCAGTGAAAATTAACAGAGTATTTCTTCATGATTTCACCAAGGGGAAGCATATATATAGAGAAGAGAATTGGACCTAGCACTGAACCTTGAGGAACCCCTTAACTTACTTTAGTGTACACAGAGGACTTGTTGTTCACGTGTACAAACTGATATCTATTGGAAAAGTAGGACTTAAACCAATTTAAGGCAGTCCCTGTAATCCCAAGTAACATCTCTAATCTCTGTATAAGAACATCATGATCAATGGTGTCGAAAGCAGCACTTAGATCTAACAAAACAAGAACAGAGAGAAGTCCTTCATCTGAAGCTGAAAGTAGATCATTGGTTACTTTAACTAGAGCAGTCTCTGTGCTGTGATGAGCTCTAAATCCTGACTGAAAGTCCTCAAGCAGGCTATTGTCTTGAAGGAAGTCACCTAGCTGATCAGCTACTACTTTCTCCAGGATCTTTGAGGCAAATGGAAGGTTAGAAATAGGCCTGTAGTTAGCTAATGTTCCTGAATCGAGGTTAGGTTTTTAAGGAGGGGTTTGATTACTGCTGTTTTAAAAGACTGTGGTACGTAGCCTGTTGATAGAGATATATTTACTGTCTCCAGCAACAATGGACAAACTAGAGGAAGACCTCCTTGAACAGTTTAGTTGGAATCGGGTCTAAAAGGCAGGTTGATGATTTAGAGGAGGAGACCAGAGAAATTTAGCTCCTGAAGGTTAATCGTAGAGAAACTGTCTAACTCAGGTCTAACTACTACTTACAATAGGATGTTTTATCATTCTAGGCTCAACAACACGATTTGGAATCATTTTCTAGGAATGCAGCAGGAGATCTGGGCTGGTGGATGTGTTCCACTGACATGATATCATGACTTAGATAAGAGCTCGAATCTAACAGTGTCCTTAAAAGTCCACAAAAGTCGGCAATATTCCTCCATACTGCTCGTGGCGCTGTAATCCAAGTGTCCTGAGCGGTAACGCCCACCATTTACTCAAACGACATCATTTAGCACATGTTTATAGCCTAAACAGTACTTGGCATTTCTATGATACACTTACGGGTGCCTACGGAGCCGCGCTGACCAAACCAAAGGAATGCGCAAGACTCTGCAATAACTAGGAGCGAGAACAAGAAATCCCACATTCTGCTGTGAGCGACGGAGCCGTGGACAGACACAAGAGGGGTCAGCAGAATGTGGGATTTCTTGTGTTCTTGTTTCTTACGCCTCCTAGTTATTGCAGAGTGCGCATTCGTTTGTTTTGGTCAGCCACGGCTCCCATAGGCACCCGTAAGTGTATCATAGAAATGCCAAGTAGTACTGTTTAGGCTATAAACATGTGCTAAATGATGTCGTTTTGAGTAAATGGTGGACGTTACCCGCTCAGGACACTTGGATTACAGCGCACGAGCAGTATGGAGGAATATTGCCAACTTTTTGTGGACTTTTAAGGACACTGTTTGTTCGGGCTCTTATCTAAGTCATGATATCAATGTCAGTGGACAGCGAGGATCCCCCAGATCTCCGGCTGCATCCTAGATGTTCCAAAACTACTCCACAGTGTTGTTCAGCATGAGGGTGAGTAGAAAATGAGGCCAAATCGTTGTTTGGGTGTAGTATTCCTTTAAGCTTTAAACTTTGTGCTGTCATACACACCAAATACTGGACAAAGGTATTATTTGTTGGTTTATTTCCAGGTTCAGATCTGCAACCTGTTGTCCAAACAGTGGATAGGGCCTCTTCATTTCAGAGGGTCCCTGCTGATAGCTGGGCTCTTGCTGAGAGCCAGACCTCTACAGTGAACAGGTTCTCTGCAGCGACAACAAAGACAGTGCTTTCCATCAGGATTGAGTTCATCAAAAGAGTAAGTAATGAAAACCTGAACCAGCTCCTGGATAGGCTCCTGGAGCATGAAGTTATAAATGATGAGGAGATGCAGTCAATCAAATCCAAAGGCAGGGCGGACCAAGCACGAGATGTGATTGACGCAGTTCTACGAAAAGGGAACAGAGCCTGCTCCATTCTGATGGCAGCTCTCTCTGAGGTGGATCCATTGGTCTGGAGAGGGTGAAGCCTCAGAAGATGAAGAAGAAGAAACAACGATGGAATGGCATGATGTTTCGTAGCTGGTTCATCCCTGAATGGGAGCTTAATTTATGTATGAACATATAAAAGAGGACATTTTATCTCAGGTTCATATATTCACGTTGAAGCCTGCTAAAGTATGTTCACTATCATGTTAAATAATCCTTCTAGGTCCACAGACTGAGGACCCCTGATCTACCTCCACTTTCACTCTGTCTAGAGCTCCATTCACACCGAACGCGACTCTGCGACAATAATTGGGTGTCCGTAAATACCTTATTTTGGTCACTGACAGCCATCGCCGTGGCTCTGTGACGACACATCCGTCACATTTCCTTTTTCACTCACTTAACGAACACAAAACACTGCTGCTGATGGCCCTGCGGCAGCATCGTCTGTGACTTTTCTGCGGTCCGTCGAGGCGGAGCTAATGTCCTCACTGACTAATGTTTCCCACCCTGACATAGATTGTTACTCTGTAGTCCGGAATAAAACCCTTTCAGTCATGGTATCATCACACACGCACACACCACTGATTTGCTGTTGCCGCACAGCCACACACGACATCGCCTGAGAAGATCAACTTTTTTCAACTTTGATGATTAGCGACGAGTGAAGTGATCACATTGAACACTGCAGTCGCATCGCGAGAGGGTTAACCCTGCTGTTCAATGACTTAGCATGGAAAGTGATCTCCAAGGCCGTTTTTATAAATCACAGGTTTTTCTGTCCATTTTGTCCTTCTGTCCACATGTAAACTGTGTTTAAGATCTCTGCGTGGTGATGTCACTCAGTGTAACCTTCTCTCTGCTGTCTCCATGTGCTGCAGCGGGCGTTTGTTCAACTTTTTTAAGTGTTGAAATCTCAGCTGTTTATAAACCAACACAGACTTTCTGTCCCTTCTTTACTGTGATGCTGCTTTAAAACACCCAGATGATAGAAACGCTGCCGATGTTTGGACCTGGGGCCTGTACTAAAGCTGGATTAAGTCATCCAGGATAACTGCGACAACTCGCTGAACTTCACTGGATCTCCGTCATCCAGATCTGCTGTACTACGAGGCTCAAGTTATCAACTCGATAAGTGAATCTGGCTGGGATCTGTGCGCGCACACATAAAATGGGCGCGGTTAGCGGCCCCGGAGCATTTTCCACAATGGAGAAGAGAGCAGCCTACTTCACGGCGGAGGAGCAGCAAATAATCCTGCAAAAGTATGAGGAGTACCGCAGTATTATCCAGGCCAGGAGCAACACGGTGAAAAACATGGCCCTACATTTTCCAGAAACACAAATCGCTGAAAATGTAATAAAGAACTCATCCACATTAAACTAAAATTATGTAATTAAACAGTCTTTTAAATGGTGACGAATAATTATTTTTATGTATTTTAAATGTAATTTAATTAGCCTAAATGTAATATTTAATTTCACTTTTATTGTACTTTGGATCTAAAACAACATTTGTCCCACTGTCATGATCCACCGCTATTGGACAGTGTAAAACATCTCCTCTTTTCTGTTAATAAAAATAATAAATGGACAGTGTTGATAACACTGGGATAAATCTATGAATGAAATTAAACGTAAATTAGATATTTAAAAATATTTGTTCCAACAAAATTCTGTCCTCGGTGTCATGGTGTTACTACCAAAATTTGGAGATCATATTACATTAGACAACATTTAAGATATGATGATTACTTATGTAGGCTAATTGTAATTGAACTTTACACCAAAATTATTGTTACTTGACTTTATCTATAATAAAGTTCAGTACAATTATCAGCATGTGTCTTTTATCAGAAGTAAACATCCTCGGATCAAACGTTATCACTGACATTGAGAAATAATGTCAATCAAGCGGATTACTTCGGTCACGAAAAAAACACTCCCGACGAAGCGCTCCTCTTACAATTTGTGCACCGACATTAACCGGTTCTAGCAGAAATGGGCAAGCCATTTTCCAAGACAGCAAATTGGTGACTGTGTGGTCTTTTATGCCCGCCCGAGAGAACCGATTGGTCAGCGGGCGGTCTGTCACACCCCGTGAGCTCTTATCCTGGAACTTAACCTGCTCCGGACCAGGTTGGGCGTTCAGCATCAGTTACCGGGGCAACGTGTCTGGATAAAAAGAGATCCACATTCGTAGTGCGGAAAACCTGAAACTTATCCAGGAAGTTATCTCTCTAAGAGCTAATCCAGCTTCGTAGTACAGGCCCCTGATCTGGTGTTTTTGTTTCCCAAGTCACCATGTTGACTGGTGACCCATGGGCACTTGCTCTGTGGTTACTGTGGTTGTTGTAACCAACAAGAGTGCCCACAAAACTTTTTAATAACAGAATCTGATCAAAATCAACAGGTGTGTCTGGAACTGAAATATAAACAAAGGAGTATTTACTCAATCACCAGTTAACACAGCAGCAAGTTAAACCATAACACCAGTGGGACATGGTGGTTGGAATAAATCAGAAAATTATACTGATTTAACATAGAAATTGCAAGAAAAGGGGCAGGTCATGGACAAAGTAACGAGGTAATAAACAGCATTTAAAATGACATTTTTGTGTTTTTGTCTTTTCATGTAGACCAGCAAATTTTTTAAATGGATATGTCAACTATCTTTTCCTCATGTCTTGCCTCACTCCTGAGTCCATGACAACATAGAGACAGACAACATTCTTTCAACCATGCATGCAGTAACAAGTAAGACATGGACAAAGCTCACCACAACTAACTAGCTTGGGAGTCAGTAGCTAGTGTTCGCCTGCCTCTGCCTACAGTTGTCCGATAAACTCTTCAGAAACTCATGGTCCTGTGTGCTTGTTTTTTTCCACTGTGTTATCTTCTACAATTATCTTTTTGTCTTCTTGAACTCATAAAAAGAGACTCTGTTTTTTTGCTGACCTACTTGCAATCACATCTGCGGTGGATACGTAGGGTTTAAGTAGGAAGCTGTCATGTCCGTCAGGTTCACTTTTGTCACCTTTTGTGTTGTTCTTTCTGTTTTATTTTAAATTCACTAATTCTTATTTCTGTTTGTTCTGTTTTTAGGTTTTATTTAAACAGATAATTTCCCCCTGAGATCATGATCTCATTTACAAGGGTGAAGTGGCCAAGAGGTCATCAGCACACCTCATAATAAATACAAGTTCAAGATGAAAGTTTAAGGCAATAAATAAAAAAAAACAATAAACATGGTAAATAATTCAACAAATTCACAGTAAAAGTGATCATTTTAAGGGACAGTAACAGTTCAAATTCACAGGCATTGCTTATAGGATCCTCACTGCCCAGTGAGAAAAAACGGACGAAAAGCTTCAAATGAAACCATTTCTGACATTTTCATTTCAGTCTGTATAATGTTCTAGGTTGTGAGGGCAGCATAATCAAAAAGCCTGTTTCCCCAGTTGAGTTTGGACTGTGGGCACAATTAAGTGGTAAATTGCACAAGAGTTTAAGGCGTAGGTACTCTTCAATCTCTGCAGAAGAGAACACAGGTAGGATGGAGCCGAGCCAAGGAGAGATTTATAAATCAACATCATCAAGTGGGTTTACCTCTTTGAGCTCAGGGAGGGCCACTCAGCTTTGGCACAGAGCTCACAGCGGGGAGTGAGATGACCTCAGCCAGTTACAGAAGGCAGTGCGCAGTGATCAACAGTGACTAGAAAGATTTAGTGGAGGTACCCATGGGCAAGACATCACCATAATCAATCAATGACAGAAATGTTGCAGAGAAAAGATATTTCCGAGCTCTGACGGAAACACATGATTTATTCTGATAATAAAATCCAAGTTTCACCTTCAGTTTATGGACCAGGTTGGCAATGTGAGTCTAAATGAGAGCTTGAAAGCCGAGGTCCTTATAACTGGTGACCAGCTTTGTCTGTTTGCCACTGATCGTTGTAATGGTCCTGACCGGCTTTGTTATTTCATACTTGTGTGAACAAAACATGATTTTAATTTTCTCCGCATTTTAAAACAATACAAGTGATTGTAGGTGAGCCTGAACTGTATTAAAAGTTGTCTGTGTCATGGTACTTGTAGTTCAGTATTATTTTGTATTATGTTCCTTGGTTAGACCTCTTGTGTTTCCTTTTCTTTCTCTCATGGTCCTGTTTTTGATCTTAAATTACTTGTTTTGTGTCTTGTTTCCCTTTTCTCTCATGTTTCCTGTTTTGTTTTGTATAGAAGAGCATCAGAGCCAGTATAGAAGGAAAAAATAATTTTAAGCAGATTAAAGTTGAAATGACGAGAATAACAGCAATGTTTTGATGTTTAAGTCCAAATGATGAGAGAAAAGTTGAAATAATAAAGTTTAAACACAATTTTGTGATTAAAGTCAAAATGATTGAATTACAGTTACAATCGTGAACAAAAGTCGAAAGATGATATAACCCATAGAAATATAGGGCTACTAAACCCATAGTTTCCGTCTAAACAGAGAGTTCTGTTTATTCTCCACTAGATGTCGCTCTAAACAAAGCATAAATGCATTCAAAAAAGTAATACCTGCAGCCTCTATGTTACTGTGATGTCACTTCCTGTATCTTCGCGCTGCAGACGTTTACTTCAGCGATGAACTTAACTGGTATAAAAACCCATAAATAATTAATAACCCTTGCACATTTCATTTAAAGACTTTGAAGTTGGTGTTAATAAGTTGTTCTCTTATCAGAAACCGAGCTGTGAACCAGAGGAAGATAAATTCTGTCGAGTTATTCATGACAGAGAGACTCCGGTGAGTTAAACTCCATGTTGAATGCTCGTCTGTTGTGTTGCTAACCACAGTGAGAAGATGGCCTATGTAAGCTATATATGAACAAATTATGTTACTGTAAGACCAAATAGGGTTATTAAAGGGTTTTACAATGTTAACACTGCACTTTATTGTCCACTGTTGTATGGTTTTAATGGTTTAAAAAGATCAAGAATGCAAATGTTTTATGCTAATCGTTAGCACGGGATGCTAACGCTAACAGGTAATCAGTGTTGAGGGTATGCTGTCCTAATGAGGAGTGCTAGCTCATGCTAATCGCTAAGCTTAAAGCTAATGCGGCCCAGACAGTGTGTTAAAACCATAAAGGGTTATTTCAGCTGTTTTAATGATATGAAATCATTTTGTTTCAATGTATTTAAGCCACTTATGGAATAGTTCATTTTATAAATATGTTTACGTTTCCTATTGTTATGAAAAAATGTAGTTTTAAGGAAAATTACAAGTTACCTAATTTCATTTTCATGTTTAATGTGTAAAATATTAAAAATGTGTTTTAAAAGAGTTAAAAGGCAAATGTTAAGTTTAAAAGCTAATTTAAAAAGAGGTTAAATACTGAGTAAAAACTGGTTAAAAGGATAAATAAAAAATGTATTTTGCTAAGGTACCTTGATAAAAGGTAATTCATGACCAGTAATTAATTTATATTTTGTGGTTATACGCACTAATAGTTATGATGCAAAACAATTTATTTCATGATTATTCAAAGTATTTCCTTGGTCTTTGGATTTACATTATAAAATAATTAAAGGAACTAAGAAGTTAATGAAGTCTCATGTTAGAAATAGAAGAACTTACAATTCTGCACTTATTGTGTAGGTTGTTTTTTTTTTGTTGTGCAACGAGAAATTCTGATGAACAGTGATGGCGAACTTTGCCCAGTGAGTCTGAGGTGGTCTTGGAAGTAGGGATGGGTATTTATAAGATTTTATCAATACCAATGCTGTTAACGATCCGGCTAATCGGTCCAATTCTTTAACGATTCCCTTATCGATCCCAGCAAATTTCGCATGTGGACAAATGGTCTCATTTTCAGTGGCAACAATGCCAAACAGTACATCACAGTATAGATAACTGCTTCTGCAAGTTGTTGGTGTTTCCACTCACTTGTGCAGTAGGTGTAATTAAAATTAAGCCACAATTCTGACACTTCTGAACCCTGTCAGTGAAAGGAATTGATAAGGGAATTAATTCGCATAAAGATAAATGATATTCTTTGATGGAACTGTTAACGATTCTCAATTGGAATTGGTTTTCGATAAGGGTGCACCGAACATTCGGAGGCCGAATATTTTCGGCCGAATAGTGCAAAAAAAGCCATATTCGGTCTTCGGTGGAGTGAGGTAATAACAAGGCCGAATAGTACCCCCCCTCAGTAAGAGTCAAACACTCTCTTATCCACCCTGCCGAAAACAACACAGTCACATGGGGTTAAACTCTTTGTCGAAGCTCCGCTGCACTCGGCCGTATAACTTGGATGAAAAGCTGACGGCTGAGCCCACAAATAAGTGGAGGACGAAAGACTGAACTATATTTCACGGAACACACAGTCTGGTCTTTGAATTTAAGTTTGCCATCAACGGTGTAGAACCAAAACTACTTCCACACAGCTCTCCTCAGAACAGTTAAAGCCCTAATTAGAGCTGTTTACGACCAGCTGGTCCGCTTCAGTCGGAGCGGAAACTCTTTGGCTCGAGAGAGCACCGGATGTGTCTTTGGGTCAAGCTGCGCTCACAGCGCCCTCTGTTGGACGGAACGATCCACTGCTCCAGGCCTGATGTGTCCCCACACTCAATATTTTACATTCAAATATTTATTTACAATTCCATTATGGATATTTATTCCCATATTTGATCGGTTATTCAAATATTGAATATAAAGTGACAGCTTTAAAGCAGTATTGTTGGTATTATTGGTCTATTGGTATATATCCATCAGTGGACATTAATATTTTTTAATGCATGTTTTGTTTTGTTTGAAGGCTTAATATGAATGAAAAACTTTGTTGGGCTTCTTGAGTATTACTCTACTGGAATATTAAAAAATGTCAAAATATTTAATAAACAATTTCTTTTAAAAACATGTCTAAAAATGTACTCTAAACTATTAATGCACTATCAAAAAATATAGTGAACTACTTTGCCGCCGCATTGGATATTCGGTTTGGTATTTGGTATTCGGCCCAGCATTTATTTATTATTCGGCTTCGGCTTCGGCCACAAATTTTCATTTCGGTGCATCTCTAGTTTTCGATTCCCATCCCTACTTGGAAGCGGTGTGGCCAGCCGTGGGACCAGCCAGAGGATGTCGGATTTTGCTTGATTCACTTTCCCTGATTCCTGATAAGATACTCACGCACTGTTAACCTACTCGGGTTGTAGCAAATACAACTGACATAGATACAGGACGTGTAAGACTGAACTTAAGTACATTGATATTCCCCTTGAAAAGAAGCGTCAGAGTTGGAGAGCCCAACTACATGGACTATTTATTTTGATTTTGTTTGTTTATTTTTACACAGCTCTATTTTGTTTTTGTTTTTTGTTTGCACTGCTGTATATATTTGTAGATGCTGTCTAGGCATTAAAACTGTCATCTGTTCAAATCAACACTAACTCCTTTTGTGGATCATTAAGGTGTTTACTCCTCATGAACCTAGGTGATGTTGGCGTCTCATTTTCCCAATTCAGTTAGGACTAGAGATGCTACAATAAGAATTAGGTCAACATACAAATTTATTCCCAACATTTCAGCTTTTCTTCTCAACATTTTGACTTTTTTCTGGACATTTCAACTTTTTTCATGAAATTGTACTTCATTTGTATTCCCCTCATTTCTATTTTTTTCTTGTCATTTTAACGTTAATCTTGAAATTTCAACTTTAATCAAAACTTTCCCCAAATTATTTTCTCCATGTAACATGGCCCTTATACTCTTCTGTAATTTTGGAATCCCTGTGTTCCTTGTGTTGCTCTCCTGCCCTCCCTTCTGTATGTCTCCCTGATCATGATTCCCTCCACCTGTGTGATAGTCTCACCTGTGCTCAATGTGTCTCCAGTGTATTTAGTCTCTGTGTTCTCAGTGTTGGGTCATCCATCTTTCCTGTCACACTCCCTGAGAAAGTCTATTGTCTCCAGTGTCTTCCTGTTGATAATTCATGCTCCTCTAGCATTTTTTAGTTTTCTTTCTTGTGTTGTACTTTGTAGTGGTTTTGATTTGTACTATGAGTTTAGTTTCCAGCGTTTGTCTTCCTTTGTTTGAACCTGTTTTCTTTGACACTTTTTAGAGTTTGCTCTTTTTTGTACAATATTAGTGTTGGTTTGTTTTTAATCCCTCTTTGTTAGTTTTCCATTTGTTCCTGTTTTGCTTAGATTTACATTTGGGTTCTTCCCGAAGTGTTCGTTCAGTTCTTTTACACCTAGTGTCTAGTCTTTGTGAAAGCTTTTTGTTTATTAATTTGACTTTTTGTAAAGGAGTAGTTTTTGGTCTTAGATCCTGTTTCAGGTGTTTAGTAAAACATTGATTATCTGGTTTTGAGTCCTCACCTTTTTTCTATTTAGATTTTGAACATATTTTGACAGTTTGTAAAAATTCTAAAGCCTGGGCAAGAGAGGATGAGCAGCAATAAATTGGTATTGACATAAGTGATCACACAAGTTGTTGGTGTAAATAGTAAATAAAATTGGTCCCAGGACTGAACCTTGAAGTACTTCTTTAGTGATGTTCATGAAAGGAGGAGGAGCCACTCACTTGGACACACTGGGCCAGATCCTCAAAAGGATTGCACTGCTTATGTGACCGATAAACCTGTGCAAATGACAAAAAAAAAAAAAGTATGCAATCCTCAAAGCATACTCAAAGGGTGAAATGTACGCAAACTGAACCAAAACTGCACTGCTGCTCCTACCTGCACTGGTCCAATGTGCATGCATGTAAATTAGGGAATGTTAATCAATTCAGCACAAAATTGCCCCCTTCCTATGCAAATGAGCCTCGTAGCACATACTACCACCTAATCTAAACCAGTGCTAATTGCCACACGCAGTTCACTGTGCAAATTACCACCTGTGAGACCCGTATATAAAATCTGTGCAATTTCTCTCTCTCTCTCTCTCCCCCTCTCTCTCTCTCTCTCGCTCTCTCGCTCTCTCTCTCTCTCTCTCTCTCTCGCTCAAAATGATTGCATATTGCACTGAGTTTGTTGTAACTGTGGAGCAGAGCCTATGTAAGGGTGGTCAAGCCAGGACTCTCCGCTAATCACGGCAGCAGTGGTTGTAGCCAGACAAGGGCACCGATACAGGTGAGATGGCAGGCACACACAAGAAAGGATTTGTCAGAGGAGAGAATCACTTTTTGAATTAAGAGATAATGAAATCATTTGTAGATAGCGGTTGCCTGACCACATGATCCTTACGCGACTAGATGACATCAAGGATGACGGTAATATAGCCGACTGTGTTTGTCTCTGTGACCATTTTAAGTAAACATTAGGCTTTACACGATCACGATTTTTGGGCCGATCACCGATCAGTGAGCTTAAATAAACCGATCACCGATCCGATCACGCGAGGAGCAATATTTAAACTACTTGTTTATGTACTTATATACTTATGTACCATTTCCTGAGTATCAATCTTGTCATGCCCCAATCTGACTGAGATACAAGGGTTAAACATCAATGACCTCTGGAGGGCATTAAAGGACTGACAAGTTCGGTTAAGTTCAGTCTGGACAATCAAAAATATAACCCAAGACAAAAATAATTAGCACAACTTATAGTAATTAAATTACTTTATTGTAATTAATTACTTTCCTGGAACAAGTTAATACTGCAAATTAAGGACAGTAATGCTGCCTCAAACATACTGCAGCGTATCAATGAAATTAATAGTCTCACCGCAATACGTGTGCCCTGGGAGGCGGTAGCGTGGATCAAAGTAAGATAGCAGCCGTTGAAATGCAGGGTTCTCAACAATATTAAACGGCAGGTCAGACAGCACAACGAACTCCAGCAGCCTCCTTGTGCCACCCATGGATACAGTCTATGGTGCCACCCCTTGCCTTCTCACTGTCCCGACTATACGGACGAGCAGCACTGTCTTAAGTTGTTTGCTTTAGCATCCGTTTCGATGTTTGCTTTTCTTTTTCTTTCTCCACACTGCGTTTCTTCAACTCGACATGCTCCTCCGGATGTATCTTTTCCAAGCGCCTGATTAAATTTGTCGTGTTGAATTCTTTTGCCGATGTTCCTCATGAGGTACTGTAGCGTTGCATATACTGCAGATAGCTTGTGCTATGTCTGTTTCTCTCACTTTGAAAAACTTCCACACTTCCGACATCTTTGTTTGTGTCGCCCGGATGTTGCTGAAGATTCAAAGAAACTTTATTGCCCGTCACATAGCGACAGTACTCAAAACAGGAAGAGGCACGAAGACGAAAATGAAATTTTTTTTAAATCATGAATCATTAGCTCTCGGATACAAACAAATAAACATGTCGATGCTGTGAAACTAGTTTGGAGTAAATGAGACAGATTTTAAACATTTCAACACGACCATGACGTCATTAATCGATCGGTGATTTATGACATGACGCCCGATCCCGATCATTACAAAAACTGCCAAATATCGGCCGATCCGATATAGCCGATATGATCGGTGTAAAGCCTAGTAAACATGAACAATTTGTCTAAATACAGACTGTTAAAAACCCTATGATGCCCTTGACCACTTTTTGATCATTTGAGTTGTATTTTTTGCATTTGTTTTGGCAGTTTCAATAACAAAGGCTAAAAGAAAAACAAACAAACAAACGGAATGAACAACAGAGAAAGAAGACAAAAACGACACTTATGAACATATGGTCCTTTGACCACTTTGAACCACTTATTGGTCATAATAAATAATTAGAAGTTGTTTTTCTTCAGGGGCACAATTAATACTTTGACATTTAAACAATTGACGCCTCTGTGTCTCAGGAGGTAAGAGTCCCACTAAATGCCGAGTGCTTCACTAAATAAGGGCATAAATCAGTAATACCAACACAAGCCTGAGAAATAAATACAACTCAGCTTCTGACAATAGCAAATCAGCGGCCTCAGCGGTAGGTCAGAGTGGGCTTTATGCTGACCAAAAGACAGGACCACAGACAGCTCTGCTGCAATGTAAATAGATCAGTAAAGAAGATCCCGGAACATGGACAGCTCTGCGCCAACTTGTTTCTATTTATTATTTATCATATGTTTATATTATTAAAGATAATCAGGACAATATAATAAATAAATCAACATATAAAGTCTTAACCATTAGAAAACGTAAAAAAAAACATGTCAATGCCAAATGAGGTTATTATAAATTACATTTATTTTTCTTTCCTGCCTCTTAATTGCCATCATGTGCAGGTGGCTCAGGTTGACTCTCCCCCCTTACAACAAGCATTTCTGGCCTCATGAGCAGCAGCAATCCGACTCATGCCCCCCATCATCTCTGCATGACTCGCATGCATTTGTGCTCTCAAGCCCAACTTTTTTTTTTTTTTGACCTGCTACAGCACTTCAGCTAACGTGAACTATTCGTTATAGCTGCAAGTTCATGTCTTGTACGTCGCTGTTACTGCTTATTGTTCTTGTGCCGTTGCCCAGTGTAGGAGACATCGATCTCGAAGTATGCAGGAACAGAGCCAGCTATATGCCACTGGGATTATTGCAGTCAGAGGCATAAAGTGCGCTCAGATGCCAAACTATGTGGGCGTGTTTGTGCCTGCAAATCATGAGAGCAAATTCTTTTGAGGATAAGGCGCTACAACAGGGCAGATTGCATGAGCTATTTGTGATGATGACAACACAAATGATGGCGCTATTCGCAGGGGCAATCCATTCTTTGTGGATCTGGCCCACTGTGTTTAGTAGGATGAAAAATCTACAAACAAGGTGTAAGCCTGGCTTCATCTGTTGATCTTACGCTGTGTATGAATTTGAAGTGTGTGATCTACAGTATTAAATGCTTAAGACAAGTCAAAAGGTGCCACGCAATATTTTTGCAATCTATGGCCTGAATAAAATAGTTAAAAATCTTGAAAGCAGCAGTACTGTGCTGAAAACAGCATGGTACTGTGGGCTTGTTCTTGTCTTGTCACAGAGTGTTTCTCCCCGACCTTTTCTCATCACCCCTCACTACCTCATGTCTTTAACCTCGTGTCACCCCCATTTTCTAGTTCATTCTTCTTCATAGTTAAGAACCTTGCCTGTTTTTGAACGCAGCCTTTCTGCCTCGTGTCATGATACTATTGCTTGGTTTAATTTTGTACACAAACTCTGCCCTGTAAGTAAAAAACCTGTTCAGGCAAAGAGACTGATACAACCTAAAGCACACATACCTGGGCATGTGATGACCTGTGAATCAAAGGGGCGGAGCTTAACTGAAATCTGGTCAAACAACAGAGATGAAGCAATAAATTGTGAAGGGTTTGAAGTTTGGTTCACAGAGACAGACAACCACACAAAGGAGAGACCAGAGGGTGAGTGTCTTTGTCTGTACCTTCTACCTTTGAATTGTGGAGTAAAAAATATTTAAGCACAGTTTTGGTGGCTGAAGAAAAAAAACTAAGAACCTTTTGTTGTTCAAGAACAAGCAGAATACTTTCGTTATTTCACTGTCCTGAGCTCATTTTGGCTGTTTCTCTGACTGAATGCAGGACACAAGATGAGTTTTTGTGTGGAGGAAGAGGAGGATGGTGCCAAGTCTCTGCAGAGTGAGTGGTCCAGAGAAGACCCCCCAGATTTGAGCTGTAAACCTGGGGTCTCAGACAAAAGGTAGGGATGTTCAGAGAGGAATTTGGTGCTGTCCAGTTCTTAATCCGTCAGAGCTTCTTAAAGTATTCCTGTCTCACACATGGGATTATAATTCTGGTTGAACAAGAAGCTCATCATATCAGAAAGAAAAAAAGAAAAAAAGACCACTTTCCAATCGGATCAGTGGGTTTACACAAAATTTAGATTTTAAAGAGAAATCATTATCAAATTTCTGCCACTTACAAACCTGAGAAAGTCGTGTTTAGAACAAGACTATGTTATTGTGAACTAGGAGACAAAGAGCACAGGTTTTTAGCTTGGCATATAAAGGAACAGCAGTCAAACAAGAAGACATTACTTTGTGCATTTTTAAAAGATGCGACTGGGGCACGTGGAGACCGACACAGGGTTTATAGCATTTTATTTGGTCTGCAGGAGACACAAAACACATAATTTGCCCTCTGTTTCTCTGTCTGCATCTCAGCTCCTTCATTGCAGAGCAGTACTATCCAGACAAATTTGTCCATTAGCAATGTGTACAAATGCAACAAAATTATACATAAATATGTAATTAAGAAAAACATGAAAAAAATATTTATTTCACAACTCATACCAGTACTGCTGAAAAAAAATACATTTTAATATGAATTATATAAAAAAATCACCAAAAAACTATTTAGCACAGGTCATTAATGAAACAAACAGTAACACATGGTGGACAAAGTAAAAAGACAAACATGGGGAAGAGAGGAAACTCAGATTGCAGGGAATTATGTGGGAGGGACAGTGCACAAGCTCTCACTTTATGCTGATGATATTTTGTCATTTCTGACAAGGTCTGAAACGGTAAAAGACACATTTAAAATAAATCAGTCAAAGAGAACAAATTCTCCCAAATTCTAATTCAGCCCCTCCTTTTCCTGATCATATTTACCATTGATGATCAAAACATGCGTAAAATATTTAGATGTCATGATAGAAAGTGATCTTGATAACCTTGTTAAATTGAACTATATCTCGTTATTAAAGAAAATTGGCAAAGATCTTGTTAAATTGAACTATATCTTGAACAGCGTCTCCTCTAAGCATGTTCTCATGCTGCCCCAGTAACAATCCTTGATTTTGGATTGCTTCCTTCAGCTGCTCCATTTTGGCTGTTTCCACTAATGACGAGTGGATTTGCTGTCACAGAATCACCCAGAGTGTTTTAAGGTGGATCCAAAAGTTCAAAAACAGACACTGAAGAAAGCAGTTTAAAGTGATTTATTTGGTGGCTCCAAAAACCAGGCAACAGTGAACAAAGGTGTATATACAGGTGAAGGCGGTGGCAAGGGCTCGTGGAAGACCTGAGAAAAAGAGAGCAAAAGGTTCGATTAGATGAGAAGATACAAAAACAGTTTTCCGAAAAGGCCAAGAAAAAGGCATAAACGCCCCTGGAAAAGAGCTAAGGCTTAAGGCCAGAGTAACTGCAGGTAAGACACAAAAAGAGACGAGTTGACAACAAACCGGGGTTTAGAGTGCAATCCACTCGTGCTTCCTTCTTCTTGGAGCCTCATTAAATAGGGAGCGCTGATTAGGAGATGGGAAGCAGGTGTGGGAGCTGCAGAGCGTCAGAGAACACGCCCCTGCAGAGTGAGTCCATGAGGGAGGGGGAGAGCAGAGAGCTGAGGCTGGAGAACCCTCACAGCACAAAAACAAATAATACAACATAATAGCCAGTGCAGCAGATCAGAGGGAGGAGGAGAATCTGAACATACAGGTTTTGAATAAGAGTAAGGATTCAGTATTGCAGAGGTCAGGGGGAAGTGGGGTCCATAACTGGGTGACCTGTGGTGACCAGACCATCAGAGGGGACAGACAGATGGGCAGAGGAAGAGGATCAGAGGGCACAGGCAGGTACAGAGATGTTAATGAGGTCAGAGAGCCGGTGGAGCTGCTGCAGGATCCTGTGATGTGATGAATGGATAGAGCCCTTGACACAATGTGAGCTTCTGAGTTCTGGACCAGTTGAGGTTTATGGAGGATTTTCTTGGGGGAACTGAACAGAAGGGAACTGCAATAGTCGAGTCTGGTGGTGACAAAACTGTTGACCAGAATTGCAATGAGGGAGGGACAGAGGCGGTTGGTATTTGGGAGGTGGAAGTAGGCTGAGCGGGTTATTTCTTTGATGTACAACACAGCATCGTTTTCCTGCTGCTTAACAGACGGTTTTCTCTTGCCGCGATGTTGGAGGGATTCATGATTGGCTATATGGATTCGTGTTGGGTGTTGGATGTATATATTTATACGGTGTATGTATATGTGTATTTTTATGTGTATACAGACCTGATCAAAATCTGACGACCAGTTGAAAAATTGCTAGAATATGCATTTTGCACATTTGGACCATAATGAGGTTTTAAATAGAGCTACAATATGCAAAAGCAAGAAGGGGAGGTGACAAAAGCACTTTGAAATGTAATTTATTGAAAACAAGTAAACTGAAATAGGCTGTTTATCAGCTGATCTATATTTTAAGACCATCGCTCAAAAAAATTACAAAATACTCTCCAAACCAAAACATAAATGTTTCTCAGTAGGACTCAGTAATGAGTAGCTCCACCATTCTTGTTAATCACTTCAGAAATTTGTTCTGGCATGCTTGATGCGAGTGTTTCCAGGAAGCTTTTGGGAACATTGCTCCAAGTGGTGAAGATGGCTTCACGAAGGGCATCAACTGTCTGGAACTGATGGCCATTTTTATAAACTTCCCTTGCCATCCATCCCCACATGTTCTCTATGGGATTTAAATCAGGGGAACATGCGGGATGGTCCAAAAGAGTGATGTTATTCTCCCTGAAGAAGTCCTTGGTCAAGCGAGCATTGTGAACTGCAACGTTGTCCTGTTGAAAAACCCAGCTGTTACCACACAGACGAGGGCCCTCTGTCATGAGGGATGCCCTCTGTAACAACTGCACGTAACCAGCCGCCGTTTGACGACCCTGCACCACCTGAAGCTCCAGTGTTCCACTGAATGAAAAAGCACCCAGATCATGATGGGCCCCCCTCCACTGTGCCGGGTAGAAAACATCTCAGGTGGGATCTCCTTGTCATGCCAGTAACGTTGAAGCCATCTGGACCGTCAAGGTTACATTTTTTCTCATCAGAGAATAAAACTTTTTTCCACCTTTCAATGTCCCATGTTTGATGCTCCAAAGTCTAAATGGGCAGTTTTGTGGCATTGAAGGAGACGAGATCTTTGAATTTGTTTTTTGTTTTTGAAACCCTTTTCCCACAGATGCCGTCTGATGGTTATTGCACTGCAGTCGGCACCAGTAAGGGCCTTAATTTGGGTCGAGGACCGCCCTGTGTCTTGACGGACAGCCAATCGGATCCTCCAGCTCAGCGCAGGTGTAATTTTTTTGGGTCTACCACCTGACTTTTTGTTCCATAATGCTCAGGATCTTCCAAAAAATTTGAATGACTGTCTTACTGCATCCAACCTCAGCAGCAATGGCACGCTGCAAGAGACCTTGCTTATGCAGCTCGACGATCCCACCACGCTCAAGAAGACAAAGCTTTTTAGCTTTAGCCATCAGGAGGGCATGACCGTGTGAATGCCTGACAGAAAATAAAATTTTGAGCAGATTTTGGCTTTAATAGCCTGTGGTCTTAAACTTTTGATCAGGTGATTAACAGCCTATTTCAGTTTACTTGTTTTCAATAAATTACTTTCTCAAAGTGATTTTTGTCACACTCCCCTTCTTGCTTTTGGATATTGCAGCTCTATTTAAAACCTCATTAAGGTCCAAATGTGCAAAATGCATATTCTAGCAATTTTTTAACTGGTCTTCAGATTTTGATCAGGTCTGTATATGTATCTATGCATATATGTGTATCCATAAAATGAAGAGCTTTGTGCTCTATTGTAAAGTGTCTTGAGATAACACTTATTATGAATTGGCGCTTTACAAATAAAGATTAATTGATTGATTGATGTGTGATGTGAAGGAGGGTGTGCTGTCGAGGCTGAAACCCAGACTCATTACCTTAGGGGAGGGGGAGATGGAAGACAGTCAAATGGAATATTGAAGCTGCTAGATTTGTTGGGAGTGGATCTTGTGCCAATTGAAACATTTCTGTTTAAACAGGTGTGCCTAATAAAATGGCCAGTGGGTGTTTATGTGAAATGTAACTGAGTAAAATCATTGAAACTGAGTCACCAGTTTAGTGTGCGAAAAACTCTGATGCTTGAAATCGTATCTAGAAATTGCTGAATGCTTTGATTCTACATAGTTTGTAAACTGCTGTTGTCCAAAGAAGACCTAAAATCAAGTCAGAGTCTTAACTAACATCTCATTCATATCCAAGCATGTTTTTTATCCTCTCATGTCACAAAAACTCCCTCAAACAGTCTTTTTAGTCCAGAAATATTTACCCACAAATTATTAAGGATTTAGCCTCAAATTCAGCAAAACAAGTTCACTCCTGACTGGTCTCAATTTTTAAGATTAGGAGAACCTGTGACCTTACTGACACTGAGGAGGACCCAAAAGCATGACTTGACAAGTCCAAAATTTCAAAAAGCATTTAATTCAGAATCAGCAGGCAAAAATGTGAGGTCAAAAATATACTTAAGTGAGTTCTGAACACTGAAGGACAGATGGATAATGCTGGAGAGTGAAGACACGAGGTACAATAACAATCTAGCCAAGAACCAGAGGGGAAGACGGGTTAAAATACATAAGGTAAACAAGCATGGGAGACGCAGGAAGGAACACAGGTGTAAGGAATCAGCAATCAGGGAAACACAGAGTGGGGAGGGTGGGAAACAAAGCCTGAAACAAGAGACAAGGATGAGTGCTTTCAAAATAAAACGGGAATGACAAGACATGACACATGAGGAAGAAACAACAGGGGAATTTAACCTGGAGATGTGACAGAGCCATTAAATGAGAAAGAGACGAAAAAGTGATCAGTTCCTCCACTAAATGATTCATTAACTGTAACACAAAATCTTCCCTTGAGGGGTTATTTGATGTCTTGTCACATTCCTCTGCAGTTACGATATCAAAAGATGCAACAGTTCTTTAACTCTGCAGACAAAAATCTGATGTTGGCATTCATTGCAGGCAGATCCGTTTGTCAGTGAGTTCTTTAAGGTTTTATCTGTGGTGTACAGACATGACATTGTTTTCTGCAGAATTATTCTTCTTCCTCTCTGTGATATCTTTGTTGAAAGCAGCATCAGCTGCAGGAACTGAGACAAAGAGGAGAACAAAACACATCACTGCACCATCCACCAATGTCAGAAGTGTAATTTATATTCACTCATGATGAATGTATTTTTTTTACCTACATCCAATTTTTATGGTTTTTATTCCTTCATAAAACAAGAGCAAAGAAATAACAAACAGTACCCACAGTGTGCAAGCCCTGCAGCTCTCCAACAGAACTGTGAAGAGTGAGCGAGAGAATGATCTCGGGGGAGGACGGTCAGTGCAGGAAGCTGAACTTTAACACAACCCAAAGAGGCAGGATATTTCAGATTAAGACCTCATTTTAGCAGGTTATTCGAAAACAGTCTTTCCTTTGCATGTTGGCTATAGTTAAATAGAAAAAGCACACTGGGTTCAACTCCTGCTGAAGTAAAGATTTTTCAAACCTTTGTTTTTCTGGTGTCTCCATATGGACTGGAAAAACGTCTTTCTGGCCCAAAGCTTCACTCTGTGTGCCAACCTCTCCTTGAGCTTATGTCACGCCACAGGTCATTATCTCTGTTGTCTGCATTTGCTGCAGCACACGAGGTGAATTCAGAATGTACTGCTTACATGCTAAAGGTGCGTTCACACCGCAAGCGACCCAGCTACCAAAGTCGCGGAGCCCACTGATGTAGCGTCGCGCGTCCATAAATAGCTTACCTGTTTGGTCTCCTGGCGTCGGCCATCCCTCGGTGACGTCACGTCCGCTCGAGTTTTACCGCGATCGTATCATATATCCCATAATAGGGTGTATAAGCGGACATTATTCCAGCTGTGTCCTTTTCACTCACTTATCAAACACAAAACTCTGCAGCTGATGATGCAGCAGTATCCTCTTTGAGTTTACTGTGGTCCGTTTGCAAATGTCCTCACTGAGATTAGTTCTGCCTATGCGGAAGTCATCCGCCCTGTAGTCCGGATGAATAACTGCACCGTCACACGTACACACACCGCTGATTGGCTGATGCTGCACAGCCACACGCGACATCACCTGAATAGATGAACTTTTTTTTTACTTTTACATCGCTCGACGGGTGAAGCGGTCATCTTGTCACCAGCTGTCGCGTCGCGGGAGGGTTAGCCCCGCCCCATCGCGGCTGTACATTGACTTTGCATGGAGAGTGATCGCCGAGGTAGTACAGGTAGCGTCCGGTGTGAACGCACCTTAACACATTCTTTTTGTTGCTCTCTCACTATGATGCATAATTGAAACACTCCAACATTTTGAACAAAATCCGATGTTTTTGTGTCACAGGCGGTCGTGTTGACTGATGGCCGTGCCTGTGGTCGCCATGGTTACAGCAGATGTTGAACCCCAAAAAAGTTGACAAAAAGTTGTTTTCATCTCATGCATATCATGGACTTTGTTACTTGTCAATGAACAGCCTTTCACTTTGCATTATTGCATTTTCATGGTATCTGCATATGCTTAACAGCACAAATGTCAACAACTGTCAATCATTAAACACCCCCAATTATTGGAAACATGAATGAGAAAAGAGACGTTAGCAGATGAAGAATGATCAGTGTAAACTGGGTGAGCTGTATAAAGTTCAACTTAAGAGAGCTGATAATGAACTGATCACAGTGACACGTATTTCTTTTTTTATCTAAAACCGACCTTTGTTGGATGGCCTGTGTTACTTGGAATACAAACATCCTCAGACCGATAAGTTCCCATCTGACTAAACACAAATTTGAACTGTGTTTCTTTTAGAGAGAGGCAGGGAGGTGTTACCACAGAGGAGCAGCAGGAGGACTCTTCAATGTGTCGGGACATCCTGAAGGATCCAGTCTCTACCAGCTTTGGACACAGGATCTACAGACGGCTTATCTCCCCATTCAGAACAGGACATGAACCACAGACAGCCGGTCAGACCAGCACTGGACAAAGTAAGACCACATAAGCATACACAAGCAGTCTTCAAAACTGAATATGTGGACCAGAGTCAAAGGGATAGTTCATGTTTTTGGAAGTTTGGTTTTTCACTGTCCATGGCACTATAATTGCCAATTGTGCATTTTTTTACACTGTGACCCAGAGCGGAGATAGCTGGGTTTGGACTCTGGATGATACCTTGCAGTCATTAAAAAACTGTTGGCTTGACGAGACGCTATAATAATATTCTGTACAGCATGTCATTCGATGAAGCCCCTGTGTGTCAGACTGTTTTGTGATGCAGCATATGGGCTATGTTTCCTTCTGCCAGTGACGTGCTCATATCAGCTGTTCAGGCCATCAGTCTGCACAGGAAACAAAGATAATGATGTCCACTAATGATGTCCTGATGTTCATTTTCAAAACAACAAGACAGCTGGCAAAGGCCCACATCAAGAGATGGAAATCATACTATGACCTTTTTACATCTGGAATAAACACAGAAGTGACCCATCTTTGTCATATCCAGGAAAGTTAGAGTCTGTGCTTCAGTGACCACAAACTGATCCCACTGCAGCACTCTGGCCTGAACAGCTGATGAGAGGAAAGCAACAAGCAGCTGTCAGAATCATGAAATACACTCCTAAAAAAGTTTGGAAAGGTTATTTCAGTTTATTTCTCCCCCTTTAAATACCAGTTGGGGTTGTAATTTATATCTTTGAATTCCTACCTTTGCAACAAGGTACAGCTCGCTAGGATTATTCATTCTAGGCCTGAGCAACTCAGTTAAAAGTGTGGGTAGTGCCCCCCAAAAATGTGCCAAAAATCCCTCTTATACAAAGCCTCCAGTTTCTCCGTAAGGACAGGATGAATGATCTTGTTGGGGTGTTGTCTTCCTTATCCACTTTGCAGTCTGTTTTTGAGTTCTCCAGTCTCACTGAACTTGGCCCTGAGTTTGAAACTGGTACCAGGGCTGACACGTTTTCTTTGGAACTTTTGCTGTGTTGCTCATTTGATGAATGCAGGATCCTTACAAGCTGTACCTAGTTGTAAAGGTGATGAATCACATTTTCAATGAAATGAAAACAACACAGAGACATATTACACAGCATTTAGGTTTGATTTTTGAGCTTTTTGTCTCTCTTTCATCTCAAAGTGCACCTCGGCTCTGTGGTTTCCTAAGTTAGTTTTCTTGTTTGTTTTCAGTCACATGAGAACAGAACTTCCCTTTTGTCTTAGAGTTTTTGGCCATTATGTTTGTGATGTTTCTATCCCGAGCTGAAGGGGCTCAGTGCAGAATCACCTCCTGGTCAAAGGTTAAGCGTGGCTGTTGTCCAACCAAGTCCTCTGCCTCTCTCTTCACACACACTCATCCAATCAGCAATGACTGATGTGGCCCACAAGTACCTCCTTCTTCTGGTTGCTTAATGCTGTTGTGCTTACTGTGTTGAGCTTCAGGGCCACTGTAGGAAAGAGACCATGATCAAACTAAATATATACACCCACGATGCAAGCAACAGTTTAAGACAAATATCAGATGCTGCAGGATTTAGGATTCAGGATTTATTCATTCATTCAAAATGGGAAAATATGCATTGATTAAAATTTACATGTAAATGGAATTATAGCCAAGCAGCTAATTTCCATCCCCAGTCCAATTACCAGGTTGGTGTCGACACATAAAAATCAAAACAAACATCAAAGATAGGAATAAAACAGACAGAGCATATTAAAAGACAGAGCAACAATATAGATGACATACAGTCCAAGCATTAACAGAGGCTGTCAGTCTGGGGACCGTGGAAATAATCCTCAATGAATTGTAAAGTGCCATAGTGCTTAAGTGCCAAACACGAAAGTGTACATGGCTAGCTGCCCTGGAGCTCAGGTCACCATTATATTGTATTGCACAGTGCCTACAGCCCAGGATTATAAAGTTTAAGATTGAATGCAATATTGCACGAAAAGCACATGGTTGCACATGCAGATGTGTGGGTAGATATTACATTAACAAAGCATACATAGATGTCTTATGTACGTAACAGCGGACAGTTGAGGGAGGTGCCTAAACGCACTGAGCCCATTAGACGCACATACAAAATGAAACACGTAAACAAAATTGAACACGGATTCACTCACATGCCATGATACACCTCCGTGGTGTCACTTTCTCACTTCCTAGTTTAGTCACGTGACATCACTGCCTGTTGCTCAGTTCCTGACTGACAGAACAAAACAGAAACTAAGCTTAAAAGAGTCTAAGTTAGTACATAATATAGATAAACAGAGTTACAGCACATTTACTTTAGTGTCTAGTCAAGCAAACATATTTTATTTGCACATATTTACAAAAAGAAAAAAAATCTCCTGAAGTGGGGCCATTATAAGGCTTTAAGTGGCACAGTTTACTGCTATGTATTGGCAAGAATCTATACCTGACTTTCTCCTCTCAGACAAGAGTTGTTCATTTGCTTTGTTGGCGATCACATTTACTCGTGCCGTGGGCCTTGAGCTGTCCATCCATCCATCCGTCCATCCATGGTTGATACCCCCCACCCCCAATTAAAAAAAAACAAAACAGACCTACCCCTTTAAGGTGAAATACAGGTTCTTAATTGTTTACTGATTTATATTCTCAGATATTTTGGTATCAAAATTGATCAAACTGTCAAAGTCTCTTTGTTTTTGTCAATACTCATTTCTCCTTTTTAGTGACAGGTGGTCTTCAGGAGATTTTAGATGATCATAAAGTCCGTCTGAGGAGCAGATGTGAGCATGTTATTGAAGGAAGTGAAGAAACAGGAAGGAGAACCCTCCTCAACAGGATCTACACTGAGCTCTATATCACAGAGGGACAGAGTGAAGAGGTGAACACCCAACATGAAGTCAGACAGCTTGAAGAATTCAAGAAGAAGACCCAACATGAAACTCCAATCAAGTGCCATGAAATCTTCAAAACCCTCTCTGACCAACAGAAACCCATCAGAGTTGTTCTGACGAATGGCGTTGCTGGAGTTGGGAAGACCGTCTCAGTGCAGAAGTTCACTCTGGAGTGGGCAGAGGGCTCAGAAAACCAAGACATCAGCCTGGTGATTCTGATTTCATTCAGGGAGCTGAACCTGATCAGACATGAGCAGTACAGTCTTCTAAAGCTGCTCCATGATTTCTATCCAGCGTTACAAAAGATGAGAGCAGAAACCCTGGCTGTCTGTAAACTTTTGTTCATCTTTGACGGCCTGGATGAAAGCAGACTGTCACTGGATTTCAGGAAAAAGAAAGTTGTGTCTGATGTGACTCAGAAATCATCGATTAACACGCTGCTGACAAACCTCATCAAGGGGAATCTACTTCCCTCAGCTCTCATCTGGATCACTTCTCGACCTGCAGCAGCCAGTCAGATCCCTCCTTCATACATTGACAGGGTAACAGAAGTACGAGGCTTCACTGACGCCCAGAAGGAGGAGTACTTCAGGAAGAGGTTCACTGATGAGGCTGTGTCCAGCAGAATCATCTCACACATCAAAGCATCCAGGAGCCTCCACATCATGTGTCTGATCCCGGTCTTCTGCTGGATCACTGCAACAGTCCTGGAGCACATGATGGGCACTGAGCAGAGAGGAGAGCTGCCCAAGACCCTGACCGACATGTACTCACACTTCCTGATGGTTCAGACGAGGAGGAAGAAGCAAAAGTATGATGAGGGCAATCCTGAAGAACTTACCAAATCTGACAGGGAGCTTCTCTGAAGCTGGGGAGGCTGGCATTTAAACATTTGGATAATGGAAACATCATGTTTTTACAAAAAAACCTGAAGCGATGTGGTCTGGATGTCACAGAGGCCTCTGTGTACTCAGGAGTTTGTACTGAGATCTTCAAGACCCAGTCTGTGATCTTCCAGCAAACAGTCTACTGCTTTGTCCATCTGAGCGTTCAGGAGTTCCTGGCTGCAGTCTACATGTTCAACTGCCTAACAAGCAGCAACAGAAAAGTTTTGAAGGCGTTTCTGGGATGTAAAAATGCTGATTTGACTCTGGATGATTTCCTTAAGCTATCATTAAAGAAGTCCTTGGAAAGTAAAACAGGTCACCTGGACCTGTTTGTTCGCTTCTTCATGGACTGTCTGTAGAGTCAAATCAAAGACTGTTAGGAGATCTTCTGGGTCAGACAGACAACAGTCCAGAGGTGATCCAGGAAGTTATCCAAAACCTAAAGATGGAGAATAAGTCTATTTCCCCTGACAGAAGCATCAACATCTTCCACTGTCTAATGGAGATGAATGACCTCTCAGTACATCAGGACATCCAAGAGTTTCTGAAGTCAGAGAACAGAGCAGAGAACAAACTGTCAGAGATCCACTGCTCTGCTCTGGCCTACATGCTGCAGATGTCAGAAGAGGTTCTGGATGAGCTGGACCTGACTCAGTACAAAACATCAGAGGAGGGTCGAAAACGACTGATTCCTGCTGTGAGAAACTGCAGGAAGGCTGTGTAAGTCCAGAAGTGATTACCATTGAACGTCAGTCATGTGCAAGTTGATTTCATAATCAAAAACATTTCTCATATAAATTATTTTAGCTAACATTCCCAAAGCTGTCTAATGGAGATGAATGACCTCTCAGTACATCAGGACATCCAAGAGTTTCTGAAGTCAGAGAACAGAGCAGAGAACAAACTGTCAGAGATCCACTGCTCTGCTCTGGCCTACATGCTGCAGATGTCAGAAGAGGTTCTGGATGAGCTGGACCTGACTCAGTACAAAACATCAGACGACTGATTCCTGCTGTGAGAAACTGCAGGAAGGCTTCAGAAGTGATTACCATTGAACGTCAGTCATGTGCAAGTTGATTTCATAATCAAAAACATTTCTCATATAAATTATTTTAGCTAACATTCCCAAAGCTGAAGAGTTCACTCACTGGGGGAAGATCTTTGTTGTTCATTCCTTAGTTTTCTTTTCACATTTATCCAAAACATTCTGAGCAAAAGTCAGACTGGAAGTCTAAAAGGAACTTAAAGGGAAACTCCGGTTTTTTGACACCTGGACCTTATTTTTAGGTTTGTGCATGCTCATATACTCACTCAGACAAACATCGTGCAGCTCGGAGTCCTTCAGAAGTTATTTAGATCCAACCGATGTAGCCGCACTTAGCCGGGGCCCGCGACAGCGAGCTTCAGCGGGGCGTAATCTCTGCAAAATCGCTCGTCTCTACCACAGCCGGTTTGTCATTGCAGAGAAATCCTCCAGAAGTAGTCAGACATATATTCCTGGATAGATCCATACGCTTGTCAGCCAGTTTCAAGTCCCACTCTGAGCAGCTAACACACTCCTCTTCTGTTGCTATAGACGAACACTGTCCACAAGCGCACCACCAGTTAGCATTGAGTCGTGGACGTGCTCCTGTTTGTTGTTCTCGAGCCAGCTGTTCGTCTTTCTCCCTCCACATTCCGGTACTCCGTGTACTCAGACTCAAACCGGTCGTCGTAGTCTGACTCTTCGATATCAGATAAATATTCTGCCATGTTGCTGAGCACTGCCGGCTAAAAGTAGGTCAGCTGTACCTCTGTGTCAGGCTATAGCGTCATCGTTTGTTTACCAGGTCAGCTGACCCACCTGAAGGGGTAGATGAGCTGACTTTATGATAACACTGGCGATGGATGAAAAAATATCGAAGGACTCCGAGCTGCACGATGTTTGTCTGAGTGAGTATATGAGCATGCACAAACCTAAAAATAAGGTCCAGGTGTCAAAAAACCGGAGTTTCCCTTTAACATCAGGTGACTATGATGAGGATTTAAAAGGAGTGGAAAATTTCCTGGAACTTAACAGAAAATTTCCATAGGAAGTCAAGCTGTAGAATTTTGGAAAAAAAAATTGAAACTATACATGAAGTACATGGAAATGTATGGGATGGAGTTGAAAATAAGGGGTAATTTAAACATACAGTATCATATTCAAACATAATGATAAACTTTTTGGCTCATGTGCAGATATTGAGAATATGTTTAAAAACATGAGAATTTAACAGATTTATTTGAAAGTGTAACTTTTTGTCCTCACATATGCATATCAACAGACTATCCTCCTGTAACCTTCGAGGAGATGACTGTGAAATCGTGGCCTCAGCTCTGACGTCCAACCCCTCACATCTACGAGAGCTGGATCTGACCAACAACATCTTGGATGATTCAGGAGTGAAGCTGCTGTGTGTTGGACTGGAGAGCCCTAATTGCAGATTAGAAATTCTGAGGTCAGAGAAATGGCTTTAGCTCACATAAATATTCTTTTTTTTTTTTGTCAAACTCACAATCCTATTTAATGACTGACAACTAATGGTCTTGGTAATATTTTTTTTTTATCTTGTTTTGAAATGTATGGAACTTAAATCAGTCTTGAACATCTTTATCCTTAAAAAGTTGACACTTTGTTCAGTTACAAAAGTATAAATGTGAAGACTTCCCAGTGAAGATCAAAATTATTCTGCTGTATTATGCATGACAGAAGTATTAAACAGCTTTGTCAGCCTATGTTTGTTTTTATCTCCATTCTCCAATGAAAAACTGCAGCGTGATCCTCAGTCTGTAACTAAACTCTCTGGACAGGATCAGGTGCATACAGCTGATTACTTTTGACTGTACAGAGGTTTATTGGCACAAATAATTACATAGATACAAAATTAAAGGTCCAATGTTCTGGCACAACTTCATCAACTTTCAAGGTGCTTGGAGAGAAAAAGACTTGAAGAGATCAGAAAAGCTCCAGCAACACTTGTAGCTCAGGAAACAGTTAGACCCACACGTTACTGCTTGTGGCCTTCATCAGGGTCATCAAAAATGCATTACACACATTACTTAAATAGGGTCGGTCAGAAATGGAGAAAAAAATTTAGAAATGTCAAAAAGTTAAACAGTTACAAAATTTGACCAGTCATGTGCAGCCACATCTGGGTCAGCCAATCAAAATTCTGTAGGGGTGTGTCAATTCAGTCATAATGTCGTCTGAACCAGTGATGTGCTGACAGGGAGTGAGGGGGCGTGTCCAAAGGAAGGTAACAGTGGCACCATTTTTGGTCAAAGGCCTGAGGGACAGCTTCCATTGGATGGTTTTTGCATTAATTTAACATCCATATGAAAGTGCTTGCTATGTAGACGATCAGAATAATATTAATAAATAACCATAAGGCTTTGAACAGGGAAATAAAAGGTTTAGATAAAGCAGATTTTATACATAGATGAGATACAATCAAACTAGTGCTGTCAGACGATCAAAAAAATTAATCTTATTAATTAGCGGATTTATAATTAATTAATCTAATTAATCACATTTTAATCTCATATCTGCTAAAAGTACCCAAATAAAGAATTTGAATTCTAGGATATTACAAAATTGTACTAATCAAATGAATACACTAAGAAGTGAAGATTTGTAAATCCACATTTTTATTGGTGACTGAATAAAACCAAAGTCAGGGCAACTTGTCCAGAAAATTCTAAGCTCAATCAGGCAACTCAAATTACCCTTTAAAGGTCCAGTGTGTAGTTTTTAGTGACATCTAAAGGTGAGGTTTGAGACTGCAGCACTCCGGCACTCCCCCCTCCCCTTGGGAGAAGCCCTGAGCTACGGTGGTCCTCCAAGCACTAAAAGCGTTTTTCAACATGGCGTCGTCAACGAGTGTTTCCAGCTACCAAGCTATCAAATATCTCTGTTGATTCACCACATTTGAAAGTTCAGAGAGCATTTTAGGCGAGAAAGTCACCACGTAGAATACCAAAATATGGTCATTTGAGCCATAAAACACACAGATACAAATTTCATTTCAGTATTTCGGACATTCTGTTAAGCGGGCCAGTATGCTATCGAAGAAACTTCCGGTCGGCTCCAAAACAAGAGCCTAATTTACAAAAGCGTTAAAGAACTAATAGGAGATAATGAAGAATGCTTTTATTTTGAAAATGGGAAGTTTGCTAGTAGCTGATTTTTTTTAGCTGAATGCCGTCTCAAGACGACTTGACATGTATGATATGATGATTCTGATATTGTTACGACCTGAGGCTGTTTTTATTTGAGTCCGTTTTTCCAGTCTTTTGTCTGATGACTTTCATTTTGAAGCATGAGGCCGTATTATCTGAAGGAGGTTTTATTGAGGGGGGGTTTCTGATGCAGTTTGGTCTGAGAAATGACACAGAGGTTTTCCTGAGACCGAAGGGTCCGGGTATCATCGTATAATTCCTCATTCCTTTATGATCCAAAAACGAAAAACGATTATTTTGATATTTGTTTCAAAACGAAAAACGGAAAAACCGTTTTCTTGTCAGGATGCAAAAAACGAAAAACCACTACAAATGACTATAAAACGAGCCGTTTTATTATTTTTCAATATTCCTTTTCTCTCTCACCTTGGAGCGAAGAAGGAATCAACCAATGACGTCACGTGTTTTTTCGCTTCTCGATTCCAAAACCAAAAACGAAAAACCAAGTCACATGGTCTGTTCCTTTTTCCGTTTCCAAACGAGAAACCCAAATTCAAATAACGGCCCGGTTTTCCTTTTTGCAGTCTCATTTTTTTAATTGCTTATTAAGAACGAAAAACAAACCGATTTCCGGTTCACGGGAGCGCGCACAGCCGTCATAGCTGAAAAGTGCGCGCAGCTCCTGTGGCTCTGCAGCTCTGCAGCAGGTTTCATCGGATTCAAACAACCAGTTTGTTTATGAATATCTAACTACGTTTACTAGTGATTGATAGAGTCCTGTATGTCTACTTGCCTTGTATCGCTGTTCAATGACTAGTTAGTGATTTTAATCTGGCCTGTAGTAGCGCTAATAAAGATATGTGTCACTGACGGAGCTACTTTTTTCTGCACCCAAATTATATTAGATCCCTCAACAGAGTAATTGGCCACACACAGTGATTTGTACAGTGTGGAAATGAGTAAAAACACATTACTATGACTCCAACCAGTACTTTTACCACATAGATGAATATTTTGCCCCAAAATAACTAAATATAACACAGCAGAGTAATATTTACAAGATTTGACCCCAACAAGTACATTTTACCTCTTAAAAAATGAGTAAAAGCACATTACAATGTTAAAATCAGCTTCTTTTGCTTGTTAAAAACTGATTCTTGCCTCTGTTATTATACATTGATGGATATTTTGCCCCAAAACAACCAAATATAACACAGCAGAGCAATATTTACAACATTTGACTCCAAAAATAAAATTTTTACCACTTAAAAACTGAGTAAAAGCACATTACAGTGTAAAAAAAAGGCTTATTTTGCTTGTCAAAAACTGATTCATGCCTCTGATATAGTACACAGATGGATATTTTGCCCCAAAACAACTAAGTATAACACAGTAGAGTAATATTTACAAGATTTGACCCCAACAAATACTCTTTACCTCTTAAAAAATGAGTAAAAGCACATTAGAATGTTAAAATCAGCTTATTTTGCTTGTCAAAACTGATTCATGCCTCTGTTATTGTATATTGTTGGATATTTTTCCCCACATGTACATGGCATGCCACTGCCATGTATGGGTCCTTCAGCGGGCCAATATTAAAATGTTTGTGTGCTATGATTAATCTTGTGATTAATTTTTATAACACATTAATTTATGTGTAATTATTTAATCTAATTAATGCACTAAAGTGACAGCCTCAGATCAAACGTAAACATGAATGTTTTTTATCTGCTCAAAAGTATTAATTGAATCCATTGTCAGTTTTGCCTGTTTCAGAAAATTTCAGAAAAGTTTATTTTTATTAGACACTGCACATCATTCATTTCTGTGTGAAATCATCTTCGAATTCAAGGCTGGACTGAAAGTGACAGTCTATTTCCATTTTGGTAGGGAAAACATTTGCACAAATATTTACATATGTAACAGTGTCAGTGAGGACCCAGAAGCAAGTAGGTGCAGTTAGGAATAGACAGTCTTTATTAAACAGCACAACCAGAAACAATTCTGAGCGCGGTGCGAACCCGCGACCAGGTGATCTGCGGCCGGGCGCTCTCCCAACTGAGCTAACCCAGATCTTCTTAGGCAACGGGGCACACAGTCTTTTAGAGGGGTGTAGCTGCGTCTTGAGCGGGGCTTCAACCCGCGACAGCAAACAAAGAGGTGACGATTTACACAGTCTTTTAACGGAGTGAAGCTGCGTCTTGAGCGGGGCTTCAACCCGCGACAGCAAACAAAGAGGTGACGATTTACACAGTCTTTTAACGGAGTGAAGCTGCGTCTTGAGCGGGGCTTCAACCCGCGGCAGCAAACAGAGAGGTGTCCAAAACAGAGAGCCACACAGACGAGACCGTAACAGGCTGTGGCTTGAGGGCGAGGCGAACCTGTGACCACTTGATCCGTAGCCGGACGCCTTACCGGCTAAGCCACCCAGGAGATGCACAGGCAGAAGCTCACTCAATCCTTTAAAGCAGGCTTGACTCACACACTGACGATTGGAGGTGTTCAGGAACACTCGGTGATGTGGTTCAGGCGAGCTCTCGTAGTCGAGGACAGGCGGGGAGTCAGACACCAGGCGAACGGCACCACGTAGATCAGACAGGGCTCGGCAACGGGAGACGGAAGCAGGGTCAGATACCAGACGTGGGTCACAACGTAGATCAGACAGGGCTCGGCAGCAGGAGACAGAAGCAGGATCGAAAGCCGGGGATTCAGACAGGCGGGTGAATGCAGGACAGAAGCTAGTCGATACCTTGGAGTCAGGCCGAGGGTCAGGCGTATGAGGCAGAGTCTGGGACGAAACAAGTTGGCAACGGGTGATCAATCCGGGAAACAAGTCTGGACCTTTCAGCATGAGTGCGACGACAGTCTGACAACGACTGAGTGTGGAGCTGGAGCTTAAGTAGCTGGCTTGATTGCCGGAGACGAGGTGCAGGTGTGAACAGCGACACAGGTGAGGTGAGTCTGGACTGATTAGAGTGGAGCCTGGAGTGACAGGCTGCGGATGAGACTGAGGCTGAGGCTGAGATTGTGACAACATAGATGCAGAGTGACAACAGAAACATAAGAGAACTGGATGCTAGAGTTGCAAGGTCTGCATAGTAGAAGGAACTTCTTTTTTTGAAACATTGATTATAAACTTTGGCAGTTGCAGGTTGCGTTTCAGGCATGTTCCAAAAATGCAGTTGTTCATTTGTCCTTGGTGTGAGCCCAAACCCAGGAGAGATCTGATGCTCATTCCACTGCCAACGCAAACTCAATTTAGAAGTTTCACAGATTATTTTGCCCCACTTTACGCACAAATGAAAAATTTAATGTTAAAAGAAAGACAGCACTGATGTTTCCACCAAAAAGGAAATCCTTATAGCCAGAACTAAATGTGTCTCTAATGAAGCTGTTTCTGTTTTGACCTTAATCAATCTGTAGAGGATCAATATGATACTTAAATAAAAACCTGACTTTGTCTGTTTGGTTAAAGATATTTAAGTTAGACTGACAGTTGAGTGATAACAGAGTTATACATAACGGTAGACCCTCCCTTCACTTCTGTATAAAGAATAGGATGGCCCACTTCCAAACAAATGAAAGTTAAATAAGTAAACTGAGAGACCGAAAAAAATTCGCTGTGAAATTAAAAAGTATTGTTGACGAACATTAAAACACACTCCATGAAGATTTCTCTTTTTTAAAAGAAGTGGCATAAAACAAAATACAATGTCACATTTTAATAAAATGGATGGAGATTTTTTTTAGGGAAAGTAATTGTTGCTATTAAAAAGAACAGTTTTTAAAGTTATTTGTCAACACTGATGCTACTGCAGCAAAGTGAAAGGACAAATATTTACATAGATACAAAATCAACCATGACATTCTGTGGTGTCAAGGCTAAATAAATATCATACACAGCATTTTGCAGTGCTGCTGCAGCATAGTGAAAGGATCTCCAGGTAAATGTCAGAAAGCAATGTTGCTAGCATTGTTGTCATGTACTTTCTTCTGTTAATGTGATAGATATAGAAATTTGTCAGCCAAAGGTGTTTTATATCAGAGTGTCTATGGACATATTCATACATGTTGAAATGCATTGTTGTCCATAAAGCCATGCACAAACAGATTCTTGCTTTTTTTTTTTTATCTCCGATTTGCTCTCTGCACTGCCAGTCAACCCCCTGAGGTCAGGACCAAGTCTTCTTGGTGTCCAAAGGCTCAGACCAAAGGCTAAAGACCACCATACAGTCAAAAGTGTAAATCAAATATTGAGTACATTCACCACTCAATTATATATATATTCTGCAAACTTCAACTGAATCTTAGGAAACTTCACTAGCAAGGACCACACCACAAAAGTATGCGTTTGGAGTTTTACTGAAGGTTTAGGAATATGAGGAATGACAGTGATGAACATGTGACATGAGATTTGTTGAGAGATGAGCCGTTAGGAAGGACGTCATAAGCCAGGCAGAGGGAGACTCAGTGTGGGGGTCCCGTCTCATCGTGTTCTGCCCGAGCTGATCTTGACCCCCTAAAAGAGTAATGTTGAATGGAGATCAGCTGAGAATGGACAGACACGGATTATAAGTTGTTCCAGTGAATGGGATGAGTTGAGATGTCCCGAGTGGGAATCAGAAGAAGCTATGAACGGTTGCTTTACTCTCTGTAACATGGATGGGAGTTGATGCCACAGTAGGGCTGGACAATTATGGTAAAAATAAGAATCCCAATTATTTTAAGTGATATTGAAATCACAATTAATATACACAATTATTAATTTATTTAAAACCAGCGAGTGGCACATACAGTATTGTTGATCCACATAAGTCACACACACTCGCTGTGGCTGCCGTGGAACACAGAAGCGCTATGAAGCACAGGAACTTGCATACACGGCACCCCACACTGTGTGGCATTTTGCTCATTTTCTTTGATTGTAATGTTTCTATGATCGTCAGATGGCAAATTGAAATCACGATCAAAATCCGATTAATTGTCCAGCCCTATGCTATGGTGAAGCAGAGCAACTGATAGGAACTCAAATGTCAGTCTGATGTGGAGTGAGATTGTGGAGGATTACTTCCTGGAGGTAAACTAAGGTCCATAGCTGTTGAAGGTTTGTGATGGTCGAGGGAGTATAGGCCCTTCGCAAGGAATCTCCTCCACTTCTGAGATGTAGGAGTATGTGAGAATGGACTCCTTGACGCCCCCCAAAAGATGGTGGATGTTATCGTGAATGAGTCCAGGCAGATGGTGGAGACTGAAACTTAATCAATTGATCAATATCCTGACTTAGCCTGAAGCTTGAAGCCTACGCCCTCTTAAGAGATGAATTACCATTTACAATATTTTGGTCGGATTGTATTGTTATACCATCACATAGAACTGAATACATCAAGTGCATCGTTTAACCCAAGGTTTGGGTTTAGTTGGATGTTAATGATAGATAACATTTGTAAAGTGCTACATTGAAGTACTCGCACGGAGTGGCTTGTGTTAGTCGACATTTCTGGCCACATCCTGGTGTTAAGTAATAGGAGTAACAAGGGAGAGAGAAAGATGGGAGAGTGATTTAGAACCTGGTTTGAGTTGAGGAGGTGGGGAGGGAGGGGCTGATGGAAGGTGGAAGAGTAGAAGAGGTGGGGAGGGAGTGGTGATGGAGGGTGGGAGAGTAGAAGAGGTGGGGAGAGAGGCTGGTGGGAGAAGGATGAAGATTCTGGTAGTTGAGTTGGGGAGGAAGGGAGCGATGGAAGGTAGGAGGGAAGAAAGGTGGGAGAGTGGAGGTTGATGGAGCAAAAGTTGGGAAGGGATGAAGGCGGGAGGGGCGAATAGTGAGTGGGAGATGGATGAAGAACTGGGTTCGGATAGTGGAAGACAGGATGGGGGGGGGGGAAGAGTGGCTGGCTGTTAGTGATTGTATAAGTTTAGCTCTGAATGGAGCCTGGACACTGATTTTTGCAAGTACGCTTCAACTTTCACTTAGACCAATTTGCAGCTAGTAGCGGCGAATGTATAGGACAACTATGTCACTACAAATAAGTGAAACACTGCTTGCTGGGGAGGTCAGCGAAGATTGCTGCTGGACAGCCTCTGCTTTACGTGGAAAACAGCCCACTGCATTGATCTGCGTCATGTGTAACCCTAATTGGAGCTGTGCTGGAGTGACTGGAGCCGAACTGAGGCTGCTGGAGCCAAGCTGGGGTTGTTGGAGCCATGCTGGGGCTGTTGAAGCTGAGCTGGGGCTGAAGGAGACGAGCTGGGGCTGAAGGAGACAAGCTGGGGCTGAAGGAAACGAGCTGGGGCTGAAGGAGATGAGCTGGGGCTATTGGAGCCATGCTGAGGTTGCTGGAGCAACTAAAGCTGTGCTGTAGCTGCTTTAGTTGTGCTGTAGCTGTGCTGGAGCTCTGCTGGAGCTGTGCTGGGGCTGCAGGAGCTCTGCTGGAGCTGTGCTGGGGCTGGTATAGCTGGAGCTGCTGGAGCTGTGCTGTAGCTGTTGGAGCTGTGCTGGAGCTTCTAGAGCTGTGCTCTTGAGCTTTGCTGGAGCTGTTGGAGCTGTGCTCAGGCTGTGCTGGTGCTGCTGGAGCCGTTTGGAGCAGTATTGGAGCCGAGCTTGGGCTGTTGGAGCAGCTTGAGCTGATCAGCTGAAGCAGAGCTGGGCTGCTGGAGCCGAGCTGGAGCCGAGCTGGAGCTGATGGAGCCATGTCGGAGGAGCTGGAGTGGTGATTGAGCTGGAGTTGCAAGAGGTGCTCAAGGTGCTGGTGCTGCTGAAGCTGGAGCTGAGCCGTTGTAGTGGTTGGGAATGTGGTTGTAGCCGCTGTAGGCGTAATGCTATAGTTGTAGCCACAGTCATAGCTGCATTGTTGTAGCCACTGTAGTAGTTGAACAGATTGACAAGACAAAAAAAAAAAAAAAAAAATTGGGTGAGGGGAAGGGAGGGTTGATAGGATAGATTAGTTGGAAATGGAGAAGATTGAGAATAGCCGCAGTGGTTTATCTGCAATGAGCTACTGGGAACTCATGTGATTGGCTATAACAGTAGGAAAGGAGCCACGCTGCAAGATGTAGGCCTGTGCTCATAATATTGATTTGGCAAAATATCGTATCGCACTCCTTTGGGATACGTGTATCGATACGGATTCTACAGAATCGATACAGCCTAAATATTTTGACAGCTGTTGTAAATGCACTTTGGATAATGTTAACAGTGGCACAGCTTAAGGTAGAAGACGAGCTACATAATGAAGCATATTTTCTAAATTTGAACTTAGATCTACCATCTTTGAGAATCTGAATTTAGGTCTCTCAAGTTGTAGAACCACTTAAAACTCATCCTTGTTCTTTTTCTTCTTATAAGAAAAAACTAAACTTGTCAAGAATTTTGCATGAAGCGTAGTCAATGTTCACAATTTATGTGAACCCGTGTATCGGGATACGTATCGTATCGTGAAGTTGCTGGAAATACCCAGCCCTAGCAAGATGTGGCTGATGTGCTGATAGAAAAGAAGAAAGGGATGACGGGATGAAAGGATGCATGTGTACGGGATGATAGTGAGCCTGCGAGTGCAGGGTGAGTTGATGAGTCAATGCAATACGACCTGATTCCCGATGGAGGGAGCTGTAGAGAAGAGATTGACAAAGGCAAAAGAAATGCATTTGGGTGATTGGGAAGGGAGGGGGTGGGGAGGGGAAGGGAGGGTTGATTGGATAGATAAGTTGGAAATGGAGGAGATTCAGAAAAGCCGCACTGGTTTATCTGCAATGAGCTACTGGGCTACTCATGAGATTGGCTTTGACGGGAGGAAAGGAGCCACGCTTCAAGATGTGGCTGCTGTGCTGATAGAAAAGAGGAAGGGGGACGGGATGGAAGGATGCATGTGCACGGGATGATAGTGAGCCTGCGAGTGCAGGGTGAGTCAATGAGTGAATGTAATACGACCTGATTCCCAGCAGAGGGAGCAGTTGAGGCGGGCTGGCAGCTGAGGTCGTGAGGTCGTGTGTCGTCATGGATGTCTCTCTGTGTCGTCAGCAGCGTCGATGATTGGCTCTGGTGAGAACCCGGAAGCGGGACTGTAAGATGAAGCGGCGGTGTTTATGGAAGTTGAGCAGAGATGGATCAGCCTGGATTATGGTCGGTGCGGTGGCATGGAATGCCCCTTGTTTTCAGGAACAGACGGAGGCGAGCGATGGTCCACTTCCTGAATAGTAGGGTAATTTTGGAGTGAAACGTGACCGCGGTGAACGAAGGTCCGTTTCTCAATGGATTTGCCATCTAGGAGGGCTAAAAAACAAATTTAGCTGGGGTGTATTTTTTAAAATGGCGGGGAAAATCTTTTAGAGGCCAAAATCCAAAATGGCTGTCGACGAAATGATCTTTTTTAAGGCTCGACCTGCATAGATGGACCATAGATGTTTTCAGACCTTTCATACACAGTATGTAGTTGGTGAATTTGAAAACGGCCTGCGTTTTCCTTGTGACATCACACATATGTCTTTGTTCCAGTGATTTCCATGGTGATGGTAAATCTCAATTAATTTAAATGGGAGTGAAATAAAGGAATCCATGGGTCTGAAACTGCAAAAGAATTTAATATAGCCAAAAAAATTGTGATACAGACCTGAAAAGTCATAGCCGCGTAGTCCAATTAAATGGGAAGTGGGAAATCAGCAAGTGTTGTTCACACATAAACATCTACTTTATTGACTTCAGATGTTATTTCTGTGAATTTTAACTGCATATTATCCAATTCACCATGAGCAAAGCTTCAATTATAACCTTATAGAGACTCACTAACAATACTGAACAAAAATCCCCAAAAACGGCAAAAAATCCCCCCCCCAAAGCCCTAAAGAAACACCAAAAGTGGTGGCCGTCTTGAATTTGAAGGTTAAAATAAGGTCAAATCATCATGTAACTCAGAAATATGTATTTCTTCACAAAATAAGGTCTGAAAACATCTATGGTCCATCCATGCAGGTTGAGCCTTAAAAAAGACCATTTCGTCGACAGCCGTTTTTGATTTTGACCTCCAAAAAATTTTCCTAGCCATTTTAAAAACTACACCCCGGCTGAATTTGTTTTTTAGCCCTCCTAGATGGCAAATCCATTGAGAAACGGACCTTTGCTCACCGCGGTCATGTTTTGCTCCAAAATGACCCTACTACAAGGCGACTGGTCTGAGAAAGTGATGCCGGTCGGGATGAGGGCGCGCGGCACGATATGCACGGCTGACTGGAGATGAGCGGTCGGAGTGGAGCGAGGAGGCCTGCTGTGTGTATCGTCTCCTGTCCGAAGATCTTCGTGGGTTCTAGCCTGAAGACCTTGGGGGAGTTGGATATATCATGGTCGGAAGCTGTATGGACATGGCTAGCAGGCGGCACACGGACCACAAGGCTCTGCTGTGAGGCTGGCTCCGGTCAGAATCTGGCTGTTAGACAAGGGTGCCTGGTTGGAGAAGCTCGTCTTGAGTCGTCGTCTGAACCGTGAATATAGATCCGGGATCGATGGTAATTGACTGCTTTTTGGTTCAGTGTCTTAGGCGATCGGCGTGCAGCGTGGTCTGTCCGTCTCGAAGAGGTGTGGTTTGTGGCGTGGTCCAGCTCCTGAACCTAAATTCATACATTAACTTCATATCTTAAAACACGTTTATTCATATTGGATTTTGACCCCTTGTAGTTTTATTTTTATTTTTTTACCCCTATGCTGTTTCTTTCTTTAGTTGTCATTTATTTCTTTCATTATTGTTTTTGTTGTTTTGTTATTTCAGTTTAAGCACTTGAGAATTGTGAGCCATTAATTTAACTGTACTATAAACCTTACCTTATCATTAATTCTTCAACCAGATTGAGTTGGTGCAGTCTGTCAGAGATCAGCTGTTCTTCTCTGGCCTCAGCCCTGAAGTCAAACCCCTCTCATCTCAGAGAGCTGGAGCTGAACTGGAACTATCTGCAGGATTCAGGAGTGAAGTCTCTGTGTGATTTTCTGCAGAGTCCAAACTGCAGACTGGAAACTCTGAGGTCAGGTCACTACTGAAAGATTTTAAGATTTTATTTATAGTTCATATTCCCTGTTTTTTTAATTTAACTTCTGAAAAGTTTTAATTGGATCCTTTGTCAGTTTTTTTTGTTTCAGAAAAAAATGAGAAAAGTTGATATTTATAACAAACTGTACATCACTAATTTATCTGTGAAATCATTTTCAAATTTGAAACTGACAGCTTATTTCTATTTGACTTGTCAAAACATTTGCACAAATATTGACAAAGATACAAAATCATCTACGATACTCTGTGATGTCAAGGCTAAAATAATGTACAGCATGTTGCTGTGCTTGTTCATGTTGGGCGTAATGACATTACAGTTAACGGCGTTACAAACAAAATTATTATTTTCAAGTAGCGGGTAATCTAATTAATTACTATATTAGACCCTGTTGGAGTTACCAACAGTGAAATGTGGCATGTTATTATGCACTGTTATCTAACATCTGTTATCTGACCTGCCTCACTCAGCAGGCACAGCACAGGAGCTGTGCCACAAACAGACACACAAGAGAACTGGATGCCAGAGTTTCCAGGTCCACACATTATAAGCAACTTCAGGCCTCTATTTCTGAGAATTTGCTTGTAAATATTGGCAGCTGTTCCAAAAATGCGGTTGATCATTTGTCCTTGTTGTGCCCCGGATCTGATCCTCACTCTACTACCAATATAAACTCAAGTCAGAAGTTACACAGACTATTTGGCCAACTTTACACACATGAGAAATCTACTGTAGAAAGAGTGATGAAACTCATGTTTCTGCCAACAAGAACTCCTTAAAGCCAAAATTAAATGTATTTCTAATGTAGCTGTTTCTGTTTTCATCTTAATAAATCTGAAGATGATCGACATAAAAAATAAAAAAGCCTGACTTTGTCTGTTTGGTTAAAAATATCAAGGTTAGACAGACTGTTAAGTGATAACAGAGTTATAAATAACAGTAGCCTCTCCCTTCACTTCTGTATAAAGAGAATAGGATGCTCCACCGCCAAACAAATGAATGTTGAATAAGTAAATAAAGAGACTAATGAGAGAAATTGTCACTGTGAAATGTATAGTCGATGAACATTAAAACACACTCCATGAAGATTTCTCTTTTTAAAAAAGTAATAAGCCATTTATTGTTGTGATTATTATTTATGTTGTTTTGTTATGTGTTGTGAAGCACTGGAGAATTGTGAACCATCAATTTAACCTTACTATAAACCTTACCTTATCATTAATTCTTCATCCAGATTGAGTCGCTGTTCTGTCAGAGATCAGCTCTTCTTCTCTGGCCTCAGCCCTGAAGTCAAACCCCTCTCATCTCAGAGAGCTGGAGCTGATCGACAACAAGCTGAAGAATTCAGGAGTGAAGTCTCTGTGTGATTTTCTGGAGAGTCCAAACTGCAGACTGGAAACTCTGAGGTCAGGTCACCACTGAAAGGTTTTAAGAATTTATTTATAGTTCATATTCTGACTACCCTGTTTTTTTATTTTAACTGCTGAAAAGTTTTAATTGGATCCTTTGTCAGTTTTTCCTGTTTCAGAAAACTTGAGAAAAGTTGATATTTATAACAAACTGAACATCACTCATTTCTGTGTGAAATCATCTTCAAATTCAAGGCTGGACTGAAACAGACAGCTTATTTCATTTGATTTGTCAAAACATTGGCACATATATTTACAAAGATACAAAATCAACCACGATATTCTGTGATGTCAAGGCTAAATAAATGTACAGCGTGTTGCTGTGCTTCTTCATGTTGGGCGTAATGACATTACAAATAAAGGCGTGACGACAAAATTATTATTTTCCAGTAGCTGGAAATCTAATTATTATATTGGACACTGTTGGAGTTACCAATAATGAATTGTGGCGTGTTATAATGCACTGATATCTAACATCTGTTATCTGACCTGCCTCACTCAGCAGGCACAGGACAGGAGCTGTGCCACAAACAGACACACAAGAGAACTGGATGCCAAGAGTTGGCAGGTCCACATATTATAAGCAACTTTAGGCCTCTATTTCTGAGAATTTGCTTGTAAATATTGGCAGCTGTTCTAAAAATGCGGTCGATCATTTGTCCTTGTTGTGCCCCCGGATCTGATCCTCACTCTACTACCAATAAAAACTCAAATCAGAAGTTACACAGACTATCTGGCCAACTTTACACACAAATGAGAAATTTACTGTAGAAAGAGTGATGAAACTCATGTTTCTGCCAACAAGAACTCCTTACAGCCAAAATTAAATGTATTTCTAATGTAGCTGTTTCTGTTTTCATCTTAATAAATCTGAAGATGATCGACATAAAAAATAAAAAAGCCTGACTTTGTCTGTTTGGTTAAAAATATCAAGGTTAGACAGACTGCTAAGTGATAACAGAGTTATAAATAACAGTAGCCTCTCCCTTCACTTCTGTATAAAGAGAATAGGATGCTCCACCTCCAAACAAATGAATGTTGAATAAGTCAAGAAAGAGACTAATGAGAAAAATTGTCCCTGAAGAATGTATAGTCGATGAACATTAAAACACACTCCATGAAGATTTCTCTTTTTAAAAAAGTAATAAGCCATTTATTGTTGTGATTATTATTTATGTTGTTTTGTTATGTGTTGTGAAGCACTGGAGAATTGTGAACCATCAATTTAACCTTACTATAAACCTTACCTTATCATTAATTCTTCATCCAGATTGAGTCGCTGCAGTCTGTCAGAGATCAGCTGTTCTTCTCTGGCCTCAGCCCTGAAGTCAAACCCCTCTCATCTCAGAGAGCTGGAGCTGAACAACAACTATTATCTGCAGGATTCAGGAGTGAAGTCTCTGTGTGATTTTCTGGAGAGTCCAAACTGCAGACTGGAAACTCTGAGGTCAGGTCACCACTGAAAGATTTTAGGATTTTATTTATAGTTCATATTCTGACTACCCTGTTTTTTTATTTTAACTGCTGAAAAGTTTTAATTGGATCCTTTGTCAGTTTTTCCTGTTTCAGAAAACTTGAGAAAAGTTGATATTTATAACAAACTGAACATCACTAATTTCTGTGTGAAATCATCTTTAAACTCAAGGCTGGACTGAGACAGACAGCTGATTTCATTTGATTTGTCAAAACATTTGCACAAATATTGAAAAAGATACAAAATCAACCACGATATTCTGTGATGTCAAGGCTAAATAAATGTACAGCATGTTGCTGTGCTTCTTCATGTTGGGCGTAAAGACATTACAAATGAAGGCGTTACAAACAAAATTATTATTTTCCAGTCGCGGGTAATCTAAGTAATTACTATATTAGACCCTGTTGGAGTTACCAACAGTGAAATGTGGCATGTTATTATGCACTGTTATCTAACATCTGTTATCTGACCTGCCTCACTCAGCAGGCACAGGACAGGAGCTGTGCCACAAACAGACACACAAGAGAACTTGATGCCAGAGTTGCCAGGTCCACATATTATAAGCAACTTCAGGCCTCTATTTCTGAGAATTTGCTTGTAAATATTGGCAGCTGTTCCGAAAAAGCGGTTGATCATTTGTCCTTGTTGTGCCCCGGATCTGATCCTCACTCTACTACCAATATAAACTCAAATCAGAAGTTACACAGACTATTTGGCCAACTTTACACACAAATGAGAAATTTACTGTAGAAAGAGTGATGAAACTCATGTTTCTGCCAACAAGAACTCCTAAAGCCAAAATTAAATGTATTTCTGATGTAGCTGTTTCTGTTTTCACCTTAATAAATCTGAAGATGATCAACATAAAAAATAAAAAAGCCTGACTTTGTCTGTTCGGTTAAAAATATCAAGGTTAGACAGACTGCGAAGTGATAACAGAGTTATAAATAACAGTAGCCTCTCCCTTCACTTCTGTACAAAGAGAATAGGATGCTCCACCTCCAAACAAATGAGTGTTGAATAAGTAAATAAAGAGACTAATGAGAGAAATTGTCACTGTGAAATGTATAGTCGATGAACATTAAAACACACTCCATGAAGATTTCTCTTTTTAAAAAAGTAATATGCCATTTATTGTTGTGATTATTGTTTTTGTTGCTTTGTTATGTGATGTGAAGCACAAGAGAAATGTGAGTCATCAATTTGACCTTTAACCCTTACCGTATCATTAATTCTTCATCCAGATTGAGTTGGTGCAGTCTGTTAGAGATCAGCTGTTCTTCTCTGGCCTCAGCACTGAAGTCAAACCCCTCTCATCTCAGAGAGCTGGAGCTGAACTGGAACAATCTGAAGGATTCAGGAGTGAAGTCTCTGTGTGATTTTCTGGAGAAACCAAACTGCAGACTGGAAACTCTGAGGTCAGTAAACTGTAATGCGTACCTATTTTAAGTGTGTAATTTGTTCAAAACAAAGAGAAATGTTGGGAGGGGGGTAATGGGTTCAGGGGACTTTTTGTCATGAACATGTAAAACGCCCTAAGAGTTCTTCCTGTAGAATTCAATCAACCCAATGAGACTTCTGATGTGTTCTGAGTCAACACAGTCTCTGAGGGAAGTATGATGTCTGATCTGTTGGCCCAGTTCATCGTCAAACTCTTGATAATGTTTTGTGTTCTTTAATATTGTTGTTGATCAGCTAACATTACTTAAGAATTATTTGCAAAGCAACTTTCTCTTTGAAATTGTTCCCTGCACAAATTTCTCTGTCATGGAGTTTTAATCAAGTCTTAGTCAGAAAGTTTTGCTTTGCTCAATTTTACAGTAATTCAACAATTAAGTTGGTGGGGCACAAAATGAGTGAAGTAATTTCCTTTTTCAGCTTGTGGTCGTGCAGTTTGTCAGAGATCAGCTGTGCTAATCTGGCCTCAGCTCTGTTACCTGAGCACTCCTATCTGAGAGAGCTGGACCTGGGAGGAAACGAGCTCCAGGATTCAGGAGGGAAGCTGCATGAACTTGTACAGAGTCCACAGTCCAGACTGGAGAATGTGAGGTCAGTGAAGGATTTAAGACAGGCCTTGTTATCTTACGTTTGTTCTGCTAACCAAGGGTATGCACAAGAAATAAAAAAGGGTATGCACTAGAAAATGATTAAAACTGTTTATTATAAATCAGGTCAATGACTTTTGGAGTTTTGTTGATTCTTGCAGGATTGGAGAACAGTGGATCAGGGCAGATGAACAAACAAAATGTTGAGTATAATTGAAATTTCTGCATTCCTAAATCAATCCTTCATACTGTGTATGTCACATTCAAGGATGAGCAAATGTTCTCAGTTCAGCTTTTTCTTTCTTTTTTTGTTGCAGCCCCGAAGTCGAAACACTTTTCCTCATCAGATGACTTCACTGATAAAGAGGAGGAGGAAGAAAAGCTTCATCCCATTGTTGATGATAAAAAGGTGAGGAAGAGGATGCACCTTTGTGGTGTAAGATTAAGATTTTTTTCATTGTTTTTATTTATCAAAATATAGTGGTAATGATAAAAGCATTTTTGACATGAAAACTGATGTCAGACAAAGTCACCATGAACATACATTATTGTTGAACACACTTCTGAAGTTTTGTTTTAAATGGATTAAATTGTGAAAAGTTGTTAAAAGTTGATCTAATAATGAGGTTACCATGGAGGGAGGGAGTTGATAAAGGATCACTTCCTGAAAGGCGTGAGCCTTAAAACACAATAAAACAAAAGTTGCACTCTACATTTCCATCTCTCTCATTATAACACAATAACAGCCTCTGCATCAGCTGTTGTGTGTTCTGATGATCCAGTGAGAATTGAGACAGTCAGCAGGAAACAGATGATATATTACTGCGCTTATTTTCTGTAGGGTGGCAGTTACTGCACGTGTCTCACAGTTAGAAGGTTGCTGGTTCAAACCCCGTGTTGCTCAGGGCCTTTCTGTGTAGAGTTTGCATGTTCTCCCCGTGCATGTGTGGCCTCTCTCTGGACACTCTGACTTCATCCTACAGACCAACAACATGTTTGTTGTGATGATTGGTGTCTCTAAATTTGCCCTTAGGTATGAGTTTGAGGGTGAACGGTTGTCGGTTGTTTGAATTGAGTATTTTATCACTTAATAAATTCCATGGGGAGTTGGTTTTTGCTTTAAAATGGTGAACTTTGACCTTTTTCCACAGGCTTCATCGTCCTTCTCACCTGAGCAGACTGGCTCTACATACAGGTAATCTTCTGACATATCAAAAACACTTCAACAGCTTAATTTATGATTCATCAACTTGATTTTAAATGATTATATCACGTGGAAGTCGCCATTGTTGTTCTGCCCGCCAATGCCGTCTGGGTAAAGTGGCGTCACTTGAACCCGACTTTTGAAGAGATATTTCTATATTTTTTATGAAACTGTGTTTAGCAACATCAAAAATGAAGTATATGTGAGTAAGTAATCGCAGAACAACCCTGAAAACAGTCTCTTACTGTGACAACAAACAATGTGATTCAAGCGAGAAGGACGTTAAACCGGTATACCAGAAGAGGCAAGAGTCTGACCAAAAGTCATGGTGTGCTTTTCTTTACCAGCTATACTTAGCGGAGAGGAAGGCGTCTGTTATGAAAGAGTTCACTTTTCTGTCATCAACCGTTGAAAATATCAACAATATCTGGCTTTAGTTTGTATAATTAAACCTGTCCAGCTCTTGAAAAAATATTTACCGTAGGTCTAAATGAATATTCAAGAATGCTTCTGGGGTAGTGACGTCATATGGTTGCATCAGTCTCGATCTTGAAGTTAAGCGACGCCCACAAGCCGATTTTACAACTTCCTTCTTTCCTTGTCTTTTGGGAAGCTGGGCAAGATCAACATCATCATCATTCTCTATTTTGACTGAAAAGTGCAATCTAAAAGCAGCGCAATGTGGCATTATTATAGTTTTTTTTGCTCCTGAAACCTAGTGACTTACGGCGACTAGTAGTGAGTAAACGGCGAAATCCAGATGATTGGCACCAAGCAATCAATCTACGTCATCAACCCAGAATGCATTGCGGCAGTCAAGCAATGGCTGCGCCCGAAAGATAAAAATTGTGTTTTAAACTGTATTTTTTTAAAGAAAAACCAATTCTTTATGTCTTTTAACAACAAATTCTTGTTTGAGACAAACATTTAAGCATATTTATGTCTATTAGTCCTTACAGTCGGGGTTCCTTTTAAAGACATTAGATAGTTGTCCCTATTAATCAAGTTTAAGGATATGTGTTACAGTTTTTCCAGTATCAAATACAGATGGAATAATCAATGAAGTTTCAAGGAGAAATCTCACTCATCAGTTTAATATTTCAATAATCATTGTGATACATTTTTGAGGAGAAAGAGGATAATGAGCTAATAGAACAATCCTTTTGTTTGTTCAAGTAGATATAAGATTGATCCAAAATGTTTTGATTTATTTTTCCAAATCATTCAACAGAACGACAAACACCAATTTTACTCAACATCCAATCAGTTTCAGAGCAATAATCTGTTTTGCTAAAGCTGATGCAGCCTGTTGGTGTTTTTAGTTTCAGGTGTCCTGGTCAGGGTGTGTTTCAGTGTGCTGTGACTGGACTGGTGTTTGTCACAGAAGGGGAGGCGGAGCTTCAGTACAGGACCATCCAATGGGACGAGAGCCTCCTCCAATTAGCTGGCAAGAAGGCTGCTGGGCCGCTGTTCGACATCCAGTGTTCAGAGGGGGCTTTGTGTCAGCTGCAGCTCCCTCACTGTGAATCAGAGGAAGGTACAGACAATGCAGTGTTACAGATATGAAATATGAAAATAATAAACTATGGTTTGAATATTTGATCAATGCTTTGAATCAGAGACAAAAGACAGACTGTAATGTTTGGTCAGAGAGAACTTGTGATTATTTTAGCTCTGAAATTGTGTTGTGAGTATGGAATGTTAGTTTTGTGATTAAAAGCGTGTTTTTCAGTCTCAATTTCACAGTGCTGTTACACAAAACTGCCGGGATGAGGCTCCATCACATTTACACCTCCAGACATTCACATTCATTTTGTGAGGCTGTAACATCTGTGTGAGTACATGCTGCAGAAAGGCATGGGTGACATGGCCAATCCCGACATACACACTCACTCTCGGTGTTCCTGTCTCCCGCTGAGTCTTCCCGCTCACCACTCTCCAATATCACTCCTCTTTTAGTCCCTTTGGAGAGGTAACAGAGAGGGGATCAGTCGTTTCCCCAATTCTGTGCACCAGTAACTCAACAAAGGGTTCAACAAGACAGAACTGGACTCAAACCCTTGACCTTCTGACTGATCCACAGAATTAAACAAGTTTGATGACAGTTTACAGGAAGACTTTAGTCTTGAGCTGTTCAATGACGTGACTGGCAGGCAGACTCAGGGACACCAAACAGGAAACAAGAGGCTCATGAACAAATTAGGGAGACAAAGGAGCGTACGTCTCTGCAGGACCTGAAAATAAGAAGAAATGGTTTGATTTATGGAGGACAGAATCCCTCTTTGATATGTCCTCCTCTTTGCACAATGATACTCAGGAAAGATGAAGACCAGGGTCAGAGGAGACCTGCAGATCTTTAAGGTTCTCCCAAACTGATGTAGTTAGTGAATTTATGACTCTTATTTGAAACATTAATCCAATAAATCTAAAGTTGCACCACTCTCTGCTTCCTCAGCTCTGCTTCTTGATGACCTGTTGTCTGTGGTCCACATCACCGATGATGGGATGAACTTTTTGACTCCACTGGAGGTCACTCACACTCATGTGGTCGTGGACGTTTCTCATCTTTCTGCTTTCGGCCTGGTCTGGGATTTTGTGAGAAGGTTTGTGGAGGTTTCCAGTCCGATAAAAGGCCAAGTCCTGCTGTTCCTCAGGCCTCCAAACAGAAGACATCAAGTGCTCGATGTTCTTCTGCTGCCACAAAACATTGAAGTGGATAAGGTAAGACTATGAGTCCCATGTTCTCAAAAACACCCTGTGATGAAGTTTTAATGAAAACGATGGTAAACGCTCACTCCTCTTTTTTAACACAAACCAAATGTTTTTACAATGGCCACTTCATCAGGTATCCCGATCCTGTCATTACAACTCCAATGGGCAATCCTTGTTTTATTTTTTCTTTTACAGGTTGTTGCTCAGCATAGGAGTGCTACACACATTCAGATCTCCTCTAAATGTTGTCTCAACTGTGATCAAAATTACAGCCTCCACTGTGTTCCTCAGGGCTTCAAAATTCAACCAGAGGTGAGACAATCATATCACCTCCAGTGGCCACAGCCAGATTTATCACAAATACATTTCCTGTAGCATGTTGATAAAATGTGTACAATAAGAAGAGGGTAAGATCCTGGTTATATTAAGCATAACTCAAAGTAACATCTGTTTCCAGCATTTCAAAACCAAGTCCATGTAGTTTTTTACATACTGAGTACCCCTGGTCCACACCTATTCTTATTCTATCTGAGGGTCTTTGAACATCAGACCAAATTTTTTCTGTGAATTTTCACATAATTATGTTTTTTTAAACATATAGCCAGTCAGTGCAAGCTCACACACCAGTAACACAATGTAGGCAGGTGACCACTAGGGCTGGGTATTTCCTACAACCTCACGATACGATACGTATCCCGATACAGGGGCCACGATACGATACGTATCGCGATACGCGTAACTTTTGAATAATGACAATAATAATGACATCTTTTACACAATTCACCACAGTCCTTTATTTTAAATAACTTTAGGACCGCATAGCTGCAGGTTTTACAACTTACTTTGAAAGTCCTCAGAGATCCTTACAGTAAAAAAAATAAATAATAGAAAAAACAAAATAAAATAAGTATTTAACTTAAAGTGTACCTCTTTGGTTTGTTTTCTTTTTTCTTTGAAAAAAGTATGCATTTGAAGGTATGTCAATCTGGCTTATCAGGACTGAAGAAAAAGCATACCAGTTAGATAACCACATAAAGTGCTCAAAACTTAGAACAACCCTTCTGTAAACAGTTAACATTGTGCTAACATGAAATTGTGCTGAAACAGCAATTTCAAACTAAATAGTGCCACATAGTCCTCCATGGGAGAAACTATAGCATAAGAAAATTATCCCTTGTTGACAGATGCAAGAAAATAGCCATTTGAATGTTATCTTAACTCAGCTTTGAACATAACAGGCTACCTTTTTTGCATATCTTGCATTTAACTGGTTTTAGTTATCAGTTTTCGCAGGGAATATCCATGAGGTTAAAGTGTGAACAAGCTAAAACCCTGCACTGACAGCTAAGGTTTAATACATTCTCATGTTTTTGTGCAGAAACAGTAGTTGGTCAACATGCTCAGGTCGGAGAGCACTTCTCTGAGCTGTTACTATGTCTCCTGCAGTGGAGAACACCCTCTCTGCAGCTACACTGGTCCCTGGGATGCACAGAATACTTCTGGCTAAGTTAGAAAGTAAGGGAAAAGCAGCCTGGTGCTCCCTCCACCAACAGAGTGGATTTCCAGTGAGAGCCAGTGGATTTGCCTCTTTGTATTTTCTCATCTCATCCCCTGCCTGATCATTTAGTGACACTAGTGAGTCCTTCTTTTTGGGAAGAGAAAATGTCTCTCCAAACAAATCAGCAAGAGCACAGGGAGAGTCATTCCTCCTCTTGCAGGGTGGGGAAGATGAGCCACTCTCAGTCTCTTCCTCTTCTTCTTCTGGTTCACAGCTGTGCCTCATCTGAAATCATGACATAAAATTCTCAATCATTCAATCACACACGACTAATATTGATGCCAGCACAAAGTGGCTCTGAGTTGTGTACTATTATCATTGTGTTATATAGCACAGCAATGATTAAACAGTAATAATAATAATGATAACTGTCACTATCATTATTATATCCACCATTACTATTATTATTATCACTGGTTCATTTTATTAATAGTAGTAGTATCATCATAATTGTGAATAAAACACCAATTTTTAGAACAAATGTGTTCAAACTAACTCAACACATCCTTACCTGGTAAATCCGGACTGCCTCTGCTGCCATGGAGGTGTAAGTTTCCTGTCTTTCAGCCTCTTCCAGGAAGGGTAGCGCTTTGAAGCGTGGATCCAGTGCTGAAGCCATGCACAGAAAGGGTTTGTCGCTCACATATCTCTTCCCAAGATCCACGGACACAGCATTTTTTATCTCCTTTGTTGCTGCAGAGTCTGTAGCAAGGATCTCAGCGCTTTGGCAAAGCTGAGCATGCAGCGGTGCAATGATAGACAACGTTGGAGTCTTCTCTTCAGACATGACATGCGTTGCTACTTTAAGTGGCTTTAAGGCCTTGGCCACATTTTCGGCACAGGAAAGGTCTGCATCATTTAAAGTCCACAAGTCCTTGGCATTCTTTCGCACCTCTGCAGAGAGTAATGCAGCGCAAATCGCGGGCTGCTGCTCTATGAACCGCTCCAGCATATCATGAGCGCTGTTCCATCGAGTGGCAACATCTGTCGTGAGCTTGTGTTCTGGGAGATTCAGAAGTCTTTGCTTTTCTTTCAGGACATGGCTTGCGGCTGTGCTTTTCCTGAAAAAAGCTACAATGCTGCGAATGCGTCCCAGGAGACGTGCCACAGTGGGCACCTTGAGTGCACGTTGAGCAGCCAGATTTAAACTATGGGCAAAGCACTTAACATGCACCAACTTCGCCAGCTCTGCCGCAATGGTCATGTTAGAGGCATTATCTGTCACTAAAGCTGGATCTTTATCCCCAAGCCCCCATTCATCTATCACAGACTCAAGCAAATCTGCAATATTTGATCCGGTGTGGCTGATAAACATAGCTCTTGTTTGCAGAACGAGGGAGACAATCTCCCACTCTGGAGAAATGAGGTGGCATGTAAAGGTCACATATGACTGTGTTGCTCTCGACGTCCAAGCATCACATGTGATGGCGACTCTCTCTGCAGAGGAGATGGTTTCCTTGACTTTTTCTTTCATATCTTTGTACAACCTTGGCACCGCTGTTTCTGTGATGAAAGTGGGAATTACGAGCGTGGTTCACACTCGTTGATTAGCTGCCTGAATCGCCGTTGTCCACTACGCTGTACGGGCCTAAGTCTTTACAAATGAAGCATAAAAGGGCCTCTGTAATCTTCTGTGCCCGTGCAGAAGTAGATGGGTATTTGGACTTTAAAGCGTCACTCATTTTTGGTTGAGACGGCAAAGAATTCCCGGATGTAGCCTGCATAGCACCCGCCGTTAGCATCTGTTGCTCTGGATGGTGTCTTGAGAAATGGAGATGGAGGTTGGTCGTATTACTGCAGTATTTTACCTTGTATTTACAGAGCCTGCACACTGCATAGTTCATGTCCAACTCTCGACCTCCGATAGTTCTGTAGAATCCAAAATGCGCCCATATCTTTGCTTTAAGCTTAGACGGCGGTGGGTAAACTTTCTCATCCATGCTTCTTTGTCTGTTTGGGGGAAAAGGGTGCGCTGCAATGCATATTAAAAACTCACTACCGCCACCAATGGCGACTATGTGTACTGCACCTTGAAAAACGTCTTGTAAAGTCAGTGTCTGCATTTATGAAAATATCGATATTTTAAACTGCGAATCGATGCAAGTATCGGCAAAAATTCGTGACGATATCCTGCTGTATCGATTTTTTGAACACAGGCCTAGTGACCACTGCAGCAGAATCTACAGCAGCTTACAAAGAGCCTTCACACACAGTCTGTGCGTCAGTTTAACTCAGGAGATGGAGCCCTGAACTCCTGATGTCTCTGGAAAAAAGAACAATTCTCTGTTGCCTCTAGAGTGAACTTTGGTCTTGGTTTGTTCATGAATTTAAAAAAATGACCAAGTGGCCATCATGTCCTACCACCCTGGACAAAGTAGTACAACAGCAGAGAGGATGTGAGGAATATAGACGCTGTAAATATGAGACATCCAGCCAGCATTTTCAACAATATATAGCTTTGGATTCACGCCAGCTTTCTCCTAACAGGGGCAGAGCTGATCATCACAATTATCAAATTAGAGGGGTGTAATGGTACATGTACTGGTGCCGAACAGCTGGAAATGGACGTTCGGTCCGGTACAGTGCTGTACTCAAACAAGTTTACGTTAACCGCTGCACATGGCACTTAAATATACACGGGGGTACTCGTCTAGGAATGGCGTGGTTAGGGAAGGCTTTTTAATATTCATGAGGAAAGTGGTCTGTGATTCGTGCTCTTGATCATGTACATATCATATAGACGTGACTTCTCACGGCGAGCCAATCAGAAGACGAATATCAAAGAGCTTCCGTAACCACAAAAGTGTCTGAATTGTGCATCATGGCTACTGCTAGCGACAAACCGGAGCTTGAAGACCCTCCCCCGTCGCTGAAATCTCCTGTTTGGGAACACTCTGGCTTCCTGGTGAAATATTACAACGGAGAAAGACAGGTGGATAAAACGAAGGCGGTGTGTCGATACTATTCAACTGAGGTTGGGTATTTCCAACATCACATCAAACATGCTAACTCACCTGAAACGGCTCCACTCAAGTGTAAAGATTTCCACGGTCAGGAAAAAAAAAAAAAAAAAAAAAAACACTGTAGTGCAAATTCAACTGCTGCCTGCATTTAAGCAGCCTCTTCCAGACAATTCAGATCGGGCCAAAGCAATAATGCCATCCATCTGCATTTTTATAGCATCAGGTCTAAGATAATTCAGTTGTGGAAAATGCTGGTTTAAAACAAATGCTGAAGGTGATTGAGCCCCGGTATAAAGTACTCAGTCATCCACATTTAAGCCAGGAATTTATAAAGAAATTCTTTTTTTATTTCATACATTTTGTTGCTTATTTATTTAACTCATTGGTATTACCAAGCAGCACTTTGAATATATTTTGGTTTTCAGTTTGTGTAATGACAAATTTTTGGTTTAATAAACAAGTGAATAGTTTTGCGTTGTTCCCATACTGTACCGAAAATGTACCAAACTGGCCAAGGTACGTACCGAATTGTGATTTTTGTGTACTGTTACACCCCTAATAAATAAATATTTTCATAAATCTAATTGAACTTCACCTTCAAAAATACTGAACTATCCCTTTAATTTGTGTTGATGCATCAGAAAAATGGTCTAATTCAATGATCTCTCTAATAGATTATGATTTTAATTCTTCCTTCAGCATGAAGAATTTTCCGCTGAGTATGGACCGAATTTTCATCCAACATTTGAAGTTTTCCTCACTCCAAACTCAGAGGAAGTGACTTTGATAGTCCAGGACCAGAACGGGAGAGAAGTCTGGAAACGGGACGTGTTTCTGACAAGTAAAAACTCTGTTCTTTTGCTTTTGTTTGGGATGTTTTTTTCTCTGACGGATAAAGGGTTTTACTTTCAAATTAAAGGCAGATGCACCTGAAAAATATTTCTGGGGATTAGGGAAACAATGAGATGTACTTTAACATTTGGCAACAAACTGGAGGCCTTCCTGCCACCTAAATGAGTCAGCTTAAAATATTAGAAAAAAAAAAGTTTGTTCATTAAAAGAAACTTACAAAGCCTGAGATGAAAGCAAAATATCGACATTTCCTCAAAATGGAGCCATAATTGAGGAAAAGGTTTCAACACAGCTACCTGTTATGAATTTGTGAAAACTGTAAAAGGAAGTAAAATTAAACTTTAAGAGCCAATAAATACTCTTAACCTTTAAAAAAAAAAAAAAAAAAAAAAAAACACTACTGTGAGTCAGTATATTTTCCAGAACCAACAGGCAGGATACGCCATAACAGGAGTCAAGGAGGGTTTTAAAGGTGTAATGATTTAGCAGACAGGGTTTGGTACACAGAGGAGCAGTCAAAAAAATCAGGCAATAGTGTCAAAAAATGTGAGACAAGAATCAAGGTCAAGCTAAGGTGAAGTTCTACATGAGAAGACAAGAACTATGAAAGCTGGAATGAAGCTTGAGGTACAACAAACTGGCAACATGAAAGGGGGAGACATAAGGATTAAATACATGAGGTGACCGCAGTGATGAGGCACAACTGGGAAGAACGATCAGGGATCAGGTGTGACAGCACCAGACAGGAAGCAAAAACTACAAAGACAAGGAGAAACATGTGACTTTTCAAATTAAACAGGAAGCACAAGAGAAAAAACATGAAACATTATACAAAATGGTTAACTCAACTAACAAAAAAACACGATCATGACAAAAACAGTCCCAAATCCTGTGGTTAGTTCACTAAATGAAGTATTACCTCTTACATTTGAACTTAAATATGTTCGAGCAACCAAAGTTGCCCATCCCTGCTGAACATCAAACATTATTTTGAAAGAATTCCATCTCATGTACTTAAACAATGAAGTGTCTTTGGTCATCGTGCTCACAGACTTTAAGGAAGAAATAATAATAATTCACAGCTCTGACCACTCTGCTGTCCCAACTGTTTTGGATCTGTTACAGGCTTAAAATTCAGAAATAATACATTTAAAAAGGGAAAAAGTTGATGTCTTTGTGCTTTATTTAGTTGGAATAAGGTTGTTAATTGATTTTCAAATCACTGTGTTGATATTGTTCACATTTGCTCAACTTCTTTTTTAATTTGGGGTTCATAATGTCACTTGTTTAACTGTAAAATCTGTGTTGTCATCGACACAAAATATTGGACAAAGGTATTTTTTTATTTTCCAGGTTCAAGAAGAGAAACTCTGCATCCTGTTGTCCAAGCAGTGGAGAGGGCCCCTGCAGAGAGCAGACCCCATGCAGCGGAGACACTGCACTCAGTCAGGACTCAGTTTGTTGAAAGAGTGACTGATTCAGTCCTGAACCAGCTCCTGGAAAGGCTCCTGCGGCACAAAGTTATAAATAATGAGGACGTGCAGTTGATCAAATCTAAAGTCGGTGCGGAAAAAGCACGAGGTGTGATCAACTCAGTTCTTCCAAAAGGGAATAAAGCCTGCTCCATTCTGATCGCAGCTCTCTCTGAGGTGGATCCATGGTTCTGTGAGGACCTAAACCTCAGATGAAGAAGAAACAACAGGAGCTCAAATTATGGATGAGCATATTAAAGAGGTCATTTTATGTCTAATCTCAGGTTCATACATTTATTTATGATGACTGCTAGAGTATCTCCACTTATGTTAACATAAAAAAAATCCTAGTTTCCACATACAGATGTGTCTGGAACTGAAATACATACTAAGAAGTAATTGACTCAATCACCTGCTTAGTTACAGCAGAACAGCAATTTGACCTTGTTGTTGGAATAAATTACAAATAGTGCCAAATTAACAACGAATTAAAAAAGGTGCATGTCATGGACTTATCATACTTACGTACACGTCAGTTATCATTTAAAAGTACATGTTTGGGTTTTTGTCTTTTCATGTTGATGGGGATATTTTTTTAAGCTTTGACATCTCCCTCTGCTTTGAACCACCTTCTTCACAGTGTGACCTGGTTAAGTTCCTGCTCAAAGCTGTCTCATTGTGAGTCAAACACTGATTTTTTTGAAGATGATCATAAGTGATGATTTTTAGCTCTTTCTGTAAAGACTTTGATGCTTTGAAATCTGCACATCATCGTCTGTATTTGATGCTGTAGAAATAAACATTAAGATATTAAAGCTAAAATGACATCTCACTTTTACCACTGTTCTGGAAGTTGCTCAGATGGATGTGAAATTTCTGATGTCATGAAACAGTCCTCCTGTGGTGTCGTATGCATTTTTATTTTGTATATTATCTTTGCATTAAACAAATGTCCAGTAGAATACTCTGAGTTTAATAAAATAAGTCTTTTTGTTGCATTAATCACATGGTGATCTTTATTTTTCTCACGAAGGAGGCAGCTCTGTTGTGTTTTAGTTTCCGAGACACCGACACACTAACACTCACCTACTGAACTCTGCAGGGTGATCGTGACAACAGTCAAACTTTTACTCTGCAGAGCCACTCATGATCCACCTCCTGGATTCTCTCTCTCTCTCCAGTCTTACTGTCTCTTCAGCAGCAGAAACTCGTCCTCAGACTCTGAACACTCAGCAGCTCCCTCAGGAAAAAGGTCAGTCCTGCTCTGCTTCTTCTTTTGACAGAGCTGCAGTTCTGTAAGAAAGCAGGTTAAGCTGGATGGATCAGAAGTACTCAGGCTGTTAACTTTATCAAACAGTTAGTCTGGATCTTAATGTTTGATAAGGTCATTTTGATCGAAAAATATGAAAAACAACACAGCCTAAATACTAGAAGTGCATTCCTTACTGGATGAAATAAGCCTATAGCAGCCAACTGTAATTTCCCATTTCTGTCATTTTGGGTTGATGTTTGTATTTTGAGAATTAACTGAGTCGATTAAGTCTTTGCGTATTGTGTGACATTTTTAATTTGATTAAAAAGAGGAGATACAAACAATCACATATGTTCATAGTAAACCTCTTTATAATTCAGGATCAGAGGGAGCCATTTACATCCTTCTAAACCACAAGAAAGACATTCATGAGGACTCACTCTGTTTTCATCAGCTGATTAGCAATGACATTTAGGAACACAACTTAAAGTCACCTGTTGATATGGTAACCAATCAAATCACAACACCCTCTGAGCAGAAAGGAAAATACTGTAAAAACAGCACCCATGTGTGTTTCATCCGCCGGTCTTCAGTCTGATTTGATCTGATTTTTTTTATTGATTACTAATTGTATTTTATCAGCTCTGACCTCTGAATTGTCTCCTTCCATATCACAAAGTCGAGCAGTCTTGTGTGCAGCAGGTCAGTGGTTTGGTTCGGTGGCACTGATCTGAGAATACATATGGCTGGATTGATCTGTTTACACTTGCTTAGTGAGGCAAAGGGCCGCATCCTCTAAAGCAGTGGTTCTCAACCTTTCAAAGTTGCGACCCCCAATTTAACATCCAGTACTGTCCGCAACCCCCCCATGCAATGAAAATGCGCTGTCCGCGGTGTTGAAACAACACCCGATCGATAAAACGTATGTCAGATCTAGAAATCAGACTACACTAATGATCACACTTCAGCCCCTTTTTTTTATTAGGCAATTATATTTTTAAACATTTTTTCAACATAAAGCAGCATCAAGAGGCTAACTTTTCAAGTGAGTAACAGACCGAAAGAAATGCTGTTCAAGCACGCTTCAAATGTACAACGCAAACTTTATATTTCTTTTTAATGAAAGAAAACGATAACCAACAAAATATGAAGCCTGAACAAAAAAAAGGAAAAAACAACACTTCTATCTGTTTGACATCTTCCTTTTTCTCAAAGCCAGATAGCTATAACCACTTATGTGATGGCTGGGCCTGCTTCTTTGAACAGGGAACATCAATCTGATGCGCACAGTTCAGATCATACAAATGCCATTGATAAAATGAAGTTTGAACAGACAATAAAGCAGAAAACAACAAAAAACAACTCTCTGTTTGAAATTATGTAATTTAATATTAACGGAGCAACCCTTACTGTTTTAATGTTTAAGTAGCCTAATGTTTAAGTTTAAGTTCTGCGATTTCAGACTGTCTGTGAACGCATATGTTGTGGGCAGGTATAGCCCGATGTGGTTAATGATGAGATGAGGGGCAGGGTAGAGAGAGCTGCGTCTGTATGTGTGAATGAGGAGGGCAGACATTTGTTGTTGTTGTTTTGGTGTAGTTACGGCCGACACTAATTGATTTTGAGTCATAAAATGCCTGTTTGAGACCAATCACTTGTTGTCCATGAACGTCCGGTCGGACGCCACATTAAATTTGCACATTTATATTTTTCCTAAATTATTTGGCGACCCCCAGAAATCATTTCGCGACCCCAATTGGGGTCAGGACCCCAAGGTTGAGAATGGCTGCTCTAAAGGACTGCACTGCTTTTATGACTGATAAACCTGTGCAAATGGCAGAAAAAAATTGCGTGGAAGCCAGAAACCAAAGGGTAAAATGCATGCAAACTGAACACAAACTGCACAGCAAATCCTTTCTGCGCTTGTCCAATTTGCATGTATGTAAATTAGGGAATATTGGTAAATTCAACGCAATTGCCCCTTTTCCATGCAAATGAGCCTAGCAGACGATAAAGTAGCAGCTTGTGAATTTCACCAAAACACGAATTTCTGGCCCTATTTTGCGCTTTTCCTTTATGTTTTCCTCTTCCACCTGTAGAGATTCAGGCTGCGGTCGAAAAGTCATTTTTGCTTAGGAAGGTTCCTAACAGAGTGAAATAAACCGGAAGTAGTTCATGATTAGAGCTGTTGAATAGTTTAAATGCTTAGGAAAGGAGGCTCAATGCTTCCTTTATTATTTCCTTAAGCATAGGATACACCGGACCATCCTTTACGAAAGGAGAGGAGATTATTCTGTCCCACAATTCTCTGCGGCAACAGCTTTTATCAACAGCGCGTATTCCGACTGCTTCCGAATTCAACCGAATAATGACGAACAAATCAGACAGACAATGTGAGTTACAACTGCTGTTCATCCTTTCTAAAGTTTACCAAAACCTGCCTTAACTTTCCAGCAGTCTGATTCTCTGAAGAGAGCAGGATATGAGACATTTGATGTTGATTATGTTTTAAACTTGGTTCAATATTAAAGATGTGTACACCATTAGATTGTGTTCTTGACAATATGCCTTTCTTTCATTCAGTTCATTTATTTTCATGCACTGATTGGTGTTCATGTTGATAATGAGAGGACAGATTTATTTAAATCCTCACTTCCAGCTTCGGTTATGCAGATGTAATTTTTTACCAGGTTATTATGTTCAGATTGTCTTAAAGGAACAACATTGTCATGATTAATGATACATGATGCATGATGCGTCTTTTGTTCACCTTCGGAAAAATTGTAGTTTCACCGCAGCAGCAACATCCGCCGTCACATGATGACGTAGTGTAGTGAAGGTGTAGTCGGATTCTCTCTGCACGGCAGTTTTCTTTCCTAAGTCCTTCTGTATTCTCCTTTCTCCTTTCCTAAACCCTTTAAGGCCCAAGATCATAGATTATAGCCAGAAAATTCTATTTTTTTGCAACTGAAATGTTTATTTAACTTTCTGCTAAAATCCATAAAAATCAAATTGTCCATAAAATTCAACATGTAGATTTTTTGTATCTCATTTGATATATTAGGTGTTTTTGGCAACTGATAATCCATTTGAGGACATTTTTATCATTTATCTGATTGTATTCAGATTTTTTTTGTAATTTGTTGATCATATTTAGTAGAAAGAGGTATTATAAAAGTATGTTTCAAATATGATACAATTGGCTTTATAGGGTTAACCTCGTGACGTTTTCCACCAGGGTTAAGGACAAGTAGATAGGAAAGGGCTTAGGAGGTGACTATTCGACCGCAGCCTCAGTGTGTGAGACGTCGGTGTGCGCGCATTACATGCACGCGCGCTCTGATCAGAGCCGACTGAGACCTGATCAGAGGTAGGTAATATTCAGCAACTCTCTGCTGATAAACGTTTCTAAAATGTGTTATGTGAGATTTAGACGCCTTTGAACTGCAGTGTTAGATTTCAGATATTGTTCGATTTGCTCTGCATCAGTTTTGTAACTTTATGAAGTCTCTAGCCAAAGTTTTAACACATTTAGTTTTGAAAATAAGAGCTAAAGCTGTCGAGCTGCAGCAGCATTTAAGCTAGGTCTCCCGTTTTAATGCACGAGTGTTTTTTTTTTTTTTTATCAGGGAAGCGTGTGCTGCAGACGAGAAACACTGCACTGAGTCGTGGATTATTGTATTTTTGTCTATGAATACAGGTATGGAGACATTTCTTCTTTGTCTAAATAATTTGCTGTTATAATGAGTTTAATGTTGAGGCAGCTGAACTTCAAAATGTGTTCTTTTTGTATTCTGAAATGTTAGCTTTAATGCATATAAGTTAAAATATGAATTCTATGTTTAAGGAAAAATTATAAAAAGGGTTTTGCTCCAAATTAGAGATAATTTGGTGTCTTTGTTGACACTTTGGCTAAAATATGCACATTTATATTTTGTGTTTTTGTTCTAAGATCAGAGCCGACTGAGGCATGATCAGAGGGAAGCATGTGCTGCAGAGGAGAAACACTGCACTGAGTCGTGTATTTTTGTATTTTTGTCTATGAATACAGCTGTTTGGAGCATGATACGAGAGTGGCTGAGTAAAAGTAAAAGGCAAGAACCCACATCCCGTCTCGTGAGTGGTCTATCGATATTAACCCAGAACACAACGCAGAGGAAACACACACACATGGGTTACACAAACACTACCTAATCCACAAAGACCAGCACTAATTGCCACAGGCAGTAAAGCGGTGCCATTTAACGCCAGAGAGATCCTTGTATTAAATCTGTGCAGTTTCTCTTAATCCTTCTCGCTCAAAATGATTGCAAATTGTACTGAGTTGGTGGTAACTGTGGAGGAGAACCTATATAAGGGTGGTCATGCCAGGACTCTCTGGTAATCATGGCAGCAGTGATTGTAGCCAGGTGAAGACACCGTGGCAGGCACGCACAAGAAAGGATTTATTTATTTATCGGGGGCAAGTATCACTTTTTGACTTAAGTGACAATGAAATCATTTGCAGATAGTGGTGACATCAGGGATGACAGTAATTTAGCCTACTGTGTTCGTCTGCAACCATTCCACCATTTTTAAAGAGACTGTGAGGAGTTTCTAAGTAATTACAAAAAAGTGTCACTTTTAGATATATGCCTGATCGAAATACACACTTAAAGATGAGTTTTATAGCATCAAAATAGGCTATCTATAAATGCTATTCCTTAGCCTTCTGTTCGGGTTGGACAGAGCTGGACTGGCCTGGATACTGAACTTCCCGAACAAGACAATTAAAACTAGAGCAAATTTATATTATTTTATTATTTATATTCCACGTCTCAGAGCACCGGGCTGTAAGTAGCGATACATAGCCGGCTACAACTACGATGACACGTTTTCCAAAAATTGCGTGTTGTCACACATCAAAAACTACCGCTACATAACTAGAAAGAGATACATTACCTCGTCGCTTTGCATCCTATAAGTTGTTGAAAAAAGAAGTTGTAAAGCAATGCAGAGTTCTGAGGAAGGTCTGAGCTGCATTCATTAGCATCACAACAAACACACGCTTTGGCTTCAGTCACGTCTTGTGGTGCGTTCCAGTTGTGGCCAGGAATAAGAAGTTCCAGGTTCCGAGTAGGAAACAGCAACAGGAACGTTCCCCGAAGTCTGAATTTCCAACTGTGAACTCGGTGAAACCTCGCCACCCGAGTTGACAATCGAAGATGGATGCCGCCAGTGTGAACAGTTATTTAGCTCCTGTAATAATTTATTTGCACTTCTGACTGGGGTGTGTCGCTCTTGATCCGCTGTATACATAGTATTGTTAGACTTATATTTACAAAAATGCTGCCATAGTGATAATCAAATTCTTCATGTGGTATTTGTGAACAACTACGCAGGGCGTGCTAACAACAGCTAACAATAGCCTGGTAGATCAGCATGTTTTTTACTGACTTCAACTAGAACGCAGATAAGTCGGAGATGATGTCACTCCCAGTTCCGAGGTTACTGGAACGCAGCATTACGACAGCCGCCACGATTGCTCATGGGAAGCAGTCTTTTTTTTCGCCAGTAATAGATTCTCCTCATAGCACCTTTAAGTAAACACGAATAATTTGTTGAAATACAGTCTGTTAAAAAAAAAACCTCTGACCCCCTTGACTACTTTTTTTTTTTTGTCAATTTAGTTGTTTTTTCTACATGTTTTGGCTGTTTCAATAACAAAGGCCAATTTGATATCTAAAACTTGAATACCCTTCAGTTACTGTTACTGCATATTGTTCTTGTGCAGTTGTTTGTTTTTGCCGCCCAGTGTAAAGGAGACGACAATGTCCTCGGAGTTTGCAGGGATAAAGCCACCTATGTGCCACAGGATTTATTGTGATCAGAGGAGCAAAGTGTGCTCAGATGACAAACTCTGTGGGTGTGTTAGCACAGGCATATCATTAGAGCAAATTCTTTTGAGGACAAGACGCCTAAACAGGGCGGATTGCCTGAGCTAATTCTGCCCAAATAACAGCACTATTCCATTCTTTGAGGATCTGGCCAGAAGTGTTTTCTACATGTCTGCAGGAGGTGAACTTTGGTCTGCTGGACTGTGCTGATGTCTTGGAGAACAGTCTGGAGAAGCTGCTGTCTGATGTCATGTTACCAGCCCTCAGATCGCAGCAGGTCTGTCCACTCTGTTTTCTGTGAGCTTGGACTCAAGAAGTCACTGAATAAACTCTTTTTAGAAAAGCAGTGATTACCCAATGAACCAACTAACTCTTTACAAGACTAGAATAATGTTGATGATAACAGCAGCAGAGGGTCTAACCTTTGTCTTCTCTGTTGTAGGATGAAATATTCTGTTTTTGTTTGCAGACTTGGGGCTCAGTGCAGGAGGGATCGTCAGGTCTGGATGCTCAGTCCTTTTTATCTTCAGTGGATAAATTCATCCATAATCTGAACTTGACCAGAGTCAGCATGGAGAGGAAGTTCAGGCTGCAGCATGTTGACCTTCCTGAGGTCATCAATCAGCTGAGCAGCCCTGCTGACTACACTGCTGTCGGTAGGGAGGTCCACCAAGGTCAACTCTGTCTGCCTGTTTCTCTACTTTGATGAATCACATGTGAACCAAGCAAAAGTGCCAAAATTGACTTATGAGTAATTACATTTTGGATGCAAAAATGTTATTTTTGCAAAGAAACAGGGTAATGATGCATGCTCTTTGGCCCGTTTAGCTTGCCATAGATTTCGAATCGGTGCTTGAAGGGTTTAATTGGATTTATTCGATCTTCTTACCCAGCAGAGTTTATTTGTATGACATGGTGGAAAAATAGAAGCTTTCATATATTTTAGGTCAAATGATTTACTTTCAACTCCAAAAACTCTTTAGCTGTTCCACATGCAGATCTCAGAAGCTAGACCTGATATGTAAATCTTGGTGTCACTTATTTAAATCTTTACCAAATATCAGATATACTAAATCATCAGTTTTACATCCACTGTTCAGAGTGACTTACCAGATATAAATGAATAATTATAATCAGAATAAACAGCTGATGCTTCTGTCCTCAACCAATAACAGGGAGCTGGTGGAGCATTTGGAGGGCGTGGTCTCAGTGTGGACCAATAAGATCAAGCTGGTGCTGACTGAGAGCGAGCAGATGAGGAAGGAGTCTGATGATGTGGGACCATCAGCTGAGCTGGAGTACTGGAAGAGGCGCATGGTCACCTTTAACAGGTAGGCACCAAGAAATAATATTTGAGGTCAGGATGGGAGTATCGATATAGAGTATCAGAGTACTCTCACATGTCCTCTTTTGGTCTTTATTACTGTTAAGCTGTTGTGTTTGTTTTTTTTGTAGTTGTATTTATTGTTTTGTTTATGGACCTTAAATCTGTCAGTAAGGTATCTTTATATCTATTCCCCTAAAATACCAATTTTAAATAATTTCTTAGCAAAATGTTTATCTGTAAAGCTCTATAGAGTGTTTTCAGTCCTCTTGTGTCATGTGACCGTGGAGACCAATTAGACTATCAAACAGCACTCAGCTGCACCTGCAAGCACACAAACAGAAACTTAATACAGTTTTGTGGCATTATAATAGGATTGACAGAAAGAAAACACAATTTTATGGATTGTTTCTCAAGAAATATTGTGACGTCACATTTTATGTAAGGTTTAGTTGATAATTCTCAGTTTAAATGACTACAACATAAGCCGACTTCAGTATATTTGTTTAATTTGTGTTTATATTTATGGAAGAATAATCAAGGTATCAAAAAATATTAATATTTAGTCTTTAATTGTAGAATATCTGATAAATTTATCCTTTTGGACTCATGCTTAAAAAAATATTGAAAGATTATATTGTCTAGCTTCTGGACTACATGTTTCCTCTCTGTACTTTTGTTTGATGAAAAGCATTAAAACAAATCTTAAATATTCCCCATGCACTGCTGGAGATGTTTGACATATTTATCTTTATTGTGTGAATTTGAATGAAGCTGCATTTCCTCAGGTGTCCACCAGAGGCAGAACTCTGAAGCAGCACACACGTCATGTTCAAATGTCCATTTTTTTAACAGAAAAATGTTTACAGCCTGGCTTAAAGGATGACTTTGGTATGTCTGGGTGAAGTTCATCAGCTTCGCCTGTCCTCAAACTTCAGTATGAACGTGGCTGATAGGATCAGAGCAGAGGCAGAAGCATTTCTCCTGAGGAGAGCTGGGCTGTAATATTTGAAGACTTTTCTGAACTTTGATTTACAAATGATCAGAGATGCCCACGAGTCTCTGATTTAGAGTCCGAGTTGAGTCACGAGTCTTCACACACACTAACACACATACATAAATATGATGTAGCCTCTGGCAAAAATACAGTATATCCCATTTTTTATTCAGACATTTTTCTTTCTGAATAAGTTTCTGCAGTGCACATGAATGCCATGGTCAGGTGCAAGACAAACTTACCATGAACAGCCAAAAAGAAACTATATGGCATTTAACAATACAATAAAATAAATAAAGTAGTAAGTAGTAGTAGCCGTGCTGTTCGAAGTTTGTGTAGCAGTAGGTCAATATAAAGGATAGTGAAGCTGGTGGTGGAGTTTCTCCACAGCTGCCCCATTTGTGTTTGCCATGATGACTGATGATGACTGACTGATGACTGATATGTGGGTGGGACGGAACCCCAAATTCCACAAAAGCCCCCTGCTGCGCAGCGGAGCGCCGCAGTTTTGCACCTACAGACAAACCCAAGCATCGACGCAGAGTGCAGCCCCAAAGGCGGAGGGCTGATCCCCTCAGGCTCTTATGAGAATAGCAACGTCACACGCTCGTAAAACGTTATAGACTGAGAAAAGAAATAAACAACATCTCACTTCACTTCTTTAAGGTCCCTTTGCTGGTCCCAACCACACAGCCACATGATTTATTCAACTTCTATCCACCTAAATCCTTGTAGAAAAGATTTGTGGTGTCATGTAAACAGTTTTATATATTTCTGTTCCTCTACGATTCACTTTTCCTCGTCTATGGTGTTGTGTTGCCTCTGAAACCCTCTGATCGACTGCTGACCTGATGCTCGTGCCTCCGGTTTTGACATAAAGACGAGGCGAGGGAGGGGTGTGGAGTAAATGTTCCCAGCACACTCAAAAACCCACAATAAAATAAACATTGCCCACAAGTCTTTGATCTTGAGTCGAGTCCATTCTCGAGTCTTTCAGGGTGGAGTCCAAGTCAAGTCTGGAGTCTCCGACAATGCGACTCGAGTGCAACTCGAGTTGAGTCTTTAACTCGAGTCTCCATCTCTGCAAATGATGAAACTGTTCTCTGAGTGCAGACCCTCATGGACAGCAATAAAAAAATCCCGATCGTAAGGATTTAGGCTTGAAGCAGCTCTCGAAAACTTTCTCTTTGGGTGTGGATGGTTCACGAGTTTGATCTGTGACTGTTTCACTGTTAGAAGCTGTGATCATGACAAACAGAACTGAAAAAAAAAGCAGCAAATTTTATGTGGTTACAGACATGAAGATGACATTGTGGGGAACAAGCTCGACTTCAAGTTCTTCTTTTATGCAAAATATTAACCCTGACAGAGTTAAACAGGAAAAGAGACGAATACACCGCAGACATAAAAAGTCGCAGCTGGTCATGTTATTTCTGTGAATCAAAGGGGTGGAGCTTCACTGAACGCTGTCCATAAGCAGAAGAGAAGCAATAAACCATAAAGACTTTCACGTTTGTTCACAAAGACAGCTAATCACACAAAGGAGAGACCAGAGGAGGGTGAGTGTCTTTCTGTACCTTTTGTCTCTGAACTGTGGAGTAAAAAATATTCAACTAAAGTTTTGGTGGCTAGAAAAAAACTGAACCTCCTGTAACTCGAGAGCAGCGGAACAATTTCACTTCCTTGTTCCTTCTGAGTGACTGTTCTTCTCCGTATTTTCCTGTCCTGAGCTCACATTGGCTGTTGTTTCTCTGATTGAATGCAGGACACAAGATGAGTCTTCATGTGGAGGAAGAGGAGGATGGTGCCAAGTCTCTGCAGAGTGAGTGGTCCGGGGAAGACCCCCCAGATCTGAGCTGTAAACCTGGGGTCTCAGACAAAAGGTAAGACGGTTCAGACTGGGATTTGGTGCTGTCCAGTTTTTATTCTGTCAGAGCTTCCTAAAGTTTTCCTGCTGTACACTTGGGATTATAATTCAGGTTAAACAAGAAGCTCCATGTGAGCAATGCTGCTGTGAGACACTGTGGATACACTCAATGGCCACTTCATAAGGTACACCCTGTGAGCACCAGGTTGGACCATCTTCTGCCTTCAGAGCTTCTTCATTCTTATTTATTATTTAAACTTTATTTAACCAGGAAAGCCTCATGAGATGAAGAATCTCATTTACAAAAGTGTCCTGGCAAAGACACACAGATGAACAAGAAGCACAAATAAAACAAACATGGATTAACACACATGAACAGATTTAGAATCACAAAGCAGGAAGTCAAGAGTCAAAGCATCTACAAGCTGAAGCATCTTGCTCTGATGCCATCAATCTGCCTTTGAAAGGATTAAAGAGACGCTCTATAAACTGAGTGTAATAGATTCAATTTACTGTTTCACCACATCCCAAAGGTGCTCTATTGGATTGAGATCTGGTGACTTTGGAGGCCACTGGAGTTCAGTGAACTCACTGTCATGTTGATAAAACAGTTTGAGATGATCTGAGCTTTGAGCAATCAGGGAGTTACTGAGAGGGGAGGGCAGGACACAAAACCTGAAATGAGAGACAATGTGAGTGCTTTGAAAGTAGAACAGGAAAGACAAGACATGACGTGAGGAAGAAACAAAAGGGAACTTAACCCGGAGATGTGAGAGAGCCATAAAAAGTGATCAGTTCCTCCACTAAATGATTCATTAATTGCAAAACAAAATCTTATCTTGAGGTGTTAATGTGGTGTCTTATCACTTTCTTCTGCAGTAATGCTATCTAAAGATGCACCTGTTTTTTTTTTAAATTGTAGATAAGAATCTGTTGTTGGCATTCATTGCAGGTAGATCCATTTGTCAGTGAGTTCTTTAAGGTTTTATGTGTGGTGTACAGACATGACATTGTTTTCTGCAGTGGATGTCTGAAGAATTATCCTTCTTACTCTCTGTGATATCTTTGTTGAAAGCAGCATCAGCTGTAGGAACTGAGACAAACATGAGAACAAAACATCACTGCAGCATTCACCAATGTCAGGAGTGTAATTTATGGTCAGTCATCTTTAATGTATTTTTTTACTTAAATTGTTTATGGTTTTTCTTCCTTCATAAAACAAGAACAAAGAAATCATAAATAGTACCCACACTGTGTGAGCTCTGCAGCTCTCCACGGAGCTGTGAAGAGAGAGAAGAGCGAGAGAATAATCTTGAGGACGATCAGTGCTGGAAGCTGAACTTTATCACAGTCCACTGAGGCAGGAGCTCCAACAGAGCTCTCAGGTTATGACCACATTTTGGCAGGTTATTCAAAAACAGCTTTTCCTTCTGGAAACAAGTAAACAACATCTTGAGTTCAACTCCTGCTGAAGTGAAGATTTTTCAAACCTTTTTTATGGTGTCTCCATGTGGACTGGAAACACGTTCTTTTGGCCCAAAGCGTCACTCTGTTTGCCGACCTCTCCTTGAGCAGGTGTCACACCATGTGCCATTATCTCTGTAGTTTAAATGCACAGCAGCGCAACACAACCTCCGGTTGGCTTATCAGTCAACATGACCACCGAATGGCAGATGGTGAGGTCAAAATATGTTATCACAAAACATTTAAAAAAAAAGATTTTGTCAAGACAATTAGCTGTGTCTTGAACTGAATCACAAAATTAGAAATATTTACTTTACAGGCCTGCAGACACCAGTTTGCATGTCATGGACATTGTTACATGCTAATAAACAGCTTTTCACAGTGCATTCTTGTGTTTTCATGTTGACAGGATGTTTTGGAAAATTTACGTGTGGATTAGATTTTTTTTTTAAATGGAGGAAAACCTCTGTTTCTGAAAAGACCTGCCATGTGGACGTTGCCTCAGATTGAGAGAGAATGAAGGTGGATCGGGGGTACTCAGTCTGGGAAAACTAGGTTAGTAGAATGTTAGTGATCATGAACATACTCTAAGAGTAAAATAGTCTAAGAGTACACAACTGCCAGCAGCTGTTAATCATGAAACATCTGCACTGCAGTAATGTGAAACATGAATGAGGAAAGAGACGTCAGTAGATGAAGAATGATCAGTGTAAACTGTATGTGCTGTTTAAGTTCAACTTAATAGAGCTGAAAATGAACTGATGACAGTTCCAGGTATTTCTTTTTGATCTAAACCTGATCTTTGTTTTTTGGGTGGGCTCTGTTACCTGGAATACAAACATCCTTGGACCAATAAGTTCACATCTGGCTAAACACAAATTTAAACTGTGTTTCTTTTAGAGAGAGGCAGAGAGGTGTTACTACAGAGGAGCAGCAGAAGGACTCTTCAGTGTATCACGATGTCCTGAAGGATCCAGTCTCTACCAGCTTTGGACACAGGATGGACAGACGGTTTATCTCCTCATTCAGAACAGGACATGAACCGCAGACAGCCATTCAGACCAGCACTGAACAAAGTAAGACCACATAAACATACACAAGCAGTCTTCAAAACTGAATAGAAAGAGAAAGCTCATGGTTTTGAAGTTTGGTTGCTCAATGTCCAGGCGACTATAATTGCTAATAAAGCAAGTTTTACCGTTTGACCCAGAGTGGAGATAACTGGGTTTTGTTGTGGAAGCTTTTTCTGTTTCTGGTGAAGAATGAAATGGAGACTTCAGCCAGCTGACAAGAGTTTAATTTTCTTTGCAAAGAAGGTCATTCAACACATAAGCAATCCAGAAAATGAAGAATGAACCCTGAGCACCAAGAGACATGAACATTTAAACCTTTTGGAAACGGCCCCTAAGGTGGGCTTCACACCTTAATGTCTGCCAAAACAGGAAAAACACAGGGTTGAGGATTCAGGTGGGGGTTACGTCTAGACAGGGCAAAAGACCAAGAAGTCTGATGTCTTGGTGTGAAGCAGGAGATGGGATGGGGGTGGGAAGTTTTGGAAGTGAGTGGGGAAGGTAGGAAGATTTTAATAAAGGAAATCAAAATCAAAGAGGTTTAGTAGAAGGTGGGGTAGAGGCAGATTTTAAGAAAGGTGTGGTGAGAAGCTTAAGGAGAAGGAGGTAAGGTTGGAAAGCAAAATGATTTTAAAAATAAAGACATAGGAGACAAAAGGATTTAAAAAATCAAAGAGGTTTGGCCTGGTTTCATGGTGGGGGTCAGGGAGTGGGCCAAGGTGGGAAAAGAAAAGCACTTTGTAGATTGGTGAGGGGAAGGAGATGGTTGAGTGTGTGGAGTTTTAGAAGTCTAATTCTCACAATTTTCCATCACAGTTTGGACTCTGGATGATACCTAGCAGTCATTAGAAAACTGTTGGCTTGATGAGACGCTAAGATTCTGTACGGCATATCACTCGAAGTCACTGTGTTTCAAACTGTTTTGTGATGCAGCATATGGGCTACGTATCCTACAGCCAGTGAAGTGCTCATATCAGCTGTTCGGGCCATCAGTCTGTACAGGAAACAAAGATCACTAAAGATGTCCTGATGTTCATATTCAAAACAACAAGACACAGCTGGCAAAGGCCCACCAAGAGATGGAAATCAGCACTGTGACCTTTTGTTTTGCCTGTTTGAACATCTGGAATAAACACAGGAGCGACCCATCTTTCTCATATCCAGAAAAGTTAGAGTTTGGAAAGGTTAGTTCAGTCGATTATTTCTCCCCCTTTTAACACCAGTTGGTGTTGTATTTTATATCTTGTGAAATCCTGAATAATCACCTTTACAACAAGGTACAACTTGTTAGGATTATTCATTCTTTTGGCAAAAAATGTGCCAAAAAACCCCCCTACCTCTGACACAAAACCCCCAGTTTCTCCCTAAAGAAAGGATGAAGAACTGATCTTGTTATGGTGTTGTCTTCCTTATCCACTTTGCAGTTTGTTTTTGACTTCTCCAGTCTCACTGGACTTGGTCCTGAGTTTGAAACTGGTACCAGGGCTGGATTTTCTTTAGACCTTTTGCTGTGTTGCTCATTGGATGATGCAGGATCCATACAAGCTGTACCTTGTTATAAAGGTGATAAACCACCTTCTCAATGATATAAAAACAATACTAAGACACATAACATAGCATTTAGGTTTGATTTCCAAGCTTTTTGTCTCTGTTTCATCTCAAAGTGCACCTCGGCTCTGTTGTTCCCTCAGTGAGTTTTCTTGTTTGTTTTCAGTCACATGAGAACAGATCTTCTCTTTTGTCTTAGAGTTTTTGGCCATAATGTTTGTGATGTTTCTGTCCCGAGCTGAAGGGGCTCAGTGCAGAATCACCTCCTGGTCAAAGGTTGAATGTCGCTGTTATCCAATAAAGTGCTTTGTCTCTCTCTCTTCACACACACACTCGTCCAATCAGCAATGACTGATGTGGCCCACAAGTACCTCCCTCATCTGGTAGCTTATTGCTGCTGTGCTTAAGTCTTTACTGTGCTGTTTTGTTGTGTTGATTTATATTCTCATATATTTTGGTATCAACATTGATCACATTGCCAAGTCTCTTGAAATTTTTTTCCTGATTTCTCCTAAGTGACAGGTGGTTTTCAGGAGATTTTAGATGATCATAAGGTCAATCTGAGGAGCAGATGTGAACGAGTGACTGAGGGACCCAATGAAACAGGAAGTAGAACCCTCCTCAACAGGATCTACACTGAGCTCTATATCACAGAGGGACAGAGTGAAGGGGTGAACACCCAACATGAAGTCCGACAGCTTGAAGAATTCAAGAAGACCCAACATGAAACTTCAATCAAGTGCCATGAAATCTTCAAAACCCTCTCTGACCAACAGAAGCCCATCAGAGTGGTTCTGACGAATGGCGTTGCTGGAGTTGGGAAGACCTTCTCGGTGCAGAAGTTCACTCTGGAGTGGGCAGAGGGTTCAGAAAACCAAGACATCAGCCTGGTGATTCTGATTTCATTCAGGGAGCTGAACCTGATCAGGCATGAGCAGTACAGTCTTCTAAAGCTGCTCCATGTTTTCTATCCAACATTACAAAAGATGAGAGCAGAAACCCTGGCTGTCTGTAAACTTTTGTTCATCTTTGACGGCCTGGATGAAAGCAGACTGTCACTAGATTTCAGGAAAAAGAAAGTTGTGTCTGATGTGACGCTGAAATCATCGATTAATGTGCTGTTGACAAACCTCATCAAGGGGAATCTGCTTCCCTCAGCTCTCATCTGGATCACCTCTCGACCTGCAGCAGCCAGTCAGATCCCTCCTTCATACATTGACAGGGTGACAGAATTACGAGGCTTCACTGATGCCCAGAAGGAGGAGTACTTCAGGAAGAGGTTCACTGATGAGGCTCTGTCCAGCAGAATAATCTCACACATCAAAGCATCCAGGAGCCTCCACATCATGTGTCTGATCCCGGTCTTCTGCTGGATCACTGCAACAGTCCTGGAGCACATGATGGGCACTGGGCAGAGAGGGGAGCTGCCCAAGACCCTGACCGACATGTACTCACACTTCCTGATGGTTCAGACGAGGAGGAGGAAGCAAAAGTATGATGAAGGACATCCTGAAGAACTTACCAAATCTGACAGGGAGGTTCTCTTGAAACTGGGGAGGCTGGCATTTGAACATTTGGATAATGGAAACATCATGTTTTACAAAAAAGACCTGAAGCGGTGTGGTCTGGATGTCACAGAGGCCTCTGTGTACTCAGGAGTTTGTACTGAGATCTTCAAGACCGAGTGTGTGATCTTCCAGCAAGCAGTCTACTGCTTTGTCCATCTGAGTGTTCAGGAGTTCCTGGCTGCAGTCTACATGTTCAACTGCCTAACAAGCAACAACACAAAAGTTTTGAAGGCGTTTCTGGGATGTAAAAATGCTGATTTGACTCTGGATGATTTCCTTAAGCTATCATTAAAGAAGTCCTTGGAGAGTAAATCAGGTCACCTGGATCTGTTTGTTTGCTTCCTTCATGGACTGTCTGTGGAGTCAAATCAAAGACTGTTGGGAGATCTTCTGGTTCAGACAGACTACAGTCCAGAGGTGATCCAGAGAGTTATCAGAAACCTAAAGATGGAGAATCAGTTCATTTCTGCTGACAGAAGCATCAACATCTTCCACTGTCTAATAGAGATGAATGACCTCTCAGTACATCAGGACATCCAAGAGTTTCTGAAGTCAGAGAACAGATCAGAGAAGGAACTCTCAGAGATCCACTGCTCTGCTCTGGCCTACATGCTGCAGATGTCAGAAGAGGTTCTGGATGAGCTGGACCTGAGGCAGTACAAAAGATCAGAGGAGGGACGAAGACTGATTCCTGCTGTGAGAAACTGCAGGAAGGCTGTGTAAGTCCAGAAGTGATTATCATTGAACATCAGTCAGAGTTGATTTCACATTCAAAAACATTTCTCATATAAATTATTTTAGCAAACATTCTCAAAGCTGAAGAGTTCACTCACTGGGCGAAGATCTTTGTTGTTCATTCCTTAGTTTTCTTTTCACATTTATCATATACATTCTCAGCAAAAGTCAGCCTGGAAGTCAAAATATACTTAAAGGATAACTTCGGTTCCTGCAGCTTTCACATTGTTTATAGAATGACGAAGAACAATATACTCACCCAGAAGGCTTTTCTGATGCAAACGGTGCTTCGGGAGATATTTAGATCCAAAATCGAGCAGCGAACATCCGTATAATGGTAGCATATAGGGCATACAGCGCCGCTCCTAAAACTGCATTAATCGTCCAAAAACTCATGTTTTTCACCAATATTCCATTATGGTCCACTCCGGATGGCCCTCCATTGCAGTCTGTGTCACTCCACACAGCGCTGTGTGGCTGTGCCGACCTCTGAACTCAAGAGTTTGTTTACGTGCCTCCATGCATGCGCAATACTCTCTGGAGCGCTTCCTCCTTTCGATGAGCTCCTCATCTGTATACTGTGGCTCGAAATTGTAAGGACACCCATCATATTCAAAGTTCTCCTCCACAACATCTTCATCCCATAGATATTTGTCCATTTTGCACAAAACTGGAAGAAGAAAGTCGATTTGTAGCCGCCTGTCTTCCCCTGAAACAATGAGCCACACTGCACATGCGCGAAGGCACGTAAACAAACTCTTGAGTTCAGAGGTCGGCACAGCCACACAGCGCTGTGTGGAGTGACACAGACTGCAATGGAGGGCCATCCGGAACGGATCATGATGGAATATCGGTGTAACCCTGTTCACCTCAACACGCACACAGGCACAACCAGAACACAAAGCCTATGGATGTTGACCACAATTTACAATTTACAAGCACATTTCACAGAGAGGTTTCAAGTTCTTATGTTTTATTCAGTTGGGCATATTTGGCGGAAAAAAAAAAAACTCTGAAAAAATAGGTGAGGGTCTGGACCTCGCTGACCTCATACCTGGCTACGGCCATGTCCGCTCACGCTACTCCTTCACAAAAGTCTGTGTCGCTCCACACGTTTTTGTGACTGTGCTGACCTCTGAGCTGAAAAGTTTCTTTCTGGTTGTGCGCAAATGCAGAGTACGGCTCATTGTTTCAGCAGCGAGCGGTAGCTACTCAACAACTTTCTTCTTCCAGTTTTGTGCAAAATGGACGAATATCTATCGATGAAGATGTTGTGGACGAGAACTTTGAATATGATGGGTGTCCTTACAGTTTCCAGCCAGAGTTTACAGATGAGGAGCTCATCGAAAGGAGGACGTGGAGGCAAAGAGAAGAACAGCTGGCCAGAGAAGCTTTTCAGTTCAGAGGTCAGCACAGTCATAAAAACTTGTCTGGAGTGACACAGACTGTAATGGAGGAGTAGTGCGAGCAGACCATGATGGAATATTGGTGAAACTAATGAGTTTTAGGACGATTAATGCAGTTTTAGAACAGCGCTGTATGCCCTATGTGCTACCATTATACGGATGTTCACTGCTCGGTTTTGGATCTAAATATCTCCGGAAGCACTGTTTGGATCAGGAAAGCCTTCTGGGTGAGTATATTGTTCTTCTTCATTCTATAAACAATGTAAAAGCTGCAGGAACCAAAGTTATCCTTTAACATCAGGCGACTATGGTGAGGGTTTAAAAGGAGTGGGAAATTATCTGGAACCTAACAAAAAATTTCCATAGGAAATCAAGCTGTAGAATTTTGGAAAAAAAATGGAAACCATACATGAAGTACATGGAAATGTATGGGATGGAGTTGAAAATAAGGGGGAATTTAAACATATAGTATCATATTCAAACATCATGGCTCATATGCAGATATTGAGAATACGTTTAAAAACATTAGAATTTAACAGATTTATTTGAAAGTGTAACTTTTTGTCCTCACATATGCATATCAACAGACTATTCGACTGTAACCTTCAAGGAGATGACTATGAAATCGTGGCCTCAGCTCTGACGTCCAACCCCTCACATCTACGAGAGCTGGATCTGACCTACAACAAGCTGGATGATTCTGTAGTGAAGCTGCTGTGTGTTGGACTGGAGAGCCCTAATTGCAGATTAGAAATTCTGAGGTCAGAGAAATGGCTTTAGCTCACATAAATATTCTTTGTTGATCAAACTCACAATCATATTTAATGACTGACAACTAATGGTCTTGGTAATATTTTTTTCTCTTGTTTTGAAATTTATGGAACGTAAACAAGTCTTGATCATCTCTATTCTTTAAAGAGTAAACACTGCTCAGTTACAATAGTACAAATGTGAAGACTTCTCAGTGAAGATCAAAATTATTATTCTGCTGTATTATGCATGACAGAAGTATTAAACACCTTTGTCAGCTTATGTTTGTTTTAATCTCCATTCTCCAATGAAAAACTGCAGCGTGATCCTCAGTCTGTAACTAAACTCTCTGGACATGAACAGGTGCATACATCTGATTACTTTTGACTGTCCAGAGGTTTATTGGCACAAATAATAACATCAGGCCAAATCAATGGTCGGAAGTTCTGGCACAACTTCACCAACTTTCAAGGTGCTTGGAGAGAATAAGACTTGAAGAGATCAGAAAAGCTCCAGCAACACTTTTAGTTCAGGAAACAGACTCTCGTGTTACTGCGTGTGGCCTTCATCAGGGTCGTCAAAAATTCATTACAAACATCACTTAAATAGGGTCGGTCAGAAATGGAAAAAAAAAAAATTAAAACATCAAAAAGTTGAACAGTTACAAAATTTGACCAATCATGTGCAGCCACATCTGGGTCAGTCAATCAAAATTCTGTAGGGGTGTGTCAATTCAGTCATAATGTGGTCTGAACCAATGATGTGCTGACAGGGAGTGAGGGGGCGTGTCCAAGGGAGGTAACAGTGGCACCATTTTTGGTCAAAGGCCTGAGGGACAGCTTCCATTGGATGGTATTTGCATTAATTTAGCATCCATCTGAAAGTACTTGCCAAGTAGATGATCAGAATAGTATTAACAAATAACCATAAGGCATAAAACAGGGAAATGCAAAGTTTTAGATAAAGCAGATTCAATACATAGATGACATATGATCAAATGTAAAACATGAATTTTTTTTTTATCTGCTGAAAAGTATTAATTGGCTCCTTTGTCAGTTTTTCCTGTTTCAGAAAACTTGAGAAAAGTTGATATTTATAAGAAACTGCACATCACTCATGTCTGTGTTAAATCATCTTCAAATTCAAGGCTGGACTGAAACTGACAGCTTATTTCCATTTTAGGAGGCAAAACATTGGCACAAGTATTTACATAGATACAGAATGCAAACAGAGACATACAGTGGGAGGAAAAAGTAAGTACACCCTTTGTAATTTTTTACATTTTGCCTAAATTGGTTATAAAATTTGGTCTGATCTTAACTCAACTCTCAAGAATGAGTAAACGGTGTCTGCTTAAACTAATACCTCCCAAGCAATTACATGTTATCGTATTTTTATTGGCCATTAGATGTTAACATTCACAAGACAGGGGGGAATAAGTAAGTACAACCCCTTGGCGAAGGATCCTCCAAGAGCTAGTTAGTCAAATTTATGAGTCAGGTGTGAGCCAACCTGAAGTTCAGTTACTCAGGTGTGGCTTAAAGCTGCCCTGCCCACTGGGAAACACACACCAGGTAAGAGTTGTCTCTTGATGAGGGGCACTGTCTGATGTGCACCATGCCTCGCTCAAAAGAACTCTCTGAAGGCCTAAGATCAAGAATTGTTGATTTGTGTAAAGCTGGAAAAGGTTACAAAACCATCTCTAAAAGTCTTGATGTTCACAAATCCACGGTGAGAAAAATTGTCTACAAATGGAGACAGTTCGGCACTGTTGCTTCTCTTTCAAGGAGTGGTCGCCCTGTAAAGATGACTCCAAGGGCACAGCGCAGGATCCTCAATGAGGTAAAAAAGAACCCTAGAGTGTCAGCGAAAGACTTACAGAAATCACTGGAACATGCCAACATCTCTGTTGACATATCTACAATACGTAAAACTTGAAACAAAAATGGGTTTCATGGGAGAACACCACGCAGGAAGCCACTGACGTCTAAAAAGAACATGGCTGCACGTTTGAAGTTTGCAAAAAAGCATTTAGATGCTACACAGCGCAACTGGTAAAATATTCTGTGGAGTGATGAAACCAAAGTCGAATTGTTTGGTGGGAACACACAACGTCATGTGTGGAGGAAAAATGGAACAGCACACCATCATCAAAACCTTATTCCCACTGTTAAGTATGGTGGGGGGAGCATCATGGTGTGGGGCTGCTTTGCTGCCTCAGGGCCTGGACAGCTCGCCATCATCAATGGAAAATGAACTCAAAAGTTTACCAAGATATTTTGCAGAAATACCTGAGACAATCCATCAGACAGTTGAAGCTCAAAAGAGGATGGGTGCTGTAACAGGACAACGACCCAAAGCACAGGAGCAAATCAACTTTAGAATGGTTTCAGAAGAATAAAATAAATGTTCTGGAGTGGCCCAGTCAGAGTCCTGACCTAAACCCAATTGCGATGCTGTGGCATGACCTCAAGAAAGCTGTTCACACCAGACACCCCAAGAATCTTGTAGAACTGCAGCAGTTTTGTGAAGAGGAATGGTGCAAGATTCATCCTGATCGTTGTGCGCCCCTAATCTGCAGCTACAGGAAACGTCTAGTTGAAGTTATTGCTGCCAAAGGAGGGTCAACCAGCTATTGAATCCAAGGGTGTACTTACTTATTCCCCCTGTCTTGTGAATGTTCACATCTTATGGCCAATAAAAAAATGATAACATGTAATTGTTTGGGTGGCATTAGTTTAAGCAGACACTGTTTACTCATTCTTGTGATTTGAGTTAAGATCAGACCACATTTTATGACCAATTTAGGCAGAAATGTACAAAATTACAAAGGGTGTACTTACTTTTTCCTCCCACTGTAAGTGAACTGGATGCTAGAGTTGCACGGTTCGCGTTGTAGAAGCAACTTCTTTTTTTGAAACATTGCTTGTAAACTTTGGCAGTTGCAGGTAGCGTTTCAGGCATGTTCCAAAAATGCAGTTGTTCATTTGTCCTTGGTGTGAGCCCAAACCCAGGAGGGGTCTGACGCTCATTCCACTGCCAACACAAACTCAATTTAGAAGTTTCTTTTTTTTAAATTATCTTTTTATTGGAGAAATGAAGCATACAAATATATATGTATTAGTGCTGTCAGGCGAATAAAAACATTATCTAATTACCAGATTTGTAATTAATTAATCTAATTAACTGCATTTTAATCTCATATGTGCTTAAAGTAACTAAATAAAGAATTTGAATTCTAGGATATTATAAAGTTGTAGTGTATGACTAATCAAACACTAAGAAGTGAAGATTTGTAAATCCCCTTGTATTTTTTTAAACCCCTGTGCTGTTACTTTTCGTTAGTTGTCATTTATTTCTTTCATTATTGTTTTTGTTATTTTGTTATGTCAGTTTAAGCACTTGATAAAATAGAGCCATTAATTTAACCTTACTATAAACCTGACCTTGTCATTAATTCTTCATCCAGATTGATTGACTGCAGTCTGTCAGAGATCAGCTGTTCTTCTCTGGCCTCAGCCCTGAAGTCAAACCCCTCTCATCTCAGAGAGCTGGAGCTGCGACACAACGATCTGCAGGATTCAGGAGTGAAGTCTCTGTGTGATTTTCTGGAGAGTCCAAACTGCAGACTGGAAACTCTGAGGTCAGGTCACTACTGACAGGTTTTAAGATTTTAATGATAGTTCATATTCTACTACCCTATTTGTATTTTATCCACTGAAAAGTATTAATTGGATCCTTTGTCAGTTTTTCCTGTTTCAGAAAACTTGAGAAAAGTTGATATATATGACACACTGCACATCACTCATTTCTGTGTGAAATCATCTTCAAATTCAAGGCTGGACTGAAACAGACAGCTAATTTTCATTTGATGTGGCAAAACATTTGCAAAAATTTTTACAAAGATACAAAATCACATTTTTCACCATGGCGGCCAGACGCTGAACTGGATCAACACCAAAATCGAATCCGTTCTTCCTTTTCCCATGCTAATCATTTCCTGAAAATTTCATCCAAGTCCATCCATTACTTTTTGAGTTATTTTGTTCACAGACGGATGGACAGACAGACAGACAAATTTTCCCAAAAACCTAACCTCCTTGGCGGAGGTAAGTATATTCTGCAAACTTCAAGTGAAGCTTTTAGAAAACATCTTCAAACACATTCATTAAAATCAGCATTTGACCGCTTGGTGCAGTTTTTCACCCCTATGCTGTTTCTGTATTTTATTGTCATTACCTCTACCAAGGAGGTTATGTTTTCAGGAGAGTTTGTCTGTCCGTCCGTCTGTCTGTCCGTCTGTGAACAAAATAACTCAAAAGTAATGGATGGATTTGGATGAAATTTTCAGGAAATGTTCATTATGGGAAAAGGAAGAACTGATTCGATTTTTGGTGTTGATCTGGATCAGCGTCTGGCCGCCATGACGAAAAATGTGATTTCTGTGAATAACTACTGAACTAAAATAGATATCATTATGAATCCAGTTGCTAATGGTATGTTTTCATGGTCAAGGACTCAAAATATCTCGATGAAATACAGGTAGGAGTAATATTTATGGTCAAAATGACAATATGGCTGAGGACTGTGGCACTGGCGGAGGTCAGCACTCTCTGAGTGCTTTCTAGTTTGGTTTTGTGATGATTGTTTGTGTTGTGTTATGTGTTGTGAAGCACTTGAGACTTGTGAGCCATTAATTTAACTGTACTATAAAGCTTACCTTATCATTAATTCTTTACCCAGATTAAGTTGGTGCAGTCTGTCAGAGATCAGCTGTTCTTCTCTGGCCTCAGCCCTGAAGTCAAACCCCTCTCATCTCAGAGAGCTGGAGCTGAGCCTCAACAATCTGCAGGATTCAGGAGTGAAGTCTGTGTGTGATTTTCTGGAGAGTCCAAACTGCAGACTGGAAACTCTGAGGTCAGGTCACCACTGAAAGGTTTTAAGATTTTAATTATAGTTCATATTCTGACTACCCTGTTTTTTACTTTAACTGCTGAAAAGTTTTAATTGGATCCTTTGTCAGTTTTTCCTGTTTCAGAAAACTTGAGAAAAGTTGATATTTTAACAAACTGTCCATCACTCATTTCTGTGTGAAATCATCTTCAAACTCATGGCTGGACTGAAACTGACAGTTTATTAAAGTGCAAATGTACAATTGGGAGAATTATTAACATAGATACAAAATCAGTTATGATAGTCTGTAGTGTCGAGGCTAAATAAATATAATGCACAGCATGTTGCAGTGCTGCTGCAGCATAGTGAAACAATCTCCAGGTAAATGTAGGAAGACAAGGATGCTAGCATTGTCGTCTTGTACTTTCTTATATTAATGTAATAGATAGAGAAATTTGTCAGCCAAAGTTGTTTTTTACAGTCTGTATTTCAGACATATTCATACATGTTGATATGTATTCTGGTCCACAAAGCCATGCACAGACTCTCTACAGTGCCAGTCAACCCCCTGATGTCAGGACCAAGTCTTCTTGGTGTCCAAAGGCTCAGACTAAAGACCATCATGCAGTCAAAGTTGTTGCTCAGATGTCGAGAACACTTCACAGTAAAGTATATACTGCGAGCTTTAACTCAAGCTTTTGGATATATATCTGCTGGTCAGTTAAAGGTCCACGATTCGTACTGATGTCCACAACAAGTTTAATCTTCACAGAAGATACACCAAGGAGACACCGTGAAAACTACAACAGATAAGACAGGGTTTTCGCCCTTGGCTAAATCATTTCACATTCACTTGTCATCAAACATATTTCATGACTCATATTTTTTCCTTTTCCTAAGATTAAACAAACAATGTAGACAATATTTACTGTGTTCGCCTGCTGACCAACGGTTAGGAATAAAGAACGGGATGATAGTTTTCTGCAGTACCCGCCATTCTCTCTCTCTCTCTCTCTCTCTCTCTCTCTCTCTCTCTCGCTCTCTGTGCCGCTGCATGCAGGTTTTTGAAAGAAAAAGTCATGTGACATTCAAAAAAAAAACTTTATCAACAGGACAACATAACAAACTAGAGAATTTGCATTTCCTTGCAGCATATTCGTTGAAATGCTGAGTCTGAATGCTAGAACTGTGAAATGAAATGTCTAAAGCCAGTGCAAATAAAGCTGAAAATGTGACAGAAGCAGTTGGAAACAGTAAAACAAAACTTTCAACTGGCTATGCTAAATAAAAATGTTAAAAGTTGTCAAAGTAAGCTAGAAACTGAATAAAGGTGAAACAAAATTGCATAAGGCCGCTGATATGTTTGCCCACCCTGGGGGACTTACAATTTTTAAAAGAGGTAAATGGATAAGACCTAAAATGACAAAGACTGTAATCAGTAGCAAAAGTTTTAAATATGTTCTGAAATAAGCATTCTAAAGAAAGACATAGAGTATGGATACATTTCTGTTCATGTACATATGTGTGCATATGTATGAATAAATCATTATGGTCATTACTCTATATATGCATTTGTGCATGTATGTATGTATGATGGATCTATGCATATATCAGAGTATGTGCATATGTAAATGAAAAGGTATCTTTCATTATGGGTATATTTCTGTGTATGTGTGTATGTCTGAATTAAATGATGCATATGTATATATGTATGCATCTGTAAAATGACTGAGAGTGACATTAATGTGTTAAAGCCAAAAATGCAGTATGTAGGTGAAACTATGCCAAATGTGTAGAGCTCAGAAGTTGAAGCAGTTTTAGCAGGACTGTATAAATCTCCCATTTATGTCAATGTAAAACATCGGCAGAAATTAAAAATGTTCAAAAATAAGCATTATAAAGAAAGACAGTGAGAATTGATAGATTTCTGTGGACATATGTTTGCATATGTGTGGATAAATAATTATGTTCATTATTCTAGATATGCATTTGTGCATATATGTTTGTGTGATGTCATTTATTTATGTATTTATCAGAGTATGTGCATAAATGAAACGTTAGATTTCATTATGGGTATATTTCTGTTGATCTGTGTATGTCTGTATAAAATGATGCATATTTATGTATGCATGTATTATGCATCTGTAAAATGAGTGAGAGATAAATGCATTTGTTAAAGCAAGAATGGAGTCTGTAGGTGGAAGTGTGCCAAATCTGTAAAGCTTGAAAGATGAAGCAGGTTCAGCAGAACTGCATAAATGTCCAATTCATTTCAATGTAAAAAAAATATCAAAGTATTTTTGTCTTTAAAAAATATTACAGTTGAGCATTTGAGAAAAAAACAGGGGAATTCTGTTCAACATTCTGATTTGCGCATTTTGTTTCTCTGAACATTGAGTGCAAGAGTCCGTGCATTGTGTTTTATTTTGAAACTTCCGGTCACTCCACATGGTGACTTCCTGTCTGGTACTTTCTTAACGACAGTGTTTGGAAGCGGCCGTGCTGTAAACAGACCTTTATGCGCATGTAGCGAGCACGGAGCTGTTACCATGCCCGCGTCGTGTCTCACCAAAACCTCTGCTGAATGTCTCCGTTTCACGGAGGCTTTGTACGTCAGCTGCGGGTCTGTTCCTCAGTGCTGAGCCGAAGCCGCTAAGCTAAGCTAAGCTCCACCTTTTACAGCCAATGTATGGAGGAGCTGAGGGAAAAGAGCTGGGTACTTCCGGGTAAACGAACGCTCGCTGTGCCAAAACCGTGATAGATATCAGAAAAGGTATTGCACTGTGAGCATCCCAAGAACATGCTGAAGCCATGGGTATAAGTTTTATGTCTATAAAGTATGAAATATTGACATAGTAACGAGTTGAAAACGGGCTTCAAAGTGAAGCGCTAAGCTCCCCGGAGAGGAATAATGTATTGGAGCAGACGGGGGATTTTGAGTCATACCGCAAAAGCTGAAGCTCACTGAGACAAAACGATGTCAGATTAGACTTTGAAGCAGATTTCACGTGTAAGACGAGAAGTTATTCTGCGTTTAGATGCATAAATCATGTCTGTGGAGGACGTTTTGACGAAGTAATGACAAGATAATTCTGGTGAAGTTTTTGTCTGTCTGTTGCTTAAAAATTCATATTTAAAAAACTGTTGAAGCCAGCAAAAAGCTGAGGATATGTAGAAATAGCTGAGAAGTCAGTGCAGCTTTTAAAGTACGAATGAAGTCTTTAGGTGGAAGCATGCCCAAGCTGTGGAGCTTCAAAGTTGCAGAAGTTTTCAGCAGAGCTGCGGAAATGTCCCATTGATTTCAATGTAAAACTACATGCAGAAATTATTTTTTACTGTAAAAAGTATAACTGTTAAACCTGTGAAAAATACAAGTGCACTTCTCATGAACATGCTGCATATGTCAATTTTTTTCTGTGAAAATCTGTGCAAATTTGAAGCCTGTGAAAGGGGGCAAAGTCTCAGTGATGAGAAAAAGAAGAAGAAGAAGAACAAAATGGAGGTTAGGGAGAACAATATGTTGAAATGCTGACTCAGCATTTCAACATAATTAACATCTTCTTTCTAACGCGATTTACTGATTTTAACAGTGTGACCTCCTTTTAAAGACTGCATGTAAATGAAAATAAATAAGCAGTCATATTAAAATAAAATATGAACTTTTAAATTCATGTGATGCTATGGCAACCTATCTAACTCAAACTGCGCCCGTTACAGATAACATCTTAAAACACATTTATTCATATTGGCTTTTGACCCCGTGTTGTAGTTTCTTACCACTGTGCTGTTTCTGTAATCTATTGTCATTTTGTTTTGTGATTATTGTTTTTGTTGTGTTGTGAAGTACTTGAGAATTGTGAGCCATGAATTTAACTGTACTATAAAGCTTACTTTGTGTTTAATTCTTCATCCAGATTGAGTGACTGCAGTCTGTCAGAGATCAGCTGTTCTTCTCTGGCCTCAGCCCTGAAGTCAAACCCCTCTCATATCAGAGAGCTGGAGCTGAACTACAACAAGCTGCAGGATTCAGGAGTGAAGTCTCTGTGTGATTTTCTGGAGAGTCTAAACTGCAGACTGGAATCTCTGAGGTCAATAAACTGTAATGCATACATAAGTGTATAATTTGTTCAAAACAAAGAGAAATGTTGGGAAGGGGGTAATTGGTTTGGGGGGACTTTTTTGTCATGAAAAGGTAAAATGCCCTACGAGTTCTTTCTGTAGAATTCAGTCAAGCCAATGAGACTTCTGAGGTGTTCTGAGTAAACACAGTCTGTGAGGGGAGTATGATGTCTGATCTATTGGCCCAGTTCATCTTCAAACTCTAATAATGTGTTGTGTTCTTTAATATTTTTGTTGATCAGCTAACATTACTTAAAGCTATGGTCGACGATTTGAAAACCAGTTTGACCGTTGAGACAGATTTGAAAAATGCAGCCTGCCCCCCCTTCCCTCACCCCTCCCCTCAGTATTCCGAGATCCCGCCCCCAGCTCATGTTGCCTCATAACAACAAGCCCCCTCCGATAGAGCAACAAGCCGGCTGGCATAACAACAACAACAACTAAAAACAACTCAGCTCAACTGAAAGTAACAAACACGACAGTCATCCCGCTTGTAACACACAGCGGTAGCTATTTCAATTGGACCGGCGGCGAAGCGGGTCTGGCGTTGCCAGAGCAGAGCCGATTGTGGGGAAGAATTTATCTTTCTCGGCCTGTCTTCACCAGCTCAGTTTACAATGCTAACGATGAGGGGCTAACAGGCTAACATCTATTGACAGAGCCGACCCGCTCCGACCAACAACGTCCAGTCATTAGCCAGTATAGGCACAGACTAACCAGAGTTACTCAGCAGACATCTCCCACTGTAGTAAGCAAAGCTATTACCTGTTCAACCAGGGGCGGAACGGCGGTGCTGAAGGTCTGACAGCAGCCGGCGCTGTGGCCGTTCGCCAGCCGGTGCACATTCCTCAACCCGCGGGCATCTCTGCGGTCTGAGCTCGATGCGTTCGCCAGCCCGTGGCCCATGCTGCGGCCAGCCGTCCGGTCGCTGGCGGCCGCCGTGATGTTCAACAATCCCAAATCATTCTGCAGCTTCTTCCACCGTACAATAATCCAATTAGAGTCTCCGTTGGGACCTGTATTGCTTATATTTCTTCCTTACTTCAGCTGTTTCCTCGAAACTTTTACATTTACTTCTTTTCGATGTGGAGGGTAGCAGAAGCTGCTTCCCAGCTCCATGACGCTTCACTAGCTAATGCTGCTAGCTGCTCACCGGTGTGTAAGTGAGGTAGAGTGGAGGAGGCGGACCATAGGCAAGAGGGTGCGTAGCAGGGGAGACAGGGGATTGGATGGACTCACGGACCAATCCGAACCGCCGTGAACGGCGGTTCGGATTGGTCAACTACTATGCCCCTTTGCAGCGGATATACTGAATGTTTTTTTTTTCGTTCTTATTGGTCTTTATATTACCTAGATTGGATCATAGGACCATAACAGCCTTATAAACGGTGTTATTAAGATGTACCAAGCTTCCAAATCATACACCATAGCTTTAAGAATAATTTGCAAAGCAACTTTCTCTCTTCAAAATTGTTCCCTGCACAACTTTCTCTGTCATGGCGTTTTAATCAAGCCTTCATCAGAAAGTTTTGTTTTGCTCCATTTTACAGTAATTCAACAATTAAGTTAGTGGGGCACAAAATGAGTGAAATAATTTCCTTTTTCAGATTGTGGTTTTGCAGATTGTCAGAGATCAGCTGTGCTAATCTGGCCTCAGCTCTGTTATCTGAACACTCCTATTTGAGAGAGCTGGACCTGAGTGGAAACGAGCTCCAGGATTCAGGAGGGAAGCTGCATGAACTTGTACAGAGTCCATGCTCCAGACTGGAGAGTGTGAGGTCAGTGAAGGATTTAAGACAGCCCTTGTTATCTTATGTTTGTTCTGCTAACCACGGATATGCACAAGAAATGAAAAAGGGTATGCCCAAGAAAATAATAAAAACAGTTTATTCAATCAATCAAACAATCAATCTTTATTTGCATAGCGCCAATTCATAACAAGTGTTATCTCAAGACACTTTACAATTGAGCATAAAGCTCCTCATTTTATGGATACACATATATGCATAGATACATATATACATATAGAATACACATACACATATACATACAAATATATACATCCAACACCCAACATGAATCCATATAGCCAATCATGAATCCTTCCATCATGGCGGCAAGAAAAAACCTTCTGTTAAGCAGCAGGAAATCTTGAATGTGTATCCCAGTCTCATGATGAACAGCAAATCCTGCAAGTCTGCCACCTGATGCTGTGTTGGGTGTGTGGGCGAAGGAAGGGAGGTAAGAGGAGACAAGTGGACTAGAATAAGAACTAAAGTTAGGGACAGGTTCATGAATCATCGACCTGTCGTCTGATTTATTAGAGGGTAGCCTCTTGAGATGCTACATCTCATTTTCAAGAGGGTCCTCATGTCTGAATAGTTGTGGTGATCATGTTATAGAAATATAAGAAATGATATTCTTACTGAAAATAAGAATTTATGGTAGTGACGCACTCATGGATGCCCAGACCACAAGTGCATCCCTACCATATTTGTCTCCATTAAATATAAATGTGTTAAAGGCCTGTTGAGATGTGACATCCCATTTTCAGAGGGACCTCATGCCTATGTGGTAGTAAAAAGTAGATACTGTAGATGTATCGATCATGGATATGGAGATCATGCTTGTATCTGCATAAACAGCTATAAAGATAATGGGAATGGAGTGTTCCTAATAAAATGGTCAACTATGTGTCATGTTTATAAGTGTAGTTTTGAGGCTTCGTGACTCCACAGCAGCAGGCAGTCTCCACCAGGATCCCAGGCCACCTACATGACAAGAGCCAGAAATGAGTACAGGAGCAACGAAAAGGGGCAAAAGCAGATGTGGAGAAATAGAGCCCCATGTGCCAGATCCCCCCAGGCAGTCTAAGCCTATTGCATCCAAACTATGAGTCTAATTTATGAACTAATTTATAAACTATAAGCTGATCCCTAACTGACAGCTTTATCAAAGAGAAATGTTTTAAGTCTAACCTTAAAGGTATAGAGGGTGTCAGCCTCCCGAGCTGTGGTCGATTTATTATAAATCAGGGCAATGCCTTTTGGGGTTTTGTTGATTCTTGCAGGATCAGTGGACGGTGGATCAGGGCAGATGAACAAACAAAATGTTGAGTATTATTGAAATTTCTGCCTTCCTAAATCAATCCTTCATACTGTGTATGTCACATTCTAGGATGAGCAAATGTTCACAGCTTAGCTTTTTCTTTCTTTTTTGTCACAGCCCTGAAGTTGAAACACTTTTCCTCATCAGATGACTTCACTGATAAAGAGGAGGGGACAGAAAAGCTTCATCCCACTGTTGATGATAAAAAGGTGAGGTAGAGAATGTGTCTTTGTGGTGTAAAATTTAGTTTTTTTTTCATTGTTGTTATTTATCATAATATAATGGTAATGATAAAGGTATTTTTGACATGGAGCTAATGTCAGACAAAATCACTATGAACATACATTATTGTTGAACACACTTCTGAAGTTTTGTTTTCAAAGGGTTTAGATTGTGAAAAATTGTTAGAAGTTGATCTAATAATAAGGTTACCATGGAGGGAGGGAGTTGATAAAGGATCACTTCCTGGAATACGTGTGCCTTAAAAACACAATAAAACCAAAGTTGCACCCTACATTTCCATCTCCCTCATCATAACACAATAACAGCCTCTGCATCAGCTGTTGTGTGTTCTGATGATCCAGTGAGAATTGAGACAGTCAGCAGGAAACAGATAATATATTACTGCACTATAGAGTTTGCATGCGCTCCCTTGCAGGAGTGGCCTCTCTCTGGACACTCTGACTTCCTCTTAAATTGCACTTACTTATGAATGTGAGTATGAATGGTTGTCTGTCTCTCTATGTGGCCCTGTCATGGGCTGACTACAGGTTCAGGATGTACCCTGCTTTAATCTAATGTCCTCTGGCTCCAGCCTCCTGTGACCCTGAGTGGGATAAGCGTTGTAGATAATGAATGGATGGATGATTATTTTGGAGCAAAGTCCAACTAATTTGAGTGTAATTTGAGCACAAAAGTTTGAATTCAGTATTTTATCACTTAATATATTCCCAGGGGAGTTGGTATGTCCCTTAAAATGGTGAACTTTGACCTTTTCCACAGATTCCATCATCCTTCTCACCTGAGCAGACTGGCTCTGCATACAGGTAATCTTATGACATGCCAAAAACACTTCAACAGCTTAATTTTTGATTCATCAACTTGATTTTAAAAGATTATATCAAACTTGAATCTTTCTGACTTTTAAGAGATACTGGATTTTGTCATTCTTTATGAAACTGTGTTTGTTAAACATCGTGAATTGTTTCTTGTTTCTTGTTTATTTCTTGAAATGACTTGAGAGACAGTCCTTATATTAATTTGCCTTAGCATTTCTAGTATTGGTTTTACATTTATTCCTGAATTCTTTATAAGTGTTCAAGTCAGACAAGTCATTTGTTGTACAGTATTTTTTCCATGCCTGATCTCCTTGTTTAAATAAGTTTATAAGATCTCCTTTAATCCTTGGTAAATGTTGTCCTTTGACTTTAATTATTGTTCAGGGAGCATTTTTACTGATTATCTCAACAAGCTCTGTATAGAGGTAATTCCATGCATCCCTGACAGTTGGTATAAGTTGAAATCTTTCCCAGCTGATGGTTAGGATATCTTGAATATAGAGTTCAACATTGATATTAGTTTTTCTCACTTTGATGAATTTGGGAGGAGAATTAGGCATTTTGATTTTCCAAACACAAAAAATGAAAGAGTGGTCACTAAAAGAGTCAGGTAATACCCCAGACTGTATGATCCTGTCAGGATGGGGGTCTAGGATCCAGTCAAGAAGAGAAGAAGAACTTGGACCAATTCTTGTGGGTTCCTTTATAAGTTGGGTTAAATTAATGCTGTCAAAAAGATTAGGATCACTACGAGATGAGTGATCTGCCCAGTTGGAATAGAAATCACCTAAAATGATTTTTTCATTGGTGCAGTCTAAAGAGTTGATAGTGGATAGGATACATTCAGTTGTTCAGCTCGAGCATTGGGAGGTTTATAAATATTTCTTATGGTACGTCGTTTATTCTCATGTAGAATAATTTGACAAAAAAGCATTCAAAAAGTTGAGGACTCACAGTTGGTAAAATAGGTTCTGCAGTCAAATTTGAGAATAGATATATCAAAAGACCTACTCCTCTTGAGCCCCTGTCTTTTCTATATAAGGTGTAGTTATCAATAGTGACTTCATCATCAGAGATGTTGCTGTCTAACCAGGTTTCAGAAAGAGTTATTACATGAGCTTTATTATAGGTGAGCCATACTCTCAATAAGTCAATTTTAGGTAACAAACTTCTAATGTTCAAGTGAATAATATGCATGCCTTTTTCAGAGTTCATTATATCAAGGTGATACAAAAATAAATATGCAAGTAAAGTGGCAGCAAAAGTCCACAAAGATCATCATTACAAATACCATTAAGTAATAAATAGGGGCTGGTGAAGAGGAAAGCAGTACATGTGAGCTAGTTAAGTCCAGAACCCTGAAACACATCCTCCTTAATGTGACACCAAACACTCAGTGGATTCAGTGAGGATAGACATTATATAGACATTAGACAGTTGTCCCTATTAATCTAGTGAAAGGATATGTGGTCCAGTTTTTCCAGCCCCTGTGTCAAATACAGGTGGAAAAACCAATGAAGTTTCAGAAAGAAATCTTACTCATCAGTTTAATATTTCAGTAATAATTGTGATACATTTTTGAGAAGAAAGAGCATAACTAGCTGAGAAATGAAATTCCATTTGTTTCTTTAAATATGTAGAAATTAAAATATAAATAAAAAAAATTATTAGGTTTATTTTTACAAACCATTCAACATAACTTTTTACTCAACATTCATCAGTTTGGGGTGCTGGTTTGGCGTAGTGGTTAGCACCCCATGTACATGCTTCTGCCGGTCCAGGTTTGAATCCCGCCTGTGACCAGTTTGCAGAGTGTCTTCTCCTGCTCTCTCTCCCCCTTTCACAAGCCTATCCACTGTCTCTCTCCTATCAATAAAGGCACAAAATGCCCAAAAATATACATAAAAAAAAAACAGTCATCAGTTTCAGTTTCATGATGCAGCCTGTTGGTGTTTTTAGTTTCAGGTGTCCTGGTCAAGGTGTGTTCCACTGTGATGTGACTGAACTGGTGTTTGTCACAGAAGGGGAGGCGGAGCTTCAGTACAGGACCATCCAGTGGGACGAGAACCTCCTCCAATCAGCTGGCAAGAAGGCTGCTGGGCCGCTGTTCGACATCCAGTGTTCAGAGGGGGCTTTGTGTCAGCTGCAGCTCCCACACTGTGAATTAGAGGAAGGTAAGGACAATGCAGTGTTACAGATATGAAATATGAAAATAAACTTTGGTTTGAATATTTGATCAATGCTTTGTTAAACAGAGACAAACAACAGACTGGTAATGTTTGGTCCTAGAGAACTTTAGTGCTGAAAGTTTGTTGTGAGCATGTAATGTTAGTTCTGTGATTAAAAAATGTTTTTCAGTCTCAAATTCACAGTGCTGTTGCACAAAACTGCCGTGATGAGGCTCTATTACATTTACACCTCCAGACATTCACATACATTTTGTGAGGCTGTAACATCGATGCGAGTACATGCTGCAGAAAGGAATGGGTGACATGGCCAATCCCTACATAAACACTCACTCACGGTGTTCCTGTCTCCCGCTGAGTCTTCCTGCTCACCACTCTGCAATATCACTCCTCTGTTAGTCCCTCTGGAGATGGAGCAAAGACGGGATCCCTTGTTTCCCCAATCCTGTCACTGTGATGTTCACAGTGGAGGTGAAACATCACAACATCACATATCATGGCTTGAAGCAGCAGTGTGAACTTGACTTCTGTGAAATAATGTTAATTCCAGCCACCTGAACAAATTCTGTGTGCCCCAATCACAGCAGATTTCCTGCAGCTTTGGTCGATGATCTTTGCTTATCGGGTCAGTCTTAGTTAACATAGCTATGCTCTTTCACCCATGATGCATCAGTAACTCAGAGGGGTAGACATGACAGAACTGGACTCAAACCCTTGACCTTCTGATTGATGGAGTGAATCTACAGACTTATCCACAGAATCAAATACGTTTGATGAAATAAGTCTTCAGTCTTGAGCTGTTCAATGACGTGACTGCTGTCAAAAACCAACAGACTCCCCTCGACTCAGGTAGACTCAGGGACACCAAACAGGAAACAAAAGGCTCATGAACAAATTAGGGAGACAAAGGAGCGTACGTCTCTGCAGGACCTGAAAATAAGGAGAAATGGTTTGATTTATGGAGGACAGAATCCATCTTTGACATGTCCTCCTCTTTGTACAATGATACTCAGGAAAGATGAAGACCAGGGTCACAGCAGACCTGCAGATCTTTAAGATTCTCCTAAACTGACGAAGTTAGTGAATTTATAACTCTCCGTTGATACAATCCAATAAATCTAAAGTTGCACCACTCTCTGCCTCCTCAGCTCTGCTTGTTGATGACCTGTTTTCTGTGGTCCACGTCTCCCATGATGGGATGAGCTTCTTGACTCCACTGGAGGTCACTCACACTCATGTGGTCGTGGACGTTTCTCATCTTTCTGCTTTCGGCCTGGTCTGGGATTTTGTGAGAAGGTTTGTGGAGGTTTCCAGGCCGATAAAAGGCCAAGTCCTGCTGTTCCTCAGGCCTCCAAACAAAAGACATCAAGTGCTCGATGTTCTTCTGCTGCCACAAAATGTTGATGTGGATAAGGTAAGACTATGAGTCCCATGTTCTCTAAAACACCCTGTGATTACGTTTTAATGAAAAAGATGATGAACGCTCACTCCTTTTTTTTTGTCAATGCAAACCAAATATTTTTACAGTGGCCACTTTGTCTGGTACCTTGATCCTCTCATTACAACTCCAATGGGCAATCCTTGTTTTACTTATTTTCCTGCAGATTGTTTCCAAAAAAAGGAGTGCTATGTACATCCCAACCTCCGCTCAATGCCATCTCAACTGTGATCAATATTACAGCCTCCACTGTGATCCTCAGGACTTCAAAATTCAACCAGGGGTGAGACAATCATATCACCTCCAGTTGCCATGACCGGATTTATCATAATTATACTTTTCAAACATAAAACCAGTCAATGCAAGGTTACACACCAGTTACACAATGTAGGCAGAATTAACAGCAGCTTCCATAGAGCTTTCACACAGGAGGTGGAGCCCTGCACTCCTGCTGTGTCTGGAAAAAGGAGTAATCCTCTTCTGCCTTTGGAGTGAACTTTGGTCTTGTGTTGTTCATGACTTCAAAAAATGACCATCCACACAATATTCATGAATTCACATGCACAACAGTGGCCATCATGTCCTCCCACCCTGGACAAAGTAGTACCACAGCAGAGAGGATGTGAGGAATACAAATGCTGTTAATATGAGACAATCAGCCAACGTTTTCAACATATAGCCTTGGATTTATGCCAGCTTTCTCACAACAGGGGCAGAGCTGGTCATCACTATTGTTAAATTAATATTGTCATGAATATAATTCAGCTAATTTAATTTATTCTAATTTATTGATCTCTGTAATAAATGATTATTTTAATTCTCTCTCCAGCTTGAACAATTTTCTGCTGAGTATGGACCAAACTTTCATCCAACATTTGAAGTTTTCCTCACTCCAAACTCAGAGGAAGTGACTTTGATAGTCCAGGACCAGGACAGGAGAGAAGTCTGGAAACGGGACATAGTTCTGTCAGGTAAAAAGTGCTTTTGTTTTTGTTTAGGATGTTCGTTTCACTGTGGTAGAGAGCTAGAGTAGCTTAAGTAAACACTGGAAACCAATTAATACTCTTAAACCTTAGTCATAAAAATACACAACCAGGCCAAAATTCTGTTTAACTCACTAGATGAAGTTGTACTTCTCAAATTTAAGCTTAAATATATAATGGTAACCAAGTTGCCTATCCCTGCTGAACATCGTGCATGATTTTAAAATGATTCCATCTCATTTACTTAAACAGTGAAGCGCCTTTTGGTCATCAGATGCTTCCAGATTTTCTGGAAGAAAACGCAATAATTCACAGGCCTGAGCACTCTGCTGTCCCAGCTTCTTTTGGATGTGCTGCAGGCTTAAAATCCAGAAATAATATTTTAAAAAGGATGAAGTTGATTAGTTGGAACACTAAATACATTGTCTTTGTGCAATATTTAGTTGGACTAATGTTGTAAATTGATTTGCAAATCAGTGTGTTGATTTTAACATTTTCTCAACATCCCAACTTTTTCTGAAATTTGGGTTCATAATGTCATTTGTTAAGCTTTAAACTTTGTGCTGTCATACAGACCAAATACTGGACAAAGATATTATTTGTTGGTTTATTTCCAGGTTCAAGGGAAGAAAATCTGCAAACTGTTGTCGGTGGACAATACAAGAACCCTTCATTTGACAGGGCCCCTGCAGTGACAACAGAGACACTGCTCACCATCAGGATTGAGTTCATCAAGAGAGTAAGTGATGAAAACCTGAACCAGCTCCTGGATAGGCTCCTGGAGCACAAAGTTATAAATGATGAGGAGATGCAGTCAATCAAATCCAAAGGCAGGGCGGACAAAGCACGAGATGTGATCGACACAGTCCTACGAAAAGGGAACAGAGCCTGCTCCATCCTGATGGCAGCTCTCTCTGAGGTGGATCCGTTGGTCTGGAGAGGGCTAAACCTCAGAAGATAAAGAAGAAGAAACAACAATGGGATGGCATGATGTTGTTTCACAGCTGGTTCTTCACTGAATGGGAGCTAATATTATGGATGAACATATTGAAGAGGACATTTCATGTCTTATCTCAGGTTCACATATTCACATTAATGACAGCTAAAGTATGTTCACTCTCATGTTAAAAATCCTTTCGGGTCAACAGACTGAGGACCCCTGATCCACCTCCACTTTCACTCTGTCTAAAGCTTCATTCACACCGAATGCAACTCTGCGACCATAATTGGGTGTCCGTAAATACCTCATTTTGGGCACTGGCAGCCATCGCCATGGCTCTGTGATGTCACATCAGTCACATATCTTTTTTCACTCACTTAACGAACACAACACACTGCTGCTGATGCCCTGCGGCAGCATCTACTGCGACTTTTCTGCAGTCCGTCAAGACGGAGCTAATGTCCTCACTGACTAATGTTTCCCACACTGGCATCGATTGTTACTCTGTAGTACGGAATAAAACTTGTTGATCACACACACACACACACACACACACACCACTGATTGGCTGTTGCCTTCTGAGAAGATCAACGTTTTCCAACTTTGATGATCAGCGACAAGTGAAGTGATCACATTGAACGCTGCAGTCACATCGCGGGGGTGACTATTTTAAGGTTTGAACTCTCAGCTGTTTATAACAGACTTTCTGTCCCTTTTCTGCAATACTGCTTTAAAACACCCAGATGATACAAACGCTGCTGATATTTGGCCCTGATCTGGTGTTTCTGTTTCCCAAGTAACCCTGTTGACTGGTGACCCATGGACACTTGCTCTGCGGTTACTGTGGTTGTTGAAACCAACAGGAGTGCCCACAAAACTTTTTAATAACAGAATCTGATCAAAATCAACAGGTATGTCTGGAATTGAATATAAACAAAGGAGTATTTAGTCAATCACCAGTAAACAGCAGAAAGTTAAACCAGAACACCAGTGGGACATGGGGTTGGAATAAATAGGAAAATGATACTGATTTAACATAGAAATTTCAAGAAAAGAGGCAGGTCATGGACAAAATAACAAGCTAATAAACAGCATTTAAAATGACGTTTTTGTGTTTTTGTCTTTTTGTGTAGACCGGCAATTTTTTTAAAGGGATATGTCTTTATGGATATCTCTATATGTCTATATGGATATATCTTTTTATCATGTCTTTCCTCACTCCTGAGTCCATGACAAGCTGTAAGACATGGACAAAGCTCACCACAACTAACTAGCTTGGGAGTCAGTGGGCAGTGTTAGCCTGCATCTGCCTACAGTCGTCAGATAAACTCTTCAGAAACTCATGGTCCTGTGTGCTTGTTATTTTTTTCCACTGTGTTATGTTGTCTTCTATGAGTCTCTTTTTGTCTTCTTGAACTCATAAAAAGAGACTCTGGTTTTGCTGACCTACTTAGAAGCATATCTGCGGTGGTTATGTAGGGCTTAGGCAGGAAGCTGTCATGTCTGTCAGGCTCACTTTTTTGTCATGTCTTGTGCTTCCTATTTTATTTTAAATTCACCAATTCTTATTTCTGTTTGTTTTGATTTTTTAAAGTTTTATTTAAGCAGGTAATTTCCCACTGAGATCATGATCTCATTTACAAGAGTGAACTTGGGAAGAATTCAACAAATTCACAGTAAAAGTGAACAGTTTGAGGGACATTAACAGTTCAAAAACACAGGCATTGCTCATAGGATCCTCACTGCCTAGTGAGAAAAAACGGACGAAAAGCTTCAAATGAAACCAGTCCTGACATTTCCATTTCAGTCTGTATAATGTTCTAGGTTGTGAGGGCAGCATAATCAAAAGCCTGTTTCCCCAGTTCAGTTTGGACTCTGAGCACAGTTAAGTGATAAACTGCACAAGAGTTTAAGGCGAGGTACTCTTCAAACTCTGCAGAAGAGAACACAGGTAGGATGGAACCGAGCCAAGGAGAGATTTATAAATCAACATCATCAAGTGGGTTTACCCCAGGAGCTCAGGGAGGGCCACTCAGCTTTGGCACAGAGCTCACAGCGGGGCGTGAGACGACCGCAGCCAGTTACAGATGGCAGTGCGCAGTGATCAACAGTGATCAGAAAGATTTAGTGGAGGTACCCATGGGCAAGACATCACCATAATCAATCAATGACAGAAATGTTGCAGAGAAAAGATATTTCCGAGCTCTGACGGAAACACATGATTTATTCTGATAATAAAATCCAAGTTTCACCCTCAGTTTATGGACCAGGTTGGCAATGTGAGTCTAAATGAGAGCTTGAAAGCCGAGGTCCTTATAACTGGTGACCAGCTCTGTCTGTTTGCCACTGATCGTTGTAATGGTCCTGACCGGCTCTGTTATTTCATGCTTGTGTGAACAAAACTTGATTTTAATTTTCTCCGCATTTTAAAACAATACAAGTGATTGTAGGTGAGCCTGAACTGTATTAAAAGTTGTCTGTGTCATGGTACTTGTAGTTCAGTTTTATTTTGTATTATGTTCCTTGGTTAGACCTCTTGTGTTTCCTTTTCTTTCTCTCATGGTCGTGTTTTTGATTTTAAGTTAATTGTTTTGTGTCTTGTTTCCCTTTTCTCTCATGTTTCCTGTTTTGTTTTGTATGGAAGAGCATCAGAGCCAATATAGAAGAAAAAGATAATTTTCAGCAGATTAAAGTTGAAATGATGAGAATAACAGCAATATTTTGATGTTAAAGTCCAAATGATGAGAGAAAAGTTGAAATAAAGTTTAAAGGGACTGTGAGGAGAATCTATTACCGGCGACACAAAGACTCTTACCCATGAGCACCCCGACGAAACTGGGAGTGACATCATATCCGACTTATCGGCGTTCCAGTTGAAGTAGTAAAAAAACATGCCGATCTACCAGGCTATTGTTAGCTGTTGTTAGCACGCCCTGCGTTAATGTTCACAAATATCACATGAAGAATGTGATTATCACTATGGCAGCATTTTTGTAAATATAAGTCTAACAGTACTATGTATACAGCTGATCAAGAGCAACACACCCCAGTCAGAAGTCCAAATAAATTGATTATTACAGGAGCTATATAACTGTTCACACTGGGGGCATCCATCTTCCATTGTCAACTCGGGGGGTGACGAGGTTTCACCGAATTTCCAGAAGGAAATTCTAACTTCGGGGGACGTTCCAGCTGCAGTTTCCTACTCAGAACTTGGAAATTCCTACTTCTGACTACAACTGCAATGCACCACAACACGTTAACGAAGCCAAAGCATGTGTTTGTTGTGTTGTAGCTTGAACCTTCCTCAGAACTCTGCATTGCTTTACAACTTCTTTTTTCAACAACTTACAGGATGCAAAGTGACGAGGTAATGTATCTCTTTCTAGTTACAAGGTTTTTGATGTGTGACAACAAGCAAGTTTTGAAAAACTTAGTATTGTAGTTTTGTAGCCGGCTATGTATCGCTACAGCCTGGTGCTCTAAGACGTGTCCCAATAATATAAATTTGCTCTAGTTTTAATTGTCTTGTTTCCGTAGTTGAGTATCCAGTCCAGTCCATCCCTGTCCTGTCTGACCCAACCAAGAAGCTAAGGAATAGCATTCATAGATAACCTATTTTGATGCTAGAAAACTCATCTTAAAGTGTGTATTTCGATCAGGCATATATCTAAAAGTGAGACTTTTTTGCAATTACATAGAAAGTCCTCAGTCCCTTTAAATTTTGTGATTTGATTAAAGTCAAAATGATTGAATTACAGTTACAATCTTGTGAACAAAAGTGGAAAGATGATGTAACCCATACAAAATATAGGGCTCCTAAACCCATATATGCCAGCTTAACAGAGAGTTCTGTTTATTCCCCACTAGATGTCGCTCTAAACAAAGCATAAATGCATTTAAGAAAGTAATACCTGCAGCCTCTGCGTTACTGTGATGTCACTTCCTGTATCTTCGCGCTGCAGACGTTTCGCCTTCAGCGATGAACTTAACTGGTATAAAAACCCATAAATAATTAATAACCCTTGCACATTTCATTTCAAATCTTTGAAGTTGGTGTTAATAAGTTGTTCTCTTATCAGAAACCGAGCTGGGAACCAGAGGAAGATAAATTCTGTCGAGTTATTCATGACAGAGAGACTCCGGTGAGTTAACCTCCATGTTGAATGCTCGTCTGTTGTGTTGCTAACCACAGTGAGAAGATGGCCTATATAAGCTATATATGAACAAATTATGTTACTATAAGACCAAATGGGGCTATTGAAGGGTTTTACAATGTTAACACTGCACTTTGTTGTCCACTGTTGTATAGTTTTAATGGTTTAAAAAGATCAAGAATGCAAATGTTTAATGCTAATCGTTAGCACGGGATGCTAACGCTAACAGACTAATCAGTGTTGAGGGTATGCTGTCCTAATGAGGAGTACTAGCTCATGCTAATCGCTAAGCTTAAAGCTAATACAGCCCAGACAGTGTGTTAAAACCATAAAGGGTTATTTCAGCTGTTTTAATGATGGTAAATCATTTTGTTTCAATGTATTTAAGCCACTTACGGAAAAGTTCATTTTATAAATATGTTTACGTTTCCTGTTGTTATGAAAATGTAGTTTTAAGGAAAATTACAAGTTACCTCATTTCATTTTCATGTTTAATGTGTAAAATATTAAAAATATGTTTAAAAGAGTTAAAAGGCAAATGTTAAGTTTAAAAGCTAATTTAAAAAGGGGTTAAATACTGAGTAAAAACTGGTTAAAAGGATAAATAAATTATTTTGCTTAGGTACCTTGATAAGATGTAATTCATGACCAGTAATTAATTTATATTTTGTGGTTATACGCACTAATAGTTATGATGCAAAACAATTTATTTCATGATTATTCAAAGTATTTCCTTGGTCTTTGGATTTACATTATAAAATAATTAAAGGAACTAAGAAGTTAATGAAGTCTCATGTTAGAAATAGAAGAACTTACAATTCTGCACTGATTGTGTAGGTTGTTTTTTTTTTGTTGTGCAACGAGAAATTCTGATGAACAGTGATGGCGAACTTTGCCCAGTGAGTCTGAGGTGGTCTTGGAAGTAGGGATGGGTATTTATAAGATTTTATCAATACCAATGCTGTTAACGATCCGGCTAATCGGTCCAATTCTTTAACGATTCCCTTATCGATCCCAGCAAATTTCGCATGTGGACAAATGGTCTCATTTTCAGTGGCAACAATGCCAAACAGTACATCACAGTATAGATAACTGCTTCTGCAAGTTGTTGGTGTTTCCACTCACTTGTGCAGTAGGTGTAATTAAAATTAAGCCACAATTCTGACACTTCTGAACCCTGTCAGTGAAAGGAATTGATAAGGGAATTAATTCGCATAAAGATAAATGATATTCTTTGATGGAACTGTTAACGATTCTCAATTGGAATTGGTTTTCGATAAGGGTGCACCGAACATTCGGAGGCCGAATATTTTCGGCCGAATAGTGCAAAAAAAGCCATATTCGGTCTTCGGTGGAGTGAGGTAATAACAAGGCCGAATAGTACCCCCCCTCAGTAAGAGTCAAACACTCTCTTATCCACCCTGCCGAAAACAACACAGTCACATGGGGTTAAACTCTTTGTCGAAGCTCCGCTGCACTCGGCCGTATAACTTGGATGAAAAGCTGACGGCTGAGCCCACAAATAAGTGGAGGACGAAAGACTGAACTATATTTCACGGAACACACAGTCTGGTCTTTGAATTTAAGTTTGCCATCAACGGTGTAGAACCAAAACTACTTCCACACAGCTCTCCTCAGAACAGTTAAAGCCCTAATTAGAGCTGTTTACGTCCACTCCGTCCGCTCCACTCGGAGCGGAAACTCTTTGGCTCGAGAGAGCACCGGATGTGTCTTTGGGTCAAGCTGCGCTCACAGCGCCCTCTGTTGGACGGAACGATCCACTGCTCCAGGCCTGATGTGTCCCCACACTCAATATTTTACATTCAAATATTTATTTACAATTCCATTATGGATATTTATTCCCATATTTGATCGGTTATTCAAATATTGAATATAAAGTGACAGCTTTAAAGCAGTATTGTTGGTATTATTGGTCTATTGGTATATATCCATCAGTGGACATTAATATTTTTTAATGCATGTTTTGTTTTGTTTGAAGGCTTAATATGAATGAAAAACTTTGTTGGGCTTCTTGAGTATTACTCTACTGGAATATTAAAAAATGTCAAAATATTTAATAAACAATTACTTTCTTTTAAAAACATGTCTAAAAATGTACTCTAAACTATTAATGCACTATCAAAAATATAGTGAACTACTTTGCGCTGCATTGGATATTCGGTTTGGTATTTGGTATTCGGCCCAGCATTTATTTATTATTCGGCTTCGGCTTCGGCCACAAATTTTCATTTCGGTGCATCTCTAGTTTTCGATTCCCATCCCTACTTGGAAGCGGTGTGGCCAGCCGTGGGACCAGCCAGAGGATGTCGGATTTTGCTTGATTCACTTTCCCTGATTCCTGATAAGATACTCACGCACTGTTAACCTACTCGGGTTGTAGCAAATACAACTGACATAGATACAGGACGTGTAAGACTGAACTTAAGTACATTGATATTCCCCTTGAAAAGAAGCGTCAGAGTTGGAGAGCCCAACTACATGGACTATTTATTTTGATTTTGTTTGTTTATTTTTACACAGCTCTATTTTGTTTTTGTTTTTTGTTTGCACTGCTGTATATATTTGTAGATGCTGTCTAGGCATTAAAACTGTCATCTGTTCAAATCAACACTAACTCCTTTTGTGGATCATTAAGGTGTTTACTCCTCATGAACCTAGGTGATGTTGGCGTCTCATTTTCCCAATTCAGTTAGGACTAGAGATGCTACAATAAGAATTAGGTCAACATACAAATTTATTCCCAACATTTCAGCTTTTCTTCTCAACATTTTGACTTTTTTCTGGACATTTCAACCTTTTTCATGAAATTGTACTTCATTTTTATTCCCCTCATTTCTATTTTTTTCTTGTCATTTTAACGTTAATCTTGAAATTTCAACTTTAATCAAAACTTTCCCCAAATTATTTTCTCCATGTAACATGTCTCTTATACTCTTCTGTAATTTTGGAATCCCTGTGTTCCTTGTGTTGCTCTCCTGCCCTCCCTTCTGTATGTCTCCCTGATCATGATTCCCTCCACCTGTGTGATAGTATCACCTGTGCTCAATGTGTCTCCAGTGTATTTAGTCTCTGTGTTCTCAGTGTTGGGTCATCCATCTTTCCTGTCACACTCCCTGAGAAAGTCTATTGTCTCCAGTGTCTTCCTGTTGGTAATTCATGCTCCTCTAGCATTTTTTAGTTTTCTTTCTTGTGTTGTACTTTGTAGTGGTTTTGATTTGTACTATGAGTTTAGTTTCCAGCGTTTGTCTTCCTTTGTTTGAACCTGTTTTCTTTGACACTTTTTAGAGTTTGCTCTTTTTTGTACAATATTAGTGTTGGTTTGTTTTTAATCCCTCTTTGTTAGTTTTCCATTTGTTCCTGTTTTGCTTAGATTTACATTTGGGTTCTTCCCGAAGTGTTCGTTCAGTTCTTTTACACCTAGTGTCTAGTCTTTGTGAAAGCTTTTTGTTTATTAATTTGACTTTTTGTAAAGGAGTAGTTTTTGGTCTTAGATCCTGTTTCAGGTGTTTAGTAAAACATTGATTATCTGGTTTTGAGTCCTCACCTTTTTTCTATTTAGATTTTGAACATATTTTGACAGTTTGTAAAAATTCTAAAGCCTGGGCAAGAGAGGATGAGCAGCAATAAATTGGTATTGACATAAGTGATCACACAAGTTGTTGGTGTAAATAGTAAATAAAATTGGTCCCAGGACTGAACCTTGAAGTACTTCTTTAGTGATGTTCATGAAAGGAGGAGGAGCCACTCACTTGGACACACTGGGCCAGATCCTCAAAAGGATTGCACTGCTTATGTGACTGCTAAACCTGTGCAAATGACAAAAAAAAAAAAAGTATGCAATCCTCAAAGCATACTCAAAGGGTGAAATGTACACAAACTGAACCAAAACTGCACTGCTGCTCCTACCTGCACTGGTCCAATGTGCATGCATGTAAATTAGGGAATGTTAATCAATTCAGCACAAAATTGGCCCCTTCCTATGCAAATGAGCCTCGTAGCACATACTACCACCTAATCTAAACCAGTGCTAATTGCCACACGCAGTTCACTGTGCAAATTACCACCTGTGAGACCCGTATATAAAATCTGTGCAATTTCTCTCCCTTCCGCTCTCTCTCTCTCTCTCTCTCCCCCTCTCTCTCTCTCTCTCGCTCTCTCGCTCTCTCTCTCTCTCTCTCTCTCTCGCTCAAAATGATTGCATATTGCACTGAGTTTGTTGTAACTGTGGAGCAGAGCCTATGTAAGGGTGGTCAAGCCAGGACTCTCCGCTAATCACAGCAGCAGTGGTTGTAGCCAGACAAGGGCACCGATACAGGTGAGATGGCAGGCACACACAAGAAAGGATTTGTCAGAGGAGAGAATCACTTTTTGAATTAAGAGATAATGAAATCATTTGCAGATAGCGGTTGCCTGACCACATGATCCTTACGCGACTAGATGACATCAAGGATGACGGTAATATAGCCGACTGTGTTTGTCTCTGTGACCATTTTAAGTAAACATTAGGCTTTACACGATCACGATTTTTGGGCCGATCACCGATCAGTGAGCTTAAATAAACCGATCACCGATCCGATCACGCGAGGAGCAATATTTAAAGTACTTGTTTATGTACTTATATACTTATGTGCTGTTTCCTGAGTATCAATCTTGTCATGCCCCAATCTGACTGAGATACAAGGGTTAAACATCAATGACCTCTGGAGGGCATTAAAGGACTGACAAGTTCAGTTAAGTACAGTCTGGACAATCAAAAATATAACCCAAGACAAAAATAATTAGCACAACTTATAGTAATTAAATTACTTTATTGTAATTAATTACTTTCCTGGAACAAGTTAATACTGCAAATTAAGGACAGTAATGCTGCCTCAAACATACTGCAGCGTATCAATGAAATTAATAGTCTCACCGCAATACGTGTGCCCTGGGAGGCGGTAGCGTGGATCAAAGTAAGATAGCAGCCGTTGAAATGCAGGGTTCTCAACAATATTAAACGGCAGGTCAGACAGCACAACGAACTCCAGCAGCCTCCTTGTGCCACCCATGGATACAGTCTATGGTGCCACCCCTTGCCTTCTCACTGTCCCGACTATACGGACGAGCAGCACTGTCTTAAGTTGTTTGCTTTAGCATCCGTTTCGGAGTTTGCTTTTCTTTTTCTTTCTCCGCGCTGCGTTTCTTGAACTCGACATGCTCCTCCGGATGTATCTTTTCCAAGCGCCTGATTAAATTTGTCGTGTTGAATTCTTTTGCCGATGTTCCCCCGCGAGGTACTGTAGCGTTGCATATACTGCAGATAGCTTGTGCTATGTCTGTTTCTCTCACTTTGAAAAACTTCCACACTTCCGACATCTTTGTTTGTGTCGCCCGGATGTTGCTGAAGATTCAAAGAAACTTTATTGTCCGTCACATAGCGACAGTACTCAAAACAGGAAGAGGCACGAAGACGAAAATGAAGTTTTTTTTAATCATGAATCATTAGCTCTCGGATACAAACAAATAAACATGTCGATGCTGTGAAACTAGTTTGGAGTAAATGAGACAGATTTTAAACATTTCAACACGACCATGACGTCATTAATCGATCGGTGATTTATGACATGACGCCCGATCCCGATCATTACAAAAACTGCCAAATATCGGCCGATCCGATATAGCCGATATGATCGGTGTAAAGCCTAGTAAACATGAACAATTTGTCTAAATACAGACTGTTAAAAACCCTATGATGCCCTTGACCACTTTTTGATCATTTGAGTTGTATTTTTTGCATTTGTTTTGGCAGTTTCAATAACAAAGGCTAAAAGAAAAACAAACAAACAAACGGAATGAACAACAGAGAAAAGAAGACAAAAAATGACACTTATGAACATATGGTCCTTTGACCACTTTGAACCACTTATTGGTCATAATAAATAATTAGAAGTTGTTTTTTCTTCAGGGGCACAATTAATACTTTGACATTTAAACAATTGACGTCTGTGTCTCAGGAGGTAAGAGTCGTCCACTAAATGCCGAGTGCTTCACTAAATAAGGGCATAAATCAGTAATACCAACACAAGCCTGAGAAATAAATACAACTCAGCTTCTGACAATAGCAAATCAGCGGCCTCAGCGGTAGGTCAGAGTGGGCTTTATGCTGACCAAAAGACAGGACCACAGACAGCTCTGCTGCAATGTAAATAGATCAGTAAAGAAGATCCCGGAACATGGACAGCTCTGCGCCAACTTGTTTCTATTTATTATTTATCATATGTTTATATTATTAAAGATAATCAGGACAATATAATAAATAAATCAACATATAAAGTCTTAACCATTAGAAAACGTAAAAAAAAACATGTCAATGCCAAATGAGGTTATTATAAATTACATTTATTTTTCTTTCCTGCCTCTTAATTGCCATCATGTGCAGGTGGCTCAGGTTGACTCTCCCCTTACAACAAGCATTTCTGGCCTCATGAGCAGCAATCCGACTCATGCCCCCCATCATCTCTGCATGACTCGCATGCATTTGTGCTCTCAAGCCCAACTTTTTTTTTTTTTTGACCTGCTACAGCACTTCAGCTAACGTGAACTATTCGTTATAGCTGCAAGTTCATGTCTTGTACGTCGCTGTTACTGCTTATTGTTCTTGTGCCGTTGCCCAGTGTAGGAGACATCGATCTCAAGTATGCAGGAACAGAGCCAGCTATATGCCACTGGAATTATTGCAGTCAGAGGCACAAAGTGCGCTCAGATGCCAAACTATGTGGGCATGTTTGTGCCTGCAAATCATTAGAGCAAATTCTTTTGAGGATAAGGCGCTACAACAGGGCAGATTGCATGAGCTATTTGTGATGATGACAACACAAATGATGGCGCTATTCGCAGGGGCAATCCATTCTTTGTGGATCTGGCCCACTGTGTTTAGTAGGATGAAAAATCTACAAACAAGGTGTAAGCCTGGCTTCATCTGTTGATCTTACGCTGTGTATGAATTTGAAGTGTGTGATCTACAGTATTAAATGCTTAAGACAAGTCAAAAGGTGCCACGCAATATTTTTGCAATCTATGGCCTGAATAAAATAGTTAAAAATCTTGAAAGCAGCAGTAACAGTACTGTGCTGAAAACAGCATGGTACTGTGGGCTTGTTCTTGTCTTGTCACAGAGTGTTTCTCCCCGACCTTTTCTCATCACCCCTCACTACCTCATGTCTTTAGCCTCGTGTCACCCCCATTTTCTAGTTCATTCTTCTTCATAGTTAAGAACCTTGCCTGTTTTTGAACGCAGCCTTTCTGCCTCGTGTCATGATACTTTTGCTTGGTTTAATTTTGTACACAAACTCTGCCCTGTAAGTAAAAAACCTGTTCAGGCAAAGAGACTGATACAACCTAAAGCACACATACCTGGGCATGTGATGACCTGTGAATCAAAGGGGCGGAGCTTAACTGAAATCTGGTCAAACAACAGAGATGAAGCAATAAATTGTGAAGGGTTTGAAGTTTGGTTCACAGAGACAGACAACCACACAAAGGAGAGACCAGAGGGTGAGTGTCTTTGTCTGTACCTTCTACCTTTGAATTGTGGAGTAAAAAATATTTAAGCACAGTTTTGGTGGCTGAAGAAAAAAAACTAAGAACCTTTTTTTGTTCAAGAATAAGCAGAATACTTTCATTACTTCACTGTCCTCCGCTCATTTTGGCTGTTTCTCTGACTGAATGCAGGACACGAGATGAGTCTTCAGATGGAGGAAGAGGAGGATGGTGCCAAGTCTCTGCAGAGTGAGTGGTCCAGGGAAGACCCCCCAGATTTGAGCTGTACACCTGGGGTCTCAGACAAAAGGTAGGGATGATTAGAGAGGAATTTGGGTCTGTCCAGTTCTTAATCTGTCAGAGCTTCTTAAAGTATTCCTGTCTCACACATGGGATTATAATTAAGGTTAAACAAGAAGCTCATCATATCAGAAAGAAAAAAAGAAAAAAAGACCACTTTCCAATCGGGTCAGTGGGTTTACACAAAATTTAGATTTTAAAGAGAAATCATTATCAAATTTCTGCCACTTACAAACCTGAGAAAGCCGTGTTTAGAACAAGACTATGTTATTGTGAACTAGGAGACAAAGAGCACAGGTTTTTAGCTTGGCATATAAAGGAACAGCAGTCAAACAAGAAGACATTACTTTGTGCATTTTTAAAAGATGCGACTGGGGCACGTGGAGACCGACACAGGGTTTATAGCATTTTATTTGGTCTGCAGGAGAGACAAAACACATAATTTGCCCTCTGTTTCTCTGTCTGCATCTCAGCTCCTTCATTGCAGAGCAGTACTATCCAGGCAAGTTTGTCCATTAGCAATGTGTATAAATGCAACAAAATTATACATAAATATGTAATTAAGAAAAACATGAAAAAAATATTTATTTCACAACTCACACCAGTACTGCTGAAAAAAAATACATTTTAATATGAATTATATAAAAAAATCACCAAAAAACTATTTAGCACAGGTCATTAATGAAACAAACAGTAACACATGGTGGACAAAGTAAAAAGGCAAACATGGGGAAGAGAGGAAACTCAGATTGCAGGGAATTATGTGGAAGGGACAGTGCACAAGCTCTCACTTTATGCTGATGATATTTTGTCATTTCTGACAAGGTCTGAAACGGTAAAAGACACATTTAAAATAAATCAGTCAAAGAGAACAAATTCTCCCAAATTCTAATTCAGCCCCTCCTTTTCCTGATCATATTTACCATTGATGATCAAAACATGCGTAAAATATTTAGATGTCATGATAGAAAGTGATCTTGATAACCTTGTTAAATTGAACTATATCTCGTTATTAAAGAAAATCGGCAAAGATCTTGTTAAATTGAACTATATCTTGAACAGCTCCTCTAAGCATGTTCTCATGCTGCCCCAGTAACAATCCTTGATTTTGGATTGCTTCCTTCAGCTGCTCCATTTTGGCTGTTTCCACTAATGACGAGTGGATTTGCTGTCACAGAATCACCCAGAGTGTTTTAAGGTGGATCCAAAAGTTCAAAAACAGAGACTGAAGAAAACAGTTTAAAGTGATTTATTTGGTGGCTCCAAAAACCAGGCAACAGTGAACAAAGGTGTATATACAGGTGAAGGCGGTGGCAAGGGCTCGTGGAAGACCTGGGAAAAAGAGAGCAAAAGGTTCGATTAGATGAGAAGATACAAAAAACAGTTTTCCGAAAAGGCCAAGAAAAAGGCATAAACGCCCCTGGAAAAGAGCTAAGGCTTAAGGCCAGAGTAACTGCAGGTAAGACACAAAAAGAGACGAGTTGACAACAAACCGGGGTTTAGAGTGCAATCCACACGTGCTTCCTTCATCTTGGAGCCACATTAAATAGGGAGCGCTGATTAGGAGATGGGAAGCAGGTGTGGGAGCTGCAGAGCGACAGAGAACACGCCCCTGCAGAGTGAGGCCATGAGGGAGGGGGAGCAGAGAGCTGAGGCTGGAGAACCCTCACAGCACAAAAACAAATAATACAACATAATAGCCAGTGCAGCAGATCAGAGGGAGGAGGAGAATCTGAACATACAGGTTTTGAATAAGAGTAAGGATTCAGTATTGCAGAGGTCAGGGGGAAGTGGGGTCCATAACTGGGTGACCTGTGGTGACCAGACCATCAGAGGGGACAGACAGATGGGCAGAGGAAGAGGATCAGAGGGCACAGGCAGGTACAGAGATGTTAATGAGGTCAGAGAGCCGGTGGAGCTGCTGCAGGATCCTGTGATGTGATGAATGGATAGAGCCCTTGACACAATGTGAGCTTCTGAGTTCTGGACCAGTTGAGGTTTATGGAGGATTTTCTTGGGGGAACTGAACAGAAGGGAACTGCAATAGTCGAGTCTGGTGGTGACAAAACTGTTGACCAGAATTGCAATGAGGGCGGGATGAGGGAGGGACAGAGGCGGTTGGTATTTGGGAGGTGGAAGTAGGCTGAGCGGGTTATTTCTTTGATGTACAACACAGCATCGTTTTCCTGCTGCTTAACAGACGGTTTTCTCTTGCCCCGATGTTGGAGGGATTCATGATTGGCTATATGGATTCGTGTTGGGTGTTGGATGTATATATTTATACGGTGTGTGTATATGTGTATTTTTATGTGTATACAGACCTGATCAAAATCTGACGACCAGTTGAAAAATTGCTAGAATATGCATTTTGCACATTTGGACCATAATGAGGTTTTAAATAGAGCTACAATATGCAAAAAGCAAGAAGGAGTGTGACAAAAAAACACTTTGAAAAAGTAATTTATTGAAAACAACAAGTAAACTGAAATAGGCTGTTTATCAGCTGATCAAAAGTTTAAGACCATCGTTCAAAAAAATTACAAAAAACTCTCCAAACCAGAACAAAAATGTTTCTCAGTAGGACTCAGTAATGAGTATATATATGAGTTATAAACTTCCCTTGCCATCCATCCCCACATGTTCTCTATGGGATTTAAATCAGGGGAACATGCGGGATGGTCCAAAAGAGTGATGTTATTCTCCCTGAAGAAGTCCTTGGTCAAGCGAGCATTGTGAACTGCAACGTTGTCCTGTTGAAAAACCCAGCTGTTACCACACAGACGAGGGCCCTCAGTCATGAGGGATGCCCTCTGCAACATCTGCACGTAACCAGCCGCCGTTTGACCCTGACCCACCTGAAGCTCCAGTTCTCCACTGAATGAAAAAGCACCCAGATCATGATGGACCCCCCTCCACTGTGCCGGGTAGAAAACATCTCAGGTGGGATCTCCTTGTCATGCCAGTAACGCTGAAGCCATCTGGACCGTCAAGGTTACATTTTTTCTCATCAGAGAATAAAACTTTTTCCACCTTTCAATGTCCCATGTTTGATGCTCCAAAGTCTAAATGGGCAGTTTTGTGGCATTGAAGGAGACGAGATCTTTGAATTTGTTTTTTGTTTTTGAAACTCTTTTCCCACAGATGCCGTCTGATGGTTATTGCACTGCAGTCGGCACCAGTAAGGGCCTTAATTTGGGTAGAGGACCGCCCTGTGTCTTGACGAACAGCCAATCGGATCCTCCAGCTCAGCGCAGGTGTCATTTTTTTGGGTCTACCACCTGACTTTTTGTTCCATAATGCTCAGGATCTTCCAAAAAATTTTGAATGACTGTCTTACTGAATCCAACCTCAGCAGCAATGGCACGCTGCGAGAGGCCTTGCTTATGCAGCTCGACGATCCGACCACGTTCAAGAAGAGAAAGCTTTTTAGCTTTAGCCATCAGGAGGGCATGACCGTGTGAATGCCTGACAGAAAATGAAAATTTTGAGCAGATTTTGGCTTTAATAGCCTGTGGTCTTAAACTTTTGATCAGGTGATTAACAGCCTATTTCAGTTTACTGGTTTTCAATAAATTACTTTTTCAAAGTGATTTTTGTCACACTCCCCTTCTTGCTTTTGGATATTGCAGCTCTATTTAAAACCTCATTAAGGTCTAAATGTGCAAAATGCATATTCTAGCAATTTTTTTAACTGGTCTTCAGATTTTGATCAGGTCTGTATATGTATCTATGCATATATGTGTATCCATAAAATGAAGAGCTTTGTGCTCTATTGTAAAGTGTCTTGAGATAACACTTATTATGAATTGGCGCTTAGCAAATAAAGATTAATTGATTGATTGATGTGTGATGTGAAGGAGGGTGTGCTGTCGAGGCTGAAACCCAGACTCATTACCTTAGGGGAGGGGGAGATGGAGGACGGTCAAATGGAATATTGAAGCTGCTAGATTTGTTGGGAGTGGATCTTGTGCCAATTGAAACATTTCTGTTTAAACAGGTGTTCCTAATAAAATGGCCAGTGGGTGTTTATGTGAAATGTAACTGAGTAAAATCATTGAAACTGAGTCACCATTTAAGGGTGCGAAAAACTCTGATGCTTTAAATCGTATCTAGAAATTGCTGAATGCTTTGATTCTACGTAGTTTGTAAACTGCTGTTGTCCAAAGAAGACCTTAAAACAAGTCAGAGTCTTAACTAACATCTCATTCATATCCAAGCATGTTTTTTATCCTCTCATGTCACAAAAACTCCCTCAAACAGTCTTTTTAGTCCAGAAATATTTGACCACAAATTATTAAGGATTTAGCCTCGAATTCAGCAAAACAAGTTCACTCCTGACTGGTCTCAATTTTTAAGATTAGGAGAACCTGTGCCCATACTGACACCGAGGAGGACCCAAAAGCATGACTTGACAAGTCCAAAATTTCAAAAAGCATTTAATTCAGAATCAGCAGGCAAAAATGTGAGGTCAAAAATATACTTAAGTGAGTTCTGAACACTGAAGGACAGATGGATAATGCTGGAGAGTGAAGACACGAGGTACAATAACAATCTAGCCAAGAACCAGAGGGGAAGACGGGTTAAAATACATAAGGTATACAAGCATGGGAGACGCAGGAAGGAACACAGGTGTAAGGAATCAGCAATCAGGGAAACACAGAGAGGGGAGGGTAGGAAACAAAGCCTGAAGAGACAAGGATGAGTGCTTTCAAAATAAAACGGGAATGACAAGACATGACACATGAGGAAGAAACAACAGGGGAATTTAACCTGGAGATGTGACAGAGCCATTAAATGAGAGACGAAATAGTGATCAGTTCCTCCACTAAATGATTCATTAACTGTAACACAAAATCTTCCCTTGAGGGGTTATTTGATGTCTTGTCACATTCGTCTGCAGTTACGATATCAAAAGATGCAACAGTTCTTTAACTCTGCAGACAAAAATCTGATGTTGGCATTCATTGCAGGCAAATTCGTTTGTCAGTGAGTTCTTTAAGGTTTTATGTGTGGTGTACAGACATGACATTGTTTTCTGCAGAATTATTCTTCTTCCTCTCTGTGATATCTTTGTTGAAAGCAGCATCAGGTGCAGGAACTGAGACAAAGAGGAGAACAAAACACATCACTGCACCATCCACCAATGTCAGAAGTGTAATTTATATTCACTCATGATGAATGTATTTTTTTTTTCACCTAAATCAAATTTTTATGGTTTTTATTCCTTCATAAAACAAGAGCAAAGAAATAAACATTACCCACAGTGTGTGAGCCCTGCAGCTCTCCAACAGAACTGTGAAGAGTGAGCGAGAGAACGATCTCGAGGACGGTCAGTGCAGGAAGCTGAACTTTAACACAACCCAAAGAGGCAGGATAGTTCAGATTAAGACCTCATTTTAGCAGGTTATTCAAAAACAGTCTTTCCTTTGCATGTTGGCTATAGTTAAATAGAAAAAGCACACTGGGTACAACTCCTGCTGAAGTGAAGATTTTTCAAACCTTTGTTTTTCTGGTGTCTCCGTATGGACTGGAAAAACGTCTCTCTGGCCCAAAGCATCACACTGTGTGCCGACCTCTCCTTGAGCTGATGTCACACCACAGGTCATTATCTCTGTTGTTTACATGTGCTGCAGCACACGAGCTGAATTCAGTTTGAATGCACTGTTTACATGTTAATACATTCTTTTTGTTGCTCTCTCACTATGATGCATAATTGAAACACTCCAACATTTTGAACAAAATCCGATGTTTTTGTGTCACAGGCGGTCGTGTTGACTGATGGCCGTGCCTGTGGTCGCCATGGTTACAGCAGATGTTGAACCCCAAAAAGTTGACAAAAAGTTGTATTGATCTCATGCATATCATGGACTTTGTTACTTGTCAATGAACAGCCTTTCACTTTGCATTATTGCATTTTCATGGTATCTGCATATGCTTAACAACACAAATGTCAACAACTGTCAATCATTAAACACCCCCAATTATTGGAAACATGAATGAGAAAAGAGACGTCGGCAGATGAAGAATGACCAGTGTAAACTGGGTGAGCTGTATAAAGTTCAACTTAAAGGGAAACTCCGGTTTTTTGACACCTGGACCTTATTTTTAGGTTTGTGCATGCTCATATACTCACTCAGACAAACATCGTGCAGCTCGGAGTCCTTCAGAAGTTATTTAGATCCAACCAATGTAGCCGCACTTAGCGGGGGCCACGGCAATGGAGCTTCAGCGCGGGACATAATCTCTGCAAAATCGCTCGTCTCTACCACAACCCGGTTTGTCATTGCAGAGAAATCCTCCAGAGTAGTCAGACATATATTCCTGGATAGATCCATACGCTTGTCAGCCGGTTTCAAGTCCCACTCTGAGCAGCAAACACACTCCTCTTCTGTTGCTATAGGCGAACACTGTCCATAAGCGCACCACCAGTTAGCATTGAGTCGTGGACGTGCTCCTGAGCGAAATGGCGATTTTGCAGAGATTATGTCCCGCGCTGAAGCTCCTTATAGGGCAAAATCGCTCATTTCGGCTATATTTTTTCATCCATCGCCAGTGTTATCATAAAGTCAGCTCGTCTACCGTCTTCAGGTGGGTCAGCTGACCTGGTAAACAAACTTTTGATGACGTCATAGCCGCGCGACACAAAGGTACAGCTGACCTACTTTTTAGCCGGCAGTGCTGAGCAACATGGCAGAATATTTATCTGATGTCGAAGAGTCAGACTACGATGACCGGTTTGAGTCTGAGTACACGGACAAGGAGCTCCATGAAAGAAGAATGTGGAGGGAGAGAGACGAACAGCTGGCTCAAGAACAACAAACAGGAGCACGTCCACGACTCAATGCTAACTGGTGGTGCGCTTGTGGACAGTGTTCGCCTATAGCAACAGAAGAGGAGTGTGTTTGCTGCTCAGAATGGGACTTGAAACCGGCTGACAAGCGTATGGATCTATCCAGGAATATATGTCTGACTACTCTGGAGGATTTCTCTGCAATGACAAACCGGGCTGTGGTAGAGACGAGCGATTTTGCAGAGATTATGTCCCGCGCTGAAGCTCCCTTGCCGTGGCCCCCGCTAAGTGCGGCTACATCGGTTGGATCTAAATAACTTCTGAAGGACTCCGAGCTGCACAATGTTTGTCTGAATGAGTATATGAGCATGCACAAACCTAAAAATAAGGTCCAGGTGTAAAAAAACCGGAGTTTCCCTTTAAGAGAGCTGATAATGAACTGATCACAGTGACACATATTTCTTTTTTTTTATCTAAAACCGACCTTTGTTGGATGGCCTGTGTTACTTGGAATACAAACATCCTCAGACCAATAAGTTCCCATCTGGCTAAACACAAATTTGAACCGTGTTTCTTTTAGAGAGAGGCAGGGAGGTGTTACCACAGAGGAGCAGCAGGAGGACTCTTCAGTGTGTCAGGACATCCTGAAGGATCCAGTCTCTACCAGCTTTGGACACAGGATCTACAGACGGTTTATCTCCCCATTCAGAACAGGACATGAACCACAGACAGCCGGTCAGACCAGCACTGGACAAAGTAAGACCACATAAGCATACACAAGCAGTCTTCAAAACTGAATATGTGGACCAGAGTCAAAGGGATAGTTCATGTTTTTGGAAGTTTGGTTTTTCACTGTCCATGGCACTATAATATGGAATCACAGGAGTGCCAATATTAAAAGGAAATACATGTGGATATAAAAACAGAATCAATAAAAGAAGTTTGGAAATAAAAACAGAATCAATAATAGAAGTTTGGAAATAAAAACAGAATCAATAAAAGAAGTTTGGAAATAAAAACAGAATCAATAAAGGAGAATCAATAAAAAACATTTGGAAATAAAAACAGAATCAATAAAAGACATTTGGAAATAAAAACAGAATCAATAAAAGACATTTGGAAATAAAAAGCAGAATTAATAAAAAGAAATTTGTAAATAAAAAGAGAATCAATAAAAGAATCAATAATAAAAAATATATACAAAGCGCAGTCATATCATTGCTTTTGCTTATTCCATTTTGACATTGTCTTTTCCATGTGCGTTTTGTCATTGCCTTTTCCATGTGCCTATTGTCATTGCTTTTACCAGATGGCTCAAGCTGTCAATCAAATGACTGTGGGCGGGTCTTTCTGTCCAGGATAACTAGTAGATACCTGATCGGACGATTCCTGCATGACAGTGGCTATGCAGTAGCTATGTTCGAAATGGCGTACTGCCTACTGTCTATTACCTACTCAATCAGTACATACTGCATACTGAATACTCAAAGATGATCTGAGTATGCCGCGGCTGCCCGAGCATTTACACACAGATGTATACTTAATACCCCAGAATGCATTTCGTGCGGCGGGAAGCAGCGCAGTTGTTTGAAATCGTGACTGTTTTTAATTTGTCTCGCCGTTTTCGGGGACCGAAGCGTCCGCTTGGTGGGTGTTTCGTACCGCAAACACCGGGCAGCAGCTGCCCCCCCTTCACGTTTCCAAGTTATTGCGAAGTGTTTTCATTATCAACAGCTGCATGACACAAACCGAGCGGCAGTGGATGAAAAAAATTAACACAAACACCTGTGTATCCATGGTGATAAGGCTATACACCACCTGCTGGGCGTGTGATGAGCAGCATTGGGCTCTAAAATGACCAACACACAACAGAATTATTATGACCTTGTTCGGTTATTCTTTGGCAAATACATAATTTCCCGACTACATTCTTCTCATTAACAATGATAATTTCCAAAACCATCAGGTAGTTCTGCCTGGTGTAGGTGAAAACCATGGGCGTCTTTTCTTCAGGGCAGCTGTGTTCTTCCAACCACCAGTAAGAATTAGTAAAGCTCACACATACAATTTCAACTGAAAACTCCCCCATTTGTATATTCTGAACCATGTGCTCTCAACCAATAATACATTTTATTAATCAGAGGTCTGTGCTTAATGAGTGACCACCTTGATGATGCATTCAGAGATGAGAAGATGCTCAAACTTGTTATAATAAATACATCTTTAATAGACAAATAAAGAAAGTCAATTCTGTCTGTGTTCCTTCTTTCTTCTTCTCTCCACTCCCGCTCTACAGATAACTCTGTATAAGTTAATATGCAAAAAGTATTATGAGTTAAGTTAAAGTATTACAGTAGTTCGACAGGTATATTATTTGCACCCATGACATCACAACCTCCAGCTCCATGCTCAACTGTCTGGCAGACGTCGATATATTCAAAAATATTTAATGTGTTAAAAAAAACATTTGTTTCTATCGATGTCTTAGGATACAGACAGAATTTCAAACAAACCAAAAAAATTATTTCTTTGTGTAGGATTTAATATGCAAAAAGTTATCATAAAAATGCACACACACACACACACACATATATATATATATATATATATATATATATATATATATATATATATATATATATATATATATATATATATATATATGAAATATATAGATATAGATATAGATAGCTTATGTCTTATATTCTGCAGTTGAGCTGGAAGTAAAGGGTTAATATTAAAACATCAGTGTTAGATCAGCATGTTAAATGTACCACAAAGAATATAACAAAAACACACCACCATTAATATTAATTTAATTTTATTCAAAGACATTAGTGCTGCATTTCCCCAGCCACCAAACCCCAGGCTGCACTGTAAGCTTAATGCCACAGTGACACTCCTGCCGATGTTCTTCGATGGGAGAGTGACCTGCGGCCAGACTTCACCTCACCAGGGAGTCCTTTGGGGGTCTGATGGCTGCCCTCGGCACACAAGGGGACCATCAGCAGAGGACCGTCTTCACCTGGGTGCAGGTTTCACCTGGTTGGCTGGATCAGCAGCCTTCAGAGGGGTTGTTGGCAGCATTGATGGCTGCCATGTGTGGGTGAAGCCATCAGCCCAGCATGCAGCATGTTACCTGCACATGACATTTTTGTATTCAGTTCAGTTTCAGGCTGTGTGTGATCACAAAATTTCTGAACATTTTTGTGGGCTTCCCAAATCAGCACACAACACAGGGTGCTGAAGCACAGCCCCATTTACCTGCAGCAGAAGTATCCTCAGCCGGGCTTCTGCATCCTTGGTGATAGGGGCTACCCCTGCTTCAGGCAGCCCACTGCCCTCATCACCCCCTACTGACAGCCTCTCCAAAACCTGCTCCAGGTGTGATTTAATGGTCACCTGTCCAGAGCCAGATGTGTGGTGGAGAGGGCTTTTGGTACCCCAAAGACCAGGTGGAGGTCTATGGAGCCATAACAGTGACAGTAAGAATTGGCATTGAAAAAGAAACTTGGTATTGAAGAAAAACTTGCATTGTCACTGAAATAAGTATTGGCATTGTAAAATGTTGAATTGGCACTGAAATAAGTATTGGCATTGTAAAATGTTGAATTGTCACTGAAAAAAGTATTGGCATTGTAAAATGTTGAATTGAAAAATAAAATGCAGACACTAAGAAATATATTTTTAAAATACTTTTTTGTTTTTTTCAAATGTTCTGATTTTCTTTTATATTTTTTTCCTTCTTTTTTCTTGGTTTTTCCAGTTATTGTTTTTTTTTTTTTTCAAGTCTTATAAAACAGTTAAACCAAATACATTTATACCAGTACAATAAATACATTTTAATGTCATTCATTTGACTTTTCAAATATTGATGTATAGAGTCATTAACAGGTAAGTATGATAGAAGCTGTAATAAATTACCTGTTTATGACTGTAATGCCAAACTGAGCCTGATGATCTAGCTTTAGAGAAAAATGTTTCAATTTAATTTTATATACATATATATATATATATGTTTGTATGTATATTTATATATATGTGTGTGTGTGTATATATATTTTTTTTATATACACAAACACACATATATATATGTGTGTGTGTGTGTGTATATATATATATATGTATATGTGTGTGTATATATATACATACATACATACATACATACATATATATATATATATATATATATATATATATATATATATATATATATATATATACACATATATATATATATATATATATATACACATACATATATATATATATATATACATATATACACATACATATATAAATCACGTTATTATTCATTAATCAGTAATGACTATAAAAATTGTAATAAGTACCCTCTTTTTGATTGCAGTGAACCAAACTGGACAATATATATAAATAAGTGTGTGTGTGGTCAGAGGGTGGTGGCAAAAACGCAATAAGCAATGAACCAGCTTAGCGAACGTTAGCATGTTTGCTAACTCAGCAAGACATGAAGCATAAAGTGATTTTAAATATAAAATGATTGAAAAATATCCGATCACAGCTGCAGGGAGAGCAGGTTACTGTACGCCGACAGAGGGCGCTCTCCTCCCCTCAAAGCCTGGAAGCGCATGCTCGCGTGCTCGCGTGCTCGCGTTCCCCCCTCCCCTCCCCTCTCCCCTCCCCTCACGTCAAAACAGTGCCAGTAAGATTGAAACTTGAAAAAAAAAAACATTGTAACTGAAAACCAGAAAGTTGAAACTGAAAACCTGTTGAAGCTGAAAAAAACAGAAAATATAAAGAAAATCAGAACATTGGCATTGAAAAACAACATAAAACAAAAAGTATTTTAAAAAATATATTTCTTAGTGTCTGCATTTTATTTTTCAATTCAACATTTTACAATGCCAATACTTTTTTCAGTGACAATTCAACATTTTACAATGCCAATACTTATTTCAGTGCCAATTCAACATTTTACAATGCCAATACTTATTTCAGTGACAATGCAAGTTTTTCTTCAATACCAAGTTTCTTTTTCAATGCCAATTCTTACTGTCACTGTTATGGCTCCATAGAGGCCCATCTTCAGTTTTTGGGTACTTCAGGTCCTGTGCAGGAAGGACAAGACAATGCAGAAAAACAGAATTATGTAATTATGACTGTACACTCACATCATAGAGAATCCACTTGTTGATCACATCACAGCAAACCAAAGTTTTCCCATGTTTTTTACTGACAAGGGCTGGGGTGAATTTCCCCTCCAGCCCCCTTTCTGCAATGAAACCCCTACAGGATGTTATTCAAAAAGCTAAATGCAAACCATAACAATAGTGTTGTATTATAACCTGAGCTTTCACTTACTCATAGTGGGTACCTGTTGCATTATGCCTCCCCGTGAACAGGCAGCAACCCTCCAGGCTATCAGGCCCCTGGTTTACTCATCCGTCCCTAGAAAGAGCAAAACATTTAACCTTACAGACATCGAAGGGGAAACATGACAGTAATGACATGACATGCTGCAGATAAACCTCCGTAGCGGATACTGGCTTTATTCACAGGCTATCTGCTAAGCTAAAGGTAGCTAATAGCTGCCGTATCTAACGAGTATTTATGACTGATAAAGCCCTCCCCACACTTCTAACATCAGTATCCTCTACAGCGAAGGCGAACATTAATCCCATATTAACAACATCACAAACAGCGGTGTAGAGTTACAGGTATGGATGTTATACAGATACCTGTGTTTACAGGTATCTGCAGCTGACTGAGGCAACCGAGAGCTACGAGGGGCGCCGCGACAATTAAAATACACCAATAAACAGAGATGTCCGAGTGGTGCTTCTGGTCTTATAGTCCCTGTGCAGGATATAGCCCGCTGGTTAATTTTATTTGCCCGATTATTCAGGGTAATGCTCGGACCCCGGCAGCTGTTAGCCCAACTAGCGTTAGCATTCGAGATAGCTGCTAGTCCAACTAGCGTTAGCATAACTGATAGCCGACCTTTCGTGGTACAAAACAAACAAAAAAAACAACGTACACAACAAATGCACTCAAAGGGACAACAACTTAAGGTGCTTGGTGGAAAAAACACGTGTTAGAACTTACATTTGAACAGCACAGTCACATCCACTGTAGTCAGTACAGAGCCACAGCTCACCGCCGCCATCGTCGCTGGAGGAAATGAGTACGTTGAGTGTCCACATCTGCATACTCAAAATCCGGGCCGATTTGAGTACATCATCCGGGTACTTTTGCATACTCATTTTTCGCATACTAAGCATACTGTTTTTTCACTTCGACGCACTATACTCAAAATTTTGAGTAATTCAGTATGGAACTTTGCGATTTGGGACACACACTGTCAAGCAGGAATCGTCCGATCAGGTATCTACTAGTTATCCTGGACAGAAAGACCCACCCACAGTCATTTGATTGACAGCTTGAGCCATCTGGTAAAAGCAATGACAATAGGCACATGGAAAAGGCAATGACAAAACGCACATGGAAAAGACAATGTCAAAATGGAATAAGCAAAAGCAATGATATGACTGCGTTTGTATATATTTTTTATTATTGATTCTCTTTTTATTTACAAATTTCTTTTATTAATTCTGCTTTTATTTCCAAATGTCTTTTATTGATTCTCCTTTATTGATTCTGTTTTTATTTCCAAACTTCTTTTATTGATTCTGTTTTTATTTCCAAACTTCTATTATTGATTTTGTTTTTATTTCCAAACTTCTTTTATTGATTCTGTTTTTATATCCACATGTATTTCCTTTTAATATTGGCACTCCTGTGATTCCATACTATAATTGCCAATTGTGCATTTTTTTACACTGTGACCCAGAGCGGAGATAGCTGGGTTTGGACTCTGGATGATACCTTGCAGTCATTAAAAAACTGTTGGCTTGACGAGACGCTATAATAATATTCTGTACAGCATGTCATTCGATGAAGCCCCTGTGTGTCAGACTGTTTTGTGATGCAGCATATGGGCTATGTTTCCTTCTGCCAGTGACGTGCTCATATCAGCTGTTCAGGCCATCAGTCTGCACAGGAAACAAAGATAATGATGTCCACTAATGATGTCCTGATGTTCATTTTCAAAACAACAAGACAGCTGGCAAAGGCCCACATCAAGAGATGGAAATCATACTATGACCTTTTTACATCTGGAATAAACACAGAAGTGACCCATCTTTGTCATATCCAGGAAAGTTAGAGTCTGTGCTTCAGTGACCACAAACTGATCCCACTGCAGCACTCTGGCCTGAACAGCTGATGAGAGGAAAGCAACAAGCAGCTGTCAGAATCATGAAATACACTCCTAAAAAAGTTTGGAAAGGTTATTTCAGTTTATTTCTCCCCCTTTAAATACCAGTTGGGGTTGTAATTTATATCTTTGAATTCCTACCTTTGCAACAAGGTACAGCTCGCTAGGATTATTCATTCTAGGCCTGAGCAACTCAGTTAAAAGTGTGGGTAGTGCCCCCCCAAAAATGTGCCAAAAATCTCCCTGATACAAAGCCTCCAGTTTCTCCGTAAAGACAGGATGAATGATCTTGTTGGGGTGTTGTCTTCCTTATCCACTTTGCAGTCTGTTTTTCAGTTCCCCAGTCTCACTGAACTTGGTCCTGAGTTTGAAACTGGTACCAAGGCTGGCCAGCGTTTTCTTTGGAACTTTTGCTGTGTTGCTCATTTGATGAAAGCAGGATCCTTAGAAGCTGTACCTTGTTGTAAAGGTGATTAATCATGTTTTCAATGGTATGAAAACAACACTGAGACATATTACATAGCATTTAGGTTTGATTTTTGAGCTTTTTGTCTCTCATCTCACCTCGGCTCTGTGGTTCCCTGAGTTAGTTTTCTTGTTTGTTTTCAGTCACATGAGAACAGAACTTCCCTTTTGTCTTAGAGTTTTTGGCCGTCATGTCAGTGATGTTTCTATCCCGAGCTGAAGGGGCTCAGTGCAGAATCACCTCCTGGTCAAAGGTTAAGCGTGGCTGTTGTCCAACCAAGTCCTCTGCCTCTCTCTTCACACACACTTGTCCAATCAGCAATGACTGATGTGGCCCACAAGTACCTCCTTCTTCTGGTTGCTTAATGCTGTTGTGCTTACTGTGTTGAGCTTCAGGGCCACTGTAGGAAAGAGACCATGATCAAACTAAATGTATACACCCACGATGCAAGCAACAGTTTAAGACAAATATCAGATGCTGCAGGATTTAGGATTCAGGATTTATTTATTTATTCAAAATGGGAAAATATGCATTGATTAAAATTTACATGTAAATGGAATTATAGCCAAGCGGCTAATTTCCATCTCCAGTGTAATTAGCAGGTTGGTGTCAACACATAAAAATCAAAACAAACATCAAAGATAGGAATAAAACAGACAGAGCATATTAAAAGACAGAGCAACAATATAGCTGACATACAGTCCAAGAATTAACAGAGGCTGTCAGTCTGGGGACCATGGAAATAATCCTCAATGAATTGTAAAGTGCCATAGTGCTTAAGTGCCAAACACGAAAGTGCACATGGCTAGCTGCCCTGGAGCTCAGGTCACCATTATATTGTATTGCACAGTGCCTACAGCCCAGGATTATAAAGTTTAAGATTGAATGCAATATTGCACGAAAAGCACATGGTTGCACATGCAGATGTGTGGGTAGATATTACATTAACAAAGCATACATAGATGTCTTATGTACGCAACAGCGGACAGTTGGGGGAGGTGCCTAAACGCACTGAGTCCATTAGACGCACATACAAAATGAAACACGTAAACAAAATTAAACACGGATTCACTCACATGCCATGATACACCTCCATGGTGTCACTTTCTCACTTCCTAGTTTAGTCACATGACATCACTGCCTGTGGCTCAGTCCCTGACCAACAGAACAAAACAGAAACTAAACTTAAAAGAGTCTAAGTTAGTACATAATATAGATTAACAGTGTAACGGCACATTTACTTTGGTGTCTAGTCAAGCGAACATATTTCATTTGCACATATTTACAAAAAGAAAAAAACCTCCTGAAGTGGGGCCATTGTAAGGCTTTAAAGGAACACTACACCCAAACAACGATTTGGCCTCATTTTCTACTCACCCTCATGCTGAGCAACACTCTGGAGCACTTTTTTGATGTCTCAAATGCAGCCGGGGGTCCGGGGGGATTTTCGCTGTAAACAAACGTCCATCTAACAGGGGACGACGGCGCCCGTAAGAAAAAGGTCCATAAAAGTCCACAAAAACGTGCCTATTTTCCTTCATACTGCTCGTCCGCTGTAATCCAAGTGTCCTGAGCGGGTAACGTCCATAATTAATTCGAAACGAAGTCATTTAGTACATTTTTTGAGCCTAAACAGTGCTATATCGTACTTCCGCAGTGCACGTCTGGCGCTCCCTGCACTCGTAAGCGCGGCAGACCAATCCAGGACGGCTTACGTTCGTACTCTGTTTGGGTAACTTGGCCCGAACCACAATATTTACCTGCTGAAATCCAGAGTCAAGGCTGTGTGTTGAAACTGGACTTTTTTTTCAACATGCTGTCAGTGGGGACATCTTGTGAATGGAGAGGAGAAATACGGTGAATTTGACACATAATGCATTAGATTAGAAGATTAGAAGATCACTGACTACACCCTTAATAATCATTTACAAATGTATATATGTACTTAATTCATAATTTGTTCAATATGTACTAAAAGCTTTTGTATATCTTGTAACTTATGTTATAAATGATCTAATAATGATAAACAAATGATTTAATAATTTTTATAAATGTATATGTGGTTTGTTTATGATTAGTTAACTATTCACTAACATCTGCTAATAGCTTATAAATGTCTTACAAGTGATCTTTATTCTAAAGTCTTACCAACATCTTTTAGAAAGAAAAATCAATAAGACATTTCTGCCACTCCACAAAAGCTGAGAAGCTGTGTTCAGAACAAGACAATGTTGTTCTGAACTAGAGGACAAAAGGGCACAGACTTTTTAGCTTGGCGGATAAAGAAACAGGAGTCAAACAAGAAGAACAAGTTTCATGACTTCCTTTTCTCAGTCCTGCATGTGGAAAAGATGTGGCTGGGGCACATGTGGAGACTGACACAGGGTTTATAGTATTTAATTTGGTCTGCAGGGGACACAAAACACATAATTTGCCCTCTATTACTCTGTCTGCATCCCAGCACCTTCATTGCAGAGCAGTACTGTTCAGGCTAATTTGTTTATTAGCAATATGTATAAATGCAACCAAATTACATATAAATATGTAATTAACAAAAACATGAAAATATTCTTATTTATTTCACAACTCATACCAATACTGCTGAAAAAAAAATATTTTAACATGAACTATATAAAGAAATCCCCCAAAAGTATTAAGCACAGTTTATTCATGAAACAAGCAATGACACCTGGTGGACATAGTAAAAAGGCAAACATGGTAAGAAAACTAAAAAGACACACAGGAAATACAACATAAATCAAACAAATGCCATACCCGCAGAAGACACAAACCACATGATTTGCCCTCTGTTCCTCTATCTGCACTTGAGCTCCTTGACAGCAGATTTTTAACAATGAATAAGGTGAAAATCTCCTGCTCTAAATGAGGACATGACTTCTGGTGGTATTCACTGCAAAACATACCTTAATAAAGAAATAGAACGCTTAAACTCACATTCAGCCCTTCCTTTTCCTGATCATAATTATCGTTGATGATCAAAAAATGCATTAAATATTTAGGTGTCATGATGGAAATTGATCTTGATCACCTTGTTTAATTAAACTATGTCTCGTTATCAAAGAAAATTGACAAAGACCTAACTAAATGGGCAAATCTACCAATCTGGCTCATTGGGAGAGTAAACATCATAAAAATGAACATCATGCCAAGACTCAACTATTTATTTCAGACTATACCAACAAGACTTCCCAAGTCTTATTTTTTGAAAAATACAACCCAGTAATAAATGCATTTTTCAGGAATGGTAAGACTCCATAAATAAAGAGGAGTACTCTGATGCTGCCACTTGAGAGGGTAGGCCTAGGTCTGCACAATATGAGACTATATTACTCACCTGCCAAAATAAGGCTTTAGATGCTTTAGATTTAAAAGGGGACAGAGCCCTGCATGGACTCAAATAGAATGACACATACTGAAAAGACTTGATCTGTCTAAAATCCCCTACTGCTTTCAAAACAAAAACTAATAAGATTCTCATTGATGATCCTGTTGTTACTCATGCTTTAAAAAACAGGAGTATATACATAAATACTTTGGACAACTGAATTCCTTTTCCTTACAAACCCACGTTACCCATAACATCTCTTTACCATCAGCTCTGAGATATCAAGGGCCTCATATGCACAAAAACTTCACCCCAGCTTCATGGTTTGCATGCACAGGTTTCTACAGCTGTTGGTCCTTCGGCGACACTTTAAAGTGATGCAGGGAACTGTTAAAAAAATAAATGTGAAAATAATTAGTCCTCAAACTGAGTGATGTGCACATCACAAAAGAAGATTCAACACTGGTGAACAATTAACACACCCACGTGTCTGCAGTTACATGAGTGGGTATAAAAACACGTGCAAAGAGGTGCAGAAAATACCATTAAACACACTGACTGCTTTAGCAGTATGAGCAGACATTGTAAATGGTTCAATACAGCGCGTGTTCATAGATAGAAAAGATTTACTGGCACATGATGACAACTGATCATCGGCTGCTTCAGGTTCCTGAGGGCAAACCTCCTGAAAATGGGCACAGAGCTGCACCCGGCAATCAACAGTGGGGCGTCAGTGGCACAGTTGGATAGTGCGCTTGGTCAGTGATCGGGAGGTTGTAGGTTTAAGCCCAGCTCCAGGCCGTGTTAGAGATACTGATGGATAACTAACATAGATACTCTGAACCATCAATGAAGTGAATGTGAGAGCGAATGGGTGTGAATGGGTAGGTGTGACCTGCGGTGTAAAGCAGCTTTGAGTAGTCAAAAGACTAGAAAAGCGCTATATAAGCTCAAGTTCATTTACCATTTAATATTAAAGCACAATTTGCAGCACAGCCAATTTTCTTAATGTGATCGTAGACTGGCTCTAGGGCTCTAATTTCATAGACCTTTGCCCTGTCTGCTCCCCCCCGAATGGGTGTGTCCAGCGCACTTTGCAAGTTTCCTGCGCACTGCAGGTACAGAGAGGCGCATCCACACCTCCGTCCCTGCGCAAGTGCCAGAGAGGGAGGAGAAAAAAGGCGTGTGTGAGTTTAACACAGCCAAGTGCTGTCTTCACCAATCAAATGAAGCGCCTCTCCCTGCCTTTAAAAGCGCTGCTGCGGCGCAGCGTCTGATTGGTCTGAATGATCCCACCGCGGGAACAGTGTGCTGGAAAGACCTGTTTGTGCAGACGGTCAGAGCCGCTGTCCCTTCAGCAACTGGGAGAACGGACTGGCCATCGGGGTGGCCATCAATGGCTTGGCCCTGTCGTCCTTGCACATTTTGGCAGGTTATTCAAAAACAGTGTTTCTTGTGCATGTTGGCTATTGTTAAAAAGGAAACAGCATGTTGGGCTCAACTCCTGCTGAAGTGAAGATTTTTCAAACCTTTGTTTTTCTGGTGTCTCCATGTGGACTGGAAAAACATCTTTCTGGCCCAAAGCATCACTCTGCATGCTGACCTCCCCTTGAGCTGATGTCACACCACAGGTCATTATCTCTGTTGTTTACATTTGCTGCAGCACACGTGATGAATTCAGTTTGAATGAACTATTCACATGCTAACACATGCTTTATATCACTCTCTCATGATGATGCTGGTTTGAAACACTCCAACATTTTGAACAAAACCCGATGTTATGTGTCACAGAAGGTAGTGTTGCCTGATGGCCATGCCTGTGGTTGCCATGGTTACAGCAGATGTTTAACCCAAAAAGAGTTGACAAAAATATTCATCTCATGCATATCATGGACTTTGTTACTTATTAATAAACAGCCTTTCACAGTGCATTATTGCGTTTTCATGGTATCTGCATGTGCTTAACAGCACAAATGTCATCATAAATCTTTAAACACCCCCAATTATTGGAAACATGAATGAGAAAAGAGACGTCAGCAGATAAAGAATGCTCAGTGTAAATTGTGTATGCTGTTTAGAGTTCAATATAAGAGATCTGACAATGAACTGATCACAGTGACAGGCATTTCTTTTTTATCTAAAACTGGTCTTTGTTTGTTGGATGGTTTGTTTGTTACCTGGAATACAGTCCATCCGCAGACCGATAAGGTCACATCTGGCTCAACACAAAGGACCTCTTTCACAATACATGTAATTCTGCCCACAGCCCAATTTTTTGTTTATTGTGTGGTATTTGTAGTACACCCAGAGACTCCCAAGAATATACCTTTAGAAAATCCAAAAGTCATCCAGGGCCTGTACTATGACCTATTTTATGATCATTGCCATAGGTGTGAGCCAGGGTGCACACTTTACCCCAAAACTTACTCAAACACAAATAATAAATCATCAAATTGGGTCAAATCACCTTCACTGAAGTCTGGTGCATCTTTTGAAATCAAATGTAAAGCTAAGTATTACAATTGAAAGAAGTTATTGAATTTAAACTGGGAAAAAATTAGTTTTTTTATGATTTTTTCAACAAATTCAATTCTTTAGAGATGTGTCTGACCATCTTACAGTTGCTGTACACCTAAAATACTTACACATTATTTGGCCACATATATATTCTCAAAGTGGGAAAAAAATCATCAAATTCTGAGACCAGTAAAGTTGTTCAATTAACAGGTTGGGTTACTGTGGAAGAATCAGGATACTGTTCCATGTCTTGTATATCAGGGAACCTTTAAAGATCTGTTCAGAATTCATCCTTTAAGTATGATTTCTTTTAGAATTTGAATGCTAGATTCAAAACAAACATTTCACATGAAATGTTATTCATTTTAATATTGAACAGCCACAAAGGGCCTGTATATTATGCCTTTGTGATGAGATAATAATGAGCCATTGATACAAGTAAAAACCGATGCAGTTTTGGATTGTTGCAATCAGATTGTATATATCTACAATGACAGCAATACATAAACATTACTTCTATCAGTTTCTGTTTCAAGTACTTATATATACATGTAATCTGTTTTATGGCCTTCGTGTCTTTTTGCATAGCAGCGGCTTGGACAATTTTAATTTGTAGACTGGAACTATAGTGAGGGAAAGGGGATCTGAGAAATCCATAAGATGTATGATTGGCTGGTTATTTCATAGAATGAAGTCTTTGAATTTGCTTGTGTAATGTTGGAGGGGTTTCTGATTTTGAAAATGTTTATAATATCCCAAATAATAGATTACAGATGCAACAGGTGCACACATGCCAGAGGTTCTCTTTCCAGCAGGACAGAGACAATAATATGCCTTCACAGGATCATCTGATGCATTCTTGTCAAATTGAATCCAAACATTGTATTTTATTTGAGATCTGTGACGAGAATGAATCTGTCCCCTAATGAGATCAGCATCATGCTGGTAAACCCAAATCTCACAGTCACCATCATTTTTTTGATGCTCAGCAATGTAGCCAGGGGACTGTTTGATTTAGTGTGTTGACAACATTTTCTCAACATCCCAACTTTTTCTGAAATTTGGGTTCATAATGTCATTTGTTTTTTTTTTTTGTTTTTTTTTAATGTATTTTTTGGGGCATTTTTTGCCTTTATTGATAGGAGAGAGACAGTGGATAGGCTTGTGAAAGGGGGAGAGAGAGCAGGGGAAGACACTCTGCAAACTGGTCACAGACGGGATTCGAACCTGGACCGGCAGAAGCACGTACATGGGGTGCCTAGTTGCTAACCACTCCGCCAAACTAGCACCCCCATAATGTCATTTGTTAAGCTTTAAACTTTGTGCTGTCATACACACCAAATACTGGACAAAGATATTATTTGTTGGTTTATTTCCAGGTTCAAGGGAAGAAAATCTGCAAACTGTTGTCGGTGGACAAGTCAGGGCCTCTTCATTTGACAGGGCCCCTGCAATGAACAGGGCCCCTGCAGTGACAACAGAGACACTGCTCACCTTTAGGATTGAGTTCATCAAGAGAGTAAGTGATGAAAACCTGAACCAGCTCCTGGATAGGCTCCTGGAGCACGAAGTTATAAATGATGAGGAGATGCAGTCAATCAAATCCAAAGTCAGGGCAGACAAAGCACGAGATGTGATCGACACAGTCCCTACGAAAGGGACAGAGCCTGCTCCATCCTGATGGCAGCTCTCTCGAGGTGGATCCATTGGTCTTGAGAGGGCTAAGCCTCAGAAGATAAAGAAGAAAAACAACAATGAGATGGCATGATATTGTTTCACAGCTGGTTCTTCACTGAATGGGAGCTAATATTATGGATGAACATATTGAAGAGGACATTTCATGTCTTATCTCAGGTTCATATATTCACGTTGTTGACTGCTAAAGTATGTTCACTCTCATGTTAAAAATCCTTTCAGGTCAACAGACTGAGGACCCCTGATCCACCTCCACTTTCACTCTGTCTAAAGCTTCATTCACACCGAATGCAACTCTGCGACCATAATTGGGTGTCCGTAAATACCTAATTTTGGGCACTGGCAGCCATCGCCATGTCTCTGTGATGTCACATCAGTCACATATCTTTTTTCACTCACTTAACAAACACAACACAACACAGCAGCAAGTTAAACCATAACACCAGTGGGACATCGGGGTTTGAATAAATAAGAAAATTATACTGATTTAACAGAAATCTCAAGAAAAGAGGCAGGTCATGGACAAAATAACAAGCTAATAAACAGCATTTAAAATGACGTTTTTGTCTTTTTGTCTTTTTGTGTCGACCGGCAATTTTTTTAAAGGGATATGCAAACTATCTTTTTATCATGTCTTTCCTCACTCCTGAGTCCATGACAAGCTGTAAGACATGGACAAAGCTCACCACAACTAACTAGCTTGGGAGTCAGTGGGCAGTGTTAGCCTGCCTCTGCCTACAGTCGTCAGATAAACTCTTCAGAAACTCATGGTCCTGTGTGCTTGTTATTTTTTTCCACTGTGTTATGTTGTCTTCTATGAGTCTCTTTTTGTCTTCTTGAACTCATAAAAGAGACTCTGGTTTTGCTGACCTACTTAGAAGCACATCTGCGGTGGTTACGTAGGGCTTAGGCTGGAAGCTGTCATGTCTGTCAGGCTCACTTTTGTCATGTCTTGTGCTTCTATTTTATTTTAAATTCACCAATTCTTATTTCTGTTTGTTTTGATTTTTTAAAGTTTTATTTAAGCAGGTAATTTCCCACTGAGATCATGATCTCATTTACAAGAGTGAACTTGGGAAGAATTCAACAAATTCACAGTAAAAGTGAACAGTTTGAGGGACATTAACAGTTCAAAAACACAGGCATTGCTCATAGGATCCTCACTGCCTAGTGAGAAAAAAAAAAACGGCTTCAAAGCTTCAATGAAATCCTGACATTTCCATTTCAGTCTGTATAATGTTCTAGGTTGTGAGGGCAGCATAATTTAAAAGCCTGTTTCCCCAGTTCAGTTTGGACTCTGAGCACAGTTAAGTGATAAACTGCACAAGAGTTTAAGGCGTGGTACTCTTCAACTCTGCAGAAGAGAACACAGGTAGGATGGAACCGAGCCAAGGAGAGATTTATAAATCAACATCATCCAGTGGGTTTACCCCAGGAGCTCAGGGAGGGCCACTCAGGTTTGGCACAGAGCTCACAGCGGGGAGTGAGACGACCGCAGCCAGTTACAGATGGCAGTGCGCAGTGATCAACAGTGATCAGAAAGATTTAGTGGAGGTACCCATGGGCAAGACATCACCATAATCAATCAATGACAGAAATGTTGCAGAGAAAAGATATTTCCGAGCTCTGGCGGAAACACATGATTTATTCTGATAATAAAATCCAAGTTTCACCCTCAGTTTAAGGACCAGGTTGGCAATGTGAGTCTAAATGAGAGCTTGAAAGCCGAGGTCCTTATAACTGGTGACCAGCTCTGTCTGTTTGCCACTGATCGTTGTAATGGTCCTGACCGGCTCTGTTATTTCATGCTTGTGTGAACAAAACTTGATTTTAATTTTCTCCGCATTTTAAAACAATACAAGTGATTGTAGGTGAGCCTGAACTGTATTAAAAGTTGTCTGTGTCATGGTACTTGTAGTTCAGTTTTATTTTGTATTATGTTCCTTGGTTAGACCTCTTGTGTTTCCTTTTCTTTCTCTCATGGTCCTGTTTTTGATTTTAAGTTAATTGTTTTGTGTCTTGTTTCCCTTTTCTCTCATGTTTCCTGTTTTGTTTTGTATGGAAGAGCATCAGAGCCAATATAGAAGAAAAAGATAATTTTCAGCAGATTAAAGTTGAAATGATGAGAATAACAGCAATATTTTGATGTTAAAGTCCAAATGATGAGAGAAAAGTTGAAATAAAGTTTAAAGGGACTGTGAGGAGAATCTATTACCGGCGACACAAAGACTCTTACCCACGAGCACCACGCTGTCGTAATGCTGCGTTCCAGTAACCTTGAAACTGGGAGTGACATCATATCCGACTTATCGGCGTTCCAGTTGAAGTAGTAAAAAAACATGCCGATCTACCAGGCTATTGTTAGCTGTTGTTAGCACGCCCTGCGTTAATGTTCACAAATATCACATGAAGAATGTGATTATCACTATGGCAGCATTTTTGTAAATATAAGTCTAACAATACTATGTATACAGCTGATCAAGAGCAACACACCCCAGTCAGAAGTCCAAATAAATTGATTATTACAGGAGCTATATAACTGTTCACACTGGGGGCATCCATCTTCCATTGTCAACTCGGGGTGAGGTTTCACCAATTTCCAGAAGGAAATTCTAACCCGAGGGACGTTCCAGCTGCAGTTTCCTACTCAGAACTTGGAAATTCCTACTTCTGACTACAACTGCAATGCACCACAACACGTTACCGAAGCCAAAGCATGTGTTTGTTGTGTTGTAGCTCGAACCTTCCTCAGAACTCTGCATTGCTTTACAACTTCTTTTTTCAACAACTTACAGAATGCAAAGTGACGAGGTAATGTATCTCTTTCTAGTTACAAGGTTTTTGATGTGTGACAACAAGCAAGTTTTGAAAAAACTTAGTATTGTAGTTTTGTAGCCGGCTATATATGTATCGCTACAGCCCGGTGCTCTAAGACGTGTCCGAATAATATAAATTTGCTCTAGTTTTAATTGTCTTGTTCCCGTAGTTGAGTATCCAGGCCAGTCCAGCCCTGTCCTGTCTGACCCAACCAAGGAGCTAAGGAATAGCATTTATAGATAACCTATTTTGATGCTAGAAAACTCATCTTAAAGTGTGTATTTAGATCAGGCATATATCTAAAAGTGAGACTTTTTTGCAGTTACTTAGAGACTCCTCACAGTCCCTTTAAATTTTGTGATTTGATTGAAGTCGAAATGATTGAATTACAGTTACAATCTTGTGAACAAAAGTCGAAAGATGATATAACCCATAGAAAATATAGGGCTACTAAACCCATATACTGTATGCCATCGAAACAGGAACTTCTGTTTATTCCCCACTAGATGTCGCTCTAAACAAAGCATAAATGTATTTAAGAAAGTAATACCTGCAGCCTCTATGTTACTGTGATGTCACTTCCTGTATCTTCGAGCTGCAGACGTTTCGCCTTCAGCGATGAACTTAACTGGTATAAAACCCAATTAATAATGAATAACCCTTGCACATTTCATTTAAAGACTTTGAAGTTAGTGTTAATAAGTTGTTCTCTTATCAGAAACCGAGCTGTGAACCAGAGGAAGATAAATTCTGTCGAGTTATTCATGACAGAGAGACTCCGGTGAGTTAACCTCCATGTTGAATGCTCGTCTGTTGTGTTGCTAACCACAGTGAGAAGATGGCCTATATAAGCTATTTATGAACAAATTCTGTTACTGTAAGACCAAATAGGGTTATTAAAGGGTTTTACAATGTTAACACTGCACTTTATTGTCCACTGTTGTATGGTTTTAATGGTTTAAAAAGATCAAGAATGCAAATGTTTAATGCTAATCGTTAGCACGGGATGCTAACGCTAACAGGTAATCAGTGTTGAGGGTATGCTGTCCTAATGAGGAGTACTAGCTCATGCTAATCGCTAAGCTTAAAGCTAATACAGCCCAGACAGTGTGTTAAAACCATAAAGGGTTATTTCAGCTGTTTTAATGATATGAAATCATTTTGTTTCAATGGATTTAAGCCACTTATGGAAAAGTTCATTTTATAAATATGTTTACGTTTCCTGTTGTTATGAAAAATGTAGTTTTAAGGAAAATTACAAGTTACCTCATTTCATTTTCATGTTTAATGTGTATAATATTAAAAATATGTTTAAAAGAGTTAAAAGGCATATGTTAAGTTTAAAAGCTATTTTAAAAAGAGGTTAAATACTGAGTAAAAACTGGTTAAAAGGATAAATAAATTATTTTGCTTAGGTACCTTGATAAGATGTAATTCATGACCAGTAATTAATTTATATTTTGTGGTTATACGCACTAATAGTTATGATGCAAAACAATTTATTTCATGATTATTCAAAGTATTTCCTTGGTCTTTGGATTTACATTATAAAATAATTAAAGGAACTAAGAAGTTAATGAAGTCTCATGTTAGAAATAGAAGAACTTACAATTCTGCACTGATTGTGTAGGTTGTTTTTTTTTTTGTTGTGCAACGAGAAATTCTGATGAACAGTGATGGCGAACTTTGCCCAGTGAGTCTGAGGTGGTCTTGGAAGTAGGGATGGGTATTTATAAGATTTTATCAATACCAATGCTGTTAACGATCCGGCTAATCGGTCCAATTCTTTAACGATTCCCTTATCGATCCCAGCAAATTTCGCATGTGGACAAATGGTCTCATTTTCAGTGGCAACAATGCCAAACAGTACATCACAGTATAGATAACTGCTTCTGCAAGTTGTTGGTGTTTCCACTCACTTGTGCAGTAGGTGTAATTAAAATTAAGCCACAATTCTGACACTTCTGAACCCTGTCAGTGAAAGGAATTGATAAGGGAATTAATTCGCATAAAGATAAATGATATTCTTTGATGGAACTGTTAACGATTCTCAATTGGAATTGGTTTTCGATAAGGGTGCACCGAACATTCGGAGGCCGAATATTTTCGGCCGAATAGTGCAAAAAAAGCCATATTCGGTCTTCGGTGGAGTGAGGTAATAACAAGGCCGAATAGTACCCCCCCTCAGTAAGAGTCAAACACTCTCTTATCCACCCTGCCGAAAACAACACAGTCACATGGGGTTAAACTCTTTGTCGAAGCTCCGCTGCACTCGGCCGTATAACTTGGATGAAAAGCTGACGGCTGAGCCCACAAATAAGTGGAGGAGACGAAAAGACTGAACTATATTTCACGGAACACACAGTCTGGTCTTTGAATTTAAGTTTGCCATCAACGGTGTAGAACCAAAACTACTTCCACACAGCTCTCCTCAGAACAGTTAAAGCCCTAATTAGAGCTGTTTACGTCCACTCCGTCCGCTCCACTCGGAGCGGAAACTCTTTGGCTCGAGAGAGCACCGGATGTGTCTTTGGGTCAAGCTGCGCTCTGGCGCCCTCTGTTGGACGGAACGATCCACTGCTCCAGGCCTGATGTGTCCCCACACTCAATATTTTACATTCAAATATTTATTTACAATTCCATTATGGATATTTATTCCCATATTTGATCGGTTATTCAAATATTGAATATAAAGTGACAGCTTTAAAGCAGTATTGTTGGTATTATTGGTCTATTGGTATATATCCATCAGTGGACATTAATATTTTTTAATGCATGTTTTGTTTTGTTTGAAGGCTTAATATGAATGAAAAACTTTGTTGGGCTTCTTGAGTATTACTCTACTGGAATATTAAAAAATGTCAAAATATTTAATAAACAATTACTTTCTTTTAAAAACATGTCTAAAAATGTACTCTAAACTATTAATGCACTATCAAAAAATATAGTGAACTACTTTGCCGCTGCATTGGATATTCGGTTTGGTATTTGGTATTCGGCCCAGCATTTATTTATTATTCGGCTTCGGCTTCGGCCACAAATTTTCATTTCGGTGCATCTCTAGTTTTCGATTCCCATCCCTACTTGGAAGCGGTGTGGCCAGCCGTGGGACCAGCCAGAGGATGTCGGATTTTGCTTGATTCACTTTCCCTGATTCCTGATAAGATACTCACGCACTGTTAACCTACTCGGGTTGTAGCAAATACAACTGACATAGATACAGGACGTGTAAGACTGAACAAAGTACATTGATATTCCCCTTGAAAAGAAGCGTCAGAGTTGGAGAGCCCAACTACATGGACTATTTATTTTGATTTTGTTTGTTTATTTTTACACAGCTCTATTTTGTTTTTGTTTTTTGTTTGCACTGCTGTATATATTTGTAGATGCTGTCTAGGCATTAAAACTGTCATCTGTTCAAATCAACACTAACTCCTTTTGTGGATCATTAAGGTGTTTACTCCTCATGAACCTAGGTGATGTTGGCGTCTCATTTTCCCAATTCAGTTAGGACTAGAGATGCTACAATAAGAATTAGGTCAACATACAAATTTATTCCCAACATTTCAGCTTTTCTTCTCAACATTTTGACTTTTTTCTGGACATTTCAACTTTTTCATGAAATTGTACTTCATTTTTATTCCCCTCATTTCTATTTTTTTCTTGTCATTTTAACGTTAATCTTGAAATTTCAACTTTAATCAAAACTTTCCCCAAATTATTTTCTCCATGTAACATGGCCCTTATACTCTTCAGTAATTTTGGAATCCCTGTGTTCCTTGTGTTGCTCTCCTGCCCTCCCTTCTGTATGTCTCCCTGATCATGATTCCCTCCACCTGTGTGATAGTCTCACCTGTGCTCAATGTGTCTCCAGTGTATTTAGTCTCTGTGTTCTCAGTGTTGGGTCATCCATCTTTCCTGTCACACTCCCTGAGAAAGTCTATTGTCTCCAGTGTCTTCCTGTTGATAATTCATGCTCCTCTAGCATTTTTTAGTTTTCTTCCTTGTGTTGTACTTTGTAGTGGTTTTGATTTGTACTATGAGTTTAGTTTCCAGCGTTTGTCTTCCTTTGTTTGAACCTGTTTTCTTTGACACTTTTTAGAGTTTGCTCTTTTTTGTACAATATTAGTGTTGGTTTGTTTTTAATCCCTCTTTGTTAGTTTTCCATTTGTTCCTGTTTTGCTTAGATTTACATTTGGGTTCTTCCCGAAGTGTTCGTTCAGTTCTTTTACACCTAGTGTCTAGTCTTTGTGAAAGCTTTTTGTTTATTAATTTGACTTTTTGTAAAGGAGTAGTTTTTGGTCTTAGATCCTGTTTCAGGTGTTTAGTAAAACATTGATTATCTGGTTTTGAGTCCTCACCTTTTTTCTATTTAGATTTTGAACATATTTTGACAGTTTGTAAAAATTCTAAAGCCTGGGCAAGAGAGGATGAGCAGCAATAAATTGGTATTGACATAAGTGATCACACAAGTTGTTGGTGTAAATAGTAAATAAAATTGGTCCCAGGACTGAACCTTGAAGTACTTCTTTAGTGATGTTCATGAAAGGAGGAGGAGCCACTCACTTGGACACACTGGGCCAGATCCTCAAAAGGATTGCACTGCTTATGTGACCGATAAACCTGTGCAAATGACAAAAAAAAAAAAGTATGCAATCCTCAAAGCATACTCAAAGGGTGAAATGTACGCTAACTGAACCAAAACTGTACTGCTGCTCCTACCTGCACTGGTCCAATGTGCATGCATGTAAATTAGGGAATGTTAATCAATTCAGCACAAAATTGGCCCCTTCCTATGCAAATGAGCCTCGTAGCACATACTACCACCTAATCTAAACCAGTGCTAATTGCCACACGCAGTTTACTGTGCAAATTACCACCTGTGAGACCCGTATATAAAATCTGTGCAATTTCTCTCCCTTCCCCTCTCTCTCTCTCTCTCTCTCTCTCTCTCTCTCTCTCTCTCTCTCGCTCAAAATGATTGCATATTGCACTGAGTTTGTTGTAACTGTGGAGCAGAGCCTATGTAAGGGTGGTCAAGCCAGGACTCTCCGCTAATCACAGCAGCAGTGGTTGTAGCCAGACAAGGGCACCGATACGGGTGAGATGGCAGGCACACACAAAGGATTTGTCAGAGGAGAGAATCACTTTTTGAATTAAGAGATAATGAAATCATTTGCAGATAGCGGTTGCCTGACCACATGATCCTTACGCGACTAGATGACATCAAGGATGACGGTAATATAGCCGACTGTGTTTGTCTCTGTGACCATTTTAAGTAAACATTAGGCTTTACACGATCACGATTTTTGGGCCGATCACCGATCAGTGAGCTTAAATAAACCGATCACCGATCCGATCACGCGAGGAGCAATATTTAAAGTACTTGTTTATGTACTTATATACTTATGTGCTGTTTCCTGAGTATCAATCTTGTCATGCCCCAATCTGACTGAGATACAAGGGTTAAACATCAATGACCTCTGGAGGGCATTAAAGGACTGACAAGTTCGGTTAAGTTCAGTCTGGACAATCAAAAATATAACCCAAGACAAAAATAATTAGCACAACTTATAGTAATTAAATTACTTTATTGTAATTAATTACTTTCCTGGAACAAGTTAATACTGCAAATTAAGGACAGTAATGCTGCCTCAAACATACTGCAGCATATCAATGAAATTAATAGTCTCACCACAATACGTGTGCCCTGGGTAGCGTGGATCAAAGTAAGATAGCAGCCGTTGAAATGCAGGGTTCTCAACAATATTAAACGGCAGGTCAGACAGCACAACGAACTCCAGCAGCCTCCTTGTGCCACCCATGGATACAGTCTATGGTGCCACCCCTTGCCTTCTCACTGTCCCGACTATACGGACGAGCAGCACTGTCTTAAGTTGTTTGCTTTAGCATCCGTTTCGGAGTTTGCTTTTCTTTTTCTTTCTCCACACTGCGTTTCTTCAACTCGACATGCTCCTCCGGATGTATCTTTTCCAAGCGCCTGATTAAATTTGTCGTGTTGAATTCTTTTGCCGATGTTCCCCCGCGAGGTACTGTAGCGTTGCATATACTGCAGATAGCTTGTGCTATGTCTGTTTCTCTCACTTTGAAAAACTTCCACACTTCCGACATCTTTGTTTGTGTCGCCCGGATGTTGCTGAAGATTCAAAGAAACTTTATTGCCCGTCACATAGCGACAGTACTCAAAACAGGAAGAGGCACGAAGACGAAAATGAAGTTTTTTTTAAATCATGAATCATTAGCTCTCGGATACAAACAAATAAACATGTCGATGCTGTGAAACTAGTTTGGAGTAAATGAGACAGATTTTAAACATTTCAACACGACCATGACGTCATTAATCGATCGGTGATTTATGACGCACGCCCGATCCCGATCATTACAAAAACTGCCAAATATCGGCCGATCTGATATAGCCGATATGATCGGTGTAAAGCCTAGTAAACAGGAACAATTTGTCTAAATACAGACTGTTAAAAACCCTATGATGCCCTTGACCACTTTTTGATCATTTGAGTTGTATTTTTTGCATTTGTTTTGGCAGTTTCAATAACAAAGGCTAAAAGAAAAACAAACAAACAAACGGAATGAACAACAGAAAAAAGAAGACAAAAACGACACTTATGAACATATGGTCCTTTGACCACTTTGAACCACTTATTGGTCATAATAAATAATTAGAAGTTGTTTTTTCTTCAGGGGCACAATTAATACTTTGACATTTAAACAATTGACGTCTGTGTCTCAGGAGGTAAGAGTCGTCCACTAAATGCCGAGTGCTTCACTAAATAAGGGCATAAATGAGTAATACCAACACAAGCCTGAGAAATAAATACAACTCAGCTTCTCGTCCTGACAATAGCAAATCAGCGGCCTCAGTGGTAGGTCAGAGTGGGCTTTATGCTGACCAAAAGACAGGACCACAGACAGCTCTGCTGCAATGTAAATAGATCAGTAAAGAAGATCCCGGAACATGGACAGCTCTGCGCCAACTTGTTTATATTTATTATTTATCATATGTTTATATTATTAAAGATAATCAGGACAATATAAATAAATCAACATATAAAGTCCTAACCATTAGAAAACGTAAAAAAAAACATGTCAATGCCAAATGAGGTTATTATAAATTACATTTATTTTTCTTTCCTGCCTCTTAATTGCCATCATGTGCAGGTGGCTCAGGTTGACTCTCCCCCCTTACAACAAGCATTTCTGGCCTCATGAGCAGCAGCAGTCCGACTCATGCCCCCCATCATCTCTGCATGACTCGCATGCATTTGTGCTCTCAAGCCCAACTTTTTTTTTTTTTTGACCTGCTACAGCACTTCAGCTAACGTGAACTATTCGTTATAGCTGCAAGTTCATGTCTTATCGTCGCTGTTACTTCTTTTTGTTCTTGTGCCGTTGCCCAGTGTAGGAGACATCGATCTCGAAGTATGCAGGAACAGAGCCAGCTATATGCCACTGGAATTATTGCAGTCAGAGGCACAAAGTGCGCTCAGATGCCAAACTATGTGGGCATGTTTGTGCCTGCAAATCATTAGAGCAAATTCTTTTGAGGATAAGGCGCTACAACAGGGCAGATTGCATGAGCTATTTGTGATGATGACAACACAAATGATGGCGCTATTCGCAGGGGCAATCCATTCTTTGTGGATCTGGCCCACTGTGTTCGGTAGGATGAAAAATCTACAAACCAAGTGTAAGCCTGGCTTCATCTGTTGATCTTACGCTGTGTATGAATTTGAAGTGTGTGATCTACAGTATTAAATGCTTAAGACAAGTCAAAAGGTGCCACGCAATATTTTTGCAATCTATGGCCTGAATAAAATAGTTAAAAATCTTGAAAGCAGCAGTAATAGTACTGTGCTGAAAACAGCATGGTACTGTGGGCTTGTTCTTGTCTTGTCACAGAGTGTTTCTCCCCGACCTTTTCTCATCACCCCTCACTACCTCATGTCTTTAACCTCGTGTCACCCCCATTTTCTAGTTCATTCTTCTTCATAGTTAAGAACCTTGCCTGTTTTTGAACGCAGCCTTTCTGCCTCGTGTCATGATACTATTGCTTGGTTTAATTTTGTACACAAACTCTGCCCTGTAAGTAAAAAACCTGTTCAGGCAAAGAGACTGATACAACCTAAAGCACACATACCTGGGCATGTGATGACCTGTGAATCAAAGGCGGAGCTTAACTGAAATCTGGTCAAACAACAGAGATGAAGCAATAAATTGTGAAGGGTTTGAAGTTTGGTTCACAGAGACAGACAACCACACAAAGGAGAGACCAGAGGGTGAGTGTCTTTGTCTGTACCTTCTACCTTTGAATTGTGGAGTAAAAAATATTTAAGCACAGTTTTGGTGGCTGAAGAAAAAAAAAAGAACCTTTTGTTGTTCAAGAACAAGCAGAATACTTTCATTATTTCACTGTCCTGAGCTCATTTTGGCTGTTTCTCTGACTGAATGCAGGACACAAGATGAGTTTTTGTGTGGAGGAAGAGGAGGATGGTGCCATGTCTCTGCAAAGTGAGAGGTCCAGAGAAGACCCCAGCTGTAAACCTGGGGTCTCAGACAAAAGGTAGGGATGTTCAGAGAGGAATTTGGTGCTGTCCAGTTCTTAATCTGTCAGAGCTTCTTAAAGTATTCCTGTCTCACACATGGGATTATAATTCTGGTTGAACAAGAAGCTCATCATATCAGAAAGAAAAAAAGACCACTTTCCAATCGGATCAGTGGGTTTACACAAAATTTAGATTTTAAAGAGAAATCATTATCAAATTTCTGCCACTTACAACCCTGAGAAAGCCATGTTTAGAACAAGACTATGTTATTGTGAACTAGGAGACAAAGAGCACAGGTTTTTAGCTTGGCATATAAAGGAACAGCAGTCAAACAAGAAGACATTACTTTGTGCATTTTTAAAAGATGCGACTGGGGCACGTGGAGACCGACACAGGGTTTATAGCATTTTATTTGGTCTGCAGGAGACACAAAACACATAATTTGCCCTCTATTCCTCTGTCTGCATCTCAGCTCCTTCATTGCAGAGCAGTACTATCCAGACAAATTTGTCCATTAGCAATGTGTACAAATGCAACAAAATTATACATAAATATGTAATTAAGAAAAACATGAAAAAAATATTTATTTCACAACTCATACCAGTACTGCTGAAAAAAAATACATTTTAATATGAATTATATAAAAAAATCACCAAAAAACTATTTAGCACAGGTCATTAATGAAACAAACAGTAACACATGGTGGACAAAGTAAAAAGACAAACATGGGGAAGAGAGGAAACTCAGATTGCAGGGAATTATGTGGGAGGGACAGTGCACAAGCTCTCACTTTATGCTGATGATATTTTGTCATTTCTGACAAGGTCTGAAACGGTAAAAGACACATTTAAAATAAATCAGTCAAAGAGAACAAATTCTCCCAAATTCTAATTCAGCCCCTCCTTTTCCTGATCATATTTACCATTGATGATCAAAACATGCGTAAAATATTTAGATGTCATGATAGAAAGTGATCTTGATAACCTTGTTAAATTGAACTATATCTCGTTATTAAAGAAAATTGGCAAAGATCTTGTTAAATTGAACTATATCTTGAACAGCGTCTCCTCTAAGCATGTTCTCATGCTGCCCCAGTAACAATCCTTGATTTTGGATTGCTTCCTTCAGCTGCTCCATTTTGGCTGTTTCCACTAATGACGAGTGGATTTGCTGTCACAGAATCACCCAGAGTGTTTTAAGGTGGATCCAAAAGTTCAAAAACAGACACTGAAGAAAGCAGTTTAAAGTGATTTATTTGGTGGCTCCAAAAACCAGGCAACAGTGAACAAAGGTGTATATACAGGTGAAGGCGGTGGCAAGGGCTCGTGGAAGACCTGGAAAAAAGAGAGCAAAAGGTTCGATTAGATGAGAAGATACAAAAAACAGTTTTCCGAAAAGGCCAAGAAAAAGGCATAAACGCCCCTGGAAAAGAGCTAAGGCTTAAGGCCAGAGTAACTGCAGGTAAGACACAAAAAGAGATGAGTTGACAACAAACCGGGGTTTAGAGTGCAATCCACTCGTGCTTCCTTCTTCTTGGAGCCTCATTAAATAGGGAGCGCTGATTAGGAGATGGGAAGCAGGTGTGTGGGAGCTGCAGAGCGTCAGAGAACACACCCCTGCAGAGTGAGTCCGTGAGGGAGGGGGAGAGCAGAGAGCTGAGGCTGGAGAACCCTCACAGCACAAAAACAAATAATACAGCATAATAGCCAGTGCAGCAGATCAGAGGGAGGAGGAGAATCTGAACATACGGGTTTTGAATAAGAGTAAGGATTCAGTATTGCAGAGGTCAGGGGGAAGTGGGGTCCATAACTGGGTGAGCTGTGGTGACCAGGCCATCAGAGGGGACAGACAGATGGGCAGAGGAAGAGGATCAGAGGGCACAGGCAGGTACAGAAATGTTAATGAGGTCAGAGAGCCGGTGGAGCTGCTGCAGGATCCTGTGATGTGATGAATGGATAGAGCCCTTGAAACAATGTGAGCTTCTGAGTTCTGGACCAGTTGAGGTTTATGGAGGATTTTCTTGGGGGAACTGAACAGAAGGGAACTGCAATAGTCGAGTCTGGTGGTGACAAAACTGTTGACCAGAATTGCAATGAGGGAGGGACAGAGGCGGTTGGTATTTGGGAGGTGGAAGTAGGCTGAGCGGGTTATTTCTTTGATGTACAACACAGCATCGTTTTCCTGCTGCTTAACAGACGGTTTTCTCTTGCCCCGATGTTGGAGGGATTCATGATTGGCTATATGGATTCGTGTTGGGTGTTGGATGTATATATTTATACGGTGTATGTATATGTGTATTTTTATGTGTATACAGACCTGATCAAAATCCGAAGACCAGTTGAAAAATTGCTAGAATATGCATTTTGCACATTTGGACCATAATGAGGTTTTAAATAGAGCTACAATATGCAAAAGCAAGAAGGGGGAGTGTGAAAAAAATCACTTTGAAAATGTAATTTATTGAAAACAACAAGTAAACTGAAATAGGCTGTTTATCAGCTGATCAAAAGTTTAAGACCATCGTTCAAAAAAATTACAAAAAACTCTCCAAACCAGAACAAAAATGTTTCTCAGTAGGACTCAGTAATGAGTATATATATGAGTTATAAACTTCCCTTGCCATCCATCCCCACATGTTCTCTATGGGATTTAAATCAGGGGAACATGCGGGATGGTCCAAAAGAGTGATGTTATTCTCCCTGAAGAAGTCCTTGGTCAAGCGAGCATTGTGAACTGCAACGTTGTCCTGTTGAAAAACCCAGCTGTTACCACACAGACGAGGCCCTCAGTCATGAGGGATGCCCTCTGCAACATCTGCACGTAACCAGCCGCCGTTTGACGACCCTGCGCCACCTGAAGCTCCAGTGTTCCACTGAATGAATAAGCACCCAGATCATGATGGGCCCCCCTTCACTGTGCCGGGTAGAAAACATCTCAGGTGGGATCTCCTTGTCATGCCAGTAACGTTGAAGCCATCTGGACCGTCAAGGTTACATTTTTTCTCATCAGAGAATAAAACTTTTTTCCACCTTTCAATGTCCCATGTTTGATGCTCCAAAGTCTAAATGGGCAGTTTTGTGGCATTGAAGGAGACGAGATCTTTGAATTTGTTTTTTGTTTTTGAAACCCTTTTCCCACAGATGCCGTCTGATGGTTATTGCACTGCAGTCGGCACCAGTAAGGGCCTTAATTTGGGTCGAGGACCGCCATGTGTCTTGACGGACAGCCAATCGGATCCTCCAGCTCAGCGCAGGTGTAATTTTTTTGGGTCTACCACCTGACTTTTTGTTCCATAATGCTCAGGATCTTCCAAAAAATTTTGAATGACTGTCTTACTGCATCCAACCTCAGCAGCAATGGCACGCTGCGAGAGGCCTTGCTTATGCAGCTCGACGATCCGACCACGTTCAAGAAGAGAAAGCTTCTTAGCTTTAGCCATCAGGAGGGCATGACCGTGTGAATGCCTGACAGAAAATGAAAATTTTGAGCAGATTTTGGCTTTAATAGCCTGTGGTCTTAAACTTTTGATCAGGTGATTAACAGCCTATTTCAGTTTACTTGTTTTCAATAAATTACTTTTTCAAAGTGATTTTTGTCACACTCCCCCTTCTTGCTTTTGCATATTGTAGCTCTATTTAAAACCTCATTAAGGTCTAAATGTGCAAAATGCATATTCTAGCAATTTTTTTAACTGGTCTTCAGATTTTGATCAGGTCTGTATATGTATCTATGCATATATGTGTATCCATAAAATGAAGAGCTTTGTGCTCTATTGTAAAGTGTCTTGAGATAACACTTATTATGAATTGGCGCTTTACAAATAAAGATTAATTGATTGATTGATGTGTGATGTGAAGGAGGGTGTGCTGTCGAGGCTGAAACCCAGACTCATTACCTTAGGGGAGGGGGAGATGGAAGACAGTCAAATGGAATATTGAAGCTGCTAGATTTGTTGGGAGTGGATCTTGTGCCAATTGAAACATTTCTGTTTAAACAGGTGTGCCTAATAAAATGGCCAGTGGGTGTTTATGTGAAATGTAACTGAGTAAAATCATTGAAACTGAGTCACCAGTTTAGTGTGCGAAAAACTCTGATGCTTGAAATCGTATCTAGAAATTGCTGAATGCTTTGATTCTACATAGTTTGTAAACTGCTGTTGTCCAAATAAGACCTAAAATCAAGTCAGAGTCTTAGCTAACATCTCATTCATATCCAAGCATGTTTTTTATCCTCTCATGTCAGAAAAACTCCCTCAAACAGTCTTTTTAGTCCAGAAATATTTACCCACAAATTATTAAGGATTTAGCCTCAAATCCAGCAAAACAAGTTCACTCCTGACTGGTCTCAATTTTTAAGATTAGGAGAACCTGTGACCATACTGACACCGAGGAGGACCCAAAAGCATGACTTGACAAGTCCAAAATTTCAAAAAGCATTTAATTCAGAATTAGCAGGCAAAAATGTGAGGTCAGAAATATACTTCAGTGTGTTCTGAACAATGAAGGACACATGGATAATGCTGGAGAGTGAAGACACGAGGTACAATAACAATCTAGCCAAGAACCAGAGGGGAAGACGGGTTAAAATACATAAGGTATACAAGCATGGGAGACGCAGGAAGGAACACAGGTGTAAGGAATCAGCAATCAGGGAAACACAGAGAGGGGAGGGTAGGAAACAAAGCCTGAAGAGACAAGGATGAGTGCTTTCAAAATAAAACGGGAATGACAAGACATGACACATGAGGAAGAAACAACAGGGGAATTTGACCTGGACATGTGACAGAGCCATTAAATGAGAAAGAGATGAAAAAGTGATCAGTTCCTCCACTAAATGATTCATTAACTGTAACACAAAATCTTTCCTTGAGGGGTTATTTGATGTCTTGTCACATTCCTCTGCAGTTACGATATCAAAAGATGCAACAGTTCTTTAACTCTGCAGACAAAAATCTGATGTTGGCATTCATTGCAGGCAGATCCGTTTGTCAGTGAGTTCTTTAAGGTTTTATCTGTGGTGTACAGACATGACATTGTTTTCTGCAGAATTATTCTTCTTCCTCTCTGTGATATCTTTGTTGAAAGCAGCATCAGGTGCAGGAACTGAGACAATCTGGAGAACAAAACACATCACTGCACCATCCACCAATGTCAGAAGTGTAATTTATATTCACTCATGATGAATGTATTTTTTTTCACTTAAATCAAATTTTTATGGTTTTTATTCCTTCATAAAACAAGAGCAAAGAAATAACAAACAGTACCCACAGTGTGTGAGCCCTGCAGCTCTCCAACAGAACTGTGAAGAGTGAGCGAGAGAACGATCTCGAGGACGGTCAGTGCAGGAAGCTGAACTTAAACACAACCCAAAGAGGCAGGATAGTTCAGATTAAGACCTCATTTTAGCAGGTTATTCAAAAACAGTCTTTCCTTTGCATGTTGGCTATAGTAAAATAGAAAAAGCACACTGGGTTCAATTCCTGCTGAAGTGAAGATTTTTCAAACCTTTGTTTTTCTGGTGTCTCCATATGGACTGGAAAAACGTCTCTCTGGCCCAAAGCATCACACTGTGTGCCGACCTCTCCTTGAGCTGATGTCACACCACAGGTCATTATCTCTGTTGTTTACATGTGCTGCAGCACTCGAGCTGAATTCAGTTTGAATGCACTGTTTACATGTTAATACATTCTTTTTGTTGCTCTCTCACTATGATGCATAATTGAAACACTCCAACATTTTGAACAAAATCCGATGTTTTTGTGTCACAGGCGGTCGTGTTGACTGATGGCCGTGCCTGTGGTCGCCATGGTTACAGCAGATGTTGAACCCCAAAAAAGTTGACAAAAAGTTGTATTCATCTCATGCATATCATGGACTTTGTTACTTGTCAATGAACAGCCTTTCACTTTGCATTATTGCATTTTCATGGTATCTGCATATGCTTAACAACACAAATGTCAACAACTGTCAATCATTAAACACCCCCAATTATTGGAAACATGAATGAGAAAAGAGACGTCGGCAGATGAAGAATGACCAGTGTAAACTGGGTGAGCTGTATAAAGTTCAAATTAAAGGGAAACTCCGGTTTTTTGACACCTGGACCTTATTTTTAGGTTTGTGCATGCTCATATACTCACTCAGACAAACATCGTCCAGCTCGGAGTCCTTCAGAAGTTATTTAGATCCAACCGATGTAGCCGCACTTAGCGGGGGCCACGGCAATGGAGCTTCAGCGCGGGACATAATCTCTGCAAAATCGCTCGTCTCTACCACAACCCGGTTTGTCATTGCAGAGAAATCCTCCAGAGTAGTCAGACATATATTCCTGGATAGATCCATACGCTTGTCAGCCGGTTTCAAGTCCCACTCTGAGCAGCAAACACACTCCTCTTCTGTTGCTATAGGCGAACACTGTCCATAAGCGCACCACCAGTTAGCATTGAGTCGTGGACGTGCTCCTGAGCGAAATGAGCGATTTTGCAGAGATTATGTCCCGCGCTGAAGCTCCTTATAGGGCAAAATCGCTCATTTCGGCTATATTTTTTCATCCATCGCCAGTGTTGTCATAAAGTCAGCTCGTCTACCGTCTTCAGGTGGGTCAGCTGACCTGGTAAACAAACTTTTGATGACGTCATAGCCGCGCGACACAAAGGTACAGCTGACCTACTTTTTAGCCGGCAGTGCTGAGCAACATGGCAGAATATTTATCTGATGTCGAAGAGTCAGACTACGATGACCGGTTTGAGTCTGAGTACACGGACAAGGAGCTCCATGAAAGAAGAATGTGGAGGGAGAGAGACGAACAGCTGGCTCAAGAACAACAAACAGGAGCACGTCCACGACTCAATGCTAACTGGTGGTGCGCTTGTGGACAGTGTTCGCCTATAGCAACAGAAGAGGAGTGTGTTTGCTGCTCAGAGTGGGACTTGAAACCGGCTGACAAGCGTATGGATCTATCCAGGAATATATGTCTGACTACTCTGGAGGATTTCTCTGCAATGACAAACCGGGCTGTGGTAGAGACGAGCGATTTTGCAGAGATTATGTCCCGCTGAAGCTCCTTGCCGTGGCCGCTAAGTGCGGCTAAATCGGTTGGATCTAAATAACTTCTGAAGGACTCCGAGCTGCACGATGTTTGTCTGAGTGAGTATATGAGCATGCACAAACCTAAAAATAAGGTCCAGGTGTAAAAAAAACGGAGTTTCCCTTTAAGAGAGCTGATAATGAACTGATCACAGTGACACATATTTCTTTTTTTTTATCTAAAACCGACCTTTGTTGGATGGCCTGTGTTACTTGGAATACAAACATCCTCAGACCAATAAGTTCCCATCTGGCTAAACACAAATTTGAACCGTGTTTCTTTTAGAGAGAGGCAGGGAGGTGTTACCACAGAGGAGCAGCAGGAGGACTCTTCAGTGTGTCTCTACCAGCTTTGGACACAGGATCTACAGACGGTTTATCTCCCCATTCAGAACAGGACATGGACCACAGACAGCCGGTCAGACCAGCACTGGACAAAGTAAGACCACATAAGCATACACAAGCAGTCTTCAAAACTGAATATGTGGACCAGAGTCAAAGGGATAGTTCATGTTTTTGGAAGTTTGGTTTTCACTGTCCATGGCACTATAATTGCCAATTGTGCATTTTTTTACACTGTGACCCAGAGCGGAGATAGCTGGGTTTGGACTCTGGATGATACCTTGCAGTCTTTTTTAAACTGTTGGCTTGACGAGACGCTATAATAATATTCTGTACAGCATGTCATTCCATGAAGCCCTGTGTGTCAGACTGTTTTGTGATGCAGCATATGGGCTATGTTTCCTTCTGCCAGTGACGTGCTCATATCAGCTGTTCAGGCCATCAGTCTGCACAGGAAACAAAGATAATGATGTCCACTAATGATGTCCTGATGTTCATTTTCAAAACAACAAGACAGCTGGCAAAGGCCCACATCAAGAGATGGAAATCATACTATGACCTTTTTACATCTGGAATAAACACAGAAGTGACCCATCTTTGTCATATCCAGGAAAGTTAGAGTCTGTGCTTCAGTGACCACAAACTGATCCCACTGCAGCACTCTGGCCTGAACAGCTGATGAGAGGAAAGCAACAAGCAGCTGTCAGAATCATGAAATACACTCCTAAAAAAGTTTGGAAAGGTTATTTCAGTTTATTTCTCCCCTTTAAATACCAGTTGGGGTTGTAATTTATATCTTTGAATTCCTACCTTTGCAACAAGGTACAGCTAGGATTATTCATTCTAGGCCTGAGCAACTCAGTTAAAAGTGTGGGTAGTGCCCCCCCAAAAATGTGCCAAAAATCCCTGATACAAAGCCTCCAGTTTCTCCGTAAAGACAGGATGAATGATCTTGTTGGGGTGTTGTCTTCCTTATCCACTTTGCAGTCTGTTTTTCAGTTCCCCAGTCTCACTGAACTTGGTCCTGAGTTTGAAACTGGTACCAAGGCTGACGCGTTTTCTTTGGAACTTTTGCTGTGTTGCTCATTTGATGAAAGCAGGATCCTTAGAAGCTGTACCTTGTTGTAAAGGTGATTAATCATGTTTTCAATGGTATGAAAACAACACTGAGACATATTACATAGCATTTAGGTTTGATTTTTGAGCTTTTTGTCTCTCATCTCACCTCGGCTCTGTGGTTCCCTAAGTTAGTTTTCTTGTTTGTTTTCAGTCACATGAGAACAGAACTTCCCTTTTGTCTGAGAGTTTTTGGCCGTCATGTCAGTGATGTTTCTATCCCGAGCTGAAGGGGCTCAGTGCAGAATCACCTCCTGGTCAAAGGTTAAGCGTGGCTGTTGTCCAACCAAGTCCTCTACCTCTCTCTTCACACACACTTGTCCAATCAGCAATGACTGATGTGGCCCACAAGTACCTCCTTCTTCTGGTTGCTTAATGCTGTTGTGCTTACTGTGTTGAGCTTCAGGGCCACTGTAGGAGAGACCATGATCAAACTAAATGTATACACCCACGATGCAAGCAACAGTTTAAGACAAATATCAGATGCTGCAGGATTTAGGATTCAGGATTTATTTATTTATTCAAAATGGGAAAATATGCATTGATTAAAATTTACATGTAAATGGAATTATAGCCAAGCGGCTAATTTCCATCCCCAGTGTAATTAGCAGGTTGGTGTCAACACAAAAGAATCAAAACAAACATCAAAGATAGGAATAAAACAGACAGAGCATATTAAAAGACAGAGCAACAATATAGCTGACATACAGTCCAAGAATTAACAGAGGCTGTCAGTCTGGGGACCGTGGAAATAATCCTCAATGAATTGTAAAGTGCCATAGTGCTTAAGTGCCAAACACGAAAGTGCACATGGCTAGCTGCCCTGGAGCTCAGGTCACCATTATATTGTATTGCACAGTGCCTACAGCCCGGGATTATAAAGTTTCAGATTGAATGCAATATTGCACAAAAAGCACACGGTTGCACATGCAGATGTGTGGGTAGATATTACATTAACAAAGTATACATAGATGTCTTATGTACGCAACAGCGGACAGTTGGGGGAGGTGCCTAAATGCACTGAGTCCATTAGACGCACATACAAAATGAAACACGTAAACAAAATTAAACACGGATTCACTCACATGCCATGATACACCTCCATGGTGTCACTTTCTCACTTCCTAGTTTAGTCACATGACATCACTGCCTGTGGCTCAGTCCCTGACCAACAGAACAAAACAGAAACTAAACTTAAAAGAGTCTAAGTTAGTACATAATATAGATTAACAGTGTAACGGCACATTTACTTTGGTGTCTAGTCAAGCGAACATATTTCATTTGCACATATTTACAAAAAGAAAAAAACCTCCTGAAGTGGGGCCATTGTAAGGCTTTAAAGGAACACTACACCCAAACAACGATTTGGCCTCATTTTCTACTCACCCTCATGCTGAGCAACACTCTGGAGCACTTTTTTGATGTCTCAAATGCAGCCGGGGGTCCGGGGGGATTTTCGCTGTAAACAAACGTCCATCTAACAGGGGACGACGGCGCCCGTAAGAAAAAGGTCCATAAAAGTCCACAAAAACGTGCCTATTTTCCTTCATACTGCTCGTCCGCTGTAATCCAAGTGTCCTGAGCGGGTAACGTCCATTATTAATTCGAAACGAAGTCATTTAGTACATTTTTTTAGCCTAAACAGTGCTATATCGTACTTCCGCAGTGCACGTCTACGCGCGCTCCCTGCACTACGTAAGCCGCGGCAGACCAATCCAGACGGCTTACGTACGTACTCTGTTTGGGTAACTTGGCCCGAACCACAATATTTACCTGCTGAAATCCAGAGTCAAGGCTGTGTGTTGAAACTGGACTTTTTTTTCAACATGCTGTCAGTGGGGACATCTTGTGAATGGAGAGGAGAAATACGGTGAATTTGACACATAATGCATTAGATTAGAAGATTAGAAGATCACTGACTACACCCTTAATAATCATTTACAAATGTATATATGTACTTAATTCATAATTTGTTCAATATGTACTAAAAGCTTTTGTATATCTTGTAACTTATGTTATAAATGATCTAATAATGATAAACAAATGATTTAATAATTTTTATAAATGTATATGTGGTTTGTTTATGATTAGTTAACTATTCACTAACATCTGCTAATAGCTTATAAATGTCTTACAAGTGATCTTTATTCTAAAGTCTTACCAACATCTTTTAGAAAGAAAAATCAATATGACATTTCTGCCACTCACAAAGCTGAGAAAGCTGTGTTCAGAACAAGACAATGTTGTTCTGAACTAGAGGACAAAGGGCACAGACTTTTAGCTTGGCGGATAAAGAAACAGGAGTCAAACAAGAAGAACAAGTTTCATGACTTCCTTTTCTCAGTCCTGCATGTGGAAAAGATGTGGCTGGGGCACATGTGGAGACTGACACAGGGTTTATAGTATTTAATTTGGTCTGCAGGGGACACAAAACACATAATTTGCCCTCTATTACTCTGTCTGCATCCCAGCACCTTCATTGCAGAGCAGTACTGTTCAGGCTAATTTGTTTATTAGCAATATGTATAAATGCAACCAAATTACATATAAATATGTAATTAACAAAAACATGAAAATATTCTTATTTATTTCACAACTCATACCAATACTGCTGAAAAAAAAATATTTTAACATGAACTATATAAAGAAATCCCCCAAAAGTATTAAGCACAGTTTATTCATGAAACAAGCAATGACACCTGGTGGACATAGTAAAAAGGCAAACATGGTAAGAAAACTAAAAAGACACACAGGAAATACAACATAAATCAAACAAATGCCATACCCGCAGAAGACACAAACCACATGATTTGCCCTCTGTTCCTCTATCTGCACTTGAGCTCCTTGACAGCAGATTTTTAACAATGAATAAGGTGAAAATCTCCTGCTCTAAATGAGGACATGACTTCTGGTGGTATTCACTGCAAAACATACCTTAATAAAGAAATAGAATGCTTAAACTCACATTCAGCCCTTCCTTTTCCTGATCATAATTATCGTTGATGATCAAAAAATACATTAAATATTTAGGTGTCATGATGGAAATTGATCTTGATCACCTTGTTTAATTAAACTATGTCTCGTTATCAAAGAAAATTGACAAAGACCTAACTAAATGGGCAAATCTACCAATCTGGCTCATTGGGAGAGTAAACATCATAAAAATGAACATCATGCCAAGACTCAACTATTTATTTCAGACTATACCAACAAGACTTCCCAAGTCTTTTTTTTTTTGAAAAATACAACCCAGTAATAAATGCATTTTTCAGGAATGGTAAGACTCCATAAATAAAGAGGAGTACTCTGATGCTGCCACTTGAAAGGGGAGGTCTAGGTCTGCACAATATGAGACTATATTACTCACCTGCCAAAATAAGGCTTTAGATGCTTTAGATTTAAAAGGGGACAGAGCCCTGCATGGACTCAAATAGAATGACACATACTGAAAAGACTTGATCTGTCTAAAATCCCCTACTGCTTTCAAAACAAAAACTAATAAGATTCTCATTGATGATCCTGTTGTTACTCATGCTTTAAAAAAACAGGAGTATATACATAAATACTTTGGACAACTGAATTCCTTTTCCTTACAAACCCACGTTACCCATAACATCTCTTTACCATCAGCTCTGAGATATCAAGGGCCTCATATGCACAAAAACTTCACCCCAGCTTCATGGTTTGCATGCACAGGTTTCTACAGCTGTTGGTCCTTCGGCGACACTTTAAAGTGATGCAGGGAACTGTTAAAAAAATAAATGTGAAAATAATTAGTCCTCAAACTGAGTGATGTGCACATCAAAAAAGAAGATTCAACACTGGTGAACAATTAACACACCCACGTGTCTGCAGTTACATGAGTGGGTATAAAAACACGTGCAAAGAGGTGCAGAAAATACCATTAAACACACTGACTGCTTTAGCAGTATGAGCAGACATTGTAAATGGTTCAATACAGCGCGTGTTCATAGATAGAAAAGATTTACTGGCACATGATGACAACTGATCATCGGCTGCTTCAGGTTCCTGAGGGCAAACTTCCTGAAAATGGGCACAGAGCTGCACCCGGCAATCATCAGTGGGGCGTCAGTGGCACAGTTGGATAGTGCGCTTGGTCAGTGATCGGGAGGTTGTAGGTTCAAGCCCAGCTCCAGGCCGTGTTAGAGATACTGATGGATAACTAACATAGATACTCTGAACCATCAATGAAGTGAATGTGAGAGCGAATGGGTGTGAATGGGTAGGTGTGACCTGCGGTGTAAAGCAGCTTTGAGTAGTCAAAAGACTAGAAAAGCGCTATATAAGCTCAAGTTCATTTACCATTTAATATTAAAGCACAATTTGCAGCACAGCCAATTTTCTTAATGTGATCATAGACTGGCTCTAGGGCTCTAATTTCATAGACCTTTGCCCTGTCTGCTCCCCGCCGAATGGGTGTGTCCAGCGCACTTTGCAAGTTTCCTGCGCACTGCAGGTACAGAGAGGCGCATCCACACCTCCGTCCCTGCGCAAGTGCCAGAGAGGGAGGAGAAAAAAGGCGTGTGTGAGTTTAACACAGCCAAGTGCTGTCTTCACCAATCAAATGAACGCCTCTCCCTGCCTTTAAAAGCGCTGCTGCCGAGGCGCAGCGTCTGATTGGTCTGAATGATCCCACCGCGGGAACAGTGTGCTGGAAAGACCTGTTTGTGCAGACGGTCAGAGCCGCTGTCCCTTCAGCAACTGGGAGAACGGACTGGCCATAGGGGTGGCCATCAATGACTTGGCCCTGTCGTCCTTGCACATTTTGACAGGTTATTCAAAAACAGTGTTTCTTGTGCATGTTGGCTATTGTTAAAAAGGAAACAGCATGTTGGGCTCAACTCCTGCTGAAGTGAAGATTTTTCAAACATTCGTTTTTCTGGTGTCTCCATGTGGACTGGAAAAACATCTTTCTGGCCCAAAGCATCACTCTGCATGCTGACCTCCCCTTGAGCTGATGTCACACCACAGGTCATTATCTCTGTTGTTTACATTTGCTGCAGCACACGTGATGAATTCAGTTTGAATGAACTACTCACATGCTAACACATGCTTTATATCAGTCTCTCATGATGATTCTGGTTTGAAACACTCCAACATTTTGAACAAAACCCGATGTTATGTGTCACAGAAGGTAGTGTTGCCTGATGGCCATGCCTGTGGTTGCCATGGTTACAGCAGATGTTTAACCCAAAAAGAGTTAACAAAAATATTCATCTCATGCATATCATGGACTTTGTTACTTATTAATAAACAGCCTTTCACAGTGCATTATTGCGTTTTCATGGTATCTGCATGTGCTTAACAGCACAAATGTCATCATAAATCTTTAAACACCCCCAATTACTGGAAACATGAATGAGAAAAGAGACGTCAGCAGATAAAGAATGCTCAGTGTAAATTGTGTATGCTGTTTAGAGTTCAATATAAGAGATCTGACAATGAACTGATCACAGTGACAGGCATTTCTTTTTTATCTAAAACTGGTCTTTGTTTGTTGGATGGTTTGTTTGTTACCTGGAATACAGTCCATCCGCAGACCGATAAGGTCACATCTGGCTCAACACAAAGGACCTCTTTCACAATACATGTAATTTTGCCCACAGCCCAATTTTTTGTTTATTGTGTGGTATTTGTAGTACACCCAGAGACTCCCAAGAATATACCTTTAGAAAATCCAAAAGTCATCCAGGGCCTGTACTATGACCTATTTTATGATCATTGCCATAGGTGTGAGCCAGGGTGCACACTTTACCCCAAAACTTACTCAAACACAAATAATAAATCATCAAATTGGGTCAAATCACCTTCACTGAAGTCTGGTGCATCTTTTGAAATCAAATGTAAAGCTAAGTATTACAATTGAAAGAAGTTATTGAATTTAAACTGGGAAAAAATTAGTTTTTTTATGATTTTTTCAACAAATTCAATTCTTTAGAGATGTGTCTGACCATCTTACAGTTGCTGTACACCTAAAATACTTACACATTATTTGGCCACATATATATTCTCAAAGTGGGAAAAAAATCATCAAATTCTGAGACCAGTAAAGTTGTTCAATTAACAGGTTGGGTTACTGTGGAAGAATCAGGATACTGTTCCATGTCTTGTATATCAGGGAACCTTTAAAGATCTGTTCAGAATTCATCCTTTAAGTATGATTTCTTTTAGAATTTGAATGCTAGATTCAAAACAAACATTTCACATGAAATGTTATTCATTTTAATATTGAACAGCCACAAAGGGCCTGTATATTATGCCTTTGTGATGAGATAATAATGAGCCATTGATACAAGTAAAAACCGATGCAGTTTTGGATTGTTGTAATCAGATTGTATATATCTACAATGACAGCAATACATAAACATTACTTCTATCAATTTCTGTTTCAAGTACTTATATATACATGTAATCTGTTTTATGGCCTTCGTGTCTTTTTGCATAGCAACGGCTTGGACAATTTTAATTTGTAGACTGGAACTATAGTGAGGGAAAGGGGATCTGAGAAATCCATAAGATGTATGATTGGCTGGTTATTTCATAGAATGAAGTCTTTGAATTTGCTTGTGTAATGTTGGAGGGGTTTCTGATTTTGAAAATGTTTATAATATCCCAAATAATAGATTACAGATGCAACAGGTGCACACATGCCAGAGGTTCTCTTTCCAGCAGGACAGAGACAATAATATGCCTTCACAGGATCATCTGATGCATTCTTGTCAAATTGAATCCAAACATTGTATTTTATTTGAGATCTGTGACGAGAATGAATCTGTCCCCTAATGAGATCAGCATCATGCTGGTAAACCCAAATCTCACAGTCACCATCATTTTTTTGATGCTCAGCAATGTAGCCAGGGGACTGTTTGATTTAGTGTGTTGACAACATTTTCTCAACATCCCAACTTTTTCTGAAATTTGGGTTCATAATGTCATTTGTTTGTTTTTTTTTGTTTTTTTTAAATGTATTTTTTGGGGCATTTTTTGCCTTTATTGATAGGAGAGAGACAGTGGATAGGCTTGTGAAAGGGGGAGAGAGAGCAGGGGAAGACACTCTGCAAACTGGTCACAGGCGGGATTCGAACCTGGACCGGCAGAAGCACGTACATGGGGTGCCTAGTTGCTAACCACTCCGCCAAACTAGCACCCCCATAATGTCATTTGTTAAGCTTTAAACTTTGTGCTGTCATACACACCAAATACTGGACAAAGATATTATTTGTTGGTTTATTTCCAGGTTCAAGGGAAGAAAATCTGCAAACTGTTGTCGGTGGACAAGTCAGGGCCTCTTCATTTGACAGGGCCCCTGCAATGAACAGGGCCCCTGCAGTGACAACAGAGACACTGCTCACCTTTAGGATTGAGTTCATCAAGAGAGTAAGTGATGAAAACCTGAACCAGCTCCTGGATAGGCTCCTGGAGCACGAAGTTATAAATGATGAGGAGATGCAGTCAATCAAATCCAAAGTCAGGGCAGACAAAGCACGAGATGTGATCGACACAGTCCTACGAAAAGGGGACAGAGCCTGCTCCATCCTGATGGCAGCTCTCTCCGAGGTGGATCCATTGGTCTTGAGAGGGCTAAGCCTCAGAAGATAAAGAAGAAGAAACAACAATGAGATGGCATGATATTGTTTCACAGCTGGTTCTTCACTGAATGGGAGCTAATATTATGGATGAACATATTGAAGAGGACATTTCATGTCTTATCTCAGGTTCATATATTCACGTTGTTGACTGCTAAAGTATGTTCACTCTCATGTTAAAAATCCTTTCAGGTCAACAGACTGAGGACCCCTGATCCACCTCCACTTTCACTCTGTCTAAAGCTTCATTCACACCGAATGCAACTCTGCGACCATAATTGGGTGTCCGTAAATACCTAATTTTGGGCACTGGCAGCCATCGCCATGTCTCTGTGATGTCACATCAGTCACATATCTTTTTTCACTCACTTAACAAACACAACACAGCACAGCAGCAAGTTAAACCATAACACCAGTGGGACATCGGGGTTTGAATAAATAAGAAAATTATACTGATTTAACAGAAATCTCAAGAAAAGAGGCAGGTCATGGACAAAATAACAAGCTAATAAACAGCATTTAAAATGACGTTTTTGTCTTTTTGTCTTTTTGTGTCGACCGGCAATTTTTTTAAAGGGATATGCAAACTATCTTTTTATCATGTCTTTCCTCACTCCTGAGTCCATGACAAGCTGTAAGACATGGACAAAGCTCACCACAACTAACTAGCTTGGGAGTCAGTGGGCAGTGTTAGCCTGCCTCTGCCTACAGTCGTCAGATAAACTCTTCAGAAACTCATGGTCCTGTGTGCTTGTTATTTTTTTCCACTGTGTTATGTTGTCTTCTATGAGTCTCTTTTTGTCTTCTTGAACTCATAAAAGAGACTCTGGTTTTGCTGACCTACTTAGAAGCACATCTGCGGTGGTTACGTAGGGCTTAGGCTGGAAGCTGTCATGTCTGTCAGGCTCACTTTTTTGTCATGTCTTGTGCTTCCTATTTTATTTTAAATTCACCAATTCTTATTTCTGTTTGTTTTGATTTTTTAAAGTTTTATTTAACCAGGTAATTTCCCACTGAGATCATGATCTCATTTACAAGAGTGAACTTGGGAAGAATTCAACAAATTCACAGTAAAAGTGAACAGTTTGAGGGACATTAACAGTTCAAATACACAGGCATTGCTCATAGGATCCTCACTGCCTAGTGAGAAAAAACGGACGAAAAGCTTCAAATGAAACCAGTCCTGACATTTCCATTTCAGTCTGTATAATGTTCTAGGTTGTGAGGGCAGCATAATTTAAAAGCCTGTTTCCCCAGTTCAGTTTGGACTCTGAGCACAGTTAAGTGATAAACTGCACAAGAGTTTAAGGCGTAGGTACTCTTCAAACTCTGCAGAAGAGAACACAGGTAGGATGGAACCGAGCCAAGGAGAGATTTATAAATCAACATCATCCAGTGGGTTTACCCCAGGAGCTCAGGGAGGGCCACTCAGCTTTGGCACAGAGCTCACAGCGGGGCGTGAGACGACCGCAGCCAGTTACAGATGGCAGTGCGCAGTGATCAACAGTGATCAGAAAGATTTAGTGGAGGTACCCATGGGCAAGACATCACCATAATCAATCAATGACAGAAATGTTGCAGAGAAAAGATATTTCCGAGCTCTGACGGAAACACATGATTTATTCTGATAATAAAATCCAAGTTTCACCCTCAGTTTAAGGACCAGGTTGGCAATGTGAGTCTAAATGAGAGCTTGAAAGCCGAGGTCCTTATAACTGGTGACCAGCTCTGTCTGTTTGCCACTGATCGTTGTAATGGTCCTGACCGGCTCTGTTATTTCATGCTTGTGTGAACAAAACTTGATTTTAATTTTCTCCGCATTTTAAAACAATACAAGTGATTGTAGGTGAGCCTGAACTGTATTAAAAGTTGTCTGTGTCATGGTACTTGTAGTTCAGTTTTATTTTGTATTATGTTCCTTGGTTAGACCTCTTGTGTTTCCTTTTCTTTCTCTCATGGTCCTGTTTTTGATTTTAAGTTAATTGTTTTGTGTCTTGTTTCCCTTTTCTCTCATGTTTCCTGTTTTGTTTTGTATGGAAGAGCATCAGAGCCATTAAAGAAGAAAAAAATAATTTTCAGCAGATTAAAGTTGAAATGATGAGAATAACAGCAATATTTTGATGTTAAAGTCCAAATGATGAGAGAAAAGTTGAAATAAAGTTTAAAGGGACTGTGAGGAGAATCTATTACCGGCGACACAAAGACTCTTACCCATGAGCACCCGCGGCGACTGTCGTAATGCTGCGTTCCAGTAACCTTGAAACTGGGAGTGACATCATATCCGACTTATCGGCGTTCCAGTTGAAGTAGTAAAAAAACATGCCGATCTACCAGGCTATTGTTAGCTGTTGTTAGCACGCCCTGCGTTAATGTTCACAAATATCACATGAAGAATGTGATTATCACTATGGCAGCATTTTTGTAAATATAAGTCTAACAATACTATGTATACAGCTGATCAAGAGCAACACACCCCAGTCAGAAGTCCAAATAAATTGATTATTACAGGAGCTATATAACTGTTCACACTGGGGGCATCCATCTTCCATTGTCAACTCGGGGGGTGACGAGGTTTCACCGAATTTCCAGAAGGAAATTCTAACTTCGGGGGACGTTCCAGCTGCAGTTTCCTACTCAGAACTTGGAAATTCCTACTTCTGACTACAACTGCAATGCACCACAACACGTTACCGAAGCCAAAGCATGTGTTTGTTGTGTTGTAGCTCGAACCTTCCTCAGAACTCTGCATTGCTTTACAACTTCTTTTTTCAACAACTTACAGAATGCAAAGTGACGAGGTAATGTATCTCTTTCTAGTTACAAGGTTTTTGATGTGTGACAACAAGCAAGTTTTGAAAAACTTAGTATTGTAGTTTTGTAGCCGGCTATATATCGCTACTTACAGCCCGGTGCTCTAAGACGTGTCCGAATAATATAAATTTGCTCTAGTTTTAATTGTCTTGTTCCCGTAGTTGAGTATCCAGGCCAGTCCAGCCCTGTCCTGTCTGACCCAACCAAGGAGCTAAGGAATAGCATTTATAGATAACCTATTTTGATGCTAGAAAACTCATCTTAAAGTGTGTATTTAGATCAGGCATATATCTAAAAGTGAGACTTTTTTGCAGTTACTTAGAGACTCCTCACAGTCCCTTTAAATTTTGTGATTTGATTGAAGTCGAAATGATTGAATTACAGTTACAATCTTGTGAACAAAAGTCGAAAGATGATATAACCCATAGAAAATATAGGGCTACTAAACCCATATACTGTATGCCATCGAAACAGGAACTTCTGTTTATTCCCCACTAGATGTCGCTCTAAACAAAGCATAAATGTATTTAAGAAAGTAATACCTGCAGCCTCTATGTTACTGTGATGTCACTTCCTGTATCTTCGAGCTGCAGACGTTTCGCCTTCAGCGATGAACTTAACTGGTATAAAACCCAATTAATAATGAATAACCCTTGCACATTTCATTTAAAGACTTTGAAGTTAGTGTTAATAAGTTGTTCTCTTATCAGAAACCGAGCTGTGAACCAGAGGAAGATAAATTCTGTCGAGTTATTCATGACAGAGAGACTCCGGTGAGTTAACCTCCATGTTGAATGCTCGTCTGTTGTGTTGCTAACCACAGTGAGAAGATGGCCTATATAAGCTATTTATGAACAAATTATGTTACTATAAGACCAAATAGGGTTATTAAAGGGTTTTACAATGTTAACACTGCACTTTATTGTCCACTGTTGTATGGTTTTAATGGTTTAAAAAGATCAAGAATGCAAATGTTTTATGCTAATCGTTAGCACGGGATGCTAACGCTAACAGACTAATCAGTGTTGAGGGTATGCTGTCCTAATGAGGAGTGCTAGCTCATGCTAATCGCTAAGCTTAAAGCTAATACAGCCCAGACAGTGTGTTAAAACCATAAAGGGTTATTTCAGCTGTTTTAATGATAGTAAATCATTTTGTTTCAATGGATTTAAGCCACTTATGGAATAGTTCATTTTATAAATATGTTTACGTTTCCTGTTGTTATGAAAAATGTAGTTTTAAGGAAAATTACAAGTTACCTCATTTCATTTTCATGTTTAATGTGTATAATATTAAAAATATGTTTAAAAGAGTTAAAAGGCATATGTTAAGTTTAAAAGCTATTTTAAAAAGAGGTTAAATACTGAGTAGAAACTGGTTAAAAGGATAAATAAAAAATGTATTTTGCTAAGGTACCTTGATAAGATGTAATTCATGACCAGTAATTAATTTATATTTTGTGGTTATTCGCACTAATAGTTATGATGCAAAACAATTTATTTCATGATTATTCAAAGTATTTCCTTGGTATTTGGATTTACATTATAAAATAATTAAAGGAACTAAGAAGTTAATGAAGTCTCATGTCAGAAATAGAAGAACTTACAATTCTGCACTGATTGTGTAGGTTGTTTTTTTTTTGTTGTGCAACGAGAAATTCTGATGAACAGTGATGGCGAACTTTGCCCAGTGAGTCTGAGGTGGTCTTGGAAGTAGGGATGGGTATTTATAAGATTTTATCAATACCAATGCTGTTAACGATCCGGCTAATCGGTCCAATTCTTTAACGATTCCCTAATCGATCCCAGCAAATTTCGCATGTGGACAAATGGTCTCATTTTCAGTGGCAACAATGCGAAACAGTGCATCACAGTATAGATAACTGCTTCTGCAAGTTGTTGGTGTTTCCACTCACTTGTGCAGTAGGTGTAATTAAAATTAAGCCACAATTCTGACACTTCTGAACCCTGTCAGTGAAAGGAATTGATAAGGGAATTAATTCGCATAAAGATAAATGATATTCTTTGATGGAACTGTTAACGATTCTCAATTGGAATTGGTTTTCGATAAGGGTGCACCGAACATTCGGAGGCCGAATATTTTCGGCCGAATAGTGCAAAAAAAGCCATATTCGGTCTTCGGTGGAGTGAGGTAATAACAAGGCCGAATAGTACCCCCCCTCAGTAAGAGTCAAACACTCTCTTATCCACCCTGCCGAAAACAACACAGTCACATGGGGTTAAACTCTTTGTCGAAGCTCCGCTGCACTCGGCCGTATAACTTGGATGAAAAGCTGACGGCTGAGCCCACAAATAAGTGGAGGACGAAAGACTGAACTATATTTCACGGAACACACAGCCTGGTCTTTGAATTTAAGTTTGCCATCAACGGTGTAGAACCAAAACTACTTCCACACAGCTCTCCTCAGAACAGTTAAAGCCCAAATTAGAGCTGTTTACGTCCACTCCGTCCGCTCCACTCGGAGCAGAAACTCTTTGGCTCGAGAGAGCACCGGATGTGTCTTTGGGTCAAGCTGCACTCACAGCGCCCTCTGTTGGACGGAACGATCCACTGCTCCAGGCCTGATGTGTCGCCACACTCAATATTTTACATTCAAATATTTATTTACAATTCCATTATGGATATTTATTCCCATATTTGATCGGTTATTCAAATATTGAATATAAAGTGACAGCTTTAAAGCAGTATTGTTGGTATTATTGGTCTATTGGTATATATCCATCAGTGGACATTAATATTTTTTAATGCATGTTTTGTTTTGTTTGAAGGCTTAATATGAATGAAAAACTTTGTTGGGCTTCTTGAGTATTACTCTACTGGAATATTAAAAAATGTCAAAATATTTAATAAACAATTTCTTTTTTTTTTTTTTTTGAACTTTATTTTTATTGCACAACTGGCAACACACATACAACATACATTTTGACATTGATTTTTTTTTTTTTTTCCTCTTACATTTTCTTTTACAGTTTCCAGCTGTATCCAGATGTTTTAGTGACATGTTGAGTATACATAAAAAGGTAATTACATTGATCACTTACTCCATTTAATTAGGCAAAAATAAGTTAACTTAAATTAAATTCAATTACAGAAATATATGAAAAATATATATAAAATTAAGAGATAAATAAGTAAGAACTGTAATAATAATAGGCAATCAGGAATCTGAAGATGAATGATAGGAGGGAAAGAAAAGAAAAAACAGGAAGATCCAAGAAGGTGGTTGTGTAGTGTGCTCTGGTATAGACTCTCTGCAATCTTCCACAATATGAAGGTGTGGGTGATCTTACTGCAAAATTATGGCCATAACTGGGCTCCATCTTTTGATGAAGATGTCTGTTTGGAGTCTCAAAGAGTATGTGATCTTTTCCATTTGATATATTTCCCATACTTTTTCAGCCCACATATGGTATGTTGGGGGGTCTGGTTTCATCCATTTGATTGTGATGCATTTAGTGGCTGCTGTTAACAATATATGAAGTAAATATATTCTAGACCTTCCCACTATGCCATCAGGTATCACCCCCAGTAGTGCAACCTTAGGATCCTCCATTATATCCAAGCCAAACACCACCTTTAAGATCTTAAAAATCTCCCCCCAAAACATTCGTAATTTTGGACATGACCAAAAAATATGTGCATGATTCCCAATATCTGTCCCACACTCCCTCCAACAATTATTTGTATGTGTTGGTGTAAATTTGGCGACTATGACTGGTGTCTTGAAAAAACGGCTTATGACCTTCCACTTAAACTCCTTCCAAACATTGGCATTGGTCACTAGGTGGGCTTCAGTCCATATTTCTGTCCACACATCTAGCGCCAAATCAATATTCAACTCAGCTTCCCATTTCTCTTTTATGTGTAATGTATTATATTGATTCATACTTAACAATATTTCATAAAATTTACTGATAACTTTTCTGTTCTTCTTCTTAGTTTGAAGTTCTATTAAGAATTCTTCAATTGGACTAGGTCTCACAATTCTTATCCAGTCTTCATGTTTTGTTAAAGTCTCTTAATTGTAAGAACCTGAAGAAATCAGTATTTGGCAATGCGAATGTATTCCTTAACTGGTCGACGTCTTTAAAATGCCATGATCAAACAAGTGGTACAGGTTGGTGAGCCCAGACCATTTTGGAATCCAGCATCCAAGTGAGATGGTGTAAAGTCTTTTATGAATCCGATGGCTGTCAATGCAGATATTTGTTTAGGGAGTCGAAAAACCGATTTAATTTTCCTCCAGATTTTTAATGTTGCTTTAGTCCACTCACTAAGTTGACTCGCAGTCGGACAGGTATCAAGAAAAGGTAGGGTATATAACGGCTGAGGACAAAGGCTCTGTTCAATTTTAAGCCATCGTGTGTGAGTGGAGCCTTGCAACCATACTATCAAGGGTTTAAGCTGTGCAGCCCAAAAATAATATCTTAAATTTGGAAGTTTAAGTCCTCCACTAGTTTTTGAGAGTTGTAATGTTTTTAATCTAACCCTTGGGCGCCTCCTCTGCCATACAAATGCTGAGATCAGTTTGTCTAATTTGTCAAATGTAGATTTTGGGATATCAATGGGCAACATCTGAAAAGGGTAAAGTAGTCTGGGTAGGATATTCATACGAACGCACTCTATTCGTCCTAATAGTGAGAGGGGGAGAGCTGACCACCTGTCCAGGTCCTTACTAATGTTTGAAATCAAACTTTTGTAATTTGCCTCGAATAAGTTTCCCAACGACAAAGGAATAAAAATCCCCAAATATTTAAAGCCAGCATTAGGCCATCTAAACCCACTTTCTGTTTTCACCGTCCTGGGGATTCTATTATTTATGTCTAAGGCCATAGTTTTATTCACATTTATTTTATATCCTGAATAATATCCATATTTGGCAATACAATCTTTAAGACGTGGGATTGTTACAGATGGTTCTGAAATATAAAGCAGCACATCGCTCATGCATAATGAAAGCTTATGCTGTTCATCACTTATTGTAAAGCCCTTTATACTGTCATCATCTCTAATAAATTGTGCCAATGGTTCTATGCTAAGAGCGAACAGTAGGGGTGATAATGCACACCCTTGACGGCAACCACGTTCTAATGTGAATCTTTCTGAAAGAAATCCATTCACTCTGACGGCTGCTTGGGGATTAGAATACAATGTTTGAATCCATTTTGTAAAATTAGGACCAAATTGAAATCTCGTAGTGTCTGAAATAAATATTGCCAAGACACCCTGTCGAGCGCCTTTTTGAGCGTCAAGAGATAATATCATTGCTTCCTCGCTTTCACTGCTGGATGAGACAATAGGTTAAAAAGTCGGCGGATATTATCTCCATAAAACCTCCCAGTGATAAACCCGTCTGATCCGGGTGTATAATTTCAGCAATAACTTTATTTAAAGCGTTTGGCTAAAATAGTTGTCAGTATCGTAAATCAGTATTCAGAAGAGATATAGGCCTATAAGACTCACATTTGGTGGGATCTTTACCCTCTTTATGTATCACGACTATTGTAGCCTCTTTCCAGGAGGGGGCAATAGATCCAGAATGTAAAGCATGATGGTAAGCTTTCAACAATAAAGGTGAGACTACCTCTTTAAAGGTTTTGTAGAATTCATTAATATATCCATCTGGACCAGGACTTTTGTTATTTTTTAATTTATTAATTACTTGTAGGATCTCTTCTACCGTAATAGGCTGATCGAGCTCTTTAGACATAGCTTCAGGTAACTCCTTTACTTTAATACCATTTAGGAATTGTGCCAAATCATCATCATCAGTGCAGGTATCTGTGTTACTATATAAAGATTTATAGAACTCTGCAAAGGACTCAGATATCTCATCTGGTTTTAAGTGTTGAAGCATTTATTTTCAGCTTCTGTATAATATTGGATGACTGCTGCTTTTTAAGTCTCAGCGCTAACAGTCTACTAGCTCTGTTACCATGCTCGTAATATCTTTGCTTTGTGAACCTGAGGTTTCCTTCAATCCTATCAGAAATTAGATGATCAAGTTCTCTTCTTGTACGCTTGAGAATATTTAATATAGCAGGGGTCTGTAATTTCTTATGCTTTTGTTCCAATGATTTTATTGTATTTTCAAGTTCTCGTTGTTTTGCTTCTCTTATCTTTTTCTTTGCACTAGCATATGATATAATGCAACCTCTAATGTATGACTTGGCACAGTCCCATAAAGTAAGAGCCGATGTATCAGGTAACGTATTTATGTCAAGGTATAACTCGAGTTGGGATTTAACATACTTTACAAATTCTTTATCATTTAATAAGGATGCATTTAATCTCCATTGTTTTGTTGTTGGTCTGTGACCTATGTCCCAAGATGCTGCTATAGGTGCATGGTCTGAAATGGTGATTGGGAGTATGATGACATCAGATATCCTATGTAATTCTGTTTTGTGGGAGAAGAAATAGTCGATTCTCGAGTATGAAGAATGTCTGTGGGAGTAGAAGGTGAAATCCCTTGATTTGGGAAACTTGGATCTCCAGACATCCACAATTCCTGACTCTAAAGACAAGTGTCTCAACACACACCCCATTTTAGAAAGGGGACTTTTAGGAACTGGTTGTCTATCCATGTGTTGTGGACGTAACACAATTAAAGTCCCCTCCCATCAATAAAATCCCAGTGCTATGTTGAAGAACTACATTGAATACTATTTTAATAAATTCTGGGTCATCCTCATTAGGAGCATATACATTCATCAAGGAAACTTGTATCCCATCAATGGATCCATTAACCAAGACATATCTTCCCTCAGAGTCCTTGTGAACAGCGTATTCTGTGAAGTTAACCTGTCTATGTATCAAAATGGCAACACCTCTTTTCCTGCCTGATCGATGTGACGAGAAAAAAGCTTTATCTGCCCAAGATCTTTTTAGTTTGTAATGCTCAGTGTCTGATAGATGAGTTTCCTGTAATAGAGCTATATGACAATTATCTTTCTTTAATTGACCCAGGATCTTTTTCCTTTTCATTGGACTGTGCAAGCCCTTAACATTATAAGTTATAACCTTGAGTGCTCTCATAGTACAAGCTTATGATTTAGGGGAGTCTTACAAGTGGGAAGGCATGTGGACATAAACAAAATAAATTGGAGGACCCTATAATGAGTAGAACACCCTGTGGGCTAAAATATATGCGTACCTGTGTATGTAGGATAGAATTTTTAGTGAGACAAAGTAGTGATGGTGATAATAGTGATGGTGAGGTTAAAGGAAGGAGAAAAAGAGTGGAAGAGAGGAGAGGGAATACTAAACAAAACAAAAGAAAAACAAAAAGAAATAAATTTGAGTATGAGCACTGTACAGCTGGATTAGCATAGTTGAAGTCAACCATTAATGGAGAAATATAAGAACAAATCTTGAAGTGCAAAATTACGAAGGGTGCATGACTTCAATGCTACTCTCAATTTTTTGGAATGATGTATGTGAACCTGTGCAGTTAGAACAACTGTAACAAAGCCCCAAACCAAACAGCTCCTATACTGAGAAAAAAGACCCTTGGGGGGCAGTGGGGTCTCATTAAGGAGAACCAAACCAAGGACTATATACAAAAAAGACCTGCTCATAGACATAGTGTCCAGGGTGTCTAGGGCAGGCTTAGTGGACATAGGTCCAGGCTGCAAGATAGAATAAGCAGCTAACCGAACAGTCAAAAGGGAAGCTCGGTGTTGCTTGGAGAAAATCCAAACAAAAAGATAAGCAACTCAGGCTCCTACAGAATCAGAGATCGGAATGCACCAAATTTAAATAGCACAACATCCCACTGAACCTCGAGGCAGATAAATAAAACAAGTCATCTCCAGGTGTGAATGTACAATCCCATCCCCTCTTGCTCACAACTATGTGACACAAAATAATGAGGCTATTTGACAGCATTTCTAAATCCAAGAGGGTTTAAAAGGGGGAGGCATGAAGTGTAATCTGAACAGTAGCAAAGAGGAAAAAAAAGAAAAAAAGAAAAAGAAAAAAAAAATCATCTGTGCATCACTAACTTTTAGAAATTTATGTCAGTCTCGATTAAGATGCTCTGTCCTCTCCCGTAGCAGTTGTCACGTCTTGCAGAAAGGATACATACCATCATTTCTCCACAGATGCGGCGCCATTAACGATAGTCTTTGCATAGTCCATGGCTCTGGCTGCATCCAAAAACTCCTTCTCTTCATTGTTGTAAGTGATGCGGAATCTCGCTGGATACAGGATACCATACCGCACCTCGCGTCGTCCCTGGAGCATCTTCCTGACGGGCGTAAAGGCGGCCCTGGCTTTTGCCACACTAGCAATGTAGTCAGGAAATATTGAGATTGTGTTGCCCATATAGGTGAGTTGGCCGCTTCTCCGAGCTTTCTTCACGACGTTCTCGGCGTCCCCCTCGCTGGCCAGTCTAGCGATTATCATTCTCGGCTTATCTCCCGGGCGTCTCTGAGTTAAACTGCGGTGTGAGCGCTCCACTCGTACGTCCATCTGCAGCGTCTCTTTCAGTAGTTTGGAGACAGCCTCCGGTGAGCTTGAGCCCGGTAGTTCACCTACGTTTGAGATCCTAATGTTGACTCGTCGCTGTCTGGCCTCTAATGAGTCACACTTTTCCTGTAGTTCTTTTGTTTGTTTTACCAGTACATTTACCGTGGCCTGAGTCGATGATACCTCGTCCGACCAAGTAGACAGTCCCCCTTCAACTTCTCTTAGCGTTGCCTTCACAGAGTCAATTTCAGAGTGAACTGCGCCGATGCTATTCGTTATTTCCGCTCTCACGGCTTGTATTTCACTTTTTAACTCATGAAAATCATCTGCTAGAGCATTCTTTAGTTCCTCTTTCAGTACTGCAGCAATGTCTTTTCTCAAAGTCGCAATAATATCTGCTTTCAGCGCTGCGTCCATTGTTTGAATTCCTACCGGCACAGGTGAGGGTTGTTTGGGGGTAGCTGCCGAACTCTTCCTCGTGGAGGTGTTAGGCCTTGGTCCCGGAGGAACGTATTCAAATTTTCTCAAGTTATACGCCATCCACAGCCATCCAACTGGATTGGAACGAAGTCTTGTGCACCAGATAGCCCGTCTTGTGATGGTAGAGGTTCTGAAATGTCGCTTGAAAATCTTTTAAAACGGATTCTGCAGGAGCTCTGAAAGTTACGTCTTACTCCATATGTGGCTCACTAGCGCCCCCACAATTACTTTCTTTTAAAAACATGTCTAAAAATGTACTCTGAACTATTAATGCACTATCAAAAAATATAGTGAACTACTTTGCCGCCGCATTGGATATTCGGTTTGGTATTTGGTATTCGGCCCAGCATTTATTTATTATTCGGCTTCGGCTTCGGCCACAAATTTTCATTTCGGTGCATCTCTAGTTTTCGATTCCCATCCCTACTTGGAAGCGGTGTGGCCAGCCGTGGGACCAGCCAGAGGATGTCGGATTTTGCTTGATTCACTTTCCCTGATTCCTGATAAGATACTCACGCACTGTTAACCTACTCGGGTTGTAGCAAATACAACTGACATAGATACAGGACGTGTAAGACTGAACTTAAGTACATTGATATTCCCCTTGAAAAGAAGCGTCAGAGTTGGAGAGCCCAACTACATGGACTATTTATTTTGATTTTGTTTGTTTATTTTTACACAGCTCTATTTTGTTTTTGTTTTTTGTTTGCACTGCTGTATATATTTGTAGATGCTGTCTAGGCATTAAAACTGTCATCTGTTCAAATCAACACTAACTCCTTTTGTGGGTCATTAAGGTTTTTACTCCTCATGAACTTAGGTGATGTTGGCGTCTCATTTTCCCAATTCAGTTAGGACTAGAGATGCTACAATAAGAATTAGGTCAACATACAAATTTATTCCCAACATTTCAGCTTTTCTTCTCAACATTTTGACTTTTTTCTGGACATTTCAACTTTTTTCATGGAATTGTACTTCATTTTTATTCCCCTCATTTCTATTTTTTTCTTGTCATTTTAACGTTAATCTTGAAATTTCAACTTTAATCAAAACTTTCCCCAAATTATTTTCTCCATGTAACATGGCCCTTATACTCTTCTGTAATTTTGGAATCCCTGGCCCAATCCCAAACCGCCCCCTACACACTACCCCTTCACTAGCGAGTGTCACTCCAAATTTGAGTCACACTCGTAGATACGGAGTGCACTTCCACTGAAGGGGGAGGGTATGTAAAAAAGACAGGCAGGAATGGGAGGCCCTCTTAACTTCACCGGAAAAGGAAAACTTCGTGGCCATGGCGTCAGAAAGACGCCCCGTGTGTGGCTGTTACACTGTGGCAAAGATTATGACCCGCTAGGACAGGAGCTACGTTATAGCCTAATTCAAATAATTTAAGCGATTCCACATGTCTTTCAATCCAATTATCATCTGACAATTCCAATCAAAGAAATGAATAATGCTGCCAATTGTGCTCACATTTTATGACGCCAGGGCTGCACAATCATATCAAATATCAGCATGATTTGTTTGTTTCGTTTAAACTTTAAAACCACGCTTTATGTGATTTTCTGTCAGTGTGACAAAGGTGTGAACATATTGACACCTGGGCACTTACATTCATGTTGTTTCCTCTCCCATTTAGACGTTGCACTTCCTGCCAAAGTCGATGGAAGCCTGCATCGATGCAGACTCGCTGTTTAAGGGCTGAATAGTCCACTCCCCCTCCGCACTCCGTGGAATGGGACAGCCCTTAATATGGCGGACCCTCCGCGCGGACGCGCAAACGGAGGGGTAGTAGGTAGGGAGAGTGTGTAGGGGGCGGTTTGGGATTGGGCCCCTGTGTTCCTTGTGTTGCTCTCCTGCCCTCCCTTCTGTATGTCTCCCTGATCATGATTCCCTCCACCTGTGTGATAGTCTCACCTGTGCTCAATGTGTCTCCAGTGTATTTAGTCTCTGTGTTCTCAGTGTTGGGTCATCCATCTTTCCTGTCACACTCCCTGAGAAAGTCTATTGTCTCCAGTGTCTTCCTGTTGATAATTCATGCTCCTCTAGCATTTTTTAGTTTTCTTTCTTGTGTTGTACTTTGTAGTGGTTTTGATTTGTACTATGAGTTTAGTTTCCAGCGTTTGTCTTCCTTTGTTTGAACCTGTTTTCTTTGACACTTTTTAGAGTTTGCTCTTTTTTGTACAATATTAGTGTTGGTTTGTTTTTAATCCCTCTTTGTTAGTTTTCCATTTGTTCCTGTTTTGCTTAGATTTACATTTGGGTTCTTCCCGAAGTGTTAGTTCAGTTCTTTTACACCTAGTGTCTAGTCTTTGTGAAAGCTTTTTGTTTATTAATTTGACTTTTTGTAAAGGAGTAGTTTTTGGTCTTAGATCCTGTTTAAGGTGTTTAGTAAAACATTGATTATCTGGTTTTGAGTCCTCACCTTTTTTCTATTTAGATTTTGAACATATTTTGACAGTTTGTAAAAATTCTAAAGCCTGGGCAAGAGAGGATGAGCAGCAATAAATTGGTATTGACATAAGTGATCACACAAGTTGTTGGTGTAAATAGTAAATAAAATTGGTCCCAGGACTGAACCTTGAAGTACTTCTTTAGTGATGTTCATGAAAGGAGGAGGAGCCACTCACTTGGACACACTGGGCCAGATCCTCAAAAGGATTGCACTGCTTATGTGACCGATAAACCTGTGCAAATGACAAAAAAAAAAAAGTATGCAATCCTCAAAGCATACTCAAAGGGTGAAATGTACGCAAACTGAACCCAAACTGTACTGCTGCTCCTACCTGCACTGGTCCAATGTGCATGCATGTAAATTAGGGAATGTTAATCAATTCAGCACAAAATTGCCCCCTTCCTATGCAAATGAGCCTCGTAGCACATACTACCACCTAATCTAAACCAGTGCTAATTGCCACACGCAGTTTACTGTGCAAATTACCACCTGTGAGACCCGTATATAAAATCTGTGCAATTTCTCTCCCTCCCCCTCTCTCTCTCTCTCTCGCTCTCTCTCTCTCTCTCTCTCTCTCGCTCAAAATGATTGCATATTGCACTGAGTTTGTTGTAACTGTGGAGCAGAGCCTATGTAAGGGTGGTCAAGCCAGGACTCTCCGCTAATCACGGCAGCAGTGGTTGTAGCCAGACAAGGGCACCGATACGGGTGAGATGGCAGGCACACACAAGAAAGGATTTGTCAGAGGAGAGAATCACTTTTTGAATTAAGAGATAATGAAGTCATTTGCAGATAGCGGTTGCCTGACCACATGATCCTTACGCGACTAGATGACATCAAGGATGACGGTACTATAGCCGACTGTGTTTGTCTCTGTGACCATTTTAAGTAAACATTAGGCTTTACACGATCACGATTTTTGGGCCGATCACCGATCAGTGAGCTTAAATAAACCGATCACCGATCCGATCACGCGAGGAGCAATATTTAAAGTACTTGTTTATGTACTTATATACTTATGTGCTGTTTCCTGAGTATCAATCTTGTCATGCCCCAATCTGACTGAGATACAAGGGTTAAACATCAATGACCTCTGGAGGGCATTAAAGGACTGACAAGTTCAGTTAAGTACAGTCTGGACAATCAAAAATATAACCCAAGACAAAAATAATTAGCACAACTTATAGTAATTAAATTACTTTATTGTAATTAATTACTTTCCTGGAACAAGTTAATTCTGCAAATTAAGGACAGTAATGCTGCCTCAAACATACTGCAGCGTATCAATGAAATTAATAGTCTCACACCGCACGTGTGCCCTGGGAGGCGGTAGCGTGGATCAAAGTAAGATAGCAGCCGTTGAAATGCAGGGTTCTCAACAATATTAAACGGCAGGTCAGACAGCACAACGAACTCCAGCAGCCTCCTTGTGCCACCCATGGATACAGTCTATGGTGCCACCCCTTGCCTTCTCACTGTCCCGACTATACGGACGAGCAGCACTGTCTTAAGTTGTTTGCTTTAGCATCTGTTTCGGAGTTTGCTTTTCTTTTTCTTTCTCCGCACTGCGTTTCTTGAACTCGACATGCTCCTCCGGATGTATCTTTTCCAAGCGCCTGATTAAATTTGTCGTGTTGAATTCTTTTGCCGATGTTCCCCCGCGAGGTACTGTAGCGTTGCATATACTGCAGATAGCTTATGCTATGTCTGTTTCTCTCACTTTGAAAAACTTCCACACTTCCGACATCTTTGTTTGTGTCGCCCGGATGTTGCTGAAGATTCAAAGAAACTTTATTGCCCGTCACATAGCGACAGTACTCAAAACAGGAAGAGGCACGAAGACGAAAATGAAGTTTTTTTAAATCATGAATCATTAGCTCTCGGATACAAACAAATAAACATGTCGATGCTGTGAAACTAGTTTGGAGTAAATGAGACAGATTTTAAACATTTCAACACGACCATGACGTCATTAATCGATCGGTGATTTATGACATGACGCCCGATCCCGATCATTACAAAAACTGCCAAATATCGGCCGATCCGATATAGCCGATATGATCGGTGTAAAGCCTAGTAAACATGAACAATTTGTCTAAATACAGACTGTTAAAAACCCTATGATGTCCTTGACCACTTTTTGATCATTTGAGTTGTATTTTTTGCATTTGTTTTGGCAGTTTCAATAACAAAGGCTAAAAGAAAAACAAACAAACAAACGGAATGAACAACAGAAAAAAGAAGACAAAAAACGACACTTATGAACATATGGTCCTTTGACCACTTTGAACCACTTATTGGTCATAATAAATAATTAGAAGTTGTTTTTTCTTCAGGGGCACAATTAATACTTTGACATTTAAACAATTGACGTCTGTGTCTCAGGAGGTAAGAGTCGTCCACTAAATGCCGAGTGCTTCACTAAATAAGGGCATAAATCAGTAATACCAACACAAGCCTGAGAAATAAATACAACTCAGCTTCTGACAATAGCAAATCAGCGGCCTCAGCGGTTGGTCAGAGTGGGCTTTATGCTGACCAAAAGACAGGACCACAGACAGCTCTGCTGCAATGTAAATAGATCAGTAAAGAAGATCCCGGAACATGGACAGCTCTGCGCCAACTTGTTTCTATTTATTATTTATCATATGTTTATATTATTAAAGATAATCAGGACAATATAAATAAATCAACATATAAAGTCTTAACCATTAGAAAACGTAAAAAAAAACATGTCAATGCCAAATGAGGTTATTATAAATTACATTTATTTTTCTTTCCTGCCTCTTAATTGCCATCATGTGCAGGTGGCTCAGGTTGACTCTCCCCCCTTACAACAAGCATTTCTGGCCTCATGAGCAGCAGCAATCCGACTCATGCCCCCCATCATCTCTGCATGACTCGCATGCATTTGTGCTCTCAAGCCCAACTTTTTTTTTTTTTTTGACCTGCTACAGCACTTCAGCTAACGTGAACTATTCGTTATAGCTGCAAGTTCATGTCTTGTACGTCGCTGTTACTGCTTATTGTTCTTGTGCCGTTGCCCAGTGTAGGAGACATCGATCTCGAAGTATGCAGGGACAGAGCCAGCTATATGTCACTGGGATCATTGCAGTCAGAGGCATAAAGTGCGCTCAGATGCCAAACTATGTGGGCGTGTTTGTGCCTGCAAATCATGAGAGCAAATTCTTTTGAGGATAAGGCGCTACAACAGGGCAGATTGCATGAGCTATTTGTGATGATGACAACACAAATGATGGCGCTATTCGCAGGGGCAATCCATTCTTTGTGGATCTGGCCCACTGTGTTTAGTAGGATGAAAAATCTACAAACAAGGTGTAAGCCTGGCTTCATCTGTTGATCTTACGCTGTGTATGAATTTGAAGTGTGTGATCTACAGTATTAAATGCTTAAGACAAGTCAAAAGGTGCCACGCAATATTTTTGCAATCTATGGCCTGAATAAAATAGTTAAAAATCTTGAAAGCAGCAGTAACAGTACTGTGCTGAAAACAGCATGGTACTGTGGGCTTGTTCTTGTCTTGTCACAGAGTGTTTCTCCCCGACCTTTTCTCATCACCCCTCACTACCTCATGTCACCCCCATTTTCTAGTTCATTCTTCTTCATAGTTAAGAACCTTGCCTGTTTTTGAACGCAGCCTTTCTGCCTCGTGTCATGATACTTTTGCTTGGTTTAATTTTGTACACAAACTCTGCCCTGTAAGTAAAAAACCTGTTCAGGCAAAGAGACTGATACAACCTACAGCACACATACGTGGGCATGTGATGACCTGTGAATCAAAGGGGCGGAGCTTAACTGAAATCTGGTCAAACAACAGAGATGAAGCAATAAATTGTGAAGGGTTTGAAGTTTGGTTCACAGAGACAGACAACCACACAAAGGAGAGACCAGAGGGTGAGTGTCTTTGTCTGTACCTTCTACCTTTGAATTGTGGAGTAAAAAATATTTAAGCACAGTTTTGGTGGCTGAAGAAAAAAAACTAAGAACCTTTTGTTGTTCAAGAACAAGCAGAATACTTTCATTATTTCACTGTCCTGAGCTCATTTTGGCTGTTTCTCTGACTGAATGCAGGACACAAGATGAGTTTTTGTGTGGAGGAAGAGGAGGATGGTGCCATGTCTCTGCAGAGTGAGAGGTCCAGAGAAGACCCCCTAGATTTGAGCTGTAAACCTGGGGTCTCAGACAAAAGGTAGGGATGTTCAGAGAGGAATTTGGTGCTGTCCAGTTCTTAATCTGTCAGAGCTTCTTAAAGTATTCCTGTCTCACACATGGGATTATAATTCTGGTTGAACAAGAAGCTCATCATATCAGAAAGAAAAAAAGACCACTTTCCAATCGGATCAGTGGGTTTACACAAAATTTAGATTTTAAAGAGAAATCATTATCAAATTTCTGCCACTTACAACCCTGAGAAAGCCATGTTTAGAACAAGACTATGTTATTGTGAACTAGGAGACAAAGAGCACAGGTTTTTAGCTTGGCAGATAAAGGAACAGCAGTCAAACAAGAAGACATTACTTTGTGCATTTTTAAAAGATGCGACTGGGGCACGTGGAGACCGACACAGGGTTTATAGCATTTTATTTGGTCTGCAGGAGACACAAAACACATAATTTGCCCTCTATTCCTCTGTCTGCATCTCAGCTCCTTCATTGCAGAGCAGTACTATCCAGACAAATTTGTCCATTAGCAATGTGTACAAATGCAACAAAATTATACATAAATATGTAATTAAGAAAAACATGAAAAAAATATTTATTTCACAACTCATACCAGTACTGCTGAAAAAAAATACATTTTAATATGAATTATATAAAAAAATCACCAAAAAACTATTTAGCACAGGTCATTAATGAAACAAACAGTAACACATGGTGGACAAAGTAAAAAGACAAACATGGGGAAGAGAGGAAACTCAGATTGCAGGGAATTATGTGGGAGGGACAGTGCACAAGCTCTCACTTTATGCTGATGATATTTTGTCATTTCTGACAAGGTCTGAAACGGTAAAAGACACATTTAAAATAAATCAGTCAAAGAGAACAAATTCTCCCAAATTCTAATTCAGCCCCTCCTTTTCCTGATCATATTTACCATTGATGATCAAAACATGCGTAAAATATTTAGATGTCATGATAGAAAGTGATCTTGATAACCTTGTTAAATTGAACTATATCTCGTTATTAAAGAAAATTGGCAAAGATCTTGTTAAATTGAACTATATCTTGAACAGCGTCTCCTCTAAGCATGTTCTCATGCTGCCCCAGGAACAATCCTTGATTTTGGATTGCTTCCTTCAGCTGCTCCATTTTGGCTGTTTCCACTAATGACGAGTGGATTTGCTGTCACAGAATCACCCAGAGTGTTTTAAAGGGATATTATGCGACTTTTTGGCCTGTAGGTGTCGCGCTAGAGCGTCTGAGCGAAAATCAAAACAAAGGGGCTGTTCAGTGAATAATGAGAGGCTGTTAGCCACACCTCCTCCACTCCACTGCCTCCTCCCCTCAAATGTCCCGCAGAACGTCAACAAGAAGAAGAAACATGACTGACCAAAGGATGATGCTGTTCATGAACATGCCTAACAGAGAGGTAAGTTTACAGAGCACGTCCTGATAAATCCTCTGACTGTTGTGACTCTGATAAAAGGTTATCTTTTTGTCTCGAGCGACATTTGTCCTCTTCGTTGTTGATTCACAACTTTGCTCGAACAGCTACAGCTAGTTAGCCCACACTTCAGTAAGCTTTAACCCTGGTGGTGATGCAGAGCAGAGAGCAGACAGAGCTGCAGTCTTTACCGAGATCTGCCTGAATTAACGCCGAGTCTGAAGGCTGCAGAGTCCGCCGAGCGACGGTACACACAGACGGACGAGCTAACTAGCTGCTAAGAGCTAATAGCTGCCAATCACTAATAGCCGCTAATCGCTAATAGCTGCTAATCGCTAATAGCTGCTATCAGTGTTGTTTTCTCTGTGATAGACTGTAAAGATTAGTCTCAGTAATGTTTGTTTAGAGTAAATATGCTTGTTTGTGACCCACTGAGTCAGCAGATCTACGTCCACCTCCTTTTTGGCTCTAATGCTAAAGTCAGCTGAGAAAGTAAATAACAGCATGTCTGAGGTCTGTAATGATGTAAAGTTAGAGATCTCTACAGTCTTGAATCTTCATTATTAATCCGCCTGCTCTCTTATCTTCCCTGGCACACGACAGGCCCTCAGAGAGCGGCTGTGACCAGCGGATGAAGCCGGGTGGGGGGGGCCAGAGCAGACCCTCAGTGCAGACAGGTAATCAGTGTGTTATGGGGACATCACACTTCATACTGTATGTAAGTAAGTATGTATGTATATAGTAAGTATGATAAAACTGTAGCTATAGATCTAAATTTAAGTATTTCATATTTATAGGCTGGAATATATAATGTTCCATAAAAATAACATCATGTAACAAAAAGTGACGGTTTTCTGTTACCTATGAAATTACAGCAGAAAGATGTCAACCTTTTCTAAACCACATTTTTTTTTACTATGCAATCTCTACTTCCCTCCCTAAAAAGTAAAATTTGCCCCTGAAATGAATATAAAAAGAGTAAATATTTGTTGTTACCAAGCTGTATTTACTTCATGTATATATGACTGCTCAGTCCAAATAACACATTTACACGAAGGAGCTACTCAATCACATGAACCTGAGTTAATGTAGTCATTTCTTATTTCATATCCATAAATATACTTCACCAAACCATCAGACAGCATGTGTTGTGTTCATGTTTTTCAGGTGCTGCTACATAAGCTGACTGAAGATGTGAGAGCCATCAGCAGCTGCTCTGAGTCCACAGCCTGGCCTGGAGTCTGATGCAGCAGCAGAGAATTAAGAACAGAGGGCTGCTCAGTAAAATAATGTTTTTAGGAATTACAAAACAAGTGCTAAGAAGTTTTTCACAGTTTGACTACTGGCTAAAATTACCTTTTACTTCATTCCACAGTGTTTTATTAGAGAATGTATTTTTATTGTCTGTCTATGAAACATCTGAGAAAGTTATCATACAGGCTTTGTATGTTTTTTTTTTTAAATAAATATAATTTGAGGAAATATACTGATTTTTTATTGCTGACCAATGATTTCCATGTTTTGTTTAGCCACTTGCTCCTTTTTCATTATGAAACTATTTTGCCTCTTGTGTCTCCACACCTTGTGTTTTTAGTACAAGGATGTTTTTGCTCACAAAGAGTGGAAAGTTGTACACTTTGTCAAGAAAAGTAAGTTAAACCTGTATTAATGCACATATAGACTTTAATAATTACTTTTGGCTTCAACTTTCTTATTCTAGTACACATGTTTGAAGTACAGAAAGTACAATTTTAAGCTTGCTGGCATTTTGAAACACTAGAAAGTAGATCTACAGATATGTATTTATTGTGTGTCATAAAGCCATGGCAGTAAGGCACTTTGTGTGCAGGATATTAATAACAAATAACTAATATGAAAAGTCAGAATCATTTGGAAAAAGCTAACTGAAGTGGTTCAACAGAATAATGTTGAGAAAAATACTGAACTGATAACTGAGTGTCTGTCTCTGGACTAAAGGCATAACAATGGGAAATCCAGCCAAATACAGCTATCTGCAGTTTACCCAAATTATAAATAAACCACAGTATTTCAAAGTGATTTTTGGATGTCTCATAAAATACACAATTCATTGAAATGTAATTTTCACTTATTTTTATTTTGATAATCAGTCCTGAGACAGCATGCAACTAAACATGACTGAAAGATAGCAAAAGGTGATGCTGAACAGCACTGGTAATGCAAACAAACATTTTGTGTGAGAAATGTATGTAGTGATTAAACACGTGCTTTACAGATGGCTGAATGAACTCTGTCAGTGTAAGAAAGAGCACTGTGGTGTTTAGGAGTCACTGTCAGCACAGCATGTAGCCGTCTCTTCTGGCCACAGCCGCTGAACTTCAGGTAAAAACTGAGTAGTCGTGTTTAATAAAGAGGACAGAGGGCTTGGACATCAGCTCTTCCACTGTTGTAATTCTGGCAGTGTTGGACCTGTGAACATGGACAGAAAATGTTATTCTTTTGGTGTAATACTACCTGCAACCAAATGATTGCAGTACAATTAGACATATACAAAAAAACATGCCAAGACCTAATTCTAAGTTCAACACATCAGGATAAAATTCTTCATCTGTGCAGCAGGACTGAGTGGTGGGTGCCAGTGGTTGAAGCTTTCTCATTATATGATAATTATTTTTAAAAAGTAAGATATTTAGATATTATAGTAGATGGCTGATTCACTGATGTATTTTAGTAAATAAGGTCATCACAGAGACATAACATAGCTTCTGTACCAATATACCACAGAGAAAATCATTCTTACTTCAGACTGTCTGCAGTGGTGAAGTTACTTTATAAATCACCTCAACACTACGTTCATATGTAGGTTCATTTAGATAACAGCCCCCAGCTGTGCTGCTTCTGTAGCCTGCTACCTTTATTTGACAGACATCTAAACAGTGTCCCAGTGAGACAAATGACCTAAAATGATCTGGATTCAGTCAGTATAGAACAGCGGAAAGGGGGAACGTGTGTTTATGTTCATTTATGTTAGCGTTAGCCGCGTTAGCCGCGTTAGCCTGCTGCTGCTTCGTTTAGCCGCAGGCTAATGTTAGCACATATTAGCTTTCACGTCGGCTCAAAAGACTCGGAGAAATGACAAAGGTAAAAAGGGAACAACATTAACTACACAACACAAAGCCTGGTCTGTTATCCATGCCCCTGTCTGTGACATGTCACAAACACGTTCACGTTATGCAGAAACATATAAAGACACTTACCTGTCCAGACGCAGGTCCAGCTTCGGCCTGTTTGAGCCTCATCCTCCTCATGCAGGACTCTCCGTTGTGATAAACTCTGCTCAGTCTTTATTGTCTTTGAGTTATTTCATGTCTGTTTGATATTTTCAGTTGTATTTATTTGTGCCCCTGTGTAACAGAGGCTTATTGCCGATCAGTCTGATAAACAAGGAGGCTTCCCGTGCCATGGCGCCGCCTCTCCTCTGTGATTGGTCAGCTCCTCTGGTGTTTTATACCCACAGGTAGGGGGCGCTAGAGGGAAGGTTTACGCCCCAATCCGGACCGGATAATGTTTACATAGAGCTGATATCAACACAGGCAGAGGGGGGAGGGCTTAGCTTTCACTGTGTGGAGCATGGACTGAGAGAGATATTATGATGCTACTACTGTGAATCTGATAGGAAAATGTGTGAAATATCACTTATTATACCTTTAAGGTGGATCCAAAAGTTCAAAAACAGACACTGAAGAAAGCAGTTTAAAGTGATTTATTTGGTGGCTCCAAAAACCAGGCAACAGTGAACAAAGGTGTATATACAGGTGAAGGCGGTGGCAAGGGCTCATGGAAGACCTGGGAAAAAGAGAGCAAAAGGTTCGATTAGATGAGAAGATACAAAAAACAGTTTTCCGAAAAGGCCAAGAAAAAGGCATAAACGCCCCTGGAAAAGAGCTAAGGCTTAAGGCCAGAGTAACTGCAGGTAAGACACAAAAAGAGACGAGTTGACAACAAACCGGGGTTTAGAGTGCAATCCACTCGTGCTTCCTTCTTCTTGGAGCCTCATTAAATAGGGAGCGCTGATTAGGAGATGGGAAGCAGGTGTGTGGGAGCTGCAGAGCGTCAGAGAACACGCCCCTGCAGAGTGAGTCCATGAGGGAGGGGGAGAGCAGAGAGCTGAGGCTGGAGAACCCTCACAGCACAAAAACAAATAATACAACATAATAGCCAGTGCAGCAGATCAGAGGGAGGAGGAGAATCTGAACATACAGGTTTTGAATAAGAGTAAGGATTCAGTATTGCAGAGGTCAGGGGGAAGTGGGGTCCATAACTGGGTGACCTGTGGTGACCAGACCATCAGAGGGGACAGACAGATGGGTAGAGGAAGAGGATCAGAGGGCACGGGCAGGTACAGAAATGTTAATGAGGTCAGAGAGCCGGTGGAGCTGCTGCAGGATCCTGTGATGTGATGAATGGATAGAGCCCTTGAAACAATGTGAGCTTCTGAGTTCTGGACCAGTTGAGGTTTATGGAGGATTTTCTTGGGGGAACTGAACAGAAGGGAACTGCAATAGTCGAGTCTGGTGGTGACAAAACTGTTGACCAGAATTGCAATGAGGGAGGGACAGAGGCGGTTGGTATTTGGGGGGTGGAAGTAGGCTGAGCGGGTTATTTCTTTGATGTACAACACAGCATCGTTTTCCTGCTGCTTAACAGACGGTTTTCTCTTGCCCCAATGTTGGAGGGATTCATGATTGGCTATATGGATTCGTGTTGGGTGTTGGATGTATATATTTATACGGTGTATGTATATGTGTATTTTTATGTGTATACAGACCTGATCAAAATCTGAAGACCAGTTGAAAAATTGCTAGAATATGCATTTTGAACATTTGGACCATAATGAGGTTTTAAATAGAGCTACAATATGCAAAAGCAAGAAGGGGAGTGTGAAAAATTGAAAATGTAATTTATTGAAAACAAGTAAACTGAAATGGACTGTTTATCAGCTGATCAAAAGTTTAAGACCATCGTTCAAAAAATTACAAAAACTCTCCAAACCAGAACAAAAATGTTTCTCAGTAGGACTCAGTAATGAGTAGCTCCACCATTCTTGTTAATCACTTCAGAAATTTGTTCTGGCATGCTTGATGCGAGTGTTTCCAGGAAGCTATTGGGAACATTGCTCCAAGTGGTGAAGATGGCTTCTTGAAGGGCATCAACTGTCTGGAACTGACGGCCATTTTTATAAACTTCCCTTGCCATCCATCCCCACATGTTCTCTATGGGATTTAAATCAGGGGAACATGCGGGATGGTCCAAAAGAGTGATGTTATTCTCCCTGAAGAAGTCCTTCGTCAAGCGTGCATTGTGAACTGCAACGTTGTCCTGTTGAGAAACCCAGCTGTTACCACACAGACGAGGGCCCTCTGTCATGAGGGATGCCCTCTGTAACAACTGCACGTAACCAGCCGCCGTTTGACGACCCTGCACCACCTGAAGCTCCAGTGTTCCACTGAATGAAAAAGCACCCAGATCATGATGGACCCCCCTCCACTTTGCCGGGTAGAAAACATCTCAGGTGGGATCTTGTCATGCCAGTAACGTTGAAGCCATCTGGACCGTCAAGGTTACATTTTTTCTCATCAGAGAATAAAACTTTTTTCCACCTTTCAGTGTCCCATGTTTGATGCTCCCTGGCAAAGTCTAAACGGGCAGTTTTGTGGCGTTGAAGGAGACGAGGTCTTTGAATTTGTTTTTAGTTTTTGAAACTCTTTTCCCACAGATGCCGTCTGATGGTTATTGCATTGCAGTCGGCACCAGTAAGGGCCTTAATTTGGGTCGAGGACCGCCCTGTGTCTTAACGGACAGCCAATTGGATCCTCCGGCTCAGCACAGGTGTAATTTTTTTTGGGTCTACCACCTGACTTTTTTGTTCCATAATGCTCAGGATCTTTCAAAAAAATTTGAATGACTGTCTTACTGCATCCAACCTCAGCAGCAATGGCACGCTGCAAGAGACCTTGCTTATGCAGCTCAGCGATCCGACCACGTTCAAGAAGACAAAGCTTTTTAGCTTTAGCCATCAGGAGGGTATGACCGTGTGAATGCCTGACAGAAAATAAAAATTTTGAGCAGATTTTGGCTTTAATAGCCTGTGGTCTTAAACTTTTGATCAGGTGATTAACAGCCTATTTCAGTTTACTTGTTTTCAATAAATTACTTTCTCAAAGTGATTTTTGTCACACTCCCCCTTCTTGCTTTTGGATATTGCAGCTCTATTTAAAATCTCATTAAGGTCCAAATGTGCAAAATGCATATTCTAGCAATTTTTTTTAACTGGTCTTCAGATTTTGATCAGGTCTGTATATGTATCTATGCATATATGTGTATCCATAAAATGAAGAGCTTTGTGCTCTATTGTAAAGTGTCTTGAGATAACACTTATTATGAATTGGCGCTTTACAAATAAAGATTAATTGATTGATTGATGTGTGATGTGAAGGAGGGTGTGCTGTCGAGGCTGAAACCCAGACTCATTACCTTAGGGGAGGGGGAGATGGAAGACAGTCAAATGGAATATTGAAGCTGCTAGATTTGTTGGGAGTGGATCTTGTGCCAATTGAGACATTTCTGTTTAAACAGGTGTGCCTAATAAAATGGCCAGTGGGTGTTTATGTAAAATCTAACTTAGTAAAATCATTGAAACTGAGTCACCAGTTTAGTGTGCGAAAAACTCTGATGCTTTAAATCATATCTAGAAATTGCTGAATGCTTTGATTCTACATAGTTTGTAAACTGCTGTTGTCCAAAGAAGACCTAAAATCAAGTCAGAGTCTTAACTAACATCTCATTCATATCCAAGCATGTTTTTTATCCTCTCATGTCACAAAAACTCCCTCAAACAGTCTTTTTAGTCCAGAAATATTTGACCACAAATTATTAAGGATTTAGCCTCAAATTCAGCAAAACAAGTTCACTCCTGACTGGTCTCAATTTTTAAGATTAGGAGAACCTGTGCCCATACTGAAACTGAGGAGGACCCAAAAGCATGACTTGACAAGTCCAAAATTTCAAGAGCATTTAATTCAGAATCAGCAGGCAAAAATGTGAGGTCAAAAAAATACTTCAGTGAGATCTGAACTCTGAAGGACACATGGATAATGCTGGAGAGTGAAGACACGAGGTACAATAACAATCTAGCCGAGAACCAGAGGGGAAGACGGGTTAAAATACATAAGGTAAACAAGCATGGGAGACGCAGGAAGGAGCACAGGTGTAAGGAATCAGCAATCAGGGAAACACAGAGAGGGGAGGGTAGGAAACAAAGCCTGAAGAGACAAGGATGAGTGCTTTCAAAATAAAACGGGAATGACAAGACATGACACATGAGGAAGAAACAACAGGGGAATTTGACCTGGACATGTGACAGAGCCATTAAATGAAAAAGAGACGAAAAAGTGATCAGTTCCTCCACTAAATGATTCATTAACTGTAACACAAAATCTTCCCTTGAGGGGTTATTTGATGTCTTGTCACATTCGTCTGCAGTTACGATATCAAAAGATGCAACAGTTCTTTAACTCTGCAGACAAAAATCTGATGTTGGCATTCATTGCAGGCAAATTCGTTTGTCAGTGAGTTCTTTAAGGTTTTATGTGTGGTGTACAGACATGACATTGTTTTCTGCAGAATTATTCTTCTTCCTCTCTGTGATATCTTTGTTGAAAGCAGCATCAGGTGCAGGAACTGAGACAAAGAGGAGTACAAAACACATCACTGCACCATCCACCAATGTCAGAAGTGTAATTTATATTCACTCATGATGAATGTATTTTTTTTTTCACCTAAATCAAATTTTTATGGTTTTTATTCCTTCATAAAACAAGAGCAAAGAAATAACAAACATTACCCACAGTGTGCGAGCCCTGCAGCTCTCCAACAGAACTGTGAAGAGTGAGCGAGAGAACGATCTCGAGGACGGTCAGTGCAGGAAGCTGAACTTTAACACAACCCAAAGAGGCAGGATAGTTCAGATTAAGACCTCATTTTAGCAGGTTATTCAAAAACAGTCTTTCCTTTGCATGGTGGCTATAGTTAAATAGAAAAAGCACACTGGGTTCAACTCCTGCTGAAGTGAAGATTTTTCAAACCTTTGTTTTTCTGGTGTCTCCATATGGACTGGAAAAACGTCTCTCTGGCCCAAAGCATCACACTGTGTGCCGACCTCTCCTTGAGCTGATGTCACACCACAGGTCATTATCTCTGTTGTTTACATGTGCTGCAGCACACGAGCTGAATTCAGTTTGAATGCACTGTTTACATGTTAATACATTCTTGTTGTTGCTCTCTCACTATGATGCATAATTGAAACACTCCAACATTTTGAACAAAATCCGATGTTTTTGTGTCACAGGCGGTCGTGTTGACTGATGGCCGTGCCTGTGGTCGCCATGGTTACAGCAGATGTTGAACCCCAAAAAAGTTGACAAAAAGTTGTATTCATCTCATGCATATCATGGACTTTGTTACTTGTCAATGAACAGCCTTTCACTTTGCATTATTGCATTTTCATGGTATCTGCATATGCTTAACAACACAAATGTCAACAACTGTCAATCATTAAACACCCCCAATTATTGGAAACATGAATGAGAAAAGAGACGTTAGCAGATGAAGAATGACCAGTGTAAACTGGGTGAGCTGTATAAAGTTCAACTTAAAGGGAAACTCCGTTTTTTTGACACCTGGACCTTATTTTTAGGTTTGTGCATGCTCATATACTCACTCAGACAAACATCGTGCAGCTCGGAGTCCTTCAGAAGTTATTTAGATCCAACCGATGTAGCCGCACTTAGCGGGGGCCACGGCAATGGAGCTTCAGCGCGGGACATAATCTCTGCAAAATCGCTCGTCTCTACCACAACCCGGTTTGTCATTGCAGAGAAATCCTCCAGAGTAGTCAGACATATATTCCTGGATAGATCCATACGCTTGTCAGCCGGTTTCAAGTCCCACTCTGAGCAGCAAACACACTCCTCTTCTGTTGCTATAGGCGAACACTGTCCATAAGGGCACCACCAGTTAGCATTGAGTCGTGGACGTGCTCCTGAGCGAAATGAGCGATTTTGCAGAGATTATGTCCCGCGCTGAAGCTCCTTATAGGGCAAAATCGCTCATTTCGGCTATATTTTTTCATCCATCGCCAGTGTTATCATAAAGTCAGCTCGTCTACCGTCTTCAGGTGGGTCAGCTGACCTGGTAAACAAACTTTTGATGACGTCATAGCCGCGCGACACAAAGGTACAGCTGACCTACTTTTTAGCCGGCAGTGCTGAGCAACATGGCAGAATATTTATCTGATGTCGAAGAGTCAGACTACGATGACCGGTTTGAGTCTGAGTACACGGACAAGGAGCTCCATGAAAGAAGAATGTGGAGGGAGAAAGACGAACAGCTGGCTCAAGAACAACAAACAGGAGCACGTCCACGACTCAATGCTAACTGGTGGTGCGCTTGTGGACAGTGTTCGCCTATAGCAACAGAAGAGGAGTGTGTTTGCTGCTCAGAATGGGACTTGAAACCTGACAAGCGTATGGATCTATCCAGGAATATATGTCTGACTGCTCTGGAGGATTTCTCTGCAATGACAAACCGGGCTGTGGTAGAGGACAGCGATTTTGCAGAGATTATGTCCCGCTGAAGCTCCCTTGCCGTGGCCCCGCTAAGTCGGCTACATCGGTTGGATCTAAATAACTTCTGAAGGACTCGAGCTGCACAATGTTTGTCTGAATGAGTATATGAGCATGCACAAACCTAAAAATAAGGTCCAGGTGTAAAAACCGGAGTTTCCCTTTAAGAGAGCTGATAATGAACTGATCACAGTGACACATATTTCTTTTTTTTTTTATCTAAAACCGACCTTTGTTGGATGGCCTGTGTTACTTGGAATACAAACATCCTCAGACCAATAAGTTCCCCATCTGGCTAAGCACAAATTTGAACTGTGTTTCTTTTAGAGAGAGGCAGGGAGGTGTTACCACAGAGGAGCAGCAGGAGGACTCTTCAGTGTGTCAGAACATCCTGAAGGATGCAGTCTCTACCAGCTTTGGACACAGGATCTACAGACGGTTTATCTCCCCATTCAGAACAGGACATGAACCACAGACAGCCAGTCACACCAGCACTGGACAAAGTAAGACCACATAAGCATACACAAGCAGTCTTCAAAACTGAATATGTGGACCAGAGTCAAAGGATAGTTCATGTTTTTGGAAGTTTGGTTTCACTGTCCATGGCACTATAATTGCCAATTGTGCATTTTTTTACACTGTGACCCAGAGCGGAGATAGCTGGGTTTGGACTCTGGATGATACCTTGCAGTCATTAAAAAACTGTTGGCTTGACGAGACGCTATAATAATATTCTGTACAGCATGTCATTCGATGTAGTCCTGTGTGTCAGACTGTTTTGTGATGCAGCATATGGGCTATGTTTCCTTCTGCCAGTGACGTGCTCATATCAGCTGTTCAGGCCATCAGTCTGCACAGGAAACAAAGATAATGATGTCCACTCATGATGTCCTGATGTTCATTTTCAAAACAACAAGACAGCTGGCAAAGGCCCACATCAAGAGATGGAAATCATACTATGACCTTTTTACATCTGGAATAAACACAGGAGTGACCCATCTTTGTCATATCCAGGAAAGTTAGAGTCTGTGCTTCAGTGACCACAAACTGATCCCACTGCAGCACTCTGGCCTGAACAGCTGATGAGAGGAAAGCAACAAGCAGCTGTCAGAATCATGAAATACACTCCTAAAAAAGTTTGGAAAGGTTATTTCAGTTTATTTCTCCCCCTTTAAATACCAGTTGGGGTTTTAATTTATATCTTTGAATTCCTACCTTTGCAACAAGGTACAGCTCGCTAGGATTATTCATTCTAGGCCTGAGCAACTCAGTTAAAAGTGTGGGTAGTGCCCCCCCAAAAATGTGCCAAAAATCTCCCTGATACAAAGCCTCCAGTTTCTCCGTAAAGACAGGATGAATGATCTTGTTGGGGTGTTGTCTTCCTTATCCACTTTGCAGTCTGTTTTTCAGTTCCCCAGTCTCACTGAACTTGGTCCTGAGTTTGAAACTGGTACCAAGGCTGACACGTTTTCTTTGGAACTTTTGCTGTGTTGCTCATTTGATGAAAGCAGGATCCTTAGAAGCTGTACCTTGTTGTAAAGGTGATTAATCATGTTTTCAATGGTATGAAAACAACACTGAGACATATTACATAGCATTTAGGTTTGATTTTTGAGCTTTTTGTCTCTCATCTCACCTCGGCTCTGTGGTTCCTAAGTTAGTTTTCTTGTTTGTTTTCAGTCACATGAGAACAGAACTTCCCTTTTGTCTTAGAGTTTTTGGCGTCATGTCAGTGATGTTTCTATCCCGAGCTGAAGGGGCTCAGTGCAGAATCACCTCCTGGTCAAAGGTTAAGCGTGGCTGTTGTCCAACCAAGTCCTCTACCTCTCTCTTCACACACACTTGTCCAATCAGCAATGACTGATGTGGCCCACAAGTACCTCCTTCTTCTGGTTGCTTAATGCTGTTGTGCTTACTGTGTTGAGCTTCAGGGCCACTGTAGGAGAGAGACCATGATCAAACTAAATGTATACACCCACGATGCAAGCAACAGTTTAAGACAAATATCAGATGCTGCAGGATTTAGGATTCAGGATTTATTCATTCATTCAAAATGGGAATATATGCATTGATTAAAATTTACATGTAAATGGAATTATAGCCAAGCGGCTAATTTCCATCCCCAGTCCAATTAGCAGGTTGGTGTCAACACAAAAGAATCAAAACAAACATCAAAGATAGGAATAAAACAGACAGAGCATATTAAAAGACAGAGCAACAATATAGCTGACATACAGTCCAAGAATTAACAGAGGCTGTCAGTCTGGGGACCGTGGAAATAATCCTCAATGAATTGTAAAGTGCCATAGTGCTTAAGTGCCAAACACGAAAGTGCACATATCTGGCTGCCCTGGAGCTCAGGTCACCATTATATTGTATTGCACAGTGCCTACAGCCCGGGATTATAAAGTTTCAGATTGAATGCAATATTGCACAAAAAGCACATGCAGATGTGTGGGTAGATATTACATTAACAAAGTATACATAGATGTTTTATGTACGCAACAGCGGACAGTTGTGGGAGGTGCCTAAACGCACTGAGTCCATTAGACGCACATACAAAATGAAACACGTAAACAAAATTAAACACGGATTCACTCACATGCCATGATACACCTCCATGGTGTCACTTTCTCACTTCCTAGTTTAGTCACGTGACATCACTGCCTGTTGCTCAGTTCCTGACTGAAAGAACATAACAGAAACTAAACTTAAAAGAGTCTAAGTTAGTACATAATATAGATAAACTAACAGTGTAACAGCACATTCACTTTAGTGTCTAGTCAAGCAAACATATTTTATTTGCACATATTTACAAAAAAAAAAATCTCCTGAAGTGGGGCCATGATAAGGCTTTAAGTGGCACAGTTTACTGCGATGTATTGGCAAATATCTATACCTGGCTTTCTCCTCTCGGACAAGAGTTGGTCATTTGCTTTGCTGGCGGTCACATTTACTCGTGCCGTGGGCCTTGAGCTGTCCATTCATCCATCCGTCCATCCATGGTTGATCCCACCCATCCCCCAATTAAAAAACAAAACAAAACAGACTTAACGCTTTAAGGTGAAATACAGGATCTTAATTGTTTACTGATTTATATTCTCAGATATTTTGGTATCAAAATTGATCTAACTGTCAAAGTCTCTTTGTTTTTGTCAATACTCATTTCTCCTTTTTAGTGACAGGTGGTCTTCAGGAGATTTTAGATGATCATAAGGTCCGTCTGAGGAGCAGATGTGAACATGTTGCTGAAGGAAATAATGACACAGGAAGTAGAACCCTCCTCAACAGGATCTACACTGAGCTCTATATCACAGAGGGACAGAGTGAAGAGGTGAACACCCAACATGAAGTGAGACAGCTTGAAGAATTCAAGAAGAAGACCCAACATGAAACTTCAATCAAGTGCCATGAAATCTTCAAAACCCTCTCTGACCAACAGAAACCCATCAGAGTGGTTCTGACGAATGGCGTTGCTGGAGTTGGGAAGACCGTCTCAGTGCAGAAGTTCACTCTGGAGTGGGCAGAGGGCTCAGCAAACCAAGACATCAGCCTGGTGATTCTGATTTCATTCAGGGAGCTGAACCTGATCAGGCATGAGCAGTACAGTCTTCTAAAGCTGCTCCATGTTTTCTATCCAGCGTTACAAAAGATGAGAGCAGAAACCCTGGCTGTCTGTAAACTTTTGTTTATCTTTGACGGCCTGGATGAAAGCAGACTGTCACTGGATTTCAGGAAGAAGAAAGTTGTGTCTGATGTGACACTGAAATCATCGATTAACACGCTGCTGACAAACCTTATCAAGGGGAATCTGCTTCCCTCAGCTCTCATCTGGATCACTTCTCGACCTGCAGCAGCCAGTCAGATCCCTCCTTCATACATTGACAGGGTGACAGAAGTGCGAGGCTTCACTGACGCCCAGAAGGAGGAGTACTTCAGGAAGAGGTTCACTGATGAGGCTCTGTCCAGCAGAATCATCTCACACATCAAAGCATCCAGGAGCCTCCACATCATGTGTCTGATCCCGGTCTTTTGCTGGATGACTGCAACAGTCCTGGAGCACATGATGGGCACAGAGCAGAGAGGAGAGCTGCCCAAGACCCTGACCGACATGTACTCACACTTCCTGATGGTTCAGATGAGGAGGAAGAAGCAAAAGCATGATGAGGGACATCCTGGAGAACTTACCAAAAGTGACAGGGAGCTTCTCTTGAAGTTGGGGAGGCTGGCATTTGAACATTTGGATAATGGAAACATCATGTTTTACAAAAAAGACCTGGAGCAATGTGGTCTGGATGCCAAGAGGCCTCTGTGTACTCAGGAGTTTGTACTGAGATCTTCAAGACCGAGTGTGTGATCTTCCAGCAAACAGTCTACTGCTTTGTCCATCTGAGTGTTCAGGAGTTCCTGGCTGCAGTTTACATGTTCAACTGCCTAACAAGAAACAACACAAAAGTTTTGAAGGCTTTTCTGGGATGTAAAAATGCTGATTTGACTCTGGATGATTTCCTTAAGCTATCATTAAAGAAGTCTTTGGAAAGTAAAACAGGTCACCTGGACCTGTTTGTTCGTTTCCTTCATGGACTGTCTATAGAGTCAAATCAAAGACTGTTCGGAGATCTTCTGGGTCAGACAGACAACAGTCCAGAGGTGATCTATCAGGTTATCAGAAACCTAAAGATGGAGAATAAGCTTATTTCCCCTGACAGAAGCATCAACATCTTTCACTGTCTAATGGAGATGAATGACCTCTCAGTACATCAGGACATCCAAGAGTTTCTGAAGTCAGAGAACAGATCAGAGAAGAAACTCTCAGAGATCCACTGCTCTGCTCTGGCCTACATGCTGCAGATGTCAGAAGAGGTTCTGGATGAGCTGGACCTGATGAAGTACAAAACATCAGAGGAGGGTCGAAAACGACTGGTTCCTGCTGTGAGAAACTGCAGGAAGGCTGTGTAAGTCCAGAAGTGATTATCATTGAACATCAGTCATGTGCAAGTTGATATCACAATCAAAAACATTTCTCATATACATTTTTTTTTTAGCTAACATTCCCAAAGCTGAAGAGTTCATTCACTGGGGGAAGATCTTTGTTGTTCATTCCTTAGTTTTCTTTCTTCATTTATCCAAAACATTCTAAGCAAAAGTCAGCCTGGAAGTCTAAAAGGAACTGAACACCAGTTGGCTATGATGAGGGTTCAAAAGGAGTGGAAAATTTCCTGGAACTTAACAGAAAATTTCCTTAGGAAGTCAAGCTGTATAATTTTGGAAAAAAAATCGAAACTATACATGAAGTACATGGAGATGTATGGGATGGAGTTGAAAATAAGGGGTAATTTAAACATACAGGGCTCTAATTTCGTGGCGCAGCGCAGGGGGCGCAAGCCTGGCGCACCCCGCGCAGTGTTAATTTGTCTGCGGCGCGCATAGCCGTGCGCTGCCAATTTGACAATTTGGTAGACTGTCTGCGCAGAGGTAGCTGTGACAGCGCACCAAGGGGAGGTGATGGCGCACCAGGGGGAGGTGTCAGCAGGTTCATGTTGGCGCAGTGACAATTTCGTGCCAAAAACAGTGCAGAAAGTGCGCTGAAAGCTCGCCAGCTGCAACCTGGTCTAACCTCGGCGCAGGGCGGAGCGCACCCTCCGCAGCTGTAATTTGGTGACAAGCGCACATGTGAGCACGCCTCAGAGGCAGGTTTCCAAAGTGTCAGGCACATTTTAATGCAATAAACAATCACAGCAATCACTATTTAATGTCCCCGTCTAAACCAGCATATACATTTGTATCTATATTAACCTTCCCGTCACATCTGATGTCGGATTAAAGCCGTTTGTCATCATGGAAACTTAACCTGACGGCAGCTGGAAGTTTGATGCACATCTTACAAGTCAACAATAAACAGCCTTAATATCTGATAGGGGAGAACGGGGTAATGTGAGACACCGGGTAGTGTGAGACACCCCCTGTATCTAGGCAACGGAACACATTTGTGGTCATGTGACCATTATGTTTTCAAGCTCGTCCCATTTTCCCTTGGCCATGAGGGAGAGGACCTCGTGGTTCTGTTGTAAGCATGTTTTTTTCACAAAAATTTTTTTTTGCATGTAAAAGTAAATTTTCTTGCTGACAACTTAATCAACTGTTGTGCCAAAGCAAATTAATTCAGGTAGACAAACTTATACATGTTGATGAACTACTAGCATTCAAAACCATGTGATGATGCTGGCTGAAAATTAGCCTGAATTGCTAAGAGAGGTTGCTTTTTCTAAAATTGTACCAGTGGGGTAAAGTGAGACAAATGATGAAAGTGAGACAGTGTCTCACTTGAAACATAAGAGTGGGGGAGACCCAAGTTTGCTATAAAGGAAAATGATGTTGCACATGTTCCTAAAAGGGATGTGGTGAAGAGGCTGCCTCAGCCTGAAAGGCCTGGAGGAACCACACAGAGAGAGCAACTCTTCATCTTTCCCTGTAACCTTAAGGGCTGGAATGTAGAGTAGGCATAGTTGCAGAGTGTGACAGTAGGCTGATGTTCTAGTCCTGTGTTCTGAGTCCCAGGCTGTTCTAGCTGGTTCTGTTTGTCCTGTGTTCTGACCCCCACACTGTGTTCTAATCTAACAGGTTCTATCTGTCATTTGAATGTTAATTAAAACATTTTTAACTATATTATCATGTATTTGATTTTGTTCAGAGTAACTTTCAAGTGTTTAGAAAAAAAATTGCTTAATTGACCAAACTCCATGATTCTGCTGCAAGTCCAACATTAGTTCTGCAATGTGTGGTTGTTAAGTTAGCTGTCAGGATTCTAACTATTACAGAATGTGTTGTTATGGTTGTTTCAGAGTGGAAAAAAGAAGTGGTTCACTTTACCCCCTTGATTTCTCTGGCCTGTCTCAGTTTACCCCTCTGCTGGGGTAAAGTGAGACACAAGACCACTTTTTTAAAAACAATCATAGTTTCACTGCCCTTCATCCTGAATAGTTTCTGATGAATTCCATTGCAAGGAAACATCCTGAATTAATGGAAAATGTGTACATTTTACTGATTTATCATTTTAGCTTGCTTAGAGGGGAACAAATGTAAAAAGTGTCTCACTTTACCCCACTCTCCCCTACTGTGTAAATATCTGGCTTCTTTCATTTCATTAAATTCAAAGAAAAAAAGGGGAAAAAAGACAAAGAAAAAGGAGAGAAAATAGATGTATGTCACTCAGGATTTACCTGTTATTGCCCATATTCCTCTATTTTAGTCTTTATTTTTAACGTGCTCTAAAAAGATGGAGAGCATTATTGCAAGGAGGATGAGGAGGAGACACCGGGAGAGTATACAGTTTATCACTAAAGGCTCTGCTATTTGGCGATGACAAACCAGGAGTGCAGGTGGATCACAAGCATTATGAATGGATAAGCCAGCTGTGGTGTAGCTGTCTCTTATTTTTTTTTTACTCCTGTTAATGACAAAGGAACAGATTACATCTGTCCCCGGAGCTGGCCCACACGGTGACGCGCCCCGCTGTCCATTCTCATGCTGAAGGGACAGCGTCTCCACTGCTGGGTCTTTCCAGCACACTGTTTCCGCGGTGGCGGGGATAATTCAGACCAATTAGACGCTGCGCCTCAGCATAGCGCATTTAAAAAGGCGCTCATTTGATTGGTGAAGACAGCGATCGGCTGTGATAATCCCACTCACGTCTATTCTCCTCCTATTCTGACATTTGCGCGGAGAGGCAGAGACGTGGGCGTGGACGCGCAACCTCTGCGCCCCTGTGCGCCATGAGTGCGCCTCTCTTGGCACTGCAGGAAACTTGCAAAGTCTTGAGGTCACACCCAGTCCGCAGCGGCGAAGGCGGCGCAGGCAGGCGCCTGCGCTTGCGCCTGGTCTATGAAATTAGAGCCCACAGTATCATATTCAAACATAATGATAAACTTTTTGGCTCATGTGCAGATATTGAGAATACGTTTAAAAACATAAGAATTTAACTGATTTATCATGAAAGTGTAACTTTTTGTCCTCATATATGCATATCAACAGACTATTCGACTGTAACCTTCAAGGAGATGACTGTGAAATCGTGGCCTCAGCTCTGACGTCCAACCCCTCACATCTACGAGAGTTGGATCTGACCAACAACAACCTGGATGATTCAGGAGTGAAGCTGCTGTGTGTTGGACTGGAGAGCCCTAATTGCAGATTAGAAATTCTGAGGTCAGAGAAATCAAATCAAATCAAATCAAATCAAATTTTATTTATAAAGCACTTTTCATACATTAAGAATGCAGCACAAAGTGCTATACATGTTAAAAACAGTCCCCCACACACACACACACACACACACACGCACACACACGCACACACATAACATGATTTTAAAATCGTGTGGCTGAGTACAGAGGAGCCAGGTCAGGAAACGCCAGGAGGCCGACTGCACTGGGTGGCGCCCATGGTCCAGAGCCGGGACACCTCCACCCGGGCGAGCCTGGCTACAGGACCAGTGAGGGACCCACTGCAGCAAGGCACTGCTGCAGACCCCCCACCTGTCCAAGACGATGCCCACCAAAGACAGAGACATCCCAGCCAGAGCCAACAGCAGCCCCCAGTGCAGGCAGCCCCCTGCTGAGGAAACACTGGAGATATGGAGTAAAAACATAAAACTACATAGGCTAAGAATCATTAAATAAATAAAATAAATAAATAAAACACTAGTAAATGAAATAAATAGTAATAGGATAAGAATAACAAGTAAAAAGGCGAGATTATATAAATAAATAAAATAAAAATATAGATAAAAATGACATAAAAATATAGGATTAGTTAAAAGCTAAATTAAAATGGTGGGTCTTGAGCCTACTTTTAAAAATATGAACATTCTCTGCAGCCCTGAGGTCCTCTGGCAGGCTGTTCCACAGACGGGGGCCATAATGTTGGACAGATGCCTCACCGTAAGTCCGTGTTCGAGCTTTAGGAATTATCAAGAGGCCAGTGCCAGAGGATCTCAAGGTCCGCGAGGGTTCATATGGTAAAAGTAGTTCTGAAAGATAAGAAGGTCCAAGACCCCTAAGGCATTTAAAAACCATTAAAAGGACCTTAAAATCAATCCTAAAACACACAGGGAGCCAATGCAGTGATTTTAAAACCGGTGTAATGTGTGCCCGCCTTCTGGTCTTCGTCAGCACACGTGCTGCTGAGTTCTGTAACAGCTGTAAGCTCGAGATGTTTCTTCTTGGAAGACCAGAAAGCAGGGCGTTACAACAGTCAATACGGCTGGAGATAAAAGCATGCATTAGCGTCTCCGTGTTAGCCCGGGAGAGAAATGGGCAGACTCTGGCGATGTTCTTTAAGTGATAAAACCCTGTTTTTGTGACATTTTTAATATGTGGAATAAAATTGAGCTCAGAGTCAAAAGTGACGCCCAGATTCTTCACCTGATTGGATGGAGTTAAAGACAGGGTTTGGAGTTTTGATAAAAGTTTCTCTCCCTGAGCCTTAGGATCAATAATTAAAACTTCCGTTTTGCCCTGGTTGAGCTGAAGGAAGTTTTCTGCCATCCAGGATTTAATGTCTAAAATACAATTAAAAAGGGCATCAATGGGCCCTGTGTCATCAGGAGACATGGATATATACAGCTATGTATCATCAGCATAACTGTGGAGCATAATACCATGCCTCCTGATGACGTCTCCCAGTGGGAGCATGTACACATTAAAAAGTATGGGGCCTAAAATTGAGCCTTGGGGAACACCACATTTCACTTCATGGGTCCTTGAGGAGCATGTGTCCAAGCTTACCAGAAATTTTCTATCTGTGAGATAGGAACTGAACCACTGAAGGGCAGTACCAGAGAGGCCTACCTGGTGTCTTAGTCTTTTTAAAAGAATCGTGTGGTCTACTGTATTGGAGGCAGCGCTTAGATCCAGTAGCACAAGGACTGTGAGTTTGTGCAAGTCCAGGTTGCACCTAAAATCATTAACAATTTTTAGTAGGGCAGTCTCCGTACTGTGGTTCATCCTAAATCCAGATTGAAATTTCTCCAGAATGGAACGTTGATTTAAAAATTCATTCAACTGAATAAAAACAAGTTTTTCTAAAATTTTGCTTAAAAATGGTAAGTTGGACACTGGTCTGTAGTTATTAAAAACATCAGGATCCAAATTGTTCTTCTTCAGAAGGGGTCTCACCACTGCCGTTTTAAGGGCAGCAGGGAAACAGCCCGTCTGAAGAGAACAATTCACCATATTTAAAAGCTCAACTTCAAGGAAACCATAAAGTGATTTAAAAAGTGATGTTGGAATTGGATCTAAAAGGCAGGTTGTTGGTTTTACTTGGGAGAAAACTCTACCAAGCATTTCAGCATCAACCAGTGCAAAACTGTCCAGTGTTTCCTCAGGTAAAAACACGCTTTCTAAGGTATTAAAAACAGTATTTTGATCAGATAAAATAGAAGATCTTATAAAATCTATTTTACCGCTGAGGTGGTCTGCAAAGCCTTCACAAAGAGAGTCTGAAGGAGTGACTTGGTTTCTGTTAAAAACAGGGTTAATTAAAAGATCAATGGTGTTAAAAAGGATTTTTGGGTTGTTCTTATGATCAGTTATAATGTTGGTGAAATATGTGGTTCTTGCGTTTCTGAGAGCAATGTTGTATGTTTTTAGCTGCTCACAGTATATTTGATGATTCACAGTTATCTTGTTTTTTCTCCATCTCCTCTCAGCTACCCTGCAATTTCTTTTTAATTTTTTAATTTCCTAATTTCTCCACGGAGGTGTGCGCTTTGGCAGTACCTTCTTTGTTGTTAGTGGAGCTACGAGGTCAAGTGTGGTTTGTAGTTTATTAATAAAATGTTCAACAATAAAATCACAGGATCCAGGTGTAGGAGCTGGAGAATGATTACCCAAGATTTCAATCAAATTTGCAGACACTTCAGAGGTAAAATAGCGCTTCCTGACAGTTTGCACCGAGGTCTCCCGTTGAATAAAACTGGTGATATTAAAAAACACACAGTAATGGTCTGGCACTGCCAAGTCAACAACAGAGAATACATTGGCTGATAGACCATAACTGAGGACTAAACCCAATATGTGTCCCCTTGTGTGACTTGGCTGTGTGACATGTTTAAAATCCAAGTAACTAAGTAAATTTAAAAACTCTTTTGCCATAAAATCAGATGGATTGTCTATGTGTATGTTAAAATCACCAGATATAATGATAAAATTGTAAGTGGCATGGATTATGGATAGAAACTCAGAAAATTCAGTGATAAAAGCTGCATCATGTCTTGGTGGTCTGTAGACAGTGATGCAGAGGATTGGGGACTGTTAAAAACAATTGCATGGTGCTCAAAGGTGGTGTACTGCTCAAATTTTATTTCTTTAGTTTTTAGTGAATTATTCACTATTGATGCAGTACCACCACCTTTTCTGCCACTTCTCACAGAGAATGTAAAGTTAAATTTGGTGGGGAGGCCTCAGTGAGAATAACTGGAGCATCTGCACCCAGCCACGTTTCAATTAAGAACATACTGTCTATCTTGTTGTCTAAAATCAAATCGTGGATAATAAAAGATTTGCTTAAAAGGGAACGGACATTTAAAAGTGCCATGTTGATGGTGACGGGTGAATTACAGACAGTACTGGTGGGTTGTTGGTGTTTTGGGAGAGGTCTGAGGTTATTGAAGTTCACAGAGTGAACATGATGGAGTCTGGTTGTGTGACGGTGAGTGACAATAACAGGGATTGATGAGTGGTTGATGAAAAGAGGGGGCCCAAGTCCAGTATTGTGAGTGTCAGAGGTGGAACTAAAAACATAGAAAGTGGGACCGGGGGGACATCATTCAGGGGCGGACAGTTCAGTCTGTTTGGGGTGATGTGATGACAGTGAGGGGAGTGTGTGCTGTAAACCGTAGGCCAGGTTGGCAGACAGCACGCGGGCCCCAGCTCTGTTCAGGTGGAGGCCATCAGTGCTGAAAAGATGTCTCCTCTCCCAAAAGGCATCAAAGTTATCAACAAAGCCCACTCTGTGGGTGCTGCAGGCTGAGGAGAGCCAGGTGCTCAGGTTGAGTAGCCTGCTGAAGCGGCCAATGCCTCTGCCACAGGTGGGGGTGGGGCCGGAAACAATCACACTCAGCTGGTGCTGCTGGAGTTTATTAAAAAGCTGCGTGAAGTCACGTTTTAAAAGCTCAGACTGTTGTCTGGAGGTGTCGTTGGTGCCCACGTGAATGATGATCTTGTTTACCTGCGGGTGAGAGGTGAGGACGTCGGGGATTTTCTCCGTTATGTCAGAGACTGTGGCGCCAGGAAAACAGAGGGTGAACGCCCCCCTCAGACGGACGTTCCTGATGAGGGAATCCCCAATGAGGAGTGTCGTGGCCAGCTGGCTTTAGCTCACATAAATATTCATATATGATATTTAATGACTGACAACTAATGGTCTTGGTAATATTTTTTTTTCTCTTGTTTTGAAATTTATGGAATGTAAGCAAGTCTTGAACATCTTTCTATATCCTTAAAAACTTGACACTTTGTTCAGTTGCAATAGTAGAAAAGTAAAGACTTCTCAGTGAAGATCAGAATTATTATTCTGCTGTATTATGCATGACAGAAGTATGAAACACCTTTGTCAGCCTGTGTTTGTTTTTATCTCCATTCTCCAATGAAAAACTGCAGTGTGATCCTCAGTCTGTAATTAAACTCTCTGGACAGGAACAGGTACATACATCTGATTACTTTTGACTGTCCAGAGGTTTATTGGCACAAATAATTGCATCAGTCCAAATCAATGGTCAGAAGTTCTGGCACAACTTCACCAACTTTCAAGGTGCTTGGAGAGAAAAAGACTTGAAGAGATCAGAAAAGCTCCAGCAACACTTGTAGTTCAGGAAACAGTTAGACCCTCGCGTTACTGCTTGTGGCCTTCATCAGGGTCATCAAAAATGCATCACAAACATCACTAAACTAGGGTCGGTCAGAAATGCAAAAAAAAAATTAGAAATGTCAAAAAGTTAAACAGTTACAAAATTTGCAGCCAGTCATGTGCAGCCACATCTGGGTCAGCCAATCAAAATGCTGTAGGGGTGTGTCGGTTCAGTCATAATGTCGTCTGAACCAATGATGTGCTGACAGGGAGTGAGGGGCGTGTCCAAAGGAGGTAACAGTGGCACCATTTTTGGTCAAAGGCCTGAGGGACAGCTTCCATTGGATGGTATTTGAATTAATTTAGCATCCATCTGATGGTGCTTGCTGAGTAGATGATCAGAATAATATTAATAAATAACCAAAAGGCTTAGAACAGGGAAATACAAAGGTTTAGATAAAACAGATTTTATACATAGATGAGATATGATCAAACTAGTACTGTCAGACGATCAAAAAAAATAATCTTGTTAATTAGCGGATTTATAATTAATTAATCTAATTAATCACATTTTAATCTCATATCTGCTTAAAGTACCCAAATAAAGAATTTGAATTCTAGGATATTACAAAATTGTACTAATCAAATGAACACACTAAGAAGTGAAGATTTGTAAATCCACATTTTTATTGGTGACTGAATAAAACCAAAGTCAGGGCGACTTGTCCAGAAAATTCTAAGCTCAATCAGGCAACTCAAATTACACTTTAAATGTGTTTCATAAATCAAATTTAAAATAAGAAAAAGGTCGAGGACATCCAGTAAACCAATTAGGCTTGATGTATTATTAAAGAATTCAGTAAATAAAGATAAATAAATTCAAAATTAAAAAAGACCAAGTCTTTAATCGGCCATTCCTGTTGTCACCTGGACTTTGTTTGGTTTGACTAGAGATGCATATGTGTATACATGGCATGCCACTGCCATGTACGGGTCCTTCAGCTGGTCAATATTAAAATGTTTGTGTGCTATGATAATTCTTGTGATTCATTTTTATAACACATTAATTTGCGGTGTAATTAATTAATCTAATTAATACACTAAAGTGGCAGACCTAGATCAAACGTAAAACATGAATGTGTTTTTATCTGCTGAAAAGTATGAATTGGATCCTTTGTCAGTTTTGCCTGTTTCAGAAAACTTTAGAAAAGTTTATATTTATAAGAAACTACACATCACTCATTTCTGTGTGAAATCATCTTCGAATTCAAGGCTGGACTGAAACTGACAGCTTATTTCCATTTTAGGAGGCAAAGCATTGTCACAAATATTTACATAGATGCAGAATCACAACAGAAACATAAGAGAACTGGATGCTAGAGTTGCAAGGTCTGTAGAGTAGAAGGAACTTCTTTTTTTGAAACATTGCTTGTAAACTTTAGCAGTTGCAGATTGCGTTTCAGGCATGTTCCAAAAATGCAGTTGCTCATTTGTCCTTGGTGTGAGCCCAAACCCAGGAGGGATCTGATGCTCATTCTACTGCCAACACAAACTCAATTTAGAAGTTTCACAGACTATTTTGCTCCACTTTACACACAAATGAGAAATTTAATGTTAAAAGAAAGACAACACTGATGTTTCCACCAAGAGGAACTTCTTATAGCCAGAACTAAATGTATCTCTGATGAAGCTGTTTCTGTTTTGACCTTAATCAATCTGTAGAGAATCAATATGATACTTAAATAAAAACCTGACTTTGTCTGTTTGGTTAAAGATATTAAGGTTAGACTGACAGTTGAGTGATAACAGAGTTATAGCCTACATAACAGTAGACCCTCCCTTATGAGCCGAGGCCATACTGTTGTTTTGTGAGTTCAAAATTTTCAGGAAATTTACACTTTGTTTAAGTAGGGCTTAAGAAAATTGATACTTTTATTATATATTGTACTTTAGGTATTTTGTAGGTAAGTTTTATTTATGTTTTATTTTGATGAAGATATTTGGTTTCTGGCCCTTTAAGAGAGCTCTGGCTTTTGCATGGGTCAGAAGGCTAAACAGTTTTTCTGCGGACATTGTGGAGGCTCAACTAGCTGGGGAGCCATACGGTTTTCTTACATGTTACTGTGTGTTAGAAATCTTCCAGAAGGAAGAATAAACTGTGGAATAAAGTTTTGTGTGTTATAACTCAAGACGGGCCTGGACTGGATGATTACTTGGAGACACAGGGATACGTGAGTAAGCCACAACACTACCAGCTAGCCAAAGTTTGTCCATTACACTCTCTTCACTTCTGTATAAAGAATAGGATGGCCCACTTCCAAACAAATGAAAGTTAAATAAGTAAACTAAGAAACTAATAAGAAAAAAAATCACTGTGAAATTGAAAAGTATTGTTGATGAACATTAAAACACTCCATGAAGATTTCTCTTTTTTAAAAAAGTGGCATAAAATAAAATACAATGTCGCACTTTAATCAAATAGATGGAGATTGCTTGTTTGGCCTTGTTTTTATCAACCTGGTTGCTCATTTCTGTTGAAAATCTGACAATACCTCTAGATCTAACAATGGTGAGTCTGGAGTGGACTGTAAGTTTAAACTGTTTTTTTCAGGATTTGAGAACAAGAACTACCTCATGGTTAATGATGTATGAGACAAGAAGTGTACATTATGTCCCAGAGCAAAGTGTTTGTCTAAAAGCTGGTGACCAAATACACAAATAACAGCGTTGATAATGGCAGCGCTGCTGTTGGCAGGCCAGGTAACAACATGGAAGGACACAGAGACAGAGCCAGGCTGTTCAGGGAGACAAAGCTTTTTCAACAAAGTAACACACAATTTCTTTACCTGGTAATTAAATACATTAATGAAGAAGTAATCCTGTTTGTAATTGAATTACTTTTAGGGAAAGTAAGTAGTAACTCTTAAAAAGAACAGTAATTTGTCAACACTGATGCCACTGCAGCAAGTGAAAGGACAAATAATTACATAGATACAAAATCAACCATGACAGTCTGTGGTGTCAAGGCTAAGTAAATATAATGCACAGCATGTTGCAGTGCTGCTGCAGCATAGTGAAAGGATCTCCAGGTAAATGTGGGCCAGCAGTGATGCATTGTTGTCATGCACTTTTCACATCTAATGTGATAGAATTAGAAATGTGCGAGCCGACTGTGTTTAAAGTTTGTTTCTGGACATATTCATACATGTTGATGTGCATCATGTTTGATAGATCCATGCACAAAGAGAGTCCTGTTTTTTTTGTCTCTGATTTGCTCTCTGCACTGCCAGTCAACCCCCTCAGGTCAGGACCAAGTCTTCTTGGTGTCCAAAGGCTCAGACTAAAGGCTAAAGACCATCATGCTGTGAAAGTTGTTGCTCAGATGTCGAGAACACTCTTCATTGTAAAATATATTCTGCAAACTTCAACTGAAGCCTTAGAAAACATCTTCAAACACATTCATTCAAATCAGTATTTGACCGCTTGGTGCAGTTTTTAACCCCTATGCTGTTTTTATATTTTATTGTCATTTGGTTTTGTGATTAATGTTTTTGTTGTGTTGTTATGTGTTGTGAAGCACTTGAGAATTGTGAGCCATCAATTTAATTGAACTATAAACCTTACCTTATCATTAATTCTTCATCCAGATTGAGTGACTGCAGTCTGTCAGAGATCAGCTGTTCTTCTCTGGCCTCAGCCCTGAAGTCAAACCCCTCTCATCTCAGAGTGCTGCAGCTGAACTGGAACAATCTGCAGGATTCAGGAGTGAAGTCTCTGTGTGATTTTCTGGAGAGTCCAGACTGCAGACTGGAAACTCTGAGGTCAGGTCACCACTGAAAGGTTTTAAGATTTTAATTATAGTTCATATTCTGACTACCCTGTTTTTTAATTTAATTGCTGAAAAGTATTAATTGGGTCTCTTTGTCAGTTTTTACTGTTTCAGAAAAAAATGAGGAAAGTTGATGTTTATAACAAACTGTACATCACTTATTTCTCTGTGAAATCATCTTCAAACTCAAGGCTGGACTGAAACTGACAGTTTACTAAAGTGCAAATGTAAGATTGGGAGAAATATTAACATAGATACAAATTCAGTCATGATAGTCTTTGCTCTCTGCACTGCCAGTCAACCCCCTGAGGTAAGGACCAAGTCTTCTTGGTGTCCAAAGGCTCAGACTAAAGGCTAAAGACCATCATGCAGTCAAAGTTGTTGCTCAGATGTCGAGAACACTTCACAGTAAAGTATATACTGCAAGCTTTAACTGAAGCTTTTGGATATATATCTGCTGGTCAGTAAAAGGTCCACGATTCGTACTGATGTCCACAACAAGTTTAATCTTCACAGAAGATACACCAAGGAGACACCGTGAAAACTAGAACAGATAGGACAGGGTTTTAGCCCTTGGCTAAATCATTTCACATTCACTTGTCATCAAACATATTTCATAACTCATATTCGTTTCCTAAAATTAAACAATGTAAACAATATTTACTGTGTTCGCCTGCTGACCAACGGTTAGGAAAAAAGAACGGGATGATAAAGTTTTCTGCAGTACCCGCCATTCTCTCTCTCTCTCTCTCTCTCTCTCTCTCTCTCTCTGTCTGTGCCGCTGCATGCAGCTTTGCGAAAGAAAACATCATGTGACATTCAAAAAAAACTTTATCAACAGGACAACATAACAAATTAACATCTTCTTTTTAACATATAATTTACTCATTTAACAGTATGACCTCCTTTAAAGACTGCATGTAAATGAAAACAAATAAGCAGTCATATTAAAATAAAATATGAACTTTTAAAGTCATGCGTTTCTGTGGCAACCTATCTAACTCAAACTGTGCCTGTTACAGAAAACATCTTAAAACACATTAATTCATATTGGCTTTTGAACCCTTGTAGTTTTTCACCGCTATGCTGTTTCTGTATTTAATTGTCATTTGGTTTTGTGATTATTATTTTTGTTGTGTTATTTGTTGTGAAGCACTGGAGAATTGTGAGCCATCAATATAACTGTACTCTAAACTTTACCTTATCATTAATTCTTCATCCAGATTGAGTTGGTGCGGTCTGTCAGAGATCAGATGTTCTTCTCTGGCCTCAGCCCTGAAGTCAAACCCCTCTCATCTCAGAGAGCTGGAGCTGAGCTTCAATGATCTGCAGGATTCAGGAGTGAAGTCTCTGTGTGATTTTCTGAAGAGTCCAAACTGCAGACTGGAAACTCTGAGGTCAGATCACCACTGAAAGGTTTTGAGATTTTATTTATAGTTCATATTCTGACTACCCTGTTTTTTAATTTAATTGCTGAAAAGTATTAATTGGGTCTCTTTGTCAGTTTTTCCTGTTTCAGAAAAAAATGAGGAAAGTTTACATTTATAACAAACTGTACATCACTTATTTCTCTGTGAAATCATCTTCAAACTCAAGGCTGGACTGAAACAGACAGTTTATTAAAGTGCAAATGTAAGATTGGGAGAAATATTAACATAGATACAAATTCAGTCATGATAGTCTTTGCTCTCTGCACTGCCAGTCAACCCCCTGAGGTAAGGACCAAGTCTTCTTGGTGTCCAAAGGCTCAGACTAAAGGCTAAAGTCCATCATGCAGTCAAAGTTGCTGCTCAGATGTTGAGAACACTTCGCAGTAAAGTAGATACTGCGAGCTTTAACTGAAGCTTTTGGATATATATCTGCTGGTCAGTAAAAGGTCCACGATTCGTACTGATGTCCACAACAAGTTTAATCTTCACAGAAGATACACCAAGGAGACACTGTGAAAACTAGAACAGATAAGACAGTCACTTGTCAACAAACATATTTCATAACTCATATTTGTTTCCTAAGATTAAACAAACAATGTAAACAATATTTACTGTGTTCGCCTGCTGACCAACAGTTAGGAATAAAGAACGGGATGATAAAGTTTTCTGCAGTACCCACCATTCTCTCATTCTCTCTCTCTCTCTCTCTCTCTCTCTCTCTCTCTCTCTCTCTCTGTGCCGCTGCATGCAGCTTTCTGAAAGAAAACGTCATGTGACATTCAAAAAAAACTTTATCGACAGGACAACATAAGAAATTAACATCTTCTTTCTAACGTATAATTTACTGATTGAACAGTATGACCTCCTTTAAAGACTGCATGTAAATGAAAACAAATAAGCAGTCATATTAAAATAAAATATGAACTTTTAAAGTCATGCGTTGCTGTGGCAACCTATCTAACTCAAACTGTGCCTGTTACAGAAAACATCTTAAAACACATTTATTCATATTGGCTTTTGACCCCTTGTTGTAGTTTCTTACCACTATGCTGTTTCTGTATTTAATTGTCATTTGGTTTTGTGATTATTGTTTTTGTTGTGTTGTTATGTGTTGTGAAGCACTGGAGAATTATGAGCCATTAATTTAACTTTACTTTTACCCTTACCTTATCATTAATTCTTCATCCAGATTGAGGGAATGCAGTCTGTCAAAGATCAGCTGTTCTTCTCTGGCCTCAGCCCTGAAGTCAAACCCCTCTCATCTCAGAGAGCTGGAGCTGAGCTACAACAATCTGCAGGATTCAGGAGTGAAGTCTCTGTGTGATTTTCTGAAGAGTCCAAACTGCAGACTGGAAACTCTGAGGTCAGGTCACCACTGAAAGGTTTTAAGAATGTATTTATAGTTCATAATCTGACTACCCTGTTTTTTATTTTAACTGCTGAAAAGATTTAATTGGATCCTTTGTCAGTTTTTCCTGTTTCAGAAAAAAACTGAGAAAAAATTATATTTATAACAAACTGAACATCACTCATTTCTCTGTAAAATCATCTTCAAATTCAAGGCTGGACTGAAACAGACAGCTTATTATTATTTAATCTGTCAAAACATTGGCACAAATTTTTACATAGATACAAAATCATCTACGATACTCTGTGATGTCAAGGCTAAATAAATGTTGAGCATGTTGCTGTGCTTCTTCATGTTGGGAGTAATGACATGACAATGACAAATTAAGGCGTTACTACCAAAATTATTATTTTCCAGTAGCGGGTAATCTAATTAATTACTATATTAGACACTGTTGCCATTACCAACAGTGAAATGTGGCGTGTTATTATGCACTGATATTCTAACATCTGTTATCTGACCTGCCTCACTCAGCAGGCACAGGACAGGAGCTGTGCCACAAACAGACACACAAGAGAACTGGATGCCAGAGTTGCCAGGTCCACACATTATAAGCAACTTCAGGCCTCTAGTTCTGAGAATTTGCTTGTAAATATTGGCAGCTGTTCTAAAAATGCGGTTGATCATTTGTCCTTGGTGTGCCTCCGGATCTGATCCTCACTCTACTACCAATATAAACTCAAGTCAGAAGTTACACAGACTATTTGGCCAACTTTACACACAAATGAGAAATTTACTGTAGAAAGAGTGATGAAACTCATGTTTCCGCCAACAAGAACTCCTTAAAGCCAAAATTAAATGTATTTCTAATGTAGCTGTTTCTGTTTTCACCAAAATAAATCTGAAGATGATCAAAATAAAAAATAAAAAAGCCTGACTTTGTCTGTTTGGTTAAAAATATCAAGGTTAGACAGACTGCTAAGTGATAACAGAGTTATAAATAACAGTAGCCACTCCCTTCACTTCTGTATAAAGAGAATAGGATGCTCCACCTCCGAACAAATGAATGTTGAATAAGTAAATAAAGAGACTAATGAGAAAAATTGTCCCTGAAGAATGTATAGTTGATTAAATTAGAACACACTCCATGAAAATTTCCCTTTTTAAAAAAGTAATATGCCATTTATTGTTGTGATTATTGTTTTTGTTGTTTTGTTATGTGATGTGAAGCACAAGAGAAATGTGAGTCATCAATTTGACCTCCCTCTAACCCTTACTTTATCATTAATTCTTCATCCAGATTGAGGAGCTGCAGTCTGTCAGAGATCAGCTGTTCTTCTCTGGCCTCAGCCCTGAAGTCAAACCCCTCTCATCTCAGAGAGCTGGAGCTGAGCTACAACGATCTGCAGGATTCAGGAGTGAAGTCTCTGTGTGATTTTCTGAAGAGTCCAAACTGCAGACTGGAAACTCTGAGGTCAATAAACTGTAATGCGTACCTATTTTAAATGTATAATTTGTTCAGAACAAAGAGAAATGTTGGGAGGGGGGTAATGGGTTTAGGGGGACTTTTTTGTCATGAAAAGGTAAAACGCTCTAAGAGTTCTTTCTGTAGAATTCAGTCAAGCCAATGAGACTTCTGAAATGTTCTGAGCCAACACAGCCTCTGATGGAAGTATGATGTCAGATCTGTTGGCCCAGTTCATCTTCAAACTCTTGATAATGTTTTGTGTTCTTTAATATTGTTGTTGATCAGCTAACATTACTTAAGAATAATTTGCAAAGCAACTTTCTCTTTGAAAGTGTTCCCTGCTCAAATTTCTCTGTCATGGAGTTTTAATCAAGCCTCCGTTAGAAAGTTTTGCTTTGCTCACTTTAACAGTAATTCAACAATTAAGTTGGTGGGGCACAAAATAAATGAAATAATCTCCTTTTTCAGATTGTGGTTCTGCAATTTGTCAGAAATCAGCTGTGCTAATCTGACCTCAGCTCTGTTATCTGAACACTCCCATCTGAGAGAGCTGGACCTGGGAGGAGACGAGCTCCAGGATTCAGGAGGGAAGCTGAATGAACTTGTACAGAGTCCACGGTCCAGACTGGAGAGCGTGAGGTCAGTGAAGGATTTAAGATGGGCCTTGCTATCTTATGTTTGTTCTGCTAACCAAGGATATGCACAACAAATAAACAAGGGTATCGATAGAAAATGATAAAAACTGTTTATTATAAATCAGGTCTCATGACTTTTGGGGTTTTCTTGATTCTTGCAGGATTGGAGAACAGTGGATCAGGGCAGATGAACAAACAAAATGTTGAGTATTGAAATTTCTGCATTCTTAAATCATTCCTACATACTGTATTTGTCACATGCTAGGATGAGCAAATGTTCTCAGTTCAGCTTTTTCTTTCTTTTGTGTTACAGCCCTGAAGTCGAAACACTTTTACCCATCACATGACTTCATTGATAAAGAGGAGGGGGCAGAAAAGCTTCATCTCATTGTTGATGATAAAAAGGTGAGGAAGAGAATGTACCTTTGTGGTATAAAATTATGATATGTTTTCATTACTGTTATTTGACTTATTCAAATGTTGAAGTTATTCAAAATTCAGTTTTGGTAATAAAGGTATTTTTGACATAGGAAGCTAATGTCAGATTAAATCACTATGATCATGCATTATTGTTGAACACACTGCTGAAGTTTTTTTTCCAAAGAGACGAAATTGTGAAAAGTTGTTAGAAGTTGATCTAGTGATGAGGTTACCATGGAGGGAGGGTTTTATTAGTTATCACTTCCCGAAAGGCGTGAGCCTTGATGGTAAAAACACAATAAAACAAAAGTTGCACTCTACATTTCCATCTCTCTCATTATATTACAGTAACAGCCTCTGCATCAGCTGTTGTGTGTTCTGATGATCCAGTGAGAATTGAGACAGTCAGCAGAAAACAGACGATATATTACTGCATTATAGAGTTTGCATGTTCTCCCTGTGCATGTGTATCTCTCTCTAGACACTCTGACTTCCTCCTAAATTTGCCCTGAGGTATGAGTGTGAGTGTGAATAGTTGTCTGTCTCTCTATGTGGCCCTGTAATTGGCTGATGACTGGTTCAGGATGTACCCTGCTTTAATCTAAAGTCAGCTGGAATAGGCTCCAGCCTCCTGTGACCCTGAGTGGGACAAGTGTTATAGATAATGGATGGAAGATTATTTTGGAGCAAAGTCCGACTAATTTCTGTTTAATTTGAGCACAAAAGTTTGAATTCAGTATTTTATCACTGAATATATTCCCAGGGGAGTTGGTTTGTCCCTTAAAATGGTGAACTTTTACCTTTTTCCACAGGCTCCATCATCCTTCTCACCTGAGCAGACTGGCTCTACATACAGGTAATATTTTGACATATCAAAACCACTTCAACAGCTTGATTTATGAGCAATGAATTTCATTATAAGTGATTAAATCTGACTTGAAACTGTCGAACTTTTCAGCGATACTGTATTTTCTCATTCTTTATGAAACTGTTTGTTAAACATTACAAATGACGCAGCAAATGTGAGCTAGTTAACTCCAAAACCCTGAAAAACATCCTCCTTAATGTGACACCAAACACTCAGTGCATTTCAGTGAGGATAGACATTATATAGACATTAGACAGTTGTCCTTATTAATCTATGTAAAGGATATGTGGTACAGTTTTTCCAGGATTGAATGCAGATGGAAAAATCAATTAAGTTTCAGGATGGAATTTCACTCATCTATTCAATATGTTAGTTATCATTGTGATACATTTTTTAGAAGAAAGAGGATAATGAGCTAATAGAAAAATCCTTTTGTTTGTTCGACTATATAGATATTATACGATAGATACAAATTGTTTCGATTTATTATTCCAAATCATTCAATGGAACGACAAACCCCAATTTTACTCAACATTCATCAGTTTCAGAACAATAACCTTTTTTGCTAAAGTTGATGCAGCCTGTTGATGTTTTTAGTTTCAGGTGTCCTGGTCAAGGTGTGTTTCAGTGTGCTGTGACTGGACTGGTGTTTGTCACAGAAAGGGAGGCGGAGCTTCAGTACAGGACCATCCAATGGGACGAAAACCTCCTCCAATCAGCTGGCAAGGAGGCTGCTGGGCCGCTGTTCGACATCCAGTGTTCAGAGGGGGCTTTGTGTCAGCTGCAGCTCCCACACTGTGAATCAGAGGAAGGTACAAACAATGCAGTGCTACAGATATGAAATATGAAAATAATAAACTATGGTTTGAATATCTGGTCAATGCTTCGGATCAGAGACAAAAGACAGACTGTAATGTTTAGTCAGAGAGAACTTGTGATTTTTTTAGCTCTGAAATTGTGGTGTGAGCATGTAATGTTAGTTTTGGGAGTAAAAAATGTTTTTCAGTCTCAAATTCACAGTGCTGTTAGACAAAACTGCCGGGATGAGGCATCTATGCAAGTACATGCTGCATAAAGGAATGGGTGACATGGCTGATCCCTACATGAGCACTCACTCTCGGTGTTCCTGTCTCCCACTGAGTCTTCCTGCTCACCACTCTCCCATATCACTCCTTTGTTAGTTCCTCTGGAGAGGGAACAGAGAGGGGATCATTCATTTCCCCAATTCTGTGCACTCAAAGGGGTCGAAGTGACAGAACTGGACTCAAACCCTTGACCTTCTGATTGATCGAGTGAACCTACAGGCTTACTCACAGAATTAAACATGTCTGATGAAAGTTTACAGTAAGACTTTAGTCTTGAACTGTTCAATGACGTGACTGCTATCAATAACCAACAGACTCCCCTCGACTCAGGCAGACTCAGGGACACCAAACAGGAAGCAAGAGGCTCATGAACAAATTAGGGAGACAAAGGAGCGAACGTCTCTGCAGGACCTGAAAATAAGGAGGAATGGTTTGATTTATGGAGGACAGAATCCCTCTTTGATATGTCCTCCTCTTTGTACAATGATACGCACTGAAGATGAAGACCAGGGTCAGAGGAGACCTGCAGATCTTTAAGATTCTCCAAAACTGATGTAGTTAGTTAATTTATGACTCTTAGTTGAAACATTAATCCAATATATCTAAAGTTGCACCACTCTCTGCTTCCTCAGCTCTGCTTCTTGATGACCTGTTGTCTGTGGTCCACATCACCGATGATAGGATGAGCTTCTTGTCTCCACTGGAGGTCACTCACACTCATGTGGTCGTGAATGTTTCTCATCTTTCTGATTTTGGAGTGGTCCGGAAGATGAGAAGGTTTTTCAATCAAATAAAAGGCCAAGTCCTGCTGTTCCTCCGACCTCCAAACATAAGGCATCAAATGCTCAATGTTTTTCTCCTGCCAAGCAACGTTGTTCTGGCTGAGGTAAGTTATATGTTCTCTAAAAAACCCTGTGATGATATTTTTATGAAAAAGACACTCTGTCTTCTTTTTTTTATACAAACAAAATATTCTCTGTGGCCACTTCATCAAGTAACTCAATCCTTTCATTGCAATTTCACTGGGCAATCCTTATTTTATTTCTTTTTCTGCAGGTTTGTGACAAGCAAAAGGGCGCTTCGTACATCGAAATCTGTGCTGACTGTCCTCTCAGCTGTAATCAACTTTACAGCCTCCACTGTGTTCCTGAAGGCTTCAGAATACAACCAAAGGTAAGACAGTCAAATCCACCTCCAGTAGCCATGACCACTCAAAGTGGTAACATCTGTTTCCAGCATTTAAATAGGAAATAAATGTAATTTTTTATACATTGATTACCCTAATCTACCCCATACTCCCCTGTGTAAGGGCCTTTGCACATCAGACATGAATTTTCAATGTGAATTTGCACATACAGACGTAGCAAAGATTGTTGGTACCCTTGAGTTAAGGAAACAAAAACCCACATGGTCACTAAAATAACTTGAGACTGACAAAAGTGATAATAAATAAAAATGACCGAAAATCAACTGATGAAAATCGGACAGTGCTTTTGAATTGTGGTTTAAGAGGGTAAAAAAATAAAAAATAATGAAACAGGCCTGGACAAAAATGATGGTAACCATAACTTACTATTTTGCTGCACAACCTTTTGAGACAATAACTGCAATCAGGAAATTTCTTTAACTCTCAGTGAGACTTCATATTTCAGCTCCTTCCACAAATGTACAATAGGATTTAGATCAAGGATCACAGAAGGCCACCTGAGAATGGTCCAGTGTTTTGTTCTGAGCCATTCTTGGATGTTTTAGCTGTGTGTTTTGAGTCATTATCCTGTAAGAGGACCCATGACCTTCAGCTGAGACCAAGCTTTGTAGAACTTGGCAGCACTTTTTGTTCCAGAATGTCTTAATAGTCTTGAGATTTTATTATACCCTGCACATATTCAAGACACCTATATGCCAGATGCAGCAAAGCAGCCCCAGAACATAACTGAGCTTCCTCCATGTTTCACAGTACATAGAGTGTTCTTTTCTTCGTATGCTTCATTTTTTGGGTCTGTGAACACGGAGCTGATGTGACTAAACAAAAACCTCCAGTTTTGTCTCATCTGTCTAAAGGATATTCTCCCAGAAGCTTTGTGGCTTGTCAATATACATTTTGGTAAATTCTAGTCTCACTTTTTTATGATTTGCTTTCAGCAGTCGTGGACTCTATCCAGTCCACTTTGGCTCAAATTATCGACCGATGCTGTGATTTGGTTCTGATGTACCTTGACCTTGGATTTTACCTCTAATATCTTTGGAAGTTGTTCTCAGCTCTTTGGTTACCATACGTTTTATCTGTCTCTTCAATTTTTCATAAATTTTCCTCCTGCAGCCACATCCAGCAAGGTCAGCTCCAGTCCCATGGACCTTAAACTTCTGAATGATCTGTGCAGCTGTCGTCACAGGAGCATCAAGCTGCTTGGAGATGGTCTTATAGCCTTTACCTTTAACATGCTTGTCTATAATTGTCTTTCTAATCTCCTGAGACAGCTCTCTCCTTAGCTTTCTGTGGTCCATGTTCAGTGTGGTACACACCATGATACCAAACAGCACAATGATGAATTTTCAGCCTTTAAATAAGCAGACTGGCTGATTACAGGCTTGAAGACAGCTGTGATTCTGATTACAGGACATATCTTAGTTTAACATGTCCCTGTGGTCAAATCATTTTCAATCTTTGCTCTGGGTACCGGCATTTTTGTCCTGGCCAGTTTCATTGTTGTGATTTTTAAAATAATTCTATTGAGGCACAATTCAAAAGCAATATTTGATTTTCAGTAATTTTTTATTTGTTACTTTTGTCAGTTTCAAGTTATTTCAGTGACCATGTGGGTGTTTCTTTCAGTAACAGAAGGGTACCATGAATTACTGTCACACCTGTAATTCTAATTTTCAAACCTATAGCCAATGCAAGCTCACACACCAGTGACACAATGTTATCAGGTGACAACTGCAGCACAATCCACAGCAATTTATAAAGAACTGTCCCACACAGTCTGTGTATCTGTTTAACTCAGGAGGTGGAACCCTGAACTCCTACTGTGTCTGGAAATAAACCAATTTCATGATGGTCATGAATTTAAAAAATGACCATCCACCAAATATTCATGAGTGTACATGCACAACAGTGGCCGTCATGTCCTTCCACCCTGGACAAAATAGTATCACAGCAGAGAGGATGTGAAGAATATAAATAATGTAGATTTGAGATAATAAGCCAATGTTTTTCATTTTCCACCTAAATTTGTTAAATTCCTCAGAGCTCTGGCCCTCTGCAACAATGTGTAGCCTTGCTCTGATTGAATGACCTCTCGAATAAAATAAATGTTAAATTCTTTTTTCAGCATGCACGATTTTCCTCTGAGTACGGACCAAACTTTCATCCAACATTTCAAGTTTTCCTCACTCCAAACTCAGAGGAAGTGACTTTGATAGTCCAGGACCAGGACGGGAGAGAAGTCTTGAACCAGTTTGCGTCTCTTGTCCAAGCAGTGGACAGGGCCCCTGGAGTGGACGGGGCCCCTGGAGTGGACGGGGCCCCTGCAGTGGACAGGGCCTCTGCAGTGGACAGGGCTCCTGGAGTGGACAGGGCCCCTGCAGTGGACAGGGCCTCTGCAGTGGACAAGGCCCCTGGAGTGGACAGGGCCCCTGGAGTGGACAGGGCCCCTGGAGTGGACAGGGCCTCTGCAGTGGACAAGGCCCCTGGAGTGGACAGGGCCCCTGGAGTGGACAGGGCCCCTGCAGTGGACAGGGCCTCTGCAGCAGAGGCACTGCGCTCAGTTAGGATTCAGTTTGTTGACAGAGTGACTGATTCAGTCCTGAACCAGCTCCTGGATAGGCTCCTGGAGCAGGAAGTTATAAATAATGAGGACGTGCAGTTGATCAAAACCAAAGTCGGTGCGGAAAAAGCACGAGGTGTGATCAACTCAGTTCTTCCAAAAGGGAATAAAGCCTGTTTCATTCTGATCGCAGCTCTCTCTGAGGTGGATCCATTGTTCTGTGAGGACCTAAACCTCTGATGAAGAAGAAACAACAAGAGCTAAAATTATAGATGAGCATATTAAAGGGGTCATTTTATGTCTAATCTCAGGTTCATATATTTATTTATGATGACTGCTAGAGTATCTCCACTTATGTTAAAAAAAAGATCCTAGTTTCCACATACAGATGTGTCTGGAGCTGAAATATAAACTAAGAAGTAATTTACTCAATCACCTGCTTTCATCAGTTACAGCAACAAGTTAAACCATAACAGCAGTTTGACCTTGTTGTTGGAATAAATTGCAAATAATGCCGATTTAACAAAGAATTCAAAAAGGTGCATGTCATGGACTTATCATACTGACTAGTCAAGTAACAGTATTTTAAAGTACATGTTGGTGTTTTTTTGTCTTTTCATCTTGATGGGGATATTATTTTAAAGCTGGGATGGAAAACCTTCCTTTAACCTGCAACTACTTAAAGCTCATTAAAGGAATATTACACCCAAAGAATGATATGCCCTAATTTTCTACTCACCCTCATGCTGAGCAACACTCTGGAGCACTTTTTTGATGTCTCAAATGCAGCTGGAGGTCCGGGATGATTTTCGCTGTGAACAAACGTCCATCTAACAGGGGACAACGGTGCCTGAAGAAAAAGGTCCATAAAAGTCCACAAAAACGTGCCTATTTTCCTTCATACTGCTCGTCCGCTGTAATCCAAGTGTCCTGGTAACGTCCATAATTAAGCGAGGTCATTTAGTACTTTTTAGCCTAAACAGTGCTATAAGCGTGCTTCCGCAGTGCGACCTCGCTTCACTTAATTATGGACGCCAGGACTGGGCAGACCTGATAGTGCAGGGAGGCGTGCAGAGGCGTGCACTGCGAAAGTATGTTTTGTGGACCTGGGAAACCTTTTAATATCGGCTTTCCCTGTTAGTGCTCCCGATAGTTCAGTGTGACCTGGTTAAGTTCCTGCTCATGATGATCATAAGTGATGATTTTTCGCTTTTTCTGTAAAGACAATGTTTTGAATTCTGCATACCATTGGCTGTATTTGATGCTGTAGAAATAAACATTAAAGAGACTGTGAGGAGTTTTTGAGTAATTACAAAAAAGTCTCACTTTTAGACGTATGCCTGATCGAAATACACACTTTAAGATGAGTATTGATGAGTTTTATAGCATCTAAATAGGTTATCTATAAATGCTATTCTTTAGCCTTCCGTTCGGGTCGGACAGGGCTGGACTGGCCTGGATACTCAACTTCGGGGAACCAGACAATTAAAACTAGAGCAAATTTATATTATTTTATTATTTATATTACACGTCTGAGAGCGCCGGGCTGTAAGTAGCGATTTTTAGCCGTCTACAACTACGATAATAACTTTTCCCCGCTTTGCTTGTCGTCACACATCAAAAACTACCGCTGCATAACTAGAAAGAGATACATTACCTCGTCGCTTTGCATCCTGTAAGTTGTTGAAAAAGAACTTGTAAAGCAATGCAGAGTTCCGACAAAGATCCATGCAGCATTTACCGCAACAAACAAACACACTTTGGCTTCACGTCTCCAGTGCGTTCAAGTTGTAGTCAGAAGTAGGAATTTTGAGCTCCGAGTAGTAAACTAAAACTGGAACGTCCCCAGAGGTCTGAATTTCCTACTGGGAACTCGGTGAAACCTCGCCACCCCGAGGTGTCAATCAAAGATGGGTGCCCCCGGTGTGAACAGTTATTTAGCTCCTGTAATAATCAGTTTATTTGCACTTCTGACTGGGGTGTGTCGCTCTAGATCAGCTGTATACATAGTATTGTTAGACTTATATTTACAAAAATGCTGCCATAGTGATAATCACATTCTTCATACAACAACGCAGGGCGTGCTAACAACAGCTAACAATAGCCTGGTAGATCGACATGTTTTTTTCTGACTTCAACTGGAACGCCGATAAGTGGGAGATGATATCACTCCCATTTCCGAGGTTACAGAACGCAGCATTACGCCGGCGATAAATTCTCCTCATAGCACCTTTAAGATATTAAAGCTAAAATGACATCTCACATTTACCACTGTTCGAAAAGTTGCTCAAATGGATGTGAAATATTTCTGATGTCATGAAACAGTCCTGTATTGTTGGGTATGCATTTTTATTTTGTATTTTATCTTTGCTGTAAACAAATGTCCAGTGGAATACTCTGAGTTTAACAAAATAAAAGTTTTTTTGTTGCATTAATCACATGGTGATCTTTATTTTTCTCACTAAGGAGGCAGCTCTGTTGTGTTTTAGTAGCAGAGACACCGGCGCACTAACACTCACCTACTGAACTCTGCAGGGTGATCGTGGCAACAGTCAAACTTTTACTCTGCAGAGCCACTCATGATCCACCTCCTGGATTCTCTCTCTCTCTCCAGTCTTACTGTCTCTTCAGCAGCAGAAACTCATCCTCAGACTCTGAACACTCAGCAGCTCCCTCAGGAAAAAGGTCAGTCCTGCTCTGCTTCTTCTTTTTTGACAGAGCTGCACTTCTGTAAGAAAGCAGGTTAAGCTGTATGGATCAGAAGTACTCAGACTGTTAACTTTATCAAACATTAAACCTGGATCTTAATGTTTGATAAAGTCATTATGATCGAAAAATATAAAAAACAACACAGCCTAAATACTAGAAGTGCATTCCTTCCTGGATGAAATAAGCCTGTAGCAGCCAACTGCAATTTCCCATTTCTGTCATTTTGGTTTGAAGTATGTATTTTGAGAATTAACTGAGACGATTGAGTCTTGGCGTATTGTCTGACATTTTTAATTTGATTAAAAAGAGGAGATACAAACAGTCACATATGTTCAAAGTATATCTCTTTATAATGCAGAATCAGAGGGAGCCATTGACATCCTTCCTTCTAAACCACAGTAAAGACATTCATGAGGACTCACTCTGTTTTCATCAGCTGATTAACAATGACATTTAGGAACACAGCTTAAAATCACCTGTTGATATGGTAACCAATCAAATCACAACACCCTCTGACCACAAAGGAAAATGCTGTAAAAACAGCCCCCATGTGTGTTTTATGCACCACTCTTCACTCTGATGTGATATTTTTATTGATATTGATTGTATTTTATCAGCTCTGACCTCTGAATCGTCTCCCTCCACATCACATAGTCAAGCAGTCTTGTGTGCAGAGTCAAATGTATTTACAGCTACGCTCAGAGCACAGGTGGATGAGTTCATGAGGTTGAACAGAGAGTTTATTTCAGGTCTTACTTTTCAGTCATCAAAGTAGAAACAGGCAGAGAGTCTGAGTGTAAAAACTGCATGATGGATATGAGAGGATCAGGTCATTCTTTTAAACTAAACACCCTTTTCTCAGGTAATAAAAATGTGATTGAATTAATTTTCTACTGTTTCTTTACAGCCTGGTACCAAATGATGCACCGTCTGGTGCTTTGTGACCCTGGTCCGAGTGGAGAATCTTCTACTCAGCAAAAGTTTTCCAAAGCATGTGTTTGGAGTGTTCTGAAAGGCAGTTTGTTTATGTGTATGTTCACCTAAGAAACAGTAAATTAAAAAAATACACCACTCCTTGAAAATTACTTGTAGAAATATGGAGATACATAACAGTTATTCCAAATTTATGATGACAGAGGCATATTTTGGAGTCAAATTTATCTGTATGTAATAAATAGAATCACAGCTGTTCTTAAAATGAAAAATGGTGGATGAAATTTTCAGTTTCATTGTGCAAAAACATAAAACAATGCGAGCTCTGTTAAGCTTGCTACAATTTAGGACAAATTGGTCTGTTTGCAAAGGCCTGAACACCCCCTCTCTCCAAACTGATTGGCTTCCCCCTCCAGTGATCTTGACAGGGACAGCAGAGGAGAAAATGGATGCATGGACAAAATAACAAAATGCTGACATTTGAAATAAATGAGTTTAACTCTCCCTCCAGATGGCAGAGCCCCAGTCTTCACATCTTTCTACATTAAATCTTTTTCCTTTATCCTCCCCCAGATAAAATGCAGTAAACACTCCAAAACATTACTTAAGTTTGTCATTTCATTTTAAAAACCATTTCACAGTAATGATCAGGATCAGTTGTCTTTTGTTCTGTATTTATGGGCATGAGGTCTGAATAGGTGGGACACAAGAGCATTTGTTCCCCCTCAGTGAGGAGCCCGGAGCGCTGCCTCTGCAGGGTGGCCATTATAAGGCAAACGGGACGCATCAGATCCTCCAGACTGGTGATCATACTCTGACCATTCAGAGGTCATCAGTGTCTCCATGTCATGATTGGTCTCAGGTTAACTAACTTGGAACCCATCTGAGGTGATACGAATAATCTGTGTACAATCCTGATCGTAAACCACAACAGAGTAAAGTTAAGCACAAACCCAACAAGTAAAGTAAACCAGGTTCTCTTCGACACTGTTTCCTGTTTACTAGCCTTTACTGAGGTGTCTGTTCTTCCTCAGGACCACCGACAAGGTGATTACCACGATTGATGTTCAGCAGGTCAGTGGTTTGGTTATTGGCACTGATCAGAGAATACATATGGCTGGATTGATCTGTTTACACTTGCTTAGTGAGGCAAAGGGCCACATCCTCTAAAGGATTGCACTGCTTTTGCGACTGCTAAACCTGTGCAAATGACCACAAATCAAAGGGTAAAATGCATGCAAACTGAACACAAACTGCACGGCAAATCCTACCTGCGCTGGTCCAATTTGCATGTATGTAAATTAGGGAATATTCGTAAATTCAATGCAAAATTGCCCCTTTCCCATGCAAATGAGCCTTATTGCAAATGTAGCAGATGATAAAGTAGCAGCTTGTGAATTTCACCAAAACACGAATTTCTGGCCCTATTTTGCGCTTTTCTTTTTTGTTTTCCTCTTCCAACTGTAGAGATTCAGGCTGCGGTCGAAAAGTCATTTTTGCTTAGGAAGGTTCCTAACGGAGTGAAATAAACCGGAAGTAGTTCGTGATTGGAGCTGTTCGAACAGTTTTAATGCATAGGAAAGGAGGCTCAATGCTTCCTTTATTATCTCCTTTAGCACAGGATACACCGGACCATCCTTTACGAAAGGAGAGGAGATTATTCTGTTCCACAATTCTCAGCGGCAACAGCTTTTATAAACAGCGCGTACTCCGACTGCTTCCGAATTCAACCGAATAATGACGAACAAATCACACAGACAATGTGAGTTACCTCTGCTGTTCATCCTTTCTAAAGTTTACCAAAACCTGCCTTAACTTTCCAGCAGTCTGATTCTCTGAAGAGAGCAGGATATGAGACATTTGATGTTGATTATGTTTTAAACTTGGTTCAATATTAAAGATGTGTACACCATTAGATTGTGGTCTTAACAATATGCCTTTCTTTCATTCAGTTCATTTATTTTCATGCACTGATTGGTGTTCATGTTGATAATGAGAGGACAGATTTATTTAAATCCTCACTTCCAGCTTCGATTATGCAGATGCAATTTTTACCAGGTTATTATGTTCAATGTTGTCTGAAAGGAACAACATTGTCATGATACATGATGCATGATGCGTCTTTTGTAGTCCACCTTCAGAAAATTGTAGTTTCACCGCAGCAGCAACATCCGCCGTCACATGATGGCGTAGCGTAGTGAAGGCGTAGTCGGATTCTCTCTGCACGGCAGTTTTCCTTTCCTAAGTCCTTCTGTATTCTCCTTTCTCCTTTCCTTAACCCTTTAAGGCCCAAGATCATAGATTATAGCCAGAAAATTCTATTTTTTTGCAACTGAAATGTTTATTTAACTTTCTGCTAAAATCCATAAAAATCAAATTGTCAATAAAATTCAACATGTAGATTTCTTGTATCTCATTTGATACATTTGGTGTTTTTGGCAACTGATAATCCATTTGAGGACATTTTTATAATTTATCTGATTGTATTCAGATTTTTTTTGTAATTTGTTGATCATATTTAGTAGATAGAGATGTTATAAAAGTATGTATCAAATATGATACAATTGGCTTTATAGGGTTAACCTCGTGACGTTTTCCACCAGGGTTAAGGACAAGTAGATAGGAAAGGGCTTAGGAGGTAACTATTCGACCGCAGCCTCAGTGTGTGAGACGTCGGTGTGCGCGCATTACATGCACGCGCGCTGCGCGCTCTGATCAGAGCCGACAGAGACCTGATCAGAGGTAGGTAATATTCAGCAACTCTCTGCTGATAAACGTTTCTAAAATGTGTTATGTGAGATTTAGACGCCTTTGAACTGCAGTGTTAGATTTCATATATTATTCGATTTGTTCTGCGTCAGTTTTGTAACTTTATGAAGTCTCTAGCCAAAGTTTTAACACATTTTGTTCTGAAAATAAGAGCTAATGCTGTCGAGCTGCAGCAGCATTTAAGCTAGGTCTCCCGTTTTAATTCACCTGTGTATTTTTTATCAGGGAAGCGTGTGCTGCAGACGAGAAACACTGCACTGAGTCGTGGATTATTGTATTTTTGTCTATGAATACAGGTATGGAGACATTTCTTCTTTGTCTAAATAATTTGCTGTTATAATGAGTTTAATGTTGAGGCAGCTGAACTTCAAAATGTGTTCTTTTTGTATTCTGAAATGTTCGCTTTAATGCATGTAAGTTAAAATATGAATTCTATGTTTAAGGAAAAATTATAAAAAGGGTTTTGCTCCAAATTAGAGATAATTTGGTGTCTTTGTTGACACTTTGGCTAAAATATGCACATTTATATTGTATTGTATTATATTGTGTATTTTTGTTCTAAGATCAGAGCCGACTGAGGCATGATCAGAGGGAAGCATGTGCTGCAGACGAGAAACACTGCACTGAGTCGTGGATTTTTGTATTTTTGTCTGTGAATACAGCTGTTTGGAGCATGATACGAGAGTGGCCGAGTAAAAGTAAAAGGCAAGAATCCCATCCCGCCTCCTGAGTGGTCTATCGATATTAACCCAGAACACAACGCAGAGGACACACACACGCATGGGTTACACAAACACTACCTAATCCACAAAGACCAGCACTAATTGCCACAGGCAGTAAAGCGGTGCCATTTAACGCCAGAGAGATCCTTGTATTAAATCTGTGCAGTTTCTCTTAATTCTTCTCTCTCTCTCTCTCTCTCTCTCTCTCTCTCTCTCTCTCTCTCTCTCTCGCTCAAAATGATTGCAAATGGTACTGAGTTGGTGGTAACTGTGGAGGAGAACCTACATAAGGGTGGTCATGCCAGGACTCTCTGGTAATCATGGCAGCAGTGATTGTAGCCAGGTGAAGACACCGTGGCAGGCACGCACAAGAAAGGATTTATTTATTTATCGGCGGAAAGTATCACTTTTTGACTTCAGTGACAATGAAATCATTTGCAGATATCAGTTGCCAGGCCGCATGATCCTTGTGCCACTAGATGACATCAGGGATGACAGTAATTTAGCCTACTGTGTTCGTCTGCAACCATTCCACCATTTTCAAAGAGACTGTGAGGAGTTTCTAAGTAATTACAAAAACGTCTCACTTTTAGATATATGCCTGATCCAAAAACACACTTTAAGATGAGTTTTATAGCATCAAAATAAGCTATCTATAAATGCTATTCCTTAGCCTTCTGTTCAGGTCGGACAGAGCTGGACTGGCCTGGGTACTCAACTTCAGGAACAAGACAATTAAAACTAGAGCAAATTTATATTATTTTATTATTTATATTGCACATCTTAGAGCACTGGGCTGTAAGTAGCGATACATAGCCGGCTACAACTACGATGACACGTTTTCCAAAAATTGCTTGTTGTCACACATCAAAAACTACCACTACGTAACTAGAAAGAGATACATTACCTCGTCGCTTTGCATCCTGGAAGTTGTTGAAAAAAGAAGTTGTAAAGCAATGCAGAGTTCTGAGGAAGGTCCGAGCTGCATTCATTAGCATCACAACAAACACACGCTTTGGCTTCAGTCACGTCTCGTGGTGCATTCCAGTTGTGGCCAGGAATAAGAATTTCCGGGTTCCGAGTAGGAAACAGCAACTGGGACGTTCCTCGAAGTCTGAATTTCCTGCTGTGAACTCGGTGAAACCTCGCCACCCGAGTTAGCAATCGAGATGGATGCCGCCAGTGTGAACAGTTATTTAGCTCCTGTAATAATTTATTTGCACTTCTGACTGGGGTGTGTCGCTCTTGATCCGCTGTATACATAGTATTGTTAGACTTATATTTACAAAAATGCTGCCATAGTGATAATCACATTCTTCATGGGGTATTTGCGAACAACTATGCAGGGCATGCTAACAACAGCTAACAATAGCCTGGTAGATCAGCATGTTTAATACTGACTTCAACTAGAAAGCAGATAAGTCGGAGATGATGTCACTCCCAGTTCCGAGGTTACTGGAACGCAGCATTACGACAGCCGCTGCGCGTGCTCATGGGTAGCAGTCTTTTTTTCCCCGTAATAGATTCTCCTCATAGCACCTTTAAGTAAACACGAATAATTTGTTGAAATACAGTCTGTTAAAAAAAAAAAACAACCTATGACTCCCTTGACTACTTTTTTTTGTCAATTTAGTTGTTTTTTCTACATGTTTTGGCTGTTTCAATAACAAAGGCCAATTTAATATCTAAAACTTGAATACCCTTCAGTTACTGTTACTGCATATTGTTCTTGTGCAGTTGTTTGTTTTTGCTGTCCACTGTAAAGGAGACGACAATGTCCTCGGAGTTTGCAGGGATAAAGCCACCCATAAGCCACAGGATTTATTGTGATCAGGGGAGCAAAGTGTGCTCAGATGACAAACTCTGTGGGTGTGTTAGCACTGGCATATCATTAGAGCAAATTCTTTTGAGGACAAGACGCCTAAACAGGGCGGATTGCCTGAGATAATTCTGCCCAAATAACATCATTATTCCATTCTTTGAGGATCTGGCCAGAAGTGTTTTCTACATGTCTCCAGGAGGTGAACTTTGGCCTACTGGACTGTGCTGATGTCTTGGAGAACAGTCTGGAGAAGCTGCTGCCTGATGTCATGTTACCAGCCCTCAGATCGCAGCAGGTCTGTCCACTCTGTTTTCTGTGAGCTTGGACTCAAGAAGTCATTGAATAACCTCTTTTTTGAAAAACAGTGATTACCCAATGAACCAATTAACTCTGTACATGACTAGAATGTTTATGATAACAGCAGCAGAGGGTCTAACCTTTGTCTTCTCTGTTGTGGGATGAAATATTCTGTTTCTGTTTGCAGACTTGGGGCTCAGTGCAGGAGGGATCATCATGTCTGGATGTTCAGTCCTTTTTATTTTCATTGGATAAATTCATTCATAATCTGAACTCGACCAGAGTCAGCATGGAGAGGAAGTTCAGGCTGCAGCATGTTGACCTTCCTGAGGTCATCAATCAGCTGAGAAGCCCTGCAGACTACACTGCTGCAGGTAGGAAGGTCAACCAAGGTCAACCCTATCTGACTGTTTCCCTACTTCGATGAATAACGTGAACGAATAGCAAGCCAAAAGTGCCAAAATTGACGAATGAGTTATTGAATTTTGGACATAAAAATGATATTTTTGCAAAGAATCAGGGTAAAGATGCATGCTCTTTGGCCTGTTTAGCTTGCCATAGATTTTGAAGAGGTGCTTGAAGGGTTTAATTGGATTTATTTGATCTTCTCACCCAGCAGAGTTTGTTTATTTGTATGACATGGCAGCAAAATAATAGCGTTAAAGTCTATTTCAGGTAAATTGATTTACTTTTAACACCAAAAACCCTTTAGCTGTTTCACCAGACAACTTCGAAGAACTTATGTCACATGTGGATCACAAAAGCTAGACCTGATATGTAAATCTTGGTGTCACTTATTTAAATCTTCAAGAAAAACCAAATATACTAAATCATCAGTTTTATATCCACTGTTCAGGGTGACTAATGAATAATTATTACCAGAATAAACAGCTGGTACTTCTGTCCTCAGTCAATAACAGGGAGCTGGTGGAGCATTTGGAGGGCGTGGTCTCAGTGTGGACCAATCAGATCAAGCTGGTGCTGACTGAGTGAGAGTGAGCAGATGAGGAAGGAGCCTGACGATGTGGGACCATCAGCTGAGCTGGAGTACTGGACGAGATGCATGGTCACCTTTAACAGGTAGGCACCAAGAAGTAATCTTTGAGGCTGGGATGGGAGTAATGACATTGAATATCAGAGTACTTTCACATGTGCTCTTTTGGTCTTCATTACTGTTTAGCTGTTGTGTTTGTTTTTGTTTGTGTCTATTGTTTTGTTTATGGACCTTGAGTTTGTCAGTAGGGTATCTTTATATCTATTCCCCTAAAATATCAATATCGAATGATTTCTTGACCAAAATGTTCAGGTCAACAGGCTGTTTTCAGTGTATTTTTTGTGATGTTACTGGAGACCAATTAGACGTATCACACAGCACTCACCTGCACCTGCAAGCACACACACAGAAATGTATTACAGTTTTGTGGAGAAATAATACGAATGACAGCAAAAAAACACATTTTTATGGATTGTTTCTTAAAAAATATTGTAACATCGCATTTTATATATGGTTTAGTTGATAATTTTTCGTTTAAATGACTACAGCATAAGCCGACTTCAGTATATTTGTTTAATTTATGTTTACATTTATGGAAGAATAATCAAGGTATACAAAAATATTAATATTTATTCTTTAATTGTAGAATATCTGATAAATGTATCCTTTTGGACTCATGCTTAAAAAAATATTGAAAGATTGTATTGTCATGTTCTGGACTACATATTTCTTCTATGTGCCTTTGTTTGATGAAAAACGTGAAAAAAAATCTTAAATATTCTCCATGCACTGCTGGAGATGTTTGACATATTTATCTTTATTGTGTGAATTTGAATGAAGCTGCAGTTCCTCAGGTGTCCACCAGAGGCTGACCTCTGAAGCAGCTCACACTCCCTGGTCCAGTGTCAATTGTTTTTTAATCAGAAAATGTTTACAGCCTGGCTCAAAGGATGATTTGGTATTTCTGGGTGAAGTTCCACAGCTGTTCCTGTCCTCAAACTTCAGTATGAACATGGCTGATAGGATCAGATTAGAGATGCCCACGAGTCTCTGATTTCGAGTCCGAGTCGAGTCACGAGTTTTTGATTTAGAGTCCGAGTCTTCACACACATACAAACACACACACATATGTAAATATGATGTAGCCTCTGGCAAAAATACAGTATATCCCATTTTTATTCAGACATTTTTCTTTCTGAAAAAGTTTCTGCAGTGCACATGCATGCCATGGTCAGGTGCAAGACAAACTTACCATGAACAGCCAGAAAGAAACTATATGGCATTTAACAATACAATAAAATAAATAAAGTAGTAAGTAGTAGTAGCCGTGCTGTTGGATGTTTGTGTAGCAGTAGGTCAATATAAAGGGGAGCGAAGCTGGTGGTGGACTTTCTCCGCAGCTGCCCCATTTGTGTTTGCCATGATGACTGATGATGACTGACTGATGACTGATATGTGGGTGGGACAGAACCTCAAATTCCACAAAAGCCCCCTGCTGCGCAGCGGAGCGCCGCAGTTTTGCACCCACAGACAAACCCAAGCATCGACGCAGAGTGCAGCCCCAAAGGCGGAGGGCTGATCCCCTCAGGCTCTTATGAGAATAGCGACGTCACATGCTCACAAAACGTTGTAGACTGAGAAAAGAAATAAACAACACCTCACTTTGCTTCTCTAAGGTCCCTTTGCTGGTCCCAACCACACAGCCTCATGATTTATTCAGCTTCTATCCACCTAAATCCTTGTAGAAAAGATGTATGTTGTCATGTACACAGTTTTATATATTTCTGTACCTCTATGATTCACTTTTCTTTGTCTATAGTGTTGTGTTGCCTCTGTGACCCTCTGACCGAATGCTGACCTGATGCTCGTGCCTCCGGTTTTGACATAATGACAATCGAGGTCTGGAACGAAGAGGGAGGGACGCGAGGCAAGGGAGGGGAGTGGAGTAAACGTTCCCGGCACGCTCAAAAAACCCACAGTAAAATAAAGATTGCCCACAAGTCTTTGATCTCGAGTCGAGTCAATTCTCGGGTCTTTCAGGGTGGAGTCCGAGTCAAGTCTGGAGTCTCCGACAATGCGACTCGAGTGCAACTTGAGTTGAGTGTTTAACTCGAGTCTCCATCTCTGCAAATGATGAAACTGTTCTCTGAGTGCAGACCCTCATGGACAGCAATAAAAAATCCCCAACGTAAGAGTTTAGGCTTGAAGCAGCTCTCGAAAACTTTCTCTGTGGGTGTGGATGGTTCAAGAGTTTAATCTGTGACTCTTTCACTGTTAGAAACTGTGATCATGACAAACAGAACTGAAAAATAAAGCAGTACATTTTTTGTGGTTACAGACATGAAGATGTGATTTTGGGGAACAACCTCGACTCCAAGTTCTTCTTTTACACAAAATATTAACCCTGACAGAGTTAAACAGGAAAAGAGATGAACACACCGCAGAGTTGCAACTGGTCATGTTATTTCTGTGAATCAAAGGGGCGGAGCTTCACTGAACGCTGTCCATAAGCAGAAGAGAAGCAATAAACCATGAAGGCTTTCACCTTTGTTCACAAAGACAGCTAATCACACAAAGGAGAGACCAGAGGAGGGTGAGTGTCTTTGTCTGTACCTTCTGTCTCTGAACTGTGGAGTAAAAAATATTCAACTAAAGCTTTGGTGGCTAGAAAAAAATTGAACCTCCTGTAACTCGAGAGCAGCAGAACAATGTAACTTCCTTCTTCCTTCTGAGTGAGTGTTCTTCTCCACATCGTGCTGTCCTGAGCTCACATTGGCTGTTGTTTCTCTGACTGAACGCAGGACACAAGATGAGTCTTCATGTGGAGGAAGAGGAGGATGGTGCCAAGTCTCTGCAGAGTGAGTGGTCCTGGGAAGACCCCCCAGATCTGAGCTGTAAACCTGGGGTCTCAGACAAAAGGTAAGACGGTTCAGACTGGGATTTGGTGCTGTCCAGTTTTTATTCTGTCAGAGCTTCCTAAAGTTTTCCTGCTGTACACTTGGGATTATAATTCATGTTAAACAAGAAGCTTCATGTGAGCATGCTGCTGTGAGACACTGTGGGTACACTCAATGGCCACTTTATAAGGTACACCCTGTGAGCACCAGGTTGGACCATCTTCTGCCTTCAGAGCTTTTTCATTCTTATTTATTATTTAAACTTTATTTAACCAGGAAAGCCTCATAAGATGAAGAATCTCGTTTACAAAAGTGTCCTGGCCAAGACGCACAAACAGAAATAAAACAAACACGATAAACACACATGAACAAGTTCAGAATCACGAAGCAGGAAGTCAAGAGTCAAAGCATCTACAAGCTGAAGCATCTTCCTCTGATGCCATCAATCTGCCTTTAGAAGGATTATAGAGAGGCTCTTTAAACAGTGTCATAGATTCAATTGACTGTTTCACCACATCCCAAAGGTGCTCTATTGGATTGAGATCTGGTGACTTTGGAGGCCACTGGAGTTCAGTGAACTCACTGTCATGTTGATAAAACAGTTTAAGATGATTTGAGCTTTGAGCAATCAAGGAGTTACTGAGAGGGGAAGGCAGGAAACAAAACCTGAAATGAGAGAGAAGGGTGTGAGTGCTTTGAAAGTAGAACAGGAAAGACAAGACATGGCATATGAGGAAGAAACAAAAGGGAACTTAACCAGGAGATGTGACAGAGCCATGAAAAGTGATCAGTTCCTCCACTAAATGATTCATTAATTGCAACACAAAATCTTTTCTTGAGGGGTTAATTTGGTGTCTTGTCACAATCGTCGGCAGTTATGATAACTAAAGATTCAACAGTTTTTTTTAAAATTGTAGACAAAAATCTGTTGTTGGCATTCGTTGCAGGTAGATCCATTTGCCAGTGAGTTCTTTAAGGTTTTATGTGTGGTGTACAGACATGACATTGTTTTCTGCAGAGGATGTCTGCAGAATTATTCTTCTTACTCTCTGTGATATCTTTGTTGAAAGCAGCATCAGCTGTAGGAACTGAGACAAACAGGAGAACAAAACACATCACTACACCATCTGCTAATGTCAGGAGTTTCATTTATTATCATTCATGAAAAATGTATTTTTCATGGTTTTTCTTCCTTCATAAAACAAGAACAAAGAAATCACAAATAGTACCCACACTGTGTGAGCTCTGCAGCTCTCCAACAGAGCTGTGAAGAGAGGAGAGCGAGAGAACAATCTCGAGGATGACCAGTGCTGGAAGCTGAACTTTAACACAACCCACAGAGAAAGGAACTCCAGCAGAGCTCTCAGGTTATGACCACATTTTGGCAGGTTATTCAAAAACAGCTTTTCCTTCTGGAAAAAAGTAAACAGCATGTTGAGTTCAACTCCTGGTGAAGTGGAGGTTTTTCAAACCATTTTTCTGGTGTCTCCATGTGGAATGGAAAAACGTTTTTGGCCCAAAACGTCACTCTGTGTGCCGACCTCTCCTTGAGCTGATGTCACACCACAGGTCATTATCTCTGTTGTTTAAATGCACTGCAGCACATGTGTTGAATTCAGTTTGAATGTACTGTTTCCATGCTAACTCATGCTTTTTGTCGTTCTCTCACTATGATGCTGGTTTGAAACACTGATATTTTGAACCAAACTCGATGTTATTGTGTAATAGGTGGTCGTGTTGACTGATTGCTCATGGCTGTGCCTGTGGTTACCGCAGGCACAGCCATCAGTCAACACGACCACCGATTGGCAGATGTTGAGGTCAAAAGTAGTTATCACAAAACGTTTAAAAAAAAAAAGAATTTGTCAAGACGATTAGCTATGTCTTGAACTGAATCACAAAGTTAGAAATATTTACTCAACACCCCTGCAGACACCAGGTTGCATATCATGGACATTGTACAAGCTAATAAACAGCCTTTCACATTGTGTTTTCATTTTGACAGGATGTTTTTGAAAACTTACATGTGGGCTAGATTATTTTTTAAAAAAATGGAGGAAAACCTCAGTTTCTGAAAAGACCTGCCATGTAACTTTGGCCTCAGATTGAGATAGAATGAAGGTGGATCAGGGGTAGGGTTGCCAACACCCAGAGATTGAAATAAGGGACACCTCCCGCGGGCGGCTGAAAAAATCTGGGGTTTTGGGGAGGTCAAAAACGCATATATAAAAGCATTTTGGCACAGTTATACCTGTTACAGATTATACAAACACATTAGCCTACTGCATCATACTTACAGTAACAAGATTGTAATAACTCATGATCAGTTTGATCAGTTTTTTGGTTGTTGCCTACTTATTTGGTAACTTAATGTGGCGAGCGGGGACCAGGGGTGATGCAATATACGACTTTCTGGTCAGATTATACAGTAACTATATTGTTGCCACAACACCACCTGGGGAATTTCGCCCCAGGAAGTAGTTTTACACCAAGTTCACCTTTAAGGCACACAAGTTTGTTTTACTCAAAAGGCAAGGAGACACATTTCCGTTCAAATAAATGTATTCTTTATTTTAACAAATCAGTTTAAAATACTAAAAACACCATTCACACAGGGGCAAATTAACGGGGGAAACTAAATTAAGGCTGAGGCTTACTGGGGTGCGTGGGTTACTGACTGATGTGGAGAATCCCCAACCAAAAATATCAACACCCAGGCACACGTGACAGTCACACACAGCGCACACTCAGTGAGGAGACCCAAAGCACAGCACACGAGAAGGGAGGGAACCCCGCCACCAGGTCACCACCACCACCACCGGACCTCAGCAACTAAAGAGGGAAACAAAAGAAAATTAGTGGGGTCGCAACAAAATTCAACGAACAGAATATCCAAAACTTAAATACAAATCAGAAACTAAATACAAATTACCAACCAAATGAAACAAATAAAGACAAATACTTACAGAATAACCCTCTGCTCAAACAAAATATCGAAACTAGAGAAATTAGATAACAAATTAAGCAAACAGGCAGAGGAACTGAATAAAGTAACTGATGAGAACAAAAAGAAATAAACAAATGTGGAGAGGATCTAACCCCACAATGCAATCACCACATTAAAATAAGTGCATTAAATGCCAATTAAAACCTTGGTGCAAAAGCAGGAAAGCAGAGCTGCGAACAAAGCAGCGGACCAAGCAGCAGTGGGCAAAGCAGCAGCAGACAAAGCAAAAGAAACTGGAGACAAAGCAGCAGCGGTCCCCCGTAGCTGCTTTGTGTCCCTTGAAACCTGTCACAACCGATCAGCTGATGCCGACGTCACTCCCGCACTATTGGGCAGCTGACGTCGCTCACACATCTGATGACCCGACGAATTTATTATTGCCTATACAATTGCGCATGCATACAATTAGGAGTCAGAAGAGGCTACATACCGGTTAGGCGGGTCGGCTGGGCATGACACACACCAGAGTAGAGGAAGTGAACTGCGAAGCTACCAGCATTCACCTACAAGCACGCAATTGTTAGCCGCAGTCATGATTAGCCATTACAGAGAGGGAGGGAAACTCACCACAGCAGGCCATTTAGGTGACAAACACACGAGTCTTGGGAGCACCCAGTCAGCCGCTCTGCATACAACACAAACAAATTAACTCCCTGACACATGAGCCGAAAGCAGCAGGTGAGCAGACAAGCCGCGTTACCTGTCCAAGCAAAAGGTCCGGCTCTGAAATGACGTCACCGTCAGGCACAACGAGAGAGGGGGCTGACGGATCGACCGTTTTATAGGTGAGTGCGCCTCTGGTGGTTGGCTGTGGTATTACTAATTAGGCAGGACCTCCCACAGATCTCTATACTGCCACATTCACTCCATTTCTTTTTATTATTTTCAACTAAAGAAAAGTGCAAAATCACAACTGTAAAATCTTCTGAACAAAAAAACAAAACAAAAAACAGCATCTAAGCTGAAAACACACACACGACACGAGTGGCAAACACTGGCATACTTCCACTTCCTCACAAACAGCTGCCTGCCTCGCCACTAGTCGCTCGCTACACAGTACTGCACGCACATATCCACACACACACTGGGACTGAGTCACACGCACATAAGCACGTAAGCGCTGCAGCCACAGGCTGAAGCTGTGCCTGCCTACACTGTCAACTGAGCGGTCCTAGTGCCCATAGTTTACAGCTGGCCATGCAGGCAGGAAGCCAGACACACAATGCATGGCGGACACAGAGAAAAAAATATATGTATTATCCCTTTACCCATGTGGCCGGGACAAACAACATCCCGTCCAGGATGCACCTCTTTTGGCTCAAATACGTGACGTCCCAGCAAATACGGGATGGTTGGCAACCCAAATCAGGGATACTCAGTCTGGGAAAACTAGGTTTTTAGAATGTTAGTAATCGTGAACATACTCTAAAAGTACAATAGTCAGAGAGTACACAACTGTCAGCAACTGTTTGTCATGAAACATCTGCAGTAATTTAAAGGATAAGTTTGGTTTCTACAGCTTTCACATTGTTTATAGAATGAAGTAGAACAATATACTCACCCAGAAGGCTTTCCTGATCCAAACAGTGCTTCGGGAGATATTTAGATCCAAAATTGAGCGGCGGACATCCGTATAGTGGTAGCACACGGGGCATGTATAGCGCCGCTCCTAAAACTGCATAAATCATCCAAAAACTCATTAGTTTCACCAATATTTCATCATGGTCTGCTCGCCTCCCCTCCATTACAGTCCGGTGTCACTCCACCCATGTTTTTGTGACTGTGCTGACCTCTGAACTGAAAAGCTTCTCTGGCCAGCTGTTCTTCTCTTTGCCTCCACGTCCTCCTTTCGATGAGCTCCTCATCTGTAAACTCTGACTGGAAACTGTAAGGACACCCATCATATTCAAAGTTCTCCTTCCAGTTTTGCACAAAACTGGAAGAAGAAAGTTGTTGTGTAGCCACCGCTCGCTGCTGAAACAATGAGCCGTACTGTGCATGCGCAGGCAAACCGAAAAAACTTTTTCAGCTCAGAGGTCAGCACAGTCACAAAAACATTTGTTGAGACATAGACTGTCGTGGAGGAGTAGCACAAGCGGACCATGATGAAATATTGGTGAAACTAATGGTTTTTTGAATGATTAATGCAGTTTTAGGAGCGGCGCTAACATGCCCCGTGTGCTACCATTATACGGATGTCCGCCGCTCGATTTTGGATCTAAATATCTCCTGAAGCACTGTTTGGATCAGGAAAGCCTTCTAGGTGAGTATATTGTTCTACTTCATTCTATAAACGATGTACCCTGACAAGCCAGATGGCAGCATACATCTGCCACAGAAATATTTCACTAGTCCATCTGGGTAGGAGCCCTTTAAATTTGTTTTCAGGGGCAGAACATTAAAAAAAAACACAAGCTTGTGATTGGACAATCGTTTTGCTCGTCACAATTATCACAGACCAGTCCACATCAAGCAGGGTTGCCTCCTATAATGAAGCAATGTTTTCATTGAATTTGTCATTGTTTTTTTTCGTTTATATATACATTTTATTTTTATTATTTTGTTTATATTGGTTGCTGATGCTGCTCAGTGATTTTTGAAGAATGTATGTTGCCAAATGTGCCTGTTTGTTTCTTGAAATGGCTGAATAAAGAATTGAAAAAAAATGTAGCATACATAGCGGCTAAGTTAGCCGCTAACAGCTTACGACAGTTAATGACTGTTAGCTGTTAGCCTCTAACTTAGCCGCTGACTATTACCCTACTAACAATTTTCGTTCCCAGAACGTTCTGTGCAATAAGCTTCGAAGTTGCAATGCGTTCGGAAGGTTATATTTTGGTTGCGATTTGGTTGCCCCTTGGTTCCCTATGGAAAGTTTTTTTTACGTTCTCTAAATGTTAGGTGTTGGTTAGATGTTTGGTTCCCTTAACGTTCCCTTAATGTTCCCCCAATGTTATAACTTTGTTTGGAACCTTCCCCTAACCTTTGGGGAACGTTACTTTTTGGTTAGCTTTTGTTATATAAAACCCTCCCCACAACCTTTAATTATTATCCTTGTATTAATGCCCATAATAATAAACTGATTAACTTTATCTAACTGTACATGAGCTCAATGTAAGTAATGAATGAGCAGGCAAATGTGATAGGAAACTTTTATTTCAATATGAAATACAAACAACAAAATGAAAAAAGAAAACAATTACAACTTAAAGCAATAAATAAATAGAAAGGTTTATTATATACGATAAAAAATATGTGCAAAAAATGTCTCTGTTGAGACCAAAAATAAACTAGAAAAGCACTTGGAGAGCGCAGACCTCTGCCAGTGCCACAGTCAGTTCAGTTCAGTTTATTTCGAAGAAGAAAACAGTTGAAAATAAAAACAGTCAAATCAAGGGTATATAATGCCACAATTGCTCATAAGTACTAAATAAAGCATTTAATATGTCCAAAAAGGAGCAGGAAGAAGCAGAAGCTCTTCATGTCCTGTGCCCACTTACTCCCACTCACTTACTCTCCCTCTATATTAACCAAAATATGTTCAGTACCCCAAACCCACCTCTCACTCATCCACCCATGCAGCCATTCATAGGTGTGGTGAATTCCAGGTGTGGAGTACATGCGGACTGGATATTAGAAGTTCCACTTCCAAAACAAATCACATTAATAAGCACATATACCCGTCTGCATTCACATATGATACTCATATACATAGACACACACATACAGATATACAAATACACACACTTGCCTGTGTTATGCATAGTTAAACAGTCATGACAAGAATAAGTCCTCAGCAATATTTTCATTTTGACCATAAATATTACTCCTACCTTTATTTCATCGAAATATTTTGATTCCTTGACCATGAAAACAGACCAGTAGCAACTGGATTCATAATGATATCTATTTTAGTTCAGTAGTTATTCACAGATATCACATTTTTCCTCATGGCGGCCGGATGCTGATCCTGATCAACACCAAAATCAAATCAGTTCTTCCTTTTCCCATGCTGAACATTTCCTGAAAATTTTATCCAAATCCATCCATTACTTTTTCAGTTACTTTGTTCACAGACGGACAGACAGACAAATCTCCCAAAAACATAACTTCTTCGGCGGAGGGAAAAAGGGAAAAAGCACTAATTGGTCACTGGTCAGGTGGGGGGTGGTCTCCGTCTTTGTCAGCTGGCCTAAAAAGATGAAAAAAAATCTTTGAGCACAAGTTCACAAAAGCATGACCAATCACACTCCCATCCCTAGTTTTCTGATCACCACAGGTTATTTTAAATCATTTCAGTATTTTTAACGTTCACCAACAAGATAAATTTAAGAAGGATTCCAATTTACCGTCTGTGAGGGGCGAACTTGAGCACCTGCTCGATACAATCCTCTATTTGTGCCACCTTCTGGTCGGGAAAGTTATTTCTACAGGCTGCTAGGGTAGAAATAAAAGGAGATGTTAAGTTACACACCATTACCATGTCAGTCTAGCTGAGTAAAAAAGTAATATGAACAAAGTAATAACACTTGCCTGTTACAATTCTGCAGAGATTGAGCTGCTGGCAGGCCTCTTCGCTCTCCTTATCCGCAGACTATACTGAACCAGTACATCGCCACCTGACGTGGTATACGGTGGATGGCTTATTCAATGTTAGAACCACCTAAGATCTCCAGGAATTCATGCTGAAATAACAAATATACAATTCACACAATTTAGAGAGCCTTTACAATTTTGTAGGATAGATCTGTTCAGTAGGGCTGAACGATTTTAGGAAAAGATTGAATTGTGATTGTTCTGGCAGATATTGCAATTCACGATTTTTTTTCATATCAAACTTCAGTGCAAAATTCACTTTGTTTACAGTACAGACAACAGTAAGGAAATAAATGATGAAAAACACTTAACACATTATTCACCTTCAATAGTGATGATAAATAATCTGTTTCATTAACTTCTACTCCTAAACAGAGGCTTTGTGTTGTTGACCTGCTTACCAGCACTTTTAACATATAGATTGTCTACAGATTTGTAAAACAGTATGTGTATAATCCTTGACACCACAGATCCTGAGTCAGTCAGGAGCGCTGCAAAAAATTGCTGCTTTGGCAATCACAAATTGCACTGTCTAAAATTGCGATTTCGATCTGAAAACGATAAATTGTTCAGCCCTACTGTTCAGTATCAGTAGGGACATCTAATTACCATTTTGTGCTTCATGTCTGGTTGAGCGAGACTTCGGTCCAGCTCCTCCAGTTCCCTGACTATCCAACATGAAGAAGTCAGGACTTATTCTTGAGGAACAGTGAGTGTAGGTTTGGCTGGCTGGCAGCTGATGAAGGAGGTGCTGGCTCATCTGAAAAGGATTTGGATATAAATGTTAGTCAGTTAATTTGTGTTGAGCTTCATAAACATGGCTTTTTGAGAAAAATGAACTTACTTTGTTGCATTACACAAATCCAAAACAATCAATTTTACAGGGCAGATGTGTGAAAATACCTCAGCTGCATGGGTTTAGATACGCCGAGGTTAGAAACTGAGCTACAGCTTAAAACACAGCAAAAGTTGTTTCCTACAACTAATAACTTTTAAAGCAAAATGTACGCCACTAAGCCTTTTGGAGTTAAGTAGGGATTCAATATTAGTACGGACATATAAATACCTTGTCGAGTTGTATCACGTTGTTATACCACAAAGAAACATTAAGTTAGAAAGAACACCGCATTTTCATTCATTGCCTCGCTTCGAAGCCGGCATGAATGCAGTACGGGGCAAGGGCTTGCGGGAAACGGAGTCTCTATCGCTAAACAACTTTCCGAGAGTCTCCACGCAGCCATTTACTCTTTTAACACATATCAAGGAACAACATAAAACAAAAACAGTGTGTTCTAGAGTTTCTTGAACTGTAGTCAGACACTTAGCATTTCAATTTTCAGCCACCGAAGAAAGTAATCTTACCTTTCCGTTCGCGTAGCTCCGGTGTTTCTTCAGGCAAAACTTCCGGAGAGTGTCCACTTCCCATCTTCCAGCCAATGAGGAGCGTCCGTGATGCGTCATACAGTATGACGTCATGTATGCCAGCCAATCAGTATTTTGGTCGGCTAATTCAAGCTAGACAAAGGAATTCAAGGAAAAGTTTGTTTCTCTGTCCGAGTTTTCATGTTTTACATTAAATTCTGCCGTGCAAGTACTCTTATCATGTTCAAAAACTTCTTTGAAAAGAAATACACTTACTGTATTGATGCTCTACATGAGCAGAGGCAGAAACACATGGACACAAAACGCAACGTATCCGTTTGCTCCGTTTGCTCCGGTCATCTCCCTCTTCTTCACTGGAGTCTTTTGGCATTAGTCAAACCAGCTGTAACTCACAATAGCGCCACCTATTGTACTTGAGTGTGATTCTGGTAAATAAAGCCTAAATAAATAAAACTTAACCAACCCAGGTGAAATATAGGGCAATATGGTTATTTTAAAGGTTGCCTGAGTTAGACTTAAATTTTAAAGTAAAGATGTGTGTAGTTTCAGAAACTGGAAATATCAGTTTCTAAAGTCACACTCATTCGGGTCACACTTGTGTGTAAATGTCTGGAATTTCCCATCTAGTATTGCATAGCACTCCCAACAGCTTTCAATTGTCACCTAAATGGGCAGTTTGCATAGTCTGCATGCAAGTGTAAAATATCAAAGAAAAAGGAGCCTCATTATCAAACATGATGACAACAGAAACAAGCCATTATTGTTTTTGTGGAGCACAGCTGTGCTGACAGCTGCTTTTTCTTTGTGAGCTAACCAAAAAACAACCAAAAGAAAACCAACCCAAAGTTGTGTAAAGGTAACAGTGCGGCCACACCACAACGTTTCAGTTGCTAGGTTCCTTTAACGTTTAGGGAACGTTAGGCTTTGATAAGTTTCAATGTAACCAATGGAGAACGTTCTCCTAACGTTAGATCTTGGTTTGGTTCTAACTAACCTATAGAGAACCAAAGGCTAACGTTCTCTTTACGTTCTGTGTTACTAGGGTAGTCGTTAGCAGCTAACTGAGCTAAGCTAATTCAGCCAAGTGAATTCATTGGACAACAGAAGCTTGCAAGACGGATCTGCAGGATTTCAGAATCAGGCAGGTCTGTCTGCTCTGCAAGGCTATAAACAATGTGAAAGCTGTAGAAACCGAACTTATCCTTTAAAACATGAATGAGAAAACAGATGTCAGTAGATGGTGAATGATCAGTGTAAACAGTGTCTGATGATAGTTCCAGGTATTTCTTTTTGATCTTAACCTGATCTTTGTTTGTTGGAGGGTTTGTGTTACTTGGAAAACTAACATCCTCAGACCGATAAGTTCACATCTTGTTAAACACAAATTTAAACTGTATTTCTTTTAGGGAGAAGCAAAGAGGTGTTACCACAGAGGAGCAGCAGGAGGACTCTTCAGTGTGTCAGGACATCCTGAAGGATCCAGTCTCTACCAGCTTTAGACGCAGGATCTACAGACAGTTTATCTCCTCATTCAGAACAGGACATGAACCACAGACAGCCAGTCAGACCAGCACTGCACAAAGTAAGACCACATAAACACACTCAAGCAGTCATCACAGCTGAATATATAAGGGATAGTTCAGGTCTTTTAAAGTTTGGTTTCTCAATGGCACTATAATTGCCAATATAGCATTTTTACACTGTGACCCAGAGGGGAGATAGCTGGGTTTGGACTCTGGATGATACCGAGCAGTCATTAAAAAACTGTTGGCTTGACTAGACACTACAGTAAGGTTCTGTACAGCATGTCACTCGATGAAGCCCCTGTGTTTCAAACTGTTTTGTGATGCAGCATATGGGCTACGTATCCTTCTGCACATGACCTGCTCATATCAGCTGTTCAGGACATCAGTCTGCACAGGAAACAAAGATCACTAATGATGTCCCGATGTTCATATTCAAAACAACAAGACACAGCTGGCAAAGGCCCACATTAGAGGTGTAACAATATGATAATTTCATATCACAGTTATTGTGACCAAAATTATCATAGTTATCATTATTATCGTGGAATTGTTGCAGTGTGCTCAAAATGTTCAAAAAGTACTTTAAAACAGTCTTGAACTCATTTAACCCCTTTAATATTATAATTTTAACAGTTCTTTTGTCTTTTCTGTCAATAACTGTGTCGGGAAATGTCCTCCAAGTAAACTTGTTTCAACTTTTTTCATTATAAATAAAAGGAAACAATTCTGGTAAGTATTTGTCATTACTATGCAATAAATGCTTAAACTGTTTGTAATTAAAAGAAGAGAAAAAAAATGATTTGTACTTTAAACATGATTCTCTTCATAAACAATTGCAAATGAACATGTTCAAAGTTTTGTAAAAATAAATTTTACCTATTTTACAAACACTCACACATTTTTGTTTGCCTGCAGCATTAGTGTCCATGTTACAGCTCGTTATATTAGACCAGGTCCAGGCCTTTTTTTAAATCTATTTTTTGTTTTACTCATGACAGTCCTTGAGGCAAGTAACCCCCTTCATGACCCTCCTCTGGTCTCCCCTTTCCATGGCTGATCTCCTTGACATCGCCTTCTTTAACGTTCCCAAATTCCGATTGGTTAAATCCATAAAAATTAACTATGACGGAAACAGATGATCTATCATGACAAAATACAGAGAAACAAGGCAAATAAATGGCGAAAGAATGGCAGGAACACGTTCCAGATTTGTTCTAATGCTGTTTTTTAGTACCTTTATACATTTTTGACACAGAAAATCTTGATAAACCACCTATAATTCACTCAGTTATGGCTCACTGAAACCCCCCCTTTCTCTCAGTCTGCTCATTTACTCCATTTGCAGCAGTTTTAATCACGCGCATTTTGATCTTTCCTGCAGTTTCGTGTTTTACACAGGGTGACTGTGGTCACTCAGTTTCCCCTCGACATCCTTTAAAATCCAAACTTCGAACAGACTTTAGACTTCAGCTGTTTCGAGTAGGAAAACCAGTGAGAGCCTGAGCGAGGCTTCAGCTGCAGAGGCCAAACATTGCAAGCCGCGCATGCACGAGAGACGGCTTCATCAAGAGGCAGACCCATGTAGTTCCGGCTTTTCCAGGCAAATTGCAGCATCACTGTCAGTTATGGACACAGTGTGGTGATCAAACAGGGTATGATGGTAATTTTGATAGGACACGGTACTGATTACCGTGGGAAATTTTACAGCGATTTACCATTTTACCGGTAACCGTTGCATCCCTCACCACATCAAGTAATGGAAATCAGCACTTTGACCATTTGTTTTGCCTGTTTGAACATATGTGATCAACACAGGAGTGACCCGTCTTTGCCATATCCAGGAAAGTTAGGGTTTGTGCTTCAGTGACCACAAACTGATCCCACTGCAGCACTCTGGCCTGATGAGAGGAAAGCAGCAAGCTGCTGTCAGAGCCATGGAATACTCTCCTAAAAAAGTTTGAAAAGGTTAATTCAGTTGATTGTTTCTCCCCCTTTTAGCACTAGTTGTTGTTGTATTTTATGTCTTGTGAAATCCTGAATAGTCACCTAAATAAAGGTACATCTTGGTAAAATTATTCATTCTTGACATGAGCCACACAGTTAAAAGTCTGGGTAGTGCCAAAAACCCCCTTCCTCTGAAACAAAGCCTTCAGTTTCTCCGTAAAGAAAGGATGAAGAACTGATCTTGTTGGGGTGTTGTCTTCCTTATCCACTTTCCAGTCTGTTTTTCAGTTCCTTTGTTTTTCAGTTTCCTATCCGCCTACAAATATTTTTGTCAATAGTCATAGGTCACTTTTAGCTGGCAGTGTTAAACGATACTTCTTGCATAGCCCTTGTATTCATATTTATTTTTTATACTATTTATTCAGGCACTAATAGCATTCATATTTTATAAACTTATTTATTAACAATATTACTGTGTGTTGTTACAATCCAGCAAGCCAATGCAACAAAATTTCATTCCAAGTGCACTGCTGTGTAATTTGCGTAATGGCACTAAAGGAAGTCTAAGTCTCTTTAGGTTTGATTTTTTAGCTTTTTGTCTCTTTCATTTCAAAGTGCACCTCAGCTCTGTCGTTCCCTCAGTGAGTTTTCTTGTTTGTTTTCAGACACATGAAATCAGAACTTCTCTTTTGTCTGAGAGTTTTTGGCCGTGATGTTTGGTCGAAGGTTGGATGTCGCTGTTGTCAAATCAAGTCCTCCGATTCTCTCTCCACACACACACTTGTCCAACTAATATTATACACCTGAGGTGCAAGCAAAAGTTTAGGACAAATGTCAGATGCTTAGGATTCAGGATTTATTTATTTTCTAAAGTGGGAAAATATGCATTAATAAAAATTTACATGTAAATGAATGGAATTATAGCCAAGCAGCAAATTTTTTATCCCCAGTCCAATTAGCAGGTTGGTGTCAACACATAAAAATCAAAACAAACATAAAAGATAAGAATAAAACAGACAGAGCATATTAAAAGACAGAGCAACAATATAGATGACATACAGTCCAAGCATTAACAGAGGCTGTGAGAGACTGTGGGAATGATACACAATGAATTGTAAAGTGCCATAGAGCTGAAGTGCCAAATACTAAGGTGCGCCGTGCTAGCTGCTCTGGAGCTCAAGTCACCATTATATTATGTTGCACAATGCTCATTATTGCACAGAGATAAAGTGCCCATTGAATTGCACATCACCCTACAGCCTAGGATCATTAAAGGTGCTATGAGGAGAATTTATCGCCGGCGTAATGCTGCATTCGTGTAACCTCGGAACTGGGAGTGACATCATCTCTGACTTATCGGCGTTCCAGTTGAAGTCAGAAAAAAACATGCCGATCTACCAGGCTATTGTTAGCTGTTGTTAGCACGCCCTGCGTTGTTGTATGAAGAATGTGATTATCACTATGGCAGCATTTTTGTAAATATAAATCTAGCAATACTATGTATACATCTGATCTAGAGCGACACACCCCAGTCAGAAGTGCAAATAAATTGATTATTACAGGAGCTAAATAACTGTTCACACTGGGGGCATCCATCTTCGATTGACACCTCGGGGTGGCGAGGTTTCACCAAGTTCCCAGCAGGAAATTCTGACTTGAGGGGCGTTCATTTCCGTCTGGAACTCAAAATTCCTACTTCTGACTACAACTTGACGCACCAAAGAGGCGTGAAGCAAAGTGTGCTTGTTTGTTGTGGTGAATGCAGCATGGATCTTTGTCGGAACTCTGCATTGCTTAACAAGTTCTTTTTCAACAACTTACAGGATGCAAAGCCACGAGGTAATGTATCTCTTTCTAGTTACGTAGCGGTAGTTTTTGATGTGTGATGACAAGCAATGCGGGGAAAAGTTATTATCGTAGTTGTAGCCGGCTACATATCGCTACATACAGCCCGGTGCTCTCAGACGTGTAATATAAATGATAAAATAATATAAATTTGCTCTAGTTTTAATTGTCTGGATCCCGAAGTTGAGTATCTAGGCCAGTCCAGCCCTGACCGACCCGACCGGAAGGCTAAAGAATAGCATTTATAGATAACCTATTAAGATGCTATATATAGCTATAAAACTCATCTTAAAGTGTGTATTTCAATCAGGCATAAGTCTAAAAGTGAGACTTTTTTGTAATTACTTAAAAACTCCTCACAGTCTCTTTAAGTTCCAGGTTGAATATAATATTGCACGATGCCCAAAGCACACGGTTGCACATGCAGATGTGTGGATAGATATTGCACTAACAAAGCATACATAGATGTTTTACAGTGGTATGAAAAAGTATCTGAACCTTTTGGAATTTCTCACATTTCTGTATAAAATCACCATCAAATGTGATCTGATCTTTGTCAAAATCACACAGATGAAAAAACAGTGTCTGCTTTAACTAAAACCACCCAAACATTTATAGGTTTTCATATTTTAATGAGGATAGCATGCAAACAATGACAGAAGGGGGAGGAATAAGTAACTGAACCATCACATTTAATATTTTGTGCCCCCCCCCTTTTGGCAGCAATAACTTCAACCAGACGCTTCCTGTAGCTGCAGATCAGTCTGGCACATCGATCAGGACTAATCTTGGCCCATTCTTCTTTACAAAACTGCTGTAGTTCAGTCAGATTCCTGGGATGTCTGGCATGAATCGCTGTCTTGAGGTCATGCCACAGCATCTCAATGGGGTTCAATTCTGGACTTTGACTTGGCCACTCCAGAATGTGTATTTTGCTCTTCTGAAACCATTCTGAAGTTGATTTACTTCTGTGTTTTGGATCATTGTCTTGTTGCAGCATCCATCCTCCTTTTTAGCTTCAACTGTCTGACAGACGGCCTCAGGTTTTCCTGCAAAACATCCTGATGAACTTTTGAATTCATTTTTCCACTGATGATTGCAAGTTGTCCAGGCCCTGAGGCAGCAAAGCAGCCCCAAACCATGATGCACCCTCCACCATGCTTCACGGTGGGGATGAGGTGTTGATGTTGGTGAGCTGTTCCATTTTTCCTCCACACATGACGTTGTGTGTTCCTCCCAAACAATTCAACTTTGGTTTCATCAGTCCACAAAATATTTTGCCAAAATTTCTGTGGAGTGTCCAAGTGCCTTTCTGCGAACATTAAACGAGCAACAATGATTTTTTTAGACAGCAGTGGCTTCCTCCGTGGAGTCCTCCCATGAACACCATTCTTGGCCATTGTTTTACATATAGTTGATGTGTGCACAGAGATATTGGACTGTGCCAGTGATTTCTGTAAGTCTTTAGCAGACACTCTAGGGTTCTTTTTTACCTCTCTGAGTATTCTGCGCTGAACTCTTGGCGTCATCTTTGGTGGACGGCCACTCCTTGGGAGAGAAGCAACAGTGCCAAACTCTCTCCATTTGTAGACAACTTCTCTGACTGTCGATTGATGAACATCCAGACTTTTAGAGATGGTTTTGTATCCTTTCCCAGCTTTATACAAATCAACAATTCTTGATCGCAGGTCTTCAGACAGCTCTTTTGAGCGAACCATGGTGCACATCAGACAATGCTTCTCATCAAGACAATTCCTACCAGTTGTGTGTTTTATAGTGGGCAGGGCAGCTTTAAGCCACTCATCAGTGATTGGGCACACACCTGACTTAAATTGTTTGGTAAAAATTGGTTTCAATTGCTCTTTAAGTCTCCTTAGGCAGAGGGTTCAGTTACTTATTCCTCTCCCTTCTGTCATTGTTTGCATGCTATCCTCATTAAAATATGAAAACCTATAAATGTTTGGGTGGTTTTAGTTAAAGCAGACACTGTTTTTTCATCTGTGTGATTTTGACAAAGATCAGATCACATTTGATGGTGATTTTATGCAGAAAGGTGAGAAATTCCAAAAGGTTCAGATACTTTTTCATATCACTGTATGTACGCAACAGCCGACAGTTATGGAAGGTGTCTAAACACACTGAGCCCATTAGACGCACATACAAAATGAAACATGGAAAACAAAATTAAACACGCATTCACTCACATGCCATGATACACCTCCATGGTGTCACTTTCTCACTTCCTAGTTTTGTCACATGACATCACTACCTGTGGCTGAGTCCCTGATCGACAGAACAAAAAAGAGTCTAAACGTAAAAGAGTCTAAATTAGTACTTAATACAGATGAACTGTTAACAGCACATTCACCTCAGTGTCTAGTCAAGCAAACATATTTTATTTGCACATATTTACAAAAAGAAAAAAACCTCCTGAAGTGGGGCCATTATAAGGCTTTAAGTGGCAAAGTTTACTGCGATGTATTGGCAAGCATCTATACCTGACTGTCTCCCCTTGGACAAGAGTTGTTCATTTGCTTTGTTGGCGGTCACATTTACTCGTGCCGTGGGCCTTGAGCTGTCCATCCATCCATCCATCCGTCCATGGTTGATACCCCCCACCCCCAATTAAAAAACAACAACAGAACTAACACTTTAAGGTGAAATACGGACTCTTAATTATTTACTGATTTAAATTCTGAGATATTTTAGTATCAAAATTGATCTAACTGTCAAAGTGTCTTTGTTTTTGTCAAAACTCATTTCTCCTTTTAAGTGACAGGTGGTCTTCGGGAGATTTTAGATGATCATAAGGTCAGTCTGAGGAGCAGATGTGAACATGCTACTGAAGGAAGTGAAGAAACAGGAAGTAGAGCCCTCCTCAACAGGATCTACACTGAGCTCTATATGACAGAGGGACAGAGTGAAGGGGTGAACACCCAACATGAAGTGAGACAGCTTGAAGAATTCAATAAGAAGACCCAACATGAAACTTCAATCAAGTGCCATGAAGTCTTCAAAACCCTCTCTGACCAACAGAAACCCATCAGAGTTGTTCTGACGAATGGCGTTGCCGGAGTTGGGAAGACCTTCTCAGTGCAGAAGTTCACTCTGGAGTGGTCAGAGGGCTCAGAAAACCAAGACATCAGCCTGGTGATTCTGATTTCATTCAGGGAGCTGAACCTGATCAGGCATGAACAGTACAGTCTTCTAAAGCTGCTCCATGTTTTCTATCCAGCATTACGAAAGATGAGAGCAGAAACTCTGTCTGTCTGTAAACTTTTGTTCATCTTTGACGGCCTGGATGAAAGCAGACTGTCACTGGATTTCAGGAAAAAGGAAGTTGTGTCTGATGTGACACTGAAATCATCGATTAATGTGCTGTTAACAAACCTCATCAAGGGGAATCTGCTTCCCTCAGCTCTCATCTGGATCACTTCTCGACCTGCAGCAGCCAGTCAGATCCCTCCTTCATACATTGACAGGGTGACAGAAGTACGAGGCTTCACTGACGCCCAGAAGGAGGAGTACTTCAGGAAGAGGTTCACTGATGGGGCTGTGTCCAGCAGAATCATCTCACACATCAAAGCATCCAGGAGCCTCCACATCATGTGTCTGATCCCGGTCTTCTGCTGGATGACTGCAACAGTCCTGGAGCACATGATGGGCACTGAGCAGAGAGGAGAGCTGCCCAAGACCCTGACTGACATGTACTCACACTTCCTGATGGTTCAGACGAGGAGGAAGAAGCAAAAGTATGATGAAGGACATCCTGAAGAACTTACCAAATCTGACAGAGAGGTTCTCTTGAAGCTGGGGAGGCTGGCATTTGAACATTTGGATAATGGAAACATCATGTTTTACAAAGAAGACCTGAAGCGATGTGGTCTGGATGCCAAAGAGGCCTCTGTGTACTCAGGAGTTTGTTCTGAGATCTTCAAGACCGAATCTGTGATCTTCCAGCAAACAGTCTACTGCTTTGTCCATCTGAGTGTTCAGGAGTTCCTGGCTGCAGTCTACATGTTCAACTGCCTAACAAGACACAACAGAAAAGTTTTGAAGGCGTTTCTGGGATGCAAAAATGCTGATTTGACTCTGGATGATTTTCTGAAGCGATCATTAAAGAAGGCCTTGGGAAGTAAAATAGGTCACCTGGACCTGTTTGTTCGCTTCCTTCATGGACTGTCTGTAGAGTCAAATCAAAGACTGTTAGGAGATCTTCTGGGTCAGACAGACTATAGTCCAGAGGTGATCCAGAAAGTTATCCAAAACCTAAAGATGGAGATTAAGTTCATTTCTGCTGACAGAAGCATCAACATCTTCCACTGTCTAGTGGAGATGAATGACCTCTCAGTACATCAGGACATCCAAGAGTTTCTGAAATCAGACAACAGAGCAGAAATGGAACTCTCAGCAATCCACTGCTCTGCTCTGGCCTACATGCTGCAGATGTCAGAAGAGGTTCTGGATGAGCTGGACCTTAAGAAGTACAAAACATCAGTTGAGGGACAAAGACGACTGATTCCTGCTGTGAGAAACTGCAGGAAGGCTGTGTAAGTCCAGAAGTGATTATCATTGAACATCAGTAATGTGCAAGTTAATTTCACAATCAAAAACATTTCTCATATAAATTATTTTGAATAACATTCTCAAAGCTGAAGAGTTCACTCAGTGGGGGAAGATCTTTGTTGTTCATTCCTTAGTTTTCTTTCTACATTTATCCAAAACAGTCTAAGCAAAAGTCAGCCTGGAAGTCAAAATGTACTTAACATTAGGTGACTATGATGAGGGTTCAAAAGGAGTGGAAAATTTCCTTCAACTTAACAGAAAATTTCCATAGGAAGTTAAGCTGTAGAATTTTGGGAAAAAAATTGAAACTATACATGAAGTCAATGGAAATGTATGGAATAGAGTTGAAAATAACAGGAAATATAAACATACAGTATCATATTCAAACATAATGATAAACTTTTTTGTCATGTGCGGATATTGAGAATACGTTTAAAAACATAAGAATTTAACAGATTTATTTATATGTGTAACTTTTTTTCCACACATATGCATATCAACAGACTATCCTCAGGTAACCTTGGAGGAGATGACTGGGAAATCGTGGCCTCAGCTCTGACATCCAACCCCTCACATCTACGAGAGCTGGATCTGACTGGCCGTTACCTGGATGATTCTGTAGTGAAGCTGCTGTGTGTTGGACTGGAGAGCCCTAATTGCAGATTAGAAATTCTGAGGTCAGAGAAATGGCTTTAGCTCGAATAAATATTCTTTGTTTTGTCGAACTCACAATCCTCTTTAATGACTGACAACTAATGGTCTTGGTAAAAAATTTTTTCTCTTGTTTTGAAATTTATGGAACGTAAATAAGTCTTGAACATCTCTATCCTTAAAAAGTTGACACTTTGTTCAGTTAAAATAGTATAAATGTGAAGACTTCTCAGTGAAGATGAAAATTATTATTCTGCTGTATTATGCATGACAGAAGTATTAAACACCTTTGTCAGCCTATGTTTGTTTTTATCTCCATTCTCCAACTAAAAACTGCAGCGTGATCCTCAATCTGTAACTAAACTCTCTGGACATGAACAGGTGCATACAGCTTATTACTTTTGACTGTACAGAGGTTTATTGGCACAAATAATCACATCAGTCCAAATCAATGGTCTGAAGTTCTGGCACAGCTTCACCAACTTTCAAGGTGCTTGGAGAGAAAAAGACTTGAAGAGATCAGAAAAGCTCCAACACTTGTAGTTCAGGTAACAGTTAGACCCTCGTGTTACTGCTTGTGGCCTTCATCAGGGTCATCAAAAATGCATTACACACATCACTACAATAGGATCAGTCAGAAATGGAGGAAAAAAAAATTATAAACGTCAGAAAGTTAAACAGTTACAAAATTTGACCAGTCATGTGCAGCCACTTCTGGGTCAGCCAATCAAGATACTGTAGGGGTGTGTCAGTTCAGTCATAATGTGGTCTGAACCAGTGAGGTGCTGTCAGGGAGTGAGGGGGCAGTGGCACCGTTTTTGGTCAAAGGCCTGAGGGACAGCTTCCATTGGATGGTATTTGCATTAATTTAGCATCCATTTGAAAGTGCTTGCTGAGTAGACGATCAGAATAATATTAATAAATAACCATAAGGCATTAAACAGGGAAATACAAAGGTTTAGATAAAACAGATTCTATACATAGATGAGATATGATCAAATGTAAAACATGAATATTTTCACCCTATTTTTTTATGTCATCTGCTGAAAAATATTAATTGGATCCTGTGTCAGTTTTGTCTGTTTCAGAAAACTTCAGAAAAGTTGATATTTATAAGAAACTGCACATCACTCATTTCTGTGTGAAATCATCTTTGAATTCAAGGCTGGACTGAAACAGACTGAATTTTTATCAGAATTCTCTGAGTTCATATCAAACTTGGTCCTTGGCTCTGATAAAATAATCATTGTGGGTGATTTTAATATCCATGTCGACAAAGAGAGTGATAGTCTTAGCTCAGCTTTTATGTCATTAATAGACTCAGTTGGCTTAACTCAGTTTGTTAGTGAAGCTACCCATCATTTCGATCACACTCTTGATTTGGTTTTAGCATATGGCCTTGATATTAATGAACTGAAAGTTTTTCCTGAAAATCCATTTTTATCCGACCACTTCTTAGTAACTTTCCGCATCCTCCTGGAAGATTCTGTGTTTTGCAGCAAAATTGTGAGCAGTAGAAATCTGTCCAGTGGTGCCGTGGCTAAATTCAAAGAAGCCATTCCTACTGCCTTAGGCTCAATAAATTGGCCAACTGATAACTGTGATATTAGCTTTAGCCCCACTCAGCTGGATCGGCTTGTTGATGACTCAGCCAGTCTACTACAATCCACTTTGGACTCAATTGCCCCACTGAGACAGAAAAGAATTAAACGTCAGAGGACAGCCCCTTGGTTTAACTCAGAGACTCGTACACTTAAACTAACAACCCGTAACTTAGAGAGAACGTGGCACTCTGATAAAAGGGAAGAGTCACGTATACTTTGGCGAGAGAGTCATAATAACTACATGAGAGCCTTAAAACATGCTCGAGCTGCCTACTACTCCTCACTTATTGAGGAAAATAGAAACAACCCCAGATATCTCTTCAGCACTGTAGCCAGGCTGACACAGAGTCAGAGCTCTGTTGAACCTGTGATTCCTCTAGCCCTGAGCTGTGAGGACTTTATGAACTTTTTCAATGATAAAATTCTGAAAATTAGAGATAAAATTAGCAACTCTTCAACTGGAGACAGTAAATATATCTCTATCAACAGGCTACGTACCACAGTCTTTTAAAACAGCAGTGATCAAACCCCTCCTTAAAAAACCTAACCTCGATTCAGGAACATTAGCTAACTACAGGCCTATTTCTAACCTTCCATTTGCCTCAAGATCCTGGAGA